>CM068734.1:9736148-10936148 GCA_035136125.1 Quercus rubra | reverse complement strand
GGAATTAAAAGAGTTAAAAAAAATGAGATGACATTTATGACACTTGGGTGGGGTAGAAAGGAAGTTTCTAGGAAGGTGCTTCCTTTACAATGCCATCACATGCCCTTTTATTCACAAAACTGCCATTATATCATTTTATAAAAATATTTCTTTTAAATAAATAATCAAATAATCATCTTTAAATATTTTAGCGTAACAATAACAGTAAAAAAATTTCGACGTAAAAAAATAGTAAACAAATAACTTTATTTCAATTCAGGAAAAAAAAAAAAAAAACTTTTTGCTATTTCAATTCAGGAAATAAGGAGGAGGAGAGAGTGAGTGGCAGACATGGTTGTGAGTTTTTTGGGGTTACAGATTGAGAGTTTGGTTTGTTTTTGTTCGAAGACGATGGGGATTTTTTCGAGGAGACTTTGACTTTGACTTCTAGACTTTGTTACCAATGGCTACATGTCGTTTTACTTGCATTTGTGATAGAAGGATTGGAAAATGGTCCGACTCTTAGTTTTAGGAGTGTGAAGCAAACCCACCAACTCACTAAAACTGACTCGATCTAACCTAAACTGTAGGGTTATGTCACTTTTTTAGGGTTTGTGGACTGGGTTGGGTTATGATTTTTTTTTTTTTAATAGTAGGTTGGGATGGGTTCAAGTTATAAAATTCATAAATCCGCTTAATACAACTCTACCCATATATATTTAATATATATTTAAATTTAAAAAAATATATATTATATAATTTTTTATTTACTTTTTTGCCATTTTTCCTAAACAAAACTTAGACTCTAAGTTCTCCTTATATAGTTGATGAAAGGATTAAAGAATATAATTACCTATTTAATCCATGTAAGTCCATGTAATCCAAAATTTTATTGAAGATTTGCCACATGTGAAGCCTAAAAAGCTCTAAACAACTCAAATGGCAGAGCCTTGAGTTGAGCTTCTGTAACTACATATAGTAGTATTAGGTAGATTAGACATTAGATTAAATTTGATTTTAATTTTTTTGAAAGATTTGAAAAAGATTTCTAATAATTAAGATATATTGAAATTCAAATTTACTTTTATAAATCTTAATTATTTATCTATTTATTCTTTGTGAATGGATAGATTGGCTTGGCTCAATGTGATGTATGAAGAGGCCAGACCATGTGTGCCATGTTTCATCACTGGAGAAATCTCCAGATTTTGCAACCATGGCTGCAACCTGCCAGTTTCTTTGATCATGTCACTCTCCCTTCACATTCATGGTCCATGAGATGATAACAAATGATGAGAAGGTGACTAGGTCTAACATAATTTTTTTCAAACGGACCTAGGTCTGTAAGGATAAACAATATCACCATTTTGTTGATTAGTTGGTGTGGACTCACGTTTGGGACATCAGTCTAAACGTTCTTTGAATCGATGAGAGCCCTTGCAACCACAATTGGATTTGAAATATTGTTTTTGGAATAAGGCGGTGTTCATGCTGTCAGATGGGATATCGAAAAACTCTTGTGTTGTTATATTTAAAAACTGAATGGAAGCCCAACAATGACATCAAAAGAGAGAGATGTTTCTCGAGCTTGAATGGAGTGTACTGTTGCTTCAAAGGTTGGTTCAAAACCATCTGGAATGAGGTGGATAGGATACTCTTCATCACAGGTGTTCCTGCTATTGCAAGGTTGACAGCAATGGAGTTTATTTTTACAACAAATTATGATAGAGAGATTTCCTCTCTTGGTTGTCTAATGTTGATGCTTGAATTGTAAGACTAAAAGAAAGAGATTGAGATTCATAGCATTTCTCCATCAATACCCACAATGAATATTATTTGTATAAAATGAACTTCCACTTAAATTATATATGTACGACAAACAAAATTTCCTTAAGGTTCTCTTTGATTTAAAAAAAAAAAATTTGATGTATATTATTTGTACCAACGGTATGAAATATTCATTCAGTTTCATGAATATTGACAAAAGTTTTAAGATTCTTGTGATAGTGTTCAAAATGAATATATAACTACAACATGATTATGTCAACAACACATGTTATTTATCGACCTTGAATCATTGTAATAGAAACATTGTTATCAGAGCATTTTCTTTGTCTTTGTTGAGAGGACTTGGTATCTAAGGCAATCTGTCTTGCAATAAATGCTGGTTGCTTTGGTTGAGGCAGATCAACAATCTCACTTTTAAGCATGGAAATAACAACAGACACAATCGGTCTATCTTTGGCAAATTCTTGCACACACAACAAGCCAACATGTATGCATCTTAAAATCTCCATTTCAAAGCATGGTTCATATATGATTGGGTCTATTAAGGCTACAATGTTGCTTGCATTCCACAATTTCCATGCCTAGAAACATGAAAAAATTATTGAAATTCTTAGCATCAATACTGAAACTTATAAGAAACAAGCATTGGAGGTATTAAAAAAATAAGGCAATGAGATAAAGATGACTTACAAATCCTAGAAGACTCAAGGACTCCTCATTATGATAAAAACTAGAGTTTCTTCTTCCACTTAGTATCTCTAGTAACAACACCCCAAAGCTGAAGACATCTGATTTCTCTGAAAATCGTCCTTCCATTGCATATTCAGGAGACATATAGCCACTAAATTTCAACAAAAAAACACATTCAAATCTTGTCATCATATATTAGCACTAGTATCTAGTTAAATTGACCAAAACCAAAGGTACTTACTAAGTTCCAACAACCCTATTGGTATTGGCCTGGTCTTCATTACTTCTAAAAATCTTGGCCATTCCAAAATCTGATATTTTTGGATTTAATTCTTTATCCAATAAGATGTTACTTGCCTTTAAATCCCTATGAATAATCCTTAATCTAGAATCCCGATGAAGGTAGAGTAGACCTCGACCAATTCCTTCAATAATGTAGAGCCGTTTTCTCCAATCTAACAGTATTTCTTTGTGTGGATCTATGAAGTTTAAACAAAAAGAAATAAGAGAAAGAAACTCACAAGGTAAGTGAACATATAGTACGCATTTTGCAAATGAAGCTCATGTGGTGAAGTCATAGGAAAATTAGAAAAGTTTGTTTCAAGTGAAGTATCACAACAAAGAATATTGTTCCATAGTCTACAAAATCATATTACACTGACTATGTTTCTGGCAGAAAAGTTAACAATGTATTGTATTTCTAATGTAAGAAAGGGTATAAAAATTAACTAACCGAATAAGAATGCATCCAAACTTTTGTTTGGCATGTATTCATAGACCAACATTTTTTCCTCTCCTTCAACACAGCAGCCAAGGAGCTGAACAAGATTCCGATGTTGAAGTTTGGAAATTACCACCACCTCATTCATAAATTCTTGTAACCCTTGTCCAGAGGCTTTAGAAAGTCTTTTTACTGCTACCTCTTGTCCATCTGACAATGTTCCCTATAAACAAATATCAGATGGTTAATTAGATATTCAAATTATTAGACAAGAAACCTTTAATAAAACATGTAGCATTTTAGAGAAATGATATGTCTACAACAATTTTACAACAAATCCTAAGTGGCAAGTTGTTACTGGTTGTTATTGTTAGGTTAAAAAATTAATCTCAGTGCTAAATTCAAATTTGAACCAATAATAACTAACCACCCATGATTTGTTGTAAAAATATTATAGACGTAGCATCTCTCAGCATTTTAATATTATATAATTAAAATGAATAAATATAATAACATTAATGTAAAGCTATTAGAGTTAATATATAAGATAAGAAGTTAATAAAATGTTTATTTCTACATTAAAAATGAGAGAGCCTCTTTTATTGTTTTTAAATGGAAATTAATGGGCTAAAAGATATTAAAGTAGGTATTGAGTCAAATATATGAGGAAGGATCCATTACCCTGTATACAGGACCAAATCCACCCTGCCCAACCTTGTTAGATAAATGGAAGTTGTTTGTTGCCTTAGCCAACTTCTCAACATTGAATTGCGGTAGCTCCTGGACTTCGACTTGGGCCAGGTTGTCTTTGTCAAAATTTTGTTGTGCTTCCCCTCTGTTGGAAGATAAGATCTCCATCGCTTTCTTTTTCCTTGCTATTGTTCACTATAGTAGTGAGTAATGTAATATATATAGCAGCATTTCCTAGTCCATTGAGCTAATTTAATTTAAGTGTGAATATAACTACCTTTTTGTTTTGCCATCCACCTCCATAGTAAAAAAGTGCAGATGGAAATGAAAATTGCTCCTATGATCACACTGATTGTGACAACTTTTTTCACATCTCCAACTTTATCTATAAATCAGAAGGGTGAAAAAAAGTACACTTATTCAAACAAAATAGATTGCAAAACGATTTTAAATAAATAGTCTTTTTACAACAATTTCATTATCATGGGGAGCTGGGTTGTAATGGGAGTTCGGTTGAAGTTGTAAGAGTAAATAACCTTGCAACTGGACTTGAAGTGGATAATTTTCACTAAAAACAAAACAACTCACCAAGTTCTGTGTAGGCCACACGAACGTGTGTGACTGTGTGTTAATAGTTTTTTTTAGAGGTTAAGAGTTTTTATTCAACCATCAAAAGGGTATTAATTCTAGTCAGCAATGTTAAAAAGAAAGTTCATAGTTTACAAATAATGGGATAATTTTTTCTACCAATATAAATTAAAGAATAATATATATATAGGGGTCCTCCTTACAAAAATTTTGGCCTTGTTATTGGAACCACATAAATCATTACCTATACCTCATGTTATACTTTGCAGTGTAAACTTTTAAATTGCATGTTTTACATCCCAAACTATGACTCCTGTTACACTTTGCACCCTGCTGTTAAGTTTGTTGTTAACTTGGATGAAAATTCAAAGTTTAGACTGCAAAGTGTAATAAGGAGTATAATTTAAGATGGTGAAGTGTAATTTATCTTTTGTTTTTAAAGCATTGAGAAGATGAGCAAATAGGTCATTTCACGTGGTGTCATAATTTTCCATCCAAGTTAGCAGCAAACTTAACATTAAGGAGCAAAGTGTAACAATGGTTATAGTTTAGAGTGCAAAAAGTGGATTTGAAAATTTTAAGTTGCAAAGTGTAACATGATGTATAGTTTAGAGTGGCAAAGTGTAATTTCTCCCAAAATCTTCCCTTCTTAATTTCCCTATCAAAATTAAAATATGAATTAGTAGCTTTTCAAACAAATTCATTGCAGAAATCCAACATTAACAAAAGAGTATGCTCCCCTTTCATCTTTATTTAATTTTGAAAAATTAAAATCTAGACAATGATAACATAACTAACTCACCAAGTTCTGAATAGGCAACACGAATGTAAAGATCAACTCCGCCGCTGGAAAATTTCTGTATGTCAATTAAGCTTGTAGTCCATGACATGCAACCAGTGCCACTATCATATGCGTAAGCTATACAAGAACAATTCTCTAAACATTGTTGTCTGCAATAGTCTTCATTATTAGTAGATGATAAACCTCCAAAACTTTCATAAGCAGGTAATGAATCTGCAAAGTCTGGCACCTTCATTGTCTTCAGTTTCAAAAACCCATCCATTTTGATGGCTTCAATGCTACTGTTCACAATCGCACACTGTGACAACAGTGTCCTCCTCACACATCCACTAGTCCAATTTCCTCTATTCCATTCTTTTGTGTTCTTTGGCTCAAACCCAAGTAAACAGCTGCAAATTGGTGAACTTCGTGAATTACAGCTTCCAAATGCACCACACATACCATAAACATCACACTCACTCTTCACAGCATTCCACAAGATCCTCTAATCATCCTTCTCATAATCCCAATATCTTTCCACTATATCTCCTTCTGTAGTTATGACATAATGAAACAAAGAATCCTTCACATAAGAAAAACTAAAAGAATATGTTCCATCTTGATCCTCTGTGAGACTAACTCCGTCATGATATATAGAATACATTTCTGGCAATCCAATAAAGGTCCGAGAGTTCCATGGGCCGCTTCGCCAAAATGGTCTACTGTCTTTCCAAATGAATATTTGAATAAAACTTTGAAGTTGAATACCAAAGGAGAAGCTTCCAATGGATGGATCAGAAGGGCTTTTCCATGATGAAAATTTCACTTTCTCACCTGTTCTTACATTAGCACCAAATTTCATCCTTTGCAAGAGTGTATTAGAAGGATGTTGGAAACTCTCCCATACGATTGTTCCTGTAGTGCTTTCTCGCAAGACTAAGTTCCCCGAATCTAAAAGCTGGGCACTTGAATTGGCAACAGAGTTTGTAACATTTGATGACCAAAGAATCCCCTTTTGTCCATCTAATATTACAAGATTTCCGTCCTCAGATATAGTAAGAACCCCAGAAGAATCCTTGAGGGGTTTCTCTCTGTTAGCTACCCATTGGGTAGGTAGAATAGACTTTTTATCATACCATATTCCGAGGTAGCGGTTGGAAGAATTTACAGGGCTGAAGAATCCCAGTTTGAAAGCACTCCCATTGGAGATTATGTAGTCAGAGTCTCTGACAGGTTGAAAAGATGTAATGGTGTCTGTGGCAGAGCCAGAATCTAAACAAAAGCAACATAGCAAAACTAGAAGAATTGACATGCTTGTATTCCGAACAAGTCCCATAACTTGTTCAATGCTTCTGGCTTGTGTGGTTTGATGAGGATACGAATACCCCCAATCATCTATTTAAACCAACATAGATGGCTAACCGACCATGGTGGGTGGGGGGACCTTTAATTAGACCCAATGAAAAAGGGCACGCTGAAGATTTTTGTCACTCCCCAAACTCGATACTTGGATTTGTGACCATGACCGGCATGCTAATATCAAGCCTAAACCTGATATTAACAAGAACCAACTTAACTTTTACAAAAGTTTTCCCCTTTCTTTTCATTCTTGTTTCTTTACTTAAATGATATAACCTCACTTGACATTCAGAGCATCTACATTATACTCCAAAGAATAACATAATTCACCAGTCACTCAAATTCTGAATTCACATAATACATCTCTTAATCCTTTAAGGTACACAACTTTCATTAGATCCTAGAATACATCATACCACAAAACTAAACATCAAATACTAATTTAGGATCTATACATATAAAACTAAAACTAGCTCCTTCCAAAACTTAACTAAGGCTCCCTTAGCTCCAGAATAAAACCTATTGATTGAAAGAGTGGAAGGGGTGAGATACACAGCTCAGTAAAGGTAAGATATATGAGAATTTAATAGAGATGCATGTAAATCAAATCATTTCATTTTATAAATGTTCAAATAGGAGAACATCTTTTCATGCATAGTATTTTATACTATTTATAATAATAACTTATACTATCTTCGTAGGAAAATAATTGTTCTCCTTTTTCTCATCAGAATAATATTACCAAAACCTTTCAGATTGAATTTCCTTCATTTCCTACAAAGTCACCATATATATATATATATATATATAATGTTGTTGTGTTTCTCTGTCTCTCTGTTTGTGTCTACCCGAAACTTTGGTGCTCAGTTGTCGTGTCCCCTTCTTACCGTCGTTGGCGCCACCCTAGTCGTAAAGTGAATTCCTAGAACCGAACTGTAAGGCCCGTTTGAGCCAAGAGAGGGCGTGTAGGGCATGAGAGGTATAAGGTTGGTTAGGGTATGTGTTACGAAATGCAACGGTTGTGAGAAAAACATGATAATTGAGTGTTAAAACTAGGATAACATGGATAGATTGTGGAGATCCAACTCCTCCGTCAGCTCCAGGACTGGTTGTCCTCCTGATATTGTTAATGAGGAAGATCGCAATGTTGAGGATAATGAAATCCCTGATTTTTCTAGATGGACTATTCCTAAGGTTGATACAAAAAATGTTTATAAGATTAGTTGGGCTAAAAATACTTTTCATTCTGCTTACAAAGTCAGAACTGTTGAACAAATATTCTCTATTTCTAAAACTCATGAAAAATGTTGCCTATTTACTAAAAAGAATATTAGTGAATTTCTTGCTTCTAAAAAATTCAGTTATCTGCATATTGGTATGGTTCAAGTTGCTATTAAACCTCTTACCCGAAAGGGTATTAATGCTTCTGTTCTTATGTGTTTACGTGATGCTAGATTTAAAGTATTTAAAGATAGCATTCTTGGTATGATTACTGCTTCTTTGTATGATGGTCCTGTTTACTTTAGTTGTTATCCTGATCTTACTTTGGCTTTAGATGATCCTAACATCATTAAAGCTTTGACTTTAAATATTGCTTCATCTGGATATCACATGGAAGAAGGTAGTAAACCTTTTGCTTTGATTTACCGCATTTACTATAGATTATTGGGTACTCAATTAAATCCCAGTGCTATAAATCATAGAGAACCTTCTGGTAAAACTATGTTAATTAAATGTTCAACCCCTGATGCAAAGATTCAAATTCCAAAAATGATTCAATGGCAAGACGTCAAACTTCCCACTGAATGGTTATTGGAACAAGAATCCCCTATTGCCAAACCCATTTTTGATGAGCTTGATCTTACCCATATTCAACAATATCTTGACGGAACTGTTAAAATAAGTTTTCAAAATAATAAACCCTTAAGAATCAACGAAGGAAGACATTCCTTTGCTGGATCTGAAAGTATTTCAAAACGAGACCAAGATCTCAATGATTTCTTGAAAAAGAATTTTTCAAAACCTCCTGATTTCAATTCTGACAAAATTTCTAAAAGAGATCAAGATCTCAATGAATTTTTGGAAAAGAATTTTGATAAATCTGCTGATTTAAAATTAAAAGGAATTTCAAATGATAAAGTAAGTGATGTCTACTATTCCACCTATTCCGCTAAACCAGAATCTTCCTCTCCAAATGGCAAGCCCGCCAGTGAAGAAGAAGACGATAGTAATTCTATTGATCTATCCGAAAGAGATTTCCCTCCTATTGATCCCTCTGGTTATGTTAAGCAATTAAGAGTTTTGACTGTTTTAAATGAAGATTTTAAAGTCAATTTTAAACCAGATCTGATTCCTCTGTATGATGAGTTTATACTTCCAAAAAACAAGATTAAAAGAAAATATTTCCAAAATAATTTTGCTCAATCGGAGAAAAACCGTGTTAAAAGTAAATGGTTAGAAAAAATGAATCAACTAAAACAACAAATTTTGTTTTTTGATTTTCTTGAAAACCATTATGTTTCAAATAATGAGGTTTCAAAACAACATTTGAATGTAATAAAAAAGTCAAATTTTATTAAAGAAAAAGATAAATCTACTATTCGGGCCACTCATCCGCCCCTTGAAACTATTGTGCTAACTTGCCAAGACAAAAGGACAGAAGTTAATGCTACTCCTTTTAAAATTGCTGATGATAAAACCCCTATTTTCAGTATTATTGAACAAAACAACTTTACTAATGAGTCTCTGCATGTTATTGGTCAACAGCTTGATCGAATTGAAGAAAAAATTATTGAAAAAACTGTTTCCAAAGAAAAACCTGCTTCAGAGAAATCTGTAAAAACTGAGCAACCTTTGATTGATTTGCCCAGTCAAAGGGAGAGAGTTATGTTCAAAACGTCCCAATCTAAAATGCTTGAAGTTGTTGATAAAATGCTGGATAATTTGAAAGTCAAAACTGAGGGTACTTCTAGAAATACAGCTGAAAGTACTTCTAGAAATACAGCCTGTACTATTTCAAAGAAAGAAAAAGAGATTGTTTCTGATGAACATACTGATTCTGATACTATTTCTTCTGTTTCTGCTACAAAGGTTTTTGGGAATGATTTTCCTCAAATCAAAAGATTTATTGGAAATCCAAAACCAATGTCCTTTACCAAAAATTGGTATTCAAAACCTACTCCTCCTGATATTCAATTTGAAGAAAGAGTTTTTCAAACACAGTTCTCTGTCTCTGCTGATAAACTTTATGAATGGAATATTGATGGTTTGTCTGAACAAGAAATCATTAATAAAATGAGTCATATGTCCATGGTTGGTATTGCTTATCAAAACAACCATGATTTAGATCAGCCTGATATTGTTAATTTGCTTGTTACTGGTTTCTCTGGAACTCTTCGGGGATGGTGGGATTCTTATCTCAATGAAGATTCCAAAGAATCTATTAAAAATGCAGTCAAAAAGAATGATGAAGGTTTGCCTATTTTTGATGAAAGTATTGGTCGTGGTGTTCTTGATGGTGTGAATACTCTGATCTATACCATTCTCAAACATTTTGTTGGTACCCCATCTAATATTTCATCTCGTGTTTCTGATTTATTGAATAATTTAAAATGCCCTTCGATGACTGATTACAGATGGTACCAAGATGTTTTTACCTCCAGAGTAATGCTCCGAAAGGATTGTCACAAGCCTTATTGGAAAGAAAAGTTTGTTGACGGTCTACCTCCCATCTTTGCTCATAAGGTAAAACAAGTGTTAATAGGAAAAAATGATTCTATTGATTATGATAACCTAACCTATGGTGATATTTTTAGTGCTATTAAAAAACTTGGTATTAACATGTGTAATGATGAAAAATTGTTAAAATACCATTTACAGAATAAGAAAAAAGCTAAATATGAAATGGGCAATTTTTGTGAACAATATGGTCTGCCTCCCATTGCTCCTTCCAGGCAAAAAGGGAAAAAACATGATAAAAGTCACAAAAACTACAATCATAACAAATATAAAAAATACAAAAATAATTCTGTCCAACCCAATGATTTTTATGCTAAAAAGAAAAATGTTTCCAAAAAATTTGATAAACAAATAACAGGAAAAGGTAAATGTTTTAACTGTGGTAAACCTGGTCATTTCAGTAAAGATTGTAATCAAAAACCTGGTAAATTAAAAAATAAATTTAACATGTTAAAAATTAATGATAAAGAGCAAGAAGAGTTATTCAGAATCCTTGAATCAAACAATTCGTCTGATTCTTTGGAAGATGATTTTTCTTCTCCATCTGATTCTTGTTACCAATCTGCTGATGATTCTTCTGATTCCCCTAATATTAAAATTGGCTGTAGGGATTCCTGCTGTAATGTTATTAATACTCTCACCAAAAGTGAAGAAAATGAAAAATTAATTATCCAATTAATCAATCAAATTCAAAATCCTGAATTGCAAAAAGAATATCTGGGTAAATTTAAGAAGAATTTGCTAAAAAATGAAGCTAGTAAAAAATTAAAATCAACTATAAACTTTGAAGAAACTCTAGAAAGATTCAATAAAAAGAAATCCAAAGATTTAACTATTAATGATCTCCAATTGGAAATTACTACTGTTAAACAAGAAATGCTTGGTTTAATTACTACTGTTAAAAAAGAAATGCTTGATTTAAAGAATGATTTTAAAAATCTTAAAGAAGATTTACTAATGTTAAAAATTGATAAAACTCTCGATCAACAAACTGATAATGAACAAGATGAGCACCAAGATGGAGGCGAATCCAGTCACCAAGCTCTTCTTTCTGAAAAAGGTATTGAAGATCACTTTCAACTCAGTCCTGTTCATAAATTGATTCCTCCAAAGTGGTTCACTGAAGTAAAAATTGTTGTTTCTTCAGAATATCATTTCACTGTTGTTGCAATGATTGATTCAGGTGCAGATATGAATTGTATTCAAGAAGGATTGATTCCTTCAAAATATTTTGAAAAATCAACCGAGAGGTTGGTTACTGCCAATGGTTCTCAGATGAAAATTAAATATGAATTAAATAATGCTCACATATGCCATAATAATGTCAATTTTAAGATTCCTTCTGTTCTTGTTAAAAATTTGACTGATAAAGTAATTCTTGGTTTACCTTTTATAAATGCTTTATATCCTTTCATCGTTGACCATGATGGAATTACCACTGATCCTTTTGAACAAAAAATAAAATTCAAATTTGCTTCAAAACTCCAAATAGATATTAGCAATCTGACTTATAAAAAAGATTCTCCCATGCATACCCTTGTACAAGAAATAATTAGTTCTTGTCCTTATAATGCTCACCAAGCTAATACCATCAACCGTCCTCACATTTTCAATACTTCTTTGCAGGAATCAGGAGACGATGCGAGGATAAGTACCACTAATAAGTGGGATACTAGTACTATATATACTTATACCACTAGTAAGTGGATTATTATGGATCCAAAGGGAAAAGCTCCTGCACAGGACTATGTTCAATCCAAAAGGCTCCCGATGGGACGACCTTTTATGATGCATGAAGGCGCTTCTTCTGGAGTAAAGCCCAGCGAAGCAATATCCCTTCAAAGAGATGTCCCTGCAAAGGTGACATACTCTAATGGTGATATAATAATTGCTTTACAAGAAGTTTTGGCAAAAAATTTGCAATTTCACAATGGTACCTACTCAGAATTACCAGCCCCTATTAAACTCATTCTTGATAACCTACAATCTGCTTTTCTCAAAAAAGACAATGATATTTTACAACAAACTCTTCGAGCCCTTGAAATCCACCTGGTTAACCTCACTGCTCAAAATGAAGTTTACACCTATTACCGTAACAAAACCTTTGCTTCAGAAGATGACTTCATTCTAGAAAATGAGGCCTTTAGAAGTCATCATATTACCCATCCAGATGTTACAAATAATCTTTATTTCAGTCAACTCTTTGGCAAAGAGGATATCCATTCAACGGATAAAGTGACTATAATGGGCACAGATTATGCTAGACTGAGCCTTAAGACTCAATCAGTTTTAAGAAGTGTTTGTTTAAGTGTTTCTTCAGAGCTTCTTCCTTAGAGAGAGACCCTTTCTATTGTAAGAATATCTACCTGCTTACACTTCATACTTCCTACCTTCTCTACTTACACTTCCTACTCTACAAAGCTTGTAACTCTTAAGCCTTGTAACTATTTCCAGTTTGTAATCACTACTACTACTGTAAGTGTTCAAGTTTACTTTCAATAACAAGTAACTTCAGTTTGATGTTCATTACTTGCATTATACTATTTCTTGCTACCGCCATCTTGGTCGGATTACCGCCATCACGGACGGTTCTATAATTCTTTTCTTTACTTTAAATCTACAAGTTATATCCCCTACTTGGCTGGCTCTGCCGCCTACCTGGCTGGTCTTATAACTTTGCATTTACTTGCATACCGTCAACAAACTTTTCTTTCCAATAAGGCTTGTGACAATCCTTTCGGAGCATTACTCTGGAGGTAAAAACATCTTGGTACCATCTGTAATCAGTCATCGAAGGGCATTTTAAATTATTCAATAAATCAGAAACACGAGATGAAATATTAGATGGGGTACCAACAAAATGTTTGAGAATGGTATAGATCAGAGTATTCACACCATCAAGAACACCACGACCAATACTTTCATCAAAAATAGGCAAACCTTCATCATTCTTTTTGACTGCATTTTTAATAGATTCTTTGGAATCTTCATTGAGATAAGAATCCCACCATCCCCGAAGAGTTCCAGAGAAACCAGTAACAAGCAAATTAACAATATCAGGCTGATCTAAATCATGGTTGTTTTGATAAGCAATACCAACCATGGACATATGACTCATTTTATTAATGATTTCTTGTTCAGACAAACCATCAATATTCCATTCATAAAGTTTATCAGCAGAGACAGAGAACTGTGTTTGAAAAACTCTTTCTTCAAATTGAATATCAGGAGGAGTAGGTTTTGAATACCAATTTTTGGTAAAGGACATTGGTTTTGGATTTCCAATAAATCTTTTGATTTGAGGAAAATCATTCCCAAAAACCTTTGTAGCAGAAACAGAAGAAATAGTATCAGAATCAGTATGTTCATCAGAAACAATCTCTTTTTCTTTCTTTGAAATAGTACAGGCTGTATTTCTAGAAGTACTTTCAGCTGTATTTCTAGAAGTACCCTCAGTTTTGACTTTCAAATTATCCAGCATTTTATCAACAACTTCAAGCATTTTAGATTGGGACGTTTTGAACATAACTCTCTCCCTTTGACTGGGCAAATCAATCAAAGGTTGCTCAGTTTTTACAGATTTCTCTGAAGCAGGTTTTTCTTTGGAAACAGTTTTTTCAATAATTTTTTCTTCAATTCGATCAAGCTGTTGACCAATAACATGCAGAGACTCATTAGTAAAGTTGTTTTGTTCAATAATACTGAAAATAGGGGTTTTATCATCAGCAATTTTAAAAGGAGTAGCATTAACTTCTGTCCTTTTGTCTTGGCAAGTTAGCACAATAGTTTCAAGGGGCGGATGAGTGGCCCGAATAGTAGATTTATCTTTTTCTTTAATAAAATTTGACTTTTTTATTACATTCAAATGTTGTTTTGAAACCTCATTATTTGAAACATAATGGTTTTCAAGAAAATCAAAAAACAAAATTTGTTGTTTTAGTTGATTCATTTTTTCTAACCATTTACTTTTAACACGGTTTTTCTCCGATTGAGCAAAATTATTTTGGAAATATTTTCTTTTAATCTTGTTTTTTGGAAGTATAAACTCATCATACAGAGGAATCAGATCTGGTTTAAAATTGACTTTAAAATCTTCATTTAAAACAGTCAAAACTCTTAATTGCTTAACATAACCAGAGGGATCAATAGGAGGGAAATCTCTTTCGGATAGATCAATAGAATTACTATCGTCTTCTTCTTCACTGGTTCTGACTTTGTAAGCAGAATGAAAAGTATTTTCAGCCCAACTAATCTTATAAACATTTTTTGTATCAACCTTAGGAATAGTCCATCTAGAAAAATCAGGGATTTCATTATCCTCAACATTGCGATCTTCCTCATTAACAATATCAGGAGGACAACCAGTCCTGGAGCTGACGGAGGAGTTGGATCTCCACAATCTATCCATGTTATCCTAGTTTTAACACTCAATTATCATGTTTTTCTCACAACCGTTGCATTTCGTAACACATACCCTAACCAACCTTATACCTCTCATGCCCTACACGCCCTCTCTTGGCTCAAACGGGCCTTACAGTTCGGTTCTAGGAATTCACTTTACGACTAGGGTGGCGCCAACGACGGTAAGAAGGGGACACGACAACTGAGCACCAAAGTTTCGGGTAGACACAAACAGAGAGGGTAGGCGGCAGAGCCAGCCAAGTAGGGGATATAACTTGTAGATTTAAAGTAAAGAAAAGAATTATAGAACCGTCCGTGATGGCGGTAATCCGACCAAGATGGCGGTAGCAAGAAATAGTATAATGCAAGTAATGAACATCAAACTGAAGTTACTTGTTATTGAAAGTAAACTTGAACACTTACAGTAGTAGTAGTGATTACAAACTGGAAATAGTTACAAGGCTTAAGAGTTACAAGCTTTGTAGAGTAGGAAGTGTAAGTAGAGAAGGTAGGAAGTATGAAGTGTAAGCAGGTAGATATTCTTACAATAGAAAGGGTCTCTCTCTAAGGAAGAAGCTCTGAAGAAACACTTAAACAAACACTTGCTGAAACATAAGGGACAACCCCCCTTAAATAGGCAAAATAATTAAGTGAACAGTAATAGTGAATAGTACCCGTGAATAGTGACGGGTGAATAGTGACAGGTGAATAGTGACAGGAATAGTAAATTTCCTTTTATGCCCAAAACATGGGGAATCATTTGGGAAACTCATCATTTTTGTTCTTGTAGCAGATGGTGTCAGGAGAATAATTGCAAAGTAGAAAAAATCATCTTTTAGCATGGGAAACAAATAGTAGTTTTTGTCTTGTAGTCATTATTCTGATCGTCTGAAGCAAAGTTGAAGTAATAATATTCCTTGGCTGAAGTGTATTCCGCCAATTTCGGGATATTCTTGAAAACCAATCTTTATTGGTCTAATCAGTGGAAGCAGCATCAGAAGGATAACCATCAAAAGGGCCTTGTGGAGAATGGCAATAATGATCATGAGAAGTGGCATATTTATTACAGAATCCACAGTAAAAAATTGGTTGAAATATTGGGGGTTTCCCTGGGATGAGAAACTTAGTAGGATTACAGTGGTCAGTGGTCCGTAGATGAGCAACTGCATCAGAATATGGTCTGGGACTAAAGACAGCAATTCTATCTGTGCTACCCATGAAATGGTAGCGTTTCCAGAGTTTGTCAGCAACATTTGGTTATTGAAATAATTTCTCCAGCATTCTATAAGAGTAAAAGGATCAGCAAAAGATAAATGAGTATTTCCTTCAAACCATGGCCCTTGGTGAGTATGACCATTGATGAGAATGAGATGCTTTGAAGGTTGAACATCCATCCAATTGTCTCGTTCCCATTGTGGTAACGTACTCCAACATCTGATGGTAGTAAAAGGAGTATTGAATCTTTTAACTGATTCTTTAATAATTTGTGGGAGTTGGCTTATTTGGAAATGGTTTGTTAATCTTATGTATCTGACTAAACCATATTCAAACATTTGGGAAAGCCAGTAAGGATCTCTATCATATTCATCATCATCAGAAATATCAGAAATATATGAACCATCATCAAAATTTATCAAAAGACCAGGAAATGGGTGTTGCTTTTCATATACTCTGAGACTACTGTCAAACTTTTCCTCCCAATCAGCTTGGAGAAAAACATTATCATCTTCATCTAACTCATCTGGATCAGGAATAGTAGCGGTAACAAGTGTTTTGAAATATTCGAACCATAGATCAAAAGATCTAAACATAGCCTTGCTTTCCAGAATACGTAAACGTATATCTGTTGGCAAGTTGGCAACAGCACTTCTTAAAACTGATTGAGTCTTAAGGCTCAGTCTAGCATAATCTGTGCCCATTATAGTCACTTTATCCGTTGAATGGATATCCTCTTTGCCAAAGAGTTGACTGAAATAAAGATTATTTGTAACATCTGGATGGGTAATATGATGACTTCTAAAGGCCTCATTTTCTAGAATGAAGTCATCTTCTGAAGCAAAGGTTTTGTTACGGTAATAGGTGTAAACTTCATTTTGAGCAGTGAGGTTAACCAGGTGGATTTCAAGGGCTCGAAGAGTTTGTTGTAAAATATCATTGTCTTTTTTGAGAAAAGCAGATTGTAGGTTATCAAGAATGAGTTTAATAGGGGCTGGTAATTCTGAGTAGGTACCATTGTGAAATTGCAAATTTTTTGCCAAAACTTCTTGTAAAGCAATTATTATATCACCATTAGAGTATGTCACCTTTGCAGGGACATCTCTTTGAAGGGATATTGCTTCGCTGGGCTTTACTCCAGAAGAAGCGCCTTCATGCATCATAAAAGGTCGTCCCATCGGGAGCCTTTTGGATTGAACATAGTCCTGTGCAGGAGCTTTTCCCTTTGGATCCATAATAATCCACTTACTAGTGGTATAAGTATATATAGTACTAGTATCCCACTTATTAGTGGTACTTATCCTCGCATCGTCTCTTGATTCCTGCAAAGAAGTATTGAAAATGTGAGGACGGTTGATGGTATTAGCTTGGTGAGCATTATAAGGACAAGAACTAATTATTTCTTGTACAAGGGTATGCATGGGAGAATCTTTTTTATAAGTCAGATTGCTAATATCTATTTGGAGTTTTGAAGCAAATTTGAATTTTATTTTTTGTTCAAAAGGATCAGTGGTAATTCCATCATGGTCAACGATGAAAGGATATAAAGCATTTATAAAAGGTAAACCAAGAATTACTTTATCAGTCAAATTTTTAACAAGAACAGAAGGAATCTTAAAATTGACATTATTATGGCATATGTGAGCATTATTTAATTCATATTTAATTTTCATCTGAGAACCATTGGCAGTAACCAACCTCTCGGTTGATTCCTTCAAAATATTTTGAAGGAATCAATCCTTCTTGAATACAATTCATATCTGCACCTGAATCAATCATTGCAACAACAGTGAAATGATATTCTGAAGAAACAACAATTTTTACTTCAGTGAACCACTTTGGAGGAATCAATTTATGAACAGGACTGAGTTGAAAGTGATCTTCAATACCTTTTTCAGAAAGAAGAGCTTGGTGACTGGATTCGCCTCCATCTTGGTGCTCATCTTGTTCATTATCAGTTTGTTGATCGAGAGTTTTATCAATTTTTAACATTAGTAAATCTTCTTTAAGATTTTTAAAATCATTCTTTAAATCAAGCATTTCTTTTTTAACAGTAGTAATTAAACCAAGCATTTCTTGTTTAACAGTAGTAATTTCCAATTGGAGATCATTAATAGTTAAATCTTTGGATTTCTTTTTATTGAATCTTTCTAGAGTTTCTTCAAAGTTTATAGTTGATTTTAATTTTTTACTAGCTTCATTTTTTAGCAAATTCTTCTTAAATTTACCCAGATATTCTTTTTGCAATTCAGGATTTTGAATTTGATTGATTAATTGGATAATTAATTTTTCATTTTCTTCACTTTTGGTGAGAGTATTAATAACATTACAGCAGGAATCCCTACAGCCAATTTTAATATTAGGGGAATCAGAAGAATCATCAGCAGATTGGTAACAAGAATCAGATGGAGAAGAAAAATCATCTTCCAAAGAATCAGACGAATTGTTTGATTCAAGGATTCTGAATAACTCTTCTTGCTCTTTATCATTAATTTTTAACATGTTAAATTTATTTTTTAATTTACCAGGTTTTTGATTACAATCTTTACTGAAATGACCAGGTTTACCACAGTTAAAACATTTACCTTTTCCTGTTATTTGTTTATCAAATTTTTTGGAAACATTTTTCTTTTTAGCATAAAAATCATTGGGTTGGACAGAATTATTTTTGTATTTTTTATATTTGTTATGATTGTAGTTTTTGTGACTTTTATCATGTTTTTTTCCCTTTTTGCCTGGAAGGAGCAATGGGAGGCAGACCATATTGTTCACAAAAATTGCCCATTTCATATTTAGCTTTTTTCTTATTCTGTAAATGGTATTTTAACAATTTTTCATCATTACACATGTTAATACCAAGTTTTTTAATAGCACTAAAAATATCACCATAGGTTAGGTTATCATAATCAATAGAATCATTTTTTCCTATTAACACTTGTTTTACCTTATGAGCAAAGATGGGAGGTAGACCGTCAACAAACTTTTCTTTCCAATAAGGCTTGTGACAATCCTTTCGGAGCATTACTCTGGAGGTAAAAACATCTTGGTACCATCTGTAATCAGTCATCGAAGGGCATTTTAAATTATTCAATAAATCAGAAACACGAGATGAAATATTAGATGGGGTACCAACAAAATGTTTGAGAATGGTATAGATCAGAGTATTCACACCATCAAGAACACCACGACCAATACTTTCATCAAAAATAGGCAAACCTTCATCATTCTTTTTGACTGCATTTTTAATAGATTCTTTGGAATCTTCATTGAGATAAGAATCCCACCATCCCCGAAGAGTTCCAGAGAAACCAGTAACAAGCAAATTAACAATATCAGGCTGATCTAAATCATGGTTGTTTTGATAAGCAATACCAACCATGGACATATGACTCATTTTATTAATGATTTCTTGTTCAGACAAACCATCAATATTCCATTCATAAAGTTTATCAGCAGAGACAGAGAACTGTGTTTGAAAAACTCTTTCTTCAAATTGAATATCAGGAGGAGTAGGTTTTGAATACCAATTTTTGGTAAAGGACATTGGTTTTGGATTTCCAATAAATCTTTTGATTTGAGGAAAATCATTCCCAAAAACCTTTGTAGCAGAAACAGAAGAAATAGTATCAGAATCAGTATGTTCATCAGAAACAATCTCTTTTTCTTTCTTTGAAATAGTACAGGCTGTATTTCTAGAAGTACTTTCAGCTGTATTTCTAGAAGTACCCTCAGTTTTGACTTTCAAATTATCCAGCATTTTATCAACAACTTCAAGCATTTTAGATTGGGACGTTTTGAACATAACTCTCTCCCTTTGACTGGGCAAATCAATCAAAGGTTGCTCAGTTTTTACAGATTTCTCTGAAGCAGGTTTTTCTTTGGAAACAGTTTTTTCAATAATTTTTTCTTCAATTCGATCAAGCTGTTGACCAATAACATGCAGAGACTCATTAGTAAAGTTGTTTTGTTCAATAATACTGAAAATAGGGGTTTTATCATCAGCAATTTTAAAAGGAGTAGCATTAACTTCTGTCCTTTTGTCTTGGCAAGTTAGCACAATAGTTTCAAGGGGCGGATGAGTGGCCCGAATAGTAGATTTATCTTTTTCTTTAATAAAATTTGACTTTTTTATTACATTCAAATGTTGTTTTGAAACCTCATTATTTGAAACATAATGGTTTTCAAGAAAATCAAAAAACAAAATTTGTTGTTTTAGTTGATTCATTTTTTCTAACCATTTACTTTTAACACGGTTTTTCTCCGATTGAGCAAAATTATTTTGGAAATATTTTCTTTTAATCTTGTTTTTTGGAAGTATAAACTCATCATACAGAGGAATCAGATCTGGTTTAAAATTGACTTTAAAATCTTCATTTAAAACAGTCAAAACTCTTAATTGCTTAACATAACCAGAGGGATCAATAGGAGGGAAATCTCTTTCGGATAGATCAATAGAATTACTATCGTCTTCTTCTTCACTGGCGGGCTTGCCATTTGGAGAGGAAGATTCTGGTTTAGCGGAATAGGTGGAATAGTAGACATCACTTACTTTATCATTTGAAATTCCTTTTAATTTTAAATCAGCAGATTTATCAAAATTCTTTTCCAAAAATTCATTGAGATCTTGATCTCTTTTAGAAATTTTGTCAGAATTGAAATCAGGAGGTTTTGAAAAATTCTTTTTCAAGAAATCATTGAGATCTTGGTCTCGTTTTGAAATACTTTCAGATCCAGCAAAGGAATGTCTTCCTTCGTTGATTCTTAAGGGTTTATTATTTTGAA
This sequence comes from Quercus rubra, assembly GCA_035136125.1. Taxonomy (NCBI): domain Eukaryota; kingdom Viridiplantae; phylum Streptophyta; class Magnoliopsida; order Fagales; family Fagaceae; genus Quercus; species Quercus rubra. The sequence goes on along the minus strand of CM068734.1, from coordinate 10,915,416 downwards.
AACTTATTTTAACAGTTCCGTCAAGATATTGTTGAATATGGGTAAGATCAAGCTCATCAAAAATGGGTTTGGCAATAGGGGATTCTTGTTCCAATAACCATTCAGTGGGAAGTTTGACGTCTTGCCATTGAATCATTTTTGGAATTTGAATCTTTGCATCAGGGGTTGAACATTTAATTAACATAGTTTTACCAGAAGGTTCTCTATGATTTATAGCACTGGGATTTAATTGAGTACCCAATAATCTATAGTAAATGCGGTAAATCAAAGCAAAAGGTTTACTACCTTCTTCCATGTGATATCCAGATGAAGCAATATTTAAAGTCAAAGCTTTAATGATGTTAGGATCATCTAAAGCCAAAGTAAGATCAGGATAACAACTAAAGTAAACAGGACCATCATACAAAGAAGCAGTAATCATACCAAGAATGCTATCTTTAAATACTTTAAATCTAGCATCACGTAAACACATAAGAACAGAAGCATTAATACCCTTTCGGGTAAGAGGTTTAATAGCAACTTGAACCATACCAATATGCAGATAACTGAATTTTTTAGAAGCAAGAAATTCACTAATATTCTTTTTAGTAAATAGGCAACATTTTTCATGAGTTTTAGAAATAGAGAATATTTGTTCAACAGTTCTGACTTTGTAAGCAGAATGAAAAGTATTTTCAGCCCAACTAATCTTATAAACATTTTTTGTATCAACCTTAGGAATAGTCCATCTAGAAAAATCAGGGATTTCATTATCCTCAACATTGCGATCTTCCTCATTAACAATATCAGGAGGACAACCAGTCCTGGAGCTGACGGAGGAGTTGGATCTCCACAATCTATCCATGTTATCCTAGTTTTAACACTCAATTATCATGTTTTTCTCACAACCGTTGCATTTCGTAACACATACCCTAACCAACCTTATACCTCTCATGCCCTACACGCCCTCTCTTGGCTCAAACGGGCCTTACAGTTCGGTTCTAGGAATTCACTTTACGACTAGGGTGGCGCCAACGACGGTAAGAAGGGGACACGACAACTGAGCACCAAAGTTTCGGGTAGACACAAACAGAGAGACAGAGAAACACAACAACACTATCACCGGCCAGAAAAGAATGGCTCTGATACCATAAAGGGGGGAGGGGACACGCAGTTGGAATCGGAAGCACAGTTATACAGTTATAATAGTGTAGATCTGAAAATAATGCAATTAAAAGAATGCAAGTAAATGCAAAGTTATAAGACCAGCCAGGTAGGCGGCAGAGCCAGCCAAGTAGGGGATATAACTTGTAGATTTAAAGTAAAGAAAAGAATTATAGAACCGTCCGTGATGGCGGTAATCCGACCAAGATGGCGGTAGCAAGAAATAGTATAATGCAAGTAATGAACATCAAACTGAAGTTACTTGTTATTGAAAGTAAACTTGAACACTTACAGTAGTAGTAGTGATTACAAACTGGAAATAGTTACAAGGCTTAAGAGTTACAAGCTTTGTAGAGTAGGAAGTGTAAGTAGAGAAGGTAGGAAGTATGAAGTGTAAGCAGGTAGATATTCTTACAATAGAAAGGGTCTCTCTCTAAGGAAGAAGCTCTGAAGAAACACTTAAACAAACACTTGCTGAAACATAAGGGACAACCCCCCTTAAATAGGCAAAATAATTAAGTGAATAGTAACAGTGAATAGTACCCGTGAATAGTGACGGGTGAATAGTGACAGGTGAATAGTGATATGAATAGTAAATTTCCTTTTATGCCCAAAACTTAGAGAATCATTTGGGGAACCCAACATTATTGCTCTTGTAGTGTCAGGAGAATAATTGTAGAGTATAGGAAATCATTTCCTAGCATAATGGAACCAAATTGTATTTTGTCTTGTAGTAAGTACTTATTGGAGCATTCTGATTGTCTGGAGCAAAGTTGAAGTAATGGCATTCCGTAGAACATTTGAAGCATAATTTCTTGAAGTAGGCCTATTGTGTAGGCCAGTTAGATATTATCATCTACTCCTCAGGATTCTCTTCATCATGTGCAAACCAGTTTTGTGGATAAGGATAGATTTGGTATCCTGGGTCCTTTGTCACAGAGACCTGAGAGACTTTTTCATCGTCTGAATTGGTAGCATCAAAATTAGGAGTTTCATCATCTTTAACCATCTTAGATAGTAGTGCATATAAAGCATCAGGATCATTACGGATTGCATCTAAAGGAGAACTTTTCTTTTTGGATCTAGTGGAAGGTGCAATATTTTTTGTTGATGAGGAAGCAGGTGTAGTAGTTGCAACTGTTTGTACTGGAGTAGTAATCTTTAATGGAGAAACATGTGAAGCAAGGAAGTCCCTTTCAACATTGAAGTCCCTTTCAACATTGTTAATAATAGAATCAGTGTGAGAAAACCTATCCCACCATTTAACATACCAGCATCGTGAAAGAACATCATCTTCTTTGGCATATTGCCATTTCAAAATCCATGGAGTCTTATATTTTTTGATAAAATGAAGTAGAAGGGGAAATTTGGCTTTATGAGTATTAGGTTTGAATTTTAAAGAGAAATTTCTGAAACAATCTGTTAATTGTGCAGGAAATATTTCAACGGCTGAACCAAACTGGGTCCACCATCGGATAAACCAGAGGGGGAAAGGAGAATCAAAATCTTTGTGAAAATTGACAAACCATGAGTGGGACATGGTTTCATTTTGGTGAAGCATAAATCTGAACCAGGCTGTAATATAATCATGGTAAGAGTAGGGAATAGGGTAATTTGGTAATGACCTTGTAGCAGTAGGACAGGGGCCCCACATTTCCTCTGAAATAATGTGTTTTAGATAAAGACTGTGGTAAATAATTTTTTCTCTATCATTCTTGTCTCTAATAGGATTAATTTCAACTGAATCTTCCTGTCGTAATATTGCAGTGTAATATTGCACCGTCTTTTGGTTGTGCTCAGGAATCCAATGAAATAATGGGGGAAAGTAGCTGGTAGCAAGTCTAAAAGGATTAGTAATGGAGGCCCTGTTGGGCTCTACAGAGAACAGGTTTTGAACATAGCGTTTTTTAACATATTGGGAAGCATTGGGATTTCTAGGGAAACCAGTTTGAATAGGTTGGGGGCTATGAACCAAAGTATAGGGATCATAAGTAGAAGCTAAAACAGAAGAGTAGTTAGTTTTGGGAATAGTTCCTAAAGTAGTGAATCGGTTAACAGTGTTTATGGGGGAAGCAGGCTGAATTTTGACAATTTGGTTATTACTGTCTGGCATCTTGTCACTCGACCTTCTACTTGCCATTATGACACTGCAGAAATTCACGGGTAAGGAAATCAGGAATGGTATTTTGGGATCCTTTAATATATTCGATATCAAAATCAAAAACACTCAAAATAGCTTGCCATCTAGCAAAAATATGTTTTGAAGCAATATTTTCAACATCTTTTTCAATAACATATTTAGCACTTTTGCAATCAATTCGTAGCAAAAATTTTTGGTTTAATAAATCACTTTGGAATTTTGAAATACATAGAACTATAGATAAAATTTCTTTTTTAATAGTACTGTAATTTAACTGTGCATTATTCCAAATACCAGAATAGAAACGGACAATTTGCTCAGGTGACTCGGGTGAAATTCTTTGTTTCAGAATACCTCCATAACCAAAATCTGAGGCATCTGTTTCAACAATTTTGAAAGCACTAACAGTGGGAATACCTAGACAAGGCAAAGTTCTAACATGAGATTTAATTTGTTTAACAAGGGAAGTATGAATATCAGACCAAGGAGGAGGATTACTTTTTAACCTATCAAATAGAGGCTTACATTGCTTTCTCATATCTTTGTAAAAGTCAGCAACATAATTTAATGATCCAAGAAATCTTTGGAGCTGGGTTTTTTCAATGATCACATCAGGAAATTTATCAGCAAATTGGATGGCTCTATCAATAGGACGAATTTGTCCTTCAGAGATGTCAAAGCCAAGAAAACGAACTTTCGTTTGAAACAACTTGACCTTTTTAGCAGAGACAACAAGACCATTTCTTTTGATAGTATCTAAAAATGAATACAGGTGTTTCCAGTGTTCATCAATAGAACTAGAGTAGACAAGAACATCATCAATGTAAACAATGGTAAAATGGCTGAATGAATTAAAAATATCATTCATAATGTTTTGAAACTCACTTGGGGCATTCTTAAGGCCAAAGGGCATAACATTCCACTCATAATGTCCAAAAGGAGTGGTAAAAGCAGTTTTGTACCTATCATTTTCACTAATCTGGATTTGCCAGAACCCAGACTTCATGTCAAACTTGGAGAATATCACGGCTTCACTCAATCTATGAACTAGGTCATTCTTATTGGGAATAGGATACCTAATCCATTCTAAAACCTTATTCAAAGGTTTGTAGTTAATCACTAATCGAGGAGTTCCTCTTTCAATCTCAGCATTTTTCTGAACATAAAAAGCAGAACAAGACCAAGGGGACTTGCTATTCCTAATCAATTTTTTCTCCAACAAATCATTAATTTCTTTTTTACAAAATTCAACAGTTTCAGCATTCATTTGAATAGGACGAGCTTTGGTAGGGATATGTTTTTCATTAAAATCTTTAACATAAGGCAAGTCAACAATATGTTTCTTTCTATGCCAAAAAGCATTAGGAACATCAGAACAAATATTATCAATCAACATTTTTTGAAAATTATCAATTTTTGATTGTAATAATTTATTAGAAATTTGTTCAGCAATTTTCTTATATCTAACTTCTTGTTGAAGGAAGTTAAGATGTCTAATTTTAGCATGGATCAGGTTTAAAGCATTATCAATTTCAGTTTTTGAAGCAAATTTGAATTTTACTTTTTGTCCAAAAGGATCAGTAGTAATTCCATCATGCTCAACAAGAAAAGGATACAAAGCATTTATAAAAGGCAAACCAAGAATCACTTTATCAGTCATATTTCTGACAAGAACAGAAGGAATCTTGAAGCAAACATTATCATGGCAAACATGAGCATTATTCAATTCATATTTGATTTTCATTCGGGAACCATTAGCTGAAACTAATCTTTCGGTTGATTTTTCAAAATATTTTGAAGGGATCAATCCTTCTTGGATACAATTTATATCTGCACCAGAATCAATCATGGCAATAACAGTGAAATGATAATCAGGAGAAACAACAATTTTGACTGTTGTAAACCATTTTGGAAGAAGTATTTTATTGACAAGAGCAAGTTGAGGATTAACGAAGTCATTAGTAATACCTTTATCAGAAAGGAGAGCTTGTTGACTGGGTTCATCACCATCTTTATGCTCATCATATGTTTTATCAGTTTGAGCATCTTTTAGCATCATCAGCTCTGGATTATTTTTATGTTTTAACCCACTTATCTCTCGCTTAATAATATTAATCTCATGCTGTAAGTCATTAATAGTTAAATCATTGGATTTCCTTTTAATTAGTCTTTTAAAAGGTTCCTTAAAGATTAAAGTGGATTTACCATTTTCTTCGCTTTTAGTCAGAGTTTTAACAAATTTAATATTTTTGCAGGGAATTATTTTTAATATATTTAACAAGTTCAGAGGAAAATCATCAAGGATTTGAAACAGTTCTTTTTTACTATCCATTTTTAACATGTTAAACTTATTTTTAAACTTACTAAGTGGTTTATATTTTTCAGAAATATTTTCTTTTTTAGCATGAAAATTATTTGACTTAACAAAGTTGTTTTTGTATCTTTTATATTTTTTATGACTATATATTTTGTGTTTTTTATCAGGTTTTGTCTCTTTTTGTCTAATAGGAGGTAGACTATTTTGTTTACGAAAATTATCTTTTTTCTTAATCTGTAGATGATACATTAGTAGTTTTTTATTAGTACTTATACTAGTATCAAACCTTTTAATATTATTAAAAGTGTTATCATTAGTTAGGTTACCATAATTAAGAGAATCATTTGCACTTATTAATACATGTTTTACCTTATGAGCAAAGATTGGAGGCAGACCGTCAATAAACCTTTCTTTCCAACAAGGCTTATGGCAGTTTTGTTGAAGCATATTCCTGGAAACAAAAACATCTTGATACCATTTGTAATTAATCATAGTAGAAGTATTCATCAATCCAGAAATTCGAGTTGAAACATTAGAAGGAATACCAGTAAAATATTTAGGAATAGTTAAGACATAAAGAGTATTGCAACCAAAAGTATTATGACCAATATGTTTAGCAAAAATGGGCAACCCTGTGGGATATATATCCCGCCATTTAGAAAAATTAAGTAATTTAACAATATCAGGTTCATCAATGTCATAGTTATTTTGATGAGCAATATCAACTTCAGACATGTGACTTATGATTTTTTGTTCAGATAATCCAGCAATATTCCACTTGTAAGGCTTATCAATAGGAACAGGAAATTGTGGTTGAAAAATTCTTTTTTGAAATTGTATATCTGGAGGAATAGATTCGGAATACCAATCTTGTGTAAAAGACATAGGTTTGGAATTTTCAACAAATCTAGGTAATTCATCATTTAAAATCTCTTTAGCAGGAATAGAAGAAATAGTGTCAGAATCAGTATGTTCATCAGAAACAATTTCTTTTTCATGTTTTGAAATATTGCAAGGTGTACTTTCTGGAGTACCTTCAATTTTAATTTTTAAATCAGAAAGCATTTTATCAACAACTTCAAGCATGTTAGACTTCTCAATCAAAACAGATTTTTCAGAATTTTTAATAAAAACAGTATTTTTACTATGGTCAGGTTGTTGGCCAACGATATGCAAAGATGCATTAGTAGAGTTGGTTTGTTTAATAAGACTAGTAGCTGGAGTTCGATCATCAGAGATCTTGAAAGAAGGTGTTTTAACAAAATTTGATTTTCTTATCATGCTCAAATGTTGTTTTGAAACTCCATTATTTGGAACATAATAGTTTTCAAGAAAATCAAAAAATAAAATATGTTTTTTCAATTGTTTCATTTTTTCTAACCATTTACTCTTGACATGGTTTTTGTCAGACTGAGTAAAATTGTTTTGGAAGTATTTTCGTTTAATTTGATTTTTTGAAAGCATAAATTCATCATATAAAAGAACCAAATCAACTTTAAAGTTTTCATTTGAAATAGTCAAGACTCTTAATTGGTTAGCATAGTTAAAATTATCAATGGGAGTAAAGCTGGGGTCAACAGTTTTATCATTATCTCTTTTCTCATACAAACAAGAAGCATTAAAACAAGCATGATCATTCAAAGAAGCATCAGTCATAGAAAGAGTATTATTTTTAAGAATCTTAGATTTCATACCATGTAAACACATGGAAACAGTAGCACCACAACTCTCAACCTTGTGATCTTCATCATTTACAATACCAAGAGGACAACCAGTCCTGGAGCTGACAGAGGAGTTGGATCTCCACAATCTATCCATGTTATCCTAGTTTTAACACTCAATTATCATGTTTTTCTCACAACCGTTGCATTTCGTAACACATACCCTAACCAACCTTATACCTCTCATGCCCTACACGCCCTCTCTTGGCTCAAACGGGCCTTACAGTTCGGTTCTAGGAATTCACTTTACGACTAGGGTGGCGCCAACGACGGTAAGAAGGGGACACGACAACTGAGCACCAAAGTTTCGGGTAGACACAAACAGAGAGACAGAGAAACACAACAACACTATCACCGGCCAGAAAAGAATGGCTCTGATACCATAAAGGGGGGAGGGGACACGCAGTTGGAATCGGAAGCACAGTTATACAGTTATAATAGTGTAGATCTGAAAATAATGCAATTAAAAGAATGCAAGTAAATGCAAAGTTATAAGACCAGCCAGGTAGGCGGCAGAGCCAGCCAAGTAGGGGATATAACTTGTAGATTTAAAGTAAAGAAAAGAATTATAGAACCGTCCGTGATGGCGGTAATCCGACCAAGATGGCGGTAGCAAGAAATAGTATAATGCAAGTAATGAACATCAAACTGAAGTTACTTGTTATTGAAAGTAAACTTGAACACTTACAGTAGTAGTAGTGATTACAAACTGGAAATAGTTACAAGGCTTAAGAGTTACAAGCTTTGTAGAGTAGGAAGTGTAAGTAGAGAAGGTAGGAAGTATGAAGTGTAAGCAGGTAGATATTCTTACAATAGAAAGGGTCTCTCTCTAAGGAAGAAGCTCTGAAGAAACACTTAAACCAACACTTGCTGAAACATAAGGGACAACCCCCCTTAAATAGGCAAAATAATTAAGTGAACAGTAATAGTGAATAGTACCCGTGAATAGTGACGGGTGAATAGTGACAGGTGAATAGTGACAGGAATAGTAAATTTCCTTTTATGCCCAAAACATGGGGAATCATTTGGGAAACTCATCATTTTTGTTCTTGTAGCAGATGGTGTCAGGAGAATAATTGCAAAGTAGAAAAAATCATCTTTTAGCATGGGAAACAAATAGTAGTTTTTGTCTTGTAGTCATTATTCTGATCGTCTGAAGCAAAGTTGAAGTAATAATATTCCTTGGCTGAAGTGTATTCCGCCAATTTCGGGATATTCTTGAAAACCAATCTTTATTGGTCTAATCAGTGGAAGCAGCATCAGAAGGATAACCATCAAAAGGGCCTTGTGGAGAATGGAAATAATGATCATGAGAAGTGGCATATTTATTACAGAATCCACAGTAAAAAATTGGTTGAAATATTGGGGGTTTCCCTGGGATGAGAAACTTAGTAGGATTACAGTGGTCAGTGGTCCGTAGATGAGCAACTGCATCAGAATATGGTCTGGGACTAAAGACAGCAATTCTATCTGTGCTACCCATGAAATGGTAGCGTTTCCAGAGTTTGTCAGCAACATTTGGTTATTGAAATAATTTCTCCAGCATTCTATAAGAGTAAAAGGATCAGCAAAAGATAAATGAGTATTTCCTTCAAACCATGGCCCTTGGTGAGTATGACCATTGATGAGAATGAGATGCTTTGAAGGTTGAACATCCATCCAATTGTCTCGTTCCCATTGTGGTAACGTACTCCAACATCTGATGGTAGTAAAAGGAGTATTGAATCTTTTAACTGATTCTTTAATAATTTGTGGGAGTTGGCTTATTTGGAAATGGTTTGTTAATCTTATGTATCTGACTAAACCATATTCAAACATTTGGGAAAGCCAGTAAGGATCTCTATCATATTCATCATCATCAGAAATATCAGAAATATATGAACCATCATCAAAATTTATCAAAAGACCAGGAAATGGGTGTTGCTTTTCATATACTCTGAGACTACTGTCAAACTTTTCCTCCCAATCAGCTTGGAGAAAAACATTATCATCTTCATCTAACTCATCTGGATCAGGAATAGTAGCGGTAACAAGTGTTTTGAAATATTCGAACCATAGATCAAAAGATCTAAACATAGCCTTGCTTTCCAGAATACGTAAACGTATATCTGTTGGCAAGTTGGCAACAGCACTTCTTAAAACTGATTGAGTCTTAAGGCTCAGTCTAGCATAATCTGTGCCCATTATAGTCACTTTATCCGTTGAATGGATATCCTCTTTGCCAAAGAGTTGACTGAAATAAAGATTATTTGTAACATCTGGATGGGTAATATGATGACTTCTAAAGGCCTCATTTTCTAGAATGAAGTCATCTTCTGAAGCAAAGGTTTTGTTACGGTAATAGGTGTAAACTTCATTTTGAGCAGTGAGGTTAACCAGGTGGATTTCAAGGGCTCGAAGAGTTTGTTGTAAAATATCATTGTCTTTTTTGAGAAAAGCAGATTGTAGGTTATCAAGAATGAGTTTAATAGGGGCTGGTAATTCTGAGTAGGTACCATTGTGAAATTGCAAATTTTTTGCCAAAACTTCTTGTAAAGCAATTATTATATCACCATTAGAGTATGTCACCTTTGCAGGGACATCTCTTTGAAGGGATATTGCTTCGCTGGGCTTTACTCCAGAAGAAGCGCCTTCATGCATCATAAAAGGTCGTCCCATCGGGAGCCTTTTGGATTGAACATAGTCCTGTGCAGGAGCTTTTCCCTTTGGATCCATAATAATCCACTTACTAGTGGTATAAGTATATATAGTACTAGTATCCCACTTATTAGTGGTACTTATCCTCGCATCGTCTCCTGATTCCTGCAAAGAAGTATTGAAAATGTGAGGACGGTTGATGGTATTAGCTTGGTGAGCATTATAAGGACAAGAACTAATTATTTCTTGTACAAGGGTATGCATGGGAGAATCTTTTTTATAAGTCAGATTGCTAATATCTATTTGGAGTTTTGAAGCAAATTTGAATTTTATTTTTTGTTCAAAAGGATCAGTGGTAATTCCATCATGGTCAACGATGAAAGGATATAAAGCATTTATAAAAGGTAAACCAAGAATTACTTTATCAGTCAAATTTTTAACAAGAACAGAAGGAATCTTAAAATTGACATTATTATGGCATATGTGAGCATTATTTAATTCATATTTAATTTTCATCTGAGAACCATTGGCAGTAACCAACCTCTCGGTTGATTTTTCAAAATATTTTGAAGGAATCAATCCTTCTTGAATACAATTCATATCTGCACCTGAATCAATCATTGCAACAACAGTGAAATGATATTCTGAAGAAACAACAATTTTTACTTCAGTGAACCACTTTGGAGGAATCAATTTATGAACAGGACTGAGTTGAAAGTGATCTTCAATACCTTTTTCAGAAAGAAGAGCTTGGTGACTGGATTCGCCTCCATCTTGGTGCTCATCTTGTTCATTATCAGTTTGTTGATCGAGAGTTTTATCAATTTTTAACATTAGTAAATCTTCTTTAAGATTTTTAAAATCATTCTTTAAATCAAGCATTTCTTTTTTAACAGTAGTAATTAAACCAAGCATTTCTTGTTTAACAGTAGTAATTTCCAATTGGAGATCATTAATAGTTAAATCTTTGGATTTCTTTTTATTGAATCTTTCTAGAGTTTCTTCAAAGTTTATAGTTGATTTTAATTTTTTACTAGCTTCATTTTTTAGCAAATTCTTCTTAAATTTACCCAGATATTCTTTTTGCAATTCAGGATTTTGAATTTGATTGATTAATTGGATAATTAATTTTTCATTTTCTTCACTTTTGGTGAGAGTATTAATAACATTACAGCAGGAATCTCTACAGCCAATTTTAATATTAGGGGAATCAGAAGAATCATCAGCAGATTGGTAACAAGAATCAGATGGAGAAGAAAAATCATCTTCCAAAGAATCAGACGAATTGTTTGATTCAAGGATTCTGAATAACTCTTCTTGCTCTTTATCATTAATTTTTAACATGTTAAATTTATTTTTTAATTTACCAGGTTTTTGATTACAATCTTTACTGAAATGACCAGGTTTACCACAGTTAAAACATTTACCTTTTCCTGTTATTTGTTTATCAAATTTTTTGGAAACATTTTTCTTTTTAGCATAAAAATCATTGGGTTGGACAGAATTATTTTTGTATTTTTTATATTTGTTATGATTGTAGTTTTTGTGACTTTTATCATGTTTTTTCCCTTTTTGCCTGGAAGGAGCAATGGGAGGCAGACCATATTGTTCACAAAAATTGCCCATTTCATATTTAGCTTTTTTCTTATTCTGTAAATGGTATTTTAACAATTTTTCATCATTACACATGTTAATACCAAGTTTTTTAATAGCACTAAAAATATCACCATAGGTTAGGTTATCATAATCAATAGAATCATTTTTTCCTATTAACACTTGTTTTACCTTATGAGCAAAGATGGGAGGTAGACCGTCAACAAACTTTTCTTTCCAATAAGGCTTGTGACAATCCTTTCGGAGCATTACTCTGGAGGTAAAAACATCTTGGTACCATCTGTAATCAGTCATCGAAGGGCATTTTAAATTATTCAATAAATCAGAAACACGAGATGAAATATTAGATGGGGTACCAACAAAATGTTTGAGAATGGTATAGATCAGAGTATTCACACCATCAAGAACACCACGACCAATACTTTCATCAAAAATAGGCAAACCTTCATCATTCTTTTTGACTGCATTTTTAATAGATTCTTTGGAATCTTCATTGAGATAAGAATCCCACCATCCCCGAAGAGTTCCAGAGAAACCAGTAACAAGCAAATTAACAATATCAGGCTGATCTAAATCATGGTTGTTTTGATAAGCAATACCAACCATGGACATATGACTCATTTTATTAATGATTTCTTGTTCAGACAAACCATCAATATTCCATTCATAAAGTTTATCAGCAGAGACAGAGAACTGTGTTTGAAAAACTCTTTCTTCAAATTGAATATCAGGAGGAGTAGGTTTTGAATACCAATTTTTGGTAAAGGACATTGGTTTTGGATTTCCAATAAATCTTTTGATTTGAGGAAAATCATTCCCAAAAACCTTTGTAGCAGAAACAGAAGAAATAGTATCAGAATCAGTATGTTCATCAGAAACAATCTCTTTTTCTTTCTTTGAAATAGTACAGGCTGTATTTCTAGAAGTACTTTCAGCTGTATTTCTAGAAGTACCCTCAGTTTTGACTTTCAAATTATCCAGCATTTTATCAACAACTTCAAGCATTTTAGATTGGGACGTTTTGAACATAACTCTCTCCCTTTGACTGGGCAAATCAATCAAAGGTTGCTCAGTTTTTACAGATTTCTCTGAAGCAGGTTTTTCTTTGGAAACAGTTTTTTCAATAATTTTTTCTTCAATTCGATCAAGCTGTTGACCAATAACATGCAGAGACTCATTAGTAAAGTTGTTTTGTTCAATAATACTGAAAATAGGGGTTTTATCATCAGCAATTTTAAAAGGAGTAGCATTAACTTCTGTCCTTTTGTCTTGGCAAGTTAGCACAATAGTTTCAAGGGGCGGATGAGTGGCCCGAATAGTAGATTTATCTTTTTCTTTAATAAAATTTGACTTTTTTATTACATTCAAATGTTGTTTTGAAACCTCATTATTTGAAACATAATGGTTTTCAAGAAAATCAAAAAACAAAATTTGTTGTTTTAGTTGATTCATTTTTTCTAACCATTTACTTTTAACACGGTTTTTCTCCGATTGAGCAAAATTATTTTGGAAATATTTTCTTTTAATCTTGTTTTTTGGAAGTATAAACTCATCATACAGAGGAATCAGATCTGGTTTAAAATTGACTTTAAAATCTTCATTTAAAACAGTCAAAACTCTTAATTGCTTAACATAACCAGAGGGATCAATAGGAGGGAAATCTCTTTCGGATAGATCAATAGAATTACTATCGTCTTCTTCTTCACTGGCGGGCTTGCCATTTGGAGAGGAAGATTCTGGTTTAGCGGAATAGGTGGAATAGTAGACATCACTTACTTTATCATTTGAAATTCCTTTTAATTTTAAATCAGCAGATTTATCAAAATTCTTTTCCAAAAATTCATTGAGATCTTGATCTCTTTTAGAAATTTTGTCAGAATTGAAATCAGGAGGTTTTGAAAAATTCTTTTTCAAGAAATCATTGAGATCTTGGTCTCGTTTTGAAATACTTTCAGATCCAGCAAAGGAATGTCTTCCTTCGTTGATTCTTAAGGGTTTATTATTTTGAAAACTTATTTTAACAGTTCCGTCAAGATATTGTTGAATATGGGTAAGATCAAGCTCATCAAAAATGGGTTTGGCAATAGGGGATTCTTGTTCCAATAACCATTCAGTGGGAAGTTTGACGTCTTGCCATTGAATCATTTTTGGAATTTGAATCTTTGCATCAGGGGTTGAACATTTAATTAACATAGTTTTACCAGAAGGTTCTCTATGATTTATAGCACTGGGATTTAATTGAGTACCCAATAATCTATAGTAAATGCGGTAAATCAAAGCAAAAGGTTTACTACCTTCTTCCATGTGATATCCAGATGAAGCAATATTTAAAGTCAAAGCTTTAATGATGTTAGGATCATCTAAAGCCAAAGTAAGATCAGGATAACAACTAAAGTAAACAGGACCATCATACAAAGAAGCAGTAATCATACCAAGAATGCTATCTTTAAATACTTTAAATCTAGCATCACGTAAACACATAAGAACAGAAGCATTAATACCCTTTCGGGTAAGAGGTTTAATAGCAACTTGAACCATACCAATATGCAGATAACTGAATTTTTTAGAAGCAAGAAATTCACTAATATTCTTTTTAGTAAATAGGCAACATTTTTCATGAGTTTTAGAAATAGAGAATATTTGTTCAACAGTTCTGACTTTGTAAGCAGAATGAAAAGTATTTTCAGCCCAACTAATCTTATAAACATTTTTTGTATCAACCTTAGGAATAGTCCATCTAGAAAAATCAGGGATTTCATTATCCTCAACATTGCGATCTTCCTCATTAACAATATCAGGAGGACAACCAGTCCTGGAGCTGACGGAGGAGTTGGATCTCCACAATCTATCCATGTTATCCTAGTTTTAACACTCAATTATCATGTTTTTCTCACAACCGTTGCATTTCGTAACACATACCCTAACCAACCTTATACCTCTCATGCCCTACACGCCCTCTCTTGGCTCAAACGGGCCTTACAGTTCGGTTCTAGGAATTCACTTTACGACTAGGGTGGCGCCAACGACGGTAAGAAGGGGACACGACAACTGAGCACCAAAGTTTCGGGTAGACACAAACAGAGAGACAGAGAAACACAACAACACTATCACCGGCCAGAAAAGAATGGCTCTGATACCATAAAGGGGGGAGGGGACACGCAGTTGGAATCGGAAGCACAGTTATACAGTTATAATAGTGTAGATCTGAAAATAATGCAATTAAAAGAATGCAAGTAAATGCAAAGTTATAAGACCAGCCAGGTAGGCGGCAGAGCCAGCCAAGTAGGGGATATAACTTGTAGATTTAAAGTAAAGAAAAGAATTATAGAACCGTTCGTGATGGCGGTAATCCGACCAAGATGGCGGTAGCAAGAAATAGTATAATGCAAGTAATGAACATCAAACTGAAGTTACTTGTTATTGAAAGTAAACTTGAACACTTACAGTAGTAGTAGTGATTACAAACTGGAAATAGTTACAAGGCTTAAGAGTTACAAGCTTTGTAGAGTAGGAAGTGTAAGTAGAGAAGGTAGGAAGTATGAAGTGTAAGCAGGTAGATATTCTTACAATAGAAAGGGTCTCTCTCTAAGGAAGAAGCTCTGAAGAAACACTTAAACAAACACTTGCTGAAACATAAGGGACAACCCCCCTTAAATAGGCAAAATAATTAAGTGAATAGTAACAGTGAATAGTACCCGTGAATAGTGACAGGTGAATAGTGACAGGTGAATAGTGATATGAATAGTAAATTTCCTTTTATGCCCAAAACTTAGAGAATCATTTGGGGAACCCAACATTATTGCTCTTGTAGTGTCAGGAGAATAATTGTAGAGTATAGGAAATCATTTCCTAGCATAATGGAACCAAATTGTATTTTGTCTTGTAGTAAGTACTTATTGGAGCATTCTGATTGTCTGGAGCAAAGTTGAAGTAATGGCATTCCGTAGAACATTTGAAGCATAATTTCTTGAAGTAGGCCTATTGTGTAGGCCAGTTAGATATTATCATCTACTCCTCAGGATTCTCTTCATCATGTGCAAACCAGTTTTGTGGATAAGGATAGATTTGGTATCCTGGGTCCTTTGTCACAGAGACCTGAGAGACTTTTTCATCGTCTGAATTGGTAGCATCAAAATTAGGAGTTTCATCATCTTTAACCATCTTAGATAGTAGTGCATATAAAGCATCAGGATCATTACGGATTGCATCTAAAGGAGAACTTTTCTTTTTGGATCTAGTGGAAGGTGCAATATTTTTTGTTGATGAGGAAGCAGGTGTAGTAGTTGCAACTGTTTGTACTGGAGTAGTAATCTTTAATGGAGAAACATGTGAAGCAAGGAAGTCCCTTTCAACATTGAAGTCCCTTTCAACATTGTTAATAATAGAATCAGTGTGAGAAAACCTATCCCACCATTTAACATACCAGCATCGTGAAAGAACATCATCTTCTTTGGCATATTGCCATTTCAAAATCCATGGAGTCTTATATTTTTTGATAAAATGAAGTAGAAGGGGAAATTTGGCTTTATGAGTATTAGGTTTGAATTTTAAAGAGAAATTTCTGAAACAATCTGTTAATTGTGCAGGAAATATTTCAACGGCTGAACCAAACTGGGTCCACCATCGGATAAACCAGAGGGGGAAAGGAGAATCAAAATCTTTGTGAAAATTGACAAACCATGAGTGGGACATGGTTTCATTTTGGTGAAGCATAAATCTGAACCAGGCTGTAATATAATCATGGTAAGAGTAGGGAATAGGGTAATTTGGTAATGACCTTGTAGCAGTAGGACAGGGGCCCCACATTTCCTCTGAAATAATGTGTTTTAGATAAAGACTGTGGTAAATAATTTTTTCTCTATCATTCTTGTCTCTAATAGGATTAATTTCAACTGAATCTTCCTGTCGTAATATTGCAGTGTAATATTGCACCGTCTTTTGGTTGTGCTCAGGAATCCAATGAAATAATGGGGGAAAGTAGCTGGTAGCAAGTCTAAAAGGATTAGTAATGGAGGCCCTGTTGGGCTCTACAGAGAACAGGTTTTGAACATAGCGTTTTTTAACATATTGGGAAGCATTGGGATTTCTAGGGAAACCAGTTTGAATAGGTTGGGGGCTATGAACCAAAGTATAGGGATCATAAGTAGAAGCTAAAACAGAAGAGTAGTTAGTTTTGGGAATAGTTCCTAAAGTAGTGAATCGGTTAACAGTGTTTATGGGGGAAGCAGGCTGAATTTTGACAATTTGGTTATTACTGTCTGGCATCTTGTCACTCGACCTTCTACTTGCCATTATGACACTGCAGAAATTCACGGGTAAGGAAATCAGGAATGGTATTTTGGGATCCTTTAATATATTCGATATCAAAATCAAAAACACTCAAAATAGCTTGCCATCTAGCAAAAATATGTTTTGAAGCAATATTTTCAACATCTTTTTCAATAACATATTTAGCACTTTTGCAATCAATTCGTAGCAAAAATTTTTGGTTTAATAAATCACTTTGGAATTTTGAAATACATAGAACTATAGATAAAATTTCTTTTTTAATAGTACTGTAATTTAACTGTGCATTATTCCAAATACCAGAATAGAAACGGACAATTTGCTCAGGTGACTCGGGTGAAATTCTTTGTTTCAGAATACCTCCATAACCAAAATCTGAGGCATCTGTTTCAACAATTTTGAAAGCACTAACAGTGGGAATACCTAGACAAGGCAAAGTTCTAACATGAGATTTAATTTGTTTAACAAGGGAAGTATGAATATCAGACCAAGGAGGAGGATTACTTTTTAACCTATCAAATAGAGGCTTACATTGCTTTCTCATATCTTTGTAAAAGTCAGCAACATAATTTAATGATCCAAGAAATCTTTGGAGCTGGGTTTTTTCAATGATCACATCAGGAAATTTATCAGCAAATTGGATGGCTCTATCAATAGGACGAATTTGTCCTTCAGAGATGTCAAAGCCAAGAAAACGAACTTTCGTTTGAAACAACTTGACCTTTTTAGCAGAGACAACAAGACCATTTCTTTTGATAGTATCTAAAAATGAATACAGGTGTTTCCAGTGTTCATCAATAGAACTAGAGTAGACAAGAACATCATCAATGTAAACAATGGTAAAATGGCTGAATGAATTAAAAATATCATTCATAATGTTTTGAAACTCACTTGGGGCATTCTTAAGGCCAAAGGGCATAACATTCCACTCATAATGTCCAAAAGGAGTGGTAAAAGCAGTTTTGTACCTATCATTTTCACTAATCTGGATTTGCCAGAACCCAGACTTCATGTCAAACTTGGAGAATATCACGGCTTCACTCAATCTATGAACTAGGTCATTCTTATTGGGAATAGGATACCTAATCCATTCTAAAACCTTATTCAAAGGTTTGTAGTTAATCACTAATCGAGGAGTTCCTCTTTCAATCTCAGCATTTTTCTGAACATAAAAAGCAGAACAAGACCAAGGGGACTTGCTATTCCTAATCAATTTTTTCTCCAACAAATCATTAATTTCTTTTTTACAAAATTCAACAGTTTCAGCATTCATTTGAATAGGACGAGCTTTGGTAGGGATATGTTTTTCATTAAAATCTTTAACATAAGGCAAGTCAACAATATGTTTCTTTCTATGCCAAAAAGCATTAGGAACATCAGAACAAATATTATCAATCAACATTTTTTGAAAATTATCAATTTTTGATTGTAATAATTTATTAGAAATTTGTTCAGCAATTTTCTTATATCTAACTTCTTGTTGAAGGAAGTTAAGATGTCTAATTTTAGCATGGATCAGGTTTAAAGCATTATCAATTTCAGTTTTTGAAGCAAATTTGAATTTTACTTTTTGTCCAAAAGGATCAGTAGTAATTCCATCATGCTCAACAAGAAAAGGATACAAAGCATTTATAAAAGGCAAACCAAGAATCACTTTATCAGTCATATTTCTGACAAGAACAGAAGGAATCTTGAAGCAAACATTATCATGGCAAACATGAGCATTATTCAATTCATATTTGATTTTCATTCGGGAACCATTAGCTGATTTTTGTCCAAAAGGATCAGTAGTAATTCCATCATGCTCAACAAGAAAAGGATACAAAGCATTTATAAAAGGCAAACCAAGAATCACTTTATCAGTCATATTTCTGACAAGAACAGAAGGAATCTTGAAGCAAACATTATCATGGCAAACATGAGCATTATTCAATTCATATTTGATTTTCATTCGGGAACCATTAGCTGAAACTAATCTTTCGGTTGATTTTTCAAAATATTTTGAAGGGATCAATCCTTCTTGGATACAATTTATATCTGCACCAGAATCAATCATGGCAATAACAGTGAAATGATAATCAGGAGAAACAACAATTTTGACTGTTGTAAACCATTTTGGAAGAAGTATTTTATTGACAAGAGCAAGTTGAGGATTAACGAAGTCATTAGTAATACCTTTATCAGAAAGGAGAGCTTGTTGACTGGGTTCATCACCATCTTTATGCTCATCATATGTTTTATCAGTTTGAGCATCTTTTAGCATCATCAGCTCTGGATTATTTTTATGTTTTAACCCACTTATCTCTCGCTTAATAATATTAATCTCATGCTGTAAGTCATTAATAGTTAAATCATTGGATTTCCTTTTAATTAGTCTTTTAAAAGGTTCCTTAAAGATTAAAGTGGATTTACCATTTTCTTCGCTTTTAGTCAGAGTTTTAACAAATTTAATATTTTTGCAGGGAATTATTTTTAATATATTTAACAAGTTCAGAGGAAAATCATCAAGGATTTGAAACAGTTCTTTTTTACTATCCATTTTTAACATGTTAAACTTATTTTTAAACTTACTAAGTGGTTTATATTTTTCAGAAATATTTTCTTTTTTAGCATGAAAATTATTTGACTTAACAAAGTTGTTTTTGTATCTTTTATATTTTTTATGACTATATATTTTGTGTTTTTTATCAGGTTTTGTCTCTTTTTGTCTAATAGGAGGTAGACTATTTTGTTTACGAAAATTATCTTTTTTCTTAATCTGTAGATGATACATTAGTAGTTTTTTATTAGTACTTATACTAGTATCAAACCTTTTAATATTATTAAAAGTGTTATCATTAGTTAGGTTACCATAATTAAGAGAATCATTTGCACTTATTAATACATGTTTTACCTTATGAGCAAAGATTGGAGGCAGACCGTCAATAAACCTTTCTTTCCAACAAGGCTTATGGCAGTTTTGTTGAAGCATATTCCTGGAAACAAAAACATCTTGATACCATTTGTAATTAATCATAGTAGAAGTATTCATCAATCCAGAAATTCGAGTTGAAACATTAGAAGGAATACCAGTAAAATATTTAGGAATAGTTAAGACATAAAGAGTATTGCAACCAAAAGTATTATGACCAATATGTTTAGCAAAAATGGGCAACCCTGTGGGATATATATCCCGCCATTTAGAAAAATTAAGTAATTTAACAATATCAGGTTGATCAATGTCATAGTTATTTTGATGAGCAATATCAACTTCAGACATGTGACTTATGATTTTTTGTTCAGATAATCCAGCAATATTCCACTTGTAAGGCTTATCAATAGGAACAGGAAATTGTGGTTGAAAAATTCTTTTTTGAAATTGTATATCTGGAGGAATAGATTCGGAATACCAATCTTGTGTAAAAGACATGGGTTTGGAATTTTCAACAAATCTAGGTAATTCATCATTTAAAATCTCTTTAGCAGGAATAGAAGAAATAGTGTCAGAATCAGTATGTTCATCAGAAACAATTTCTTTTTCATGTTTTGAAATATTGCAAGGTGTACTTTCTGGAGTACCTTCAATTTTAATTTTTAAATCAGAAAGCATTTTATCAACAACTTCAAGCATGTTAGACTTCTCAATCAAAACAGATTTTTCAGAATTTTTAATAAAAACAGTATTTTTACTATGGTCAGGTTGTTGGCCAACGATATGCAAAGATGCATTAGTAGAGTTGGTTTGTTTAATAAGACTAGTAGCTGGAGTTCGATCATCAGAGATCTTGAAAGAAGGTGTTTTAACAAAATTTGATTTTCTTATCATGCTCAAATGTTGTTTTGAAACTCCATTATTTGGAACATAATAGTTTTCAAGAAAATCAAAAAATAAAATATGTTTTTTCAATTGTTTCATTTTTTCTAACCATTTACTCTTGACATGGTTTTTGTCAGACTGAGTAAAATTGTTTTGGAAGTATTTTCGTTTAATTTGATTTTTTGAAAGCATAAATTCATCATATAAAAGAACCAAATCAACTTTAAAGTTTTCATTTGAAATAGTCAAGACTCTTAATTGGTTAGCATAGTTAAAATTATCAATGGGAGTAAAGCTGGGGTCAACAGTTTTATCATTATCTCTTTTCTCATACAAACAAGAAGCATTAAAACAAGCATGATCATTCAAAGAAGCATCAGTCATAGAAAGAGTATTATTTTTAAGAATCTTAGATTTCATACCATGTAAACACATGGAAACAGTAGCACCACAACTCTCAACCTTGTGATCTTCATCATTTACAATACCAAGAGGACAACCAGTCCTGGAGCTGACAGAGGAGTTGGATCTCCACAATCTATCCATGTTATCCTAGTTTTAACACTCAATTATCATGTTTTTCTCACAACCGTTGCATTTCGTAACACATACCCTAACCAACCTTATACCTCTCATGCCCTACACGCCCTCTCTTGGCTCAAACGGGCCTTACAGTTCGGTTCTAGGAATTCACTTTACGACTAGGGTGGCGCCAACGACGGTAAGAAGGGGACACGACAACTGAGCACCAAAGTTTCGGGTAGACACAAACAGAGAGACAGAGAAACACAACAACACTATCACCGGCCAGAAAAGAATGGCTCTGATACCATAAAGGGGGGAGGGATTCCAACTGCGTGTCCCCTCCCCCCTTTATGGTATCAGAGCCATTCTTTTCTGGCCGGTGATAGTGTTGTTGTGTTTCTCTGTCTCTCTGTTTGTGTCTACCCGAAACTTTGGTGCTCAGTTGTCGTGTCCCCTTCTTACCGTCGTTGGCGCCACCCTAGTCGTAAAGTGAATTCCTAGAACCGAACTGTAAGGCCCGTTTGAGCCAAGAGAGGGCGTGTAGGGCATGAGAGGTATAAGGTTGGTTAGGGTATGTGTTACGAAATGCAACGGTTGTGAGAAAAACATGATAATTGAGTGTTAAAACTAGGATAACATGGATAGATTGTGGAGATCCAACTCCTCCGTCAGCTCCAGGACTGGTTGTCCTCCTGATATTGTTAATGAGGAAGATCGCAATGTTGAGGATAATGAAATCCCTGATTTTTCTAGATGGACTATTCCTAAGGTTGATACAAAAAATGTTTATAAGATTAGTTGGGCTGAAAATACTTTTCATTCTGCTTACAAAGTCAGAACTGTTGAACAAATATTCTCTATTTCTAAAACTCATGAAAAATGTTGCCTATTTACTAAAAAGAATATTAGTGAATTTCTTGCTTCTAAAAAATTCAGTTATCTGCATATTGGTATGGTTCAAGTTGCTATTAAACCTCTTACCCGAAAGGGTATTAATGCTTCTGTTCTTATGTGTTTACGTGATGCTAGATTTAAAGTATTTAAAGATAGCATTCTTGGTATGATTACTGCTTCTTTGTATGATGGTCCTGTTTACTTTAGTTGTTATCCTGATCTTACTTTGGCTTTAGATGATCCTAACATCATTAAAGCTTTGACTTTAAATATTGCTTCATCTGGATATCACATGGAAGAAGGTAGTAAACCTTTTGCTTTGATTTACCGCATTTACTATAGATTATTGGGTACTCAATTAAATCCCAGTGCTATAAATCATAGAGAACCTTCTGGTAAAACTATGTTAATTAAATGTTCAACCCCTGATGCAAAGATTCAAATTCCAAAAATGATTCAATGGCAAGACGTCAAACTTCCCACTGAATGGTTATTGGAACAAGAATCCCCTATTGCCAAACCCATTTTTGATGAGCTTGATCTTACCCATATTCAACAATATCTTGACGGAACTGTTAAAATAAGTTTTCAAAATAATAAACCCTTAAGAATCAACGAAGGAAGACATTCCTTTGCTGGATCTGAAAGTATTTCAAAACGAGACCAAGATCTCAATGATTTCTTGAAAAAGAATTTTTCAAAACCTCCTGATTTCAATTCTGACAAAATTTCTAAAAGAGATCAAGATCTCAATGAATTTTTGGAAAAGAATTTTGATAAATCTGCTGATTTAAAATTAAAAGGAATTTCAAATGATAAAGTAAGTGATGTCTACTATTCCACCTATTCCGCTAAACCAGAATCTTCCTCTCCAAATGGCAAGCCCGCCAGTGAAGAAGAAGACGATAGTAATTCTATTGATCTATCCGAAAGAGATTTCCCTCCTATTGATCCCTCTGGTTATGTTAAGCAATTAAGAGTTTTGACTGTTTTAAATGAAGATTTTAAAGTCAATTTTAAACCAGATCTGATTCCTCTGTATGATGAGTTTATACTTCCAAAAAACAAGATTAAAAGAAAATATTTCCAAAATAATTTTGCTCAATCGGAGAAAAACCGTGTTAAAAGTAAATGGTTAGAAAAAATGAATCAACTAAAACAACAAATTTTGTTTTTTGATTTTCTTGAAAACCATTATGTTTCAAATAATGAGGTTTCAAAACAACATTTGAATGTAATAAAAAAGTCAAATTTTATTAAAGAAAAAGATAAATCTACTATTCGGGCCACTCATCCGCCCCTTGAAACTATTGTGCTAACTTGCCAAGACAAAAGGACAGAAGTTAATGCTACTCCTTTTAAAATTGCTGATGATAAAACCCCTATTTTCAGTATTATTGAACAAAACAACTTTACTAATGAGTCTCTGCATGTTATTGGTCAACAGCTTGATCGAATTGAAGAAAAAATTATTGAAAAAACTGTTTCCAAAGAAAAACCTGCTTCAGAGAAATCTGTAAAAACTGAGCAACCTTTGATTGATTTGCCCAGTCAAAGGGAGAGAGTTATGTTCAAAACGTCCCAATCTAAAATGCTTGAAGTTGTTGATAAAATGCTGGATAATTTGAAAGTCAAAACTGAGGGTACTTCTAGAAATACAGCTGAAAGTACTTCTAGAAATACAGCCTGTACTATTTCAAAGAAAGAAAAAGAGATTGTTTCTGATGAACATACTGATTCTGATACTATTTCTTCTGTTTCTACTACAAAGGTTTTTGGGAATGATTTTCCTCAAATCAAAAGATTTATTGGAAATCCAAAACCAATGTCCTTTACCAAAAATTGGTATTCAAAACCTACTCCTCCTGATATTCAATTTGAAGAAAGAGTTTTTCAAACACAGTTCTCTGTCTCTGCTGATAAACTTTATGAATGGAATATTGATGGTTTGTCTGAACAAGAAATCATTAATAAAATGAGTCATATGTCCATGGTTGGTATTGCTTATCAAAACAACCATGATTTAGATCAGCCTGATATTGTTAATTTGCTTGTTACTGGTTTCTCTGGAACTCTTCGGGGATGGTGGGATTCTTATCTCAATGAAGATTCCAAAGAATCTATTAAAAATGCAGTCAAAAAGAATGATGAAGGTTTGCCTATTTTTGATGAAAGTATTGGTCGTGGTGTTCTTGATGGTGTGAATACTCTGATCTATACCATTCTCAAACATTTTGTTGGTACCCCATCTAATATTTCATCTCGTGTTTCTGATTTATTGAATAATTTAAAATGCCCTTCGATGACTGATTACAGATGGTACCAAGATGTTTTTACCTCCAGAGTAATGCTCCGAAAGGATTGTCACAAGCCTTATTGGAAAGAAAAGTTTGTTGACGGTCTACCTCCCATCTTTGCTCATAAGGTAAAACAAGTGTTAATAGGAAAAAATGATTCTATTGATTATGATAACCTAACCTATGGTGATATTTTTAGTGCTATTAAAAAACTTGGTATTAACATGTGTAATGATGAAAAATTGTTAAAATACCATTTACAGAATAAGAAAAAAGCTAAATATGAAATGGGCAATTTTTGTGAACAATATGGTCTGCCTCCCATTGCTCCTTCCAGGCAAAAAGGGAAAAAACATGATAAAAGTCACAAAAACTACAATCATAACAAATATAAAAAATACAAAAATAATTCTGTCCAACCCAATGATTTTTATGCTAAAAAGAAAAATGTTTCCAAAAAATTTGATAAACAAATAACAGGAAAAGGTAAATGTTTTAACTGTGGTAAACCTGGTCATTTCAGTAAAGATTGTAATCAAAAACCTGGTAAATTAAAAATAAATTTAACATGTTAAAAATTAATGATAAAGAGCAAGAAGAGTTATTCAGAATCCTTGAATCAAACAATTCGTCTGATTCTTTGGAAGATGATTTTTCTTCTCCATCTGATTCTTGTTACCAATCTGCTGATGATTCTTCTGATTCCCCTAATATTAAAATTGGCTGTAGAGATTCCTGCTGTAATGTTATTAATACTCTCACCAAAAGTGAAGAAAATGAAAAATTAATTATCCAATTAATCAATCAAATTCAAAATCCTGAATTGCAAAAAGAATATCTGGGTAAATTTAAGAAGAATTTGCTAAAAAATGAAGCTAGTAAAAAATTAAAATCAACTATAAACTTTGAAGAAACTCTAGAAAGATTCAATAAAAAGAAATCCAAAGATTTAACTATTAATGATCTCCAATTGGAAATTACTACTGTTAAACAAGAAATGCTTGGTTTAATTACTACTGTTAAAAAAGAAATGCTTGATTTAAAGAATGATTTTAAAAATCTTAAAGAAGATTTACTAATGTTAAAAATTGATAAAACTCTCGATCAACAAACTGATAATGAACAAGATGAGCACCAAGATGGAGGCGAATCCAGTCACCAAGCTCTTCTTTCTGAAAAAGGTATTGAAGATCACTTTCAACTCAGTCCTGTTCATAAATTGATTCCTCCAAAGTGGTTCACTGAAGTAAAAATTGTTGTTTCTTCAGAATATCATTTCACTGTTGTTGCAATGATTGATTCAGGTGCAGATATGAATTGTATTCAAGAAGGATTGATTCCTTCAAAATATTTTGAAAAATCAACCGAGAGGTTGGTTACTGCCAATGGTTCTCAGATGAAAATTAAATATGAATTAAATAATGCTCACATATGCCATAATAATGTCAATTTTAAGATTCCTTCTGTTCTTGTTAAAAATTTGACTGATAAAGTAATTCTTGGTTTACCTTTTATAAATGCTTTATATCCTTTCATCGTTGACCATGATGGAATTACCACTGATCCTTTTGAACAAAAAATAAAATTCAAATTTGCTTCAAAACTCCAAATAGATATTAGCAATCTGACTTATAAAAAAGATTCTCCCATGCATACCCTTGTACAAGAAATAATTAGTTCTTGTCCTTATAATGCTCACCAAGCTAATACCATCAACCGTCCTCACATTTTCAATACTTCTTTGCAGGAATCAGGAGACGATGCGAGGATAAGTACCACTAATAAGTGGGATACTAGTACTATATATACTTATACCACTAGTAAGTGGATTATTATGGATCCAAAGGGAAAAGCTCCTGCACAGGACTATGTTCAATCCAAAAGGCTCCCGATGGGACGACCTTTTATGATGCATGAAGGCGCTTCTTCTGGAGTAAAGCCCAGCGAAGCAATATCCCTTCAAAGAGATGTCCCTGCAAAGGTGACATACTCTAATGGTGATATAATAATTGCTTTACAAGAAGTTTTGGCAAAAAATTTGCAATTTCACAATGGTACCTACTCAGAATTACCAGCCCCTATTAAACTCATTCTTGATAACCTACAATCTGCTTTTCTCAAAAAAGACAATGATATTTTACAACAAACTCTTCGAGCCCTTGAAATCCACCTGGTTAACCTCACTGCTCAAAATGAAGTTTACACCTATTACCGTAACAAAACCTTTGCTTCAGAAGATGACTTCATTCTAGAAAATGAGGCCTTTAGAAGTCATCATATTACCCATCCAGATGTTACAAATAATCTTTATTTCAGTCAACTCTTTGGCAAAGAGGATATCCATTCAACGGATAAAGTGACTATAATGGGCACAGATTATGCTAGACTGAGCCTTAAGACTCAATCAGTTTTAAGAAGTGCTGTTGCCAACTTGCCAACAGATATACGTTTACGTATTCTGGAAAGCAAGGCTATGTTTAGATCTTTTGATCTATGGTTCGAATATTTCAAAACACTTGTTACCGCTACTATTCCTGATCCAGATGAGTTAGATGAAGATGATAATGTTTTTCTCCAAGCTGATTGGGAGGAAAAGTTTGACAGTAGTCTCAGAGTATATGAAAAGCAACACCCATTTCCTGGTCTTTTGATAAATTTTGATGATGGTTCATATATTTCTGATATTTCTGATGATGATGAATATGATAGAGATCCTTACTGGCTTTCCCAAATGTTTGAATATGGTTTAGTCAGATACATAAGATTAACAAACCATTTCCAAATAAGCCAACTCCCACAAATTATTAAAGAATCAGTTAAAAGATTCAATACTCCTTTTACTACCATCAGATGTTGGAGTACGTTACCACAATGGGAACGAGACAATTGGATGGATGTTCAACCTTCAAAGCATCTCATTCTCATCAATGGTCATACTCACCAAGGGCCATGGTTTGAAGGAAATACTCATTTATCTTTTGCTGATCCTTTTACTCTTATAGAATGCTGGAGAAATTATTTCAATAACCAAATTATTAATGTTGCTGACAAACTCTGGAAACGCTACCATTTCATGGGTAGCACAGATAGAATTGCTGTCTTTAGTCCCAGACCATATTCTGATGCAGTTGCTCATCTACGGACCACTGACCACTGTAATCCTACTAAGTTTCTCATCCCAGGGAAACCCCCAATATTTCAACCAATTTTTTACTGTGGATTCTGTAATAAATATGCCACTTCTCATGATCATTATTGCCATTCTCCACAAGGCCCTTTTGATGGTTATCCTTCTGATGCTGCTTCCACTGATTAGACCAATAAAGATTGGTTTTCAAGAATATCCCGAAATTGGCGGAATACACTTCAGCCAAGGAATATTATTACTTCAACTTTGCTTCAGACGATCAGAATAATGACTACAAGACAAAAACTACTATTTGTTTCCCATGCTAAAAGATGATTTTTTCTGCTTTGCAATTATTCTCCTGACACCATCTGCTACAAGAACAAAAATGATGAGTTTCCCAAATGATTCCCCATGTTTTGGGCATAAAAGGAAATTTACTATTCCTGTCACTATTCACCTGTCACTATTCACCCGTCACTATTCACGGGTACTATTCACTATTACTGTTCACTTAATTATTTTGCCTATTTAAGGGGGGTTGTCCCTTATGTTTCAGCAAGTGTTTGTTTAAGTGTTTCTTCAGAGCTTCTTCCTTAGAGAGAGACCCTTTCTATTGTAAGAATATCTACCTGCTTACACTTCATACTTCCTACCTTCTCTACTTACACTTCCTACTCTACAAAGCTTGTAACTCTTAAGCCTTGTAACTATTTCCAGTTTGTAATCACTACTACTACTGTAAGTGTTCAAGTTTACTTTCAATAACAAGTAACTTCAGTTTGATGTTCATTACTTGCATTATACTATTTCTTGCTACCGCCATCTTGGTCGGATTACCGCCATCACGGACGGTTCTATAATTCTTTTCTTTACTTTAAATCTACAAGTTATATCCCCTACTTGGCTGGCTCTGCCGCCTACCTGGCTGGTCTTATAACTTTGCATTTACTTGCATTCTTTTAATTGCATATATATATATATATATATATATATTCACATTACAAAATAATCATTTTAACTTAAATTGGATAATCGGTAACTTTGTATTAAACTAGAAACATCTTAATAAATAATAAAACTTTCCTTCATAAACTTTTTCTCGAAAAATATTATAACTTTCATAATCATAAAACTTAACATTTCATAAAAAATAGATATCTGATAACTTTTTAACATAAACTTATACTTTCATCAGAAACTTTATCTTTACAGAACACTAAAACTTTTTCATTAGATTCTTTATCATTAAAGCACAACAGAACTTTATAAAATTTTATCTTTAAAGATCAACTTTTCTTTTCCTCAGAAACTTCTTTCATGAGTGCTTTTAACTTTTCATAATGCATTTAAACAAAATCATTCTCTCATGATCAATAAAATAATATAGTTGTTCATAACATATTGGTTAGTCCATATCTAATAAGTCTGTATAGAAAAGGCCTCATCACATTTGGATGCCCTCGTGTGCATGATATTGTCCTCTTTGGGAGGCTTGATGGCACATCTCCTCAAGGTTTTGTTCCTCCCCGCCGTCTATACACATTGGGGAGAAGGCCTTATTTAGATTAGAGTTACGGGCAACCCCATTTCCTCTACTTTAAATAGCCTAGAGTTACGGGTAGCCCCATTTTCTCTACTTTAAATGGCCAAACATATAACATTTTCCATGGAAAGCCAATAATTAACCCCTACTAGCCGAGTTCAGATCATCAAAGTACATAACCCGAAAACATTTCATACTTATACATCATACTGAAATTCATAGTTTGCATTACATTTCACAATAATAGCATTTCCATTGTTTTCTTTAAAGATCATGTTTGTGGAATTAGTAATAGCATAAATATGCTTAAATCATATACATAAGGTTTCGAAAGCTCACGAAAATATCTTTGTCTAAAACATGATTACATGCCATATCTCTAATCAAAAACATATTAACGCATAATACACTTTAAAATAACCTCATTACTTACCAAATGCCCATATAACTTATCCCTTACTTGAAAGCAGAGGAACCGAGAGCCTACAGTCAAAGGAGCTTAGACTTGGGAACTGGTAATACCTAAACCAAATATCAAAGCTTATTACTATCAATCATTCCTTATCATAACTTACACATTCATCTCAAAACCTATATCTTAGAACCAAGAAAATCCTAATCCCACCTCAATGAGGTTCCCACAAACAAAAATACATTCATCAAACAACAGGTACTAAATCCTAGAGAAACCAACATTCTTATATTAATCCCATATCTCCAAAGGAGCCAATTTTATTTCAAAAGGTGTTTTGGAGATTAGGGCAATAATTCATGCATAAACATAAACTCTTTTAAGCATGGTCATATAACCATATTCACTCACATGGCAACACACAACACGTTGAACAAGATAGCAACATGAAAAAGCAATAAAATGGTTTAAAACCCCTCCTTTAGAGTACTAATCCTTGAACCAAGTCATACAAATTTTATCTATAATACAAACATACCAAAGGATAAACATATTAAATTATAGCTCAAAACATTAACCCTAACTTTAGAATTAAATCCTCAAAGTCAGAGTTACCATTTACTGTTTACTGCTCGTAGCATATGCCTCATTTGTAAAATACAAACAGGCTATCTAAACACATACAATTTTAATGAAATTTTACAGAACCACTCCCCTGTATGTCTAGTATATACCATAAATATTTTGCAGTCAAATTATAAATATATGATTTATTAAAAATCATACATGACAACGTGCTCAAATCTATCCTGACAGAATTTCATGCAACTTAAAAATTAAACCATTATTTTTATATTGATCCAAATGCTATGAGACCAATTCAATAACAACCACAAGTGTCTTAGGTTTCATAAGAATTATCCCTAGTATCCAAATTCACTATATACAATTTAATACATAATTTACCATGTGTAAACACAGAATCTGTCACAGTGACAGCTTTGCAAAATTTTCTTGTAATTTTACAAACAATTGTCAAATGATTGTATTTTCATATGGGGATTTTTATACACTCATTAGACATGTTAGAAAACACATACATTCTGTAATTTAACCAATTAGAGCAAAAATACACAACAAAAATCCCAGCAACAACATCAAAAGTACTCATCCTAACTTTTTCTTACTTCCTTAATCATATACAATCATTAATTAGTAAAAACCCTAATCTACCTTCAACAAAACATCAACATAGTTTCAAACCTTCTTAAAACAGCATATGTATATATATATAAAACTTACAAGTTCATGATTTCCTAATTTCACAAACCACAAATTTCAGCTTCAACAATCATATTAGAGAACATGGAAGTGAAACTAAAGCAAACCATACCATCATTAAAATACCCTTAATAAGATGAGGTTTTTATTTACTTATCCACAAACTTTGAAGCTGAAATCTTAGGGATAATCTTTTAATTTCTTAGGGTGAGATATATGGTTTCAGTGAGGGAAGGAAGGCTATTGGTGAGAGAGGTGCTACCTACAAGAACAACAAAAGAAGAAAGAAGAATAGGAGCTGAACCCTCTGTAGCAGCCAAGAAAAGATAAGGGAAATGGACTTTTGGGGGGGGGGGGGGGGGGGGGGTGTTTGTCTTTCTTTGGATGTGTGGACCTGTGGGTTTGACAAAGGGAACTTAAGAGAGCTTCCTAGCTCTTTCCTTAAGAAAAAGAGTGTAAAGTGAGGTGAGAATTCTAATTTTTGCATGGACCAGTGGGAAATGGAGAGGTAAAGTCTTGGAAGTTCTAGTTATCTTGAGAAAAGTCAAAGAAGAGATTAGGTGGAGCTTGCTCATTGCATGTCCAAGTCTTGGTCTTTGGGTTTGTTCACATGCATGAAACTTTGGCTTTACATGTGTTGAATTTCAATTGGTTGCATGTGAGTGGAATTTCTACAATAGTATCTCATGCATCATGCTTAATCAAAACACCAACTATGTATTTAATAACTTAAACCACTTAATATAAATTTGTGCATACTAAGTATATATTTGTAATACAAATAGTCATTTCAATTATTTATAATCTTTACAATTCTTATTCAATGGCATTATAAAATAATATGTTTATTAAATGCTCTTATATTAATTTTAGAAAGTAAGTGGCTTAAAATAATTAATAATACTTAACCACTTAAACACATCGTTTAATTATAAAGTTGGGTCGGGGTGTTACAATTTTGACTCACCTAGACAAAAAAGCTGGACAAACAAACGGGTTTCCTAATGTTGATTTTGGATGACAGGTGTAGTCTTCTTTTCCATAGTTCCCACATGGATTAGGATCCGGTAACAAAAGTTTTTTATTTTTTACTTTTTTTACTTTAACTTTTTCTTTTTTCTTTTTTCCTTTTTTCTTAATCTTTCTTAATAAATGGTTGAGATTGAAAGTTGCTTTTTGCAACTATCAATCTCAACTATTGATAGTAATTGCATTAGGTGCAATACCCTAGGTGTTGCTTTTCATCTCAATTTGTTCCCACATATATCATACAAAGATTCTGGTTTGTGAGAATCACGATTTTGAATACGAGGAGTAGTTATCGCTTTATTTACCTCTTTTCTTATACATTTCTTTGAAATCTCTCACAAGACCTTTATTGACTGAAAGGTCCTTGATAGTGAGTAAAACGTGAAACATTTGCATCCTGTGATAAATCACATATGGAAAGTCTGTTGCAGAATTGCGCCAAGATGAAAGTTAAGAGAGTTTTTTAACCTTTCAATTTTTTTAAAAATCTTTTTACTCTCTCTCTCTCTCTCTTTATTCAAATTTGGGATTACATGTATACCCTAATTTTGTATTGAAGTCATAATAGCTGTAGGTTTTAATTAGCTCAGTTAATAAAGTTTCTTGTCATTGAATAAGAGATATGGGGTTTGAACCTACCTCATTCCAACTTATGCTTTAAGTGTGAGGCTGATATCAACAACATATTGGATTCTTAGAAAGAAATATATTCATAACAGATGATGAATATACAGCAAATACAGCAAATAATCCGAGGTTTTATCAGTCTCATTGAGTGATTATGAGCATGCCCATATTTGTCCCAACGGGCAATGAATTAAGCACGAACCAGAGAGAGCAAGCTAACATGTGCCTCACTTGGTACTGCAATCATGGATAAATACACGAACCGAGGAAGCGGAACTTTTCATTTTCTCATTCTTAGAATACATGTAAACTTCTTTGTCTCACATCTCAAGAGATGTTGGGATATTTTAATTTGAATCTTATGAGTGCTCTGGAAAAGAAACAAAGAGACTCATGGCATTATAATAACTATAGTCCATGGTCTGCAGATTATGCTGGCCAATTTACAAGGGATGGTTACAATAAAATTGGTACAGACTCCAACCATAATGTCAAGAACCAGACTAATTGCAATGTCTTCCGAAAGAGGTTGTTACTTAAAACCCCAATGTCTTCCGTAACAGGTTGCTACTTAAACCCCGATATCAAACGCTTGTATGTTGCTTGAGCAGGTTTAAGCCCCATGTTCAACATTTCGTCATGAAATTTCATGGCTTTTCTGAGTTCCTTTCCGCGACAAAGCCCACAAATCACAATCGTAAAACTTTCACTGCTCACCAAATTCTTCCCTCTCATATGATCAAATACCCTGACTGCTTCTTCAATCCTCCTTGCTCCGAAAAGTCTATTGAGAAGCACATTATAAGTTGCTATATCCAAACTCACATTCAATCTTTCCATCTTAATATGCAATGCAATAGCTGAATCAATTCGTCTGCTGGAGCAGTAACGCCTCACCAACAAGCAACAACAAGAAGAATCCAGTAATAACCCTTTATCAAAAATTACATCAACCAATTCCTCTGCCTCTTTCCACCTACCTTTACTACATTGTGATGCTACAAATTTAGACAATTCCAATGAACAAGTACTACACCCTTGTCTTATGACATCCCTTAACAATTCACAACCTTCCTCCAACTGATCTTCCATACAAAGAACATTTAAAAAGGCCTGATAACTCTTATCATTCACTGCAATACCCCTTTCTGAGACCAAACGATATACCAAAATTGCCTCCTTTACTCTCTCTTCCTTAGACAATGCCCTTAACATACATCCATAAGTAGCATCCTGTAGTCCAATCTTCTCAGCACAAGCTCTCTTATAGAACATCTCTGCTGCAAAAGTCTTGCCCAAGTCACTAAGCTTCTGAACTATTAAATCATATTCCGATGAAGGAGTCTTTGGAAGCAGCTCCTTCTCCACCATAATGCTCATTATCTTCTCAATGACTTCAGCATTCTCATATTTATATGCCCCATCTAGAATTGAGCTATAAGTACTAAAACCTGGATCAATATTTCTTTCACACATCTGATTCAAGGTAGCAAATGCAGCTCCAAAATCCCCACTTTTACCATAACAATCAATAACAAGATTATAAATAACAGAATTATAAATGCCCAAATCTAACAATCTAAAAATTGTCTCAAATTTCCCATTTTTACACAAAATCTGAGCAACCAGTGACCACATAGACCGGTCCAGCAAAACCCCACAACGAATTATAGCACCATAACAACACCAAGCAAGTTTAATCTCATTTTTTCGCAATAAAGCATCAAGCAGTGCATTGCAGGCACAAACTGAAGGTGCAAAGCCATGAACTTTCATTTCCCTAAACACTTCTAACCCCTCAACAAACAAACCCTTTTGAGAATACCATTCAAGAACAAAGCTTAACACATTAGACTGAGAATCTCTACCTCTACAAACTCGAATCAGACACTGTACAAGCACTGATGCAGGGTGGGACTGAATCAGAGAATCCACGAGGGTCTTCACGGGTTGGACAAGACCCGAGCTGAGCGAGAGTTGGATGAGCTGGCAGTGAGAGTTGAGGTCTGGTTGAAACCCAACATTTGATTTGGCCCAATTGAAGAAACTGAGAGAGATTTGAGGGTTGCTTTGAGTTCTGTGGAGGATTTGGAGGAAGAGAGATGGGGTTAGTCTGGAGAGATGGAGGTCTTGGAGAAGAGGGACCCAGTTGTGCCTTTGTAAGAGAATGGATGAGATTAGGGAGGCAAGCTGGTTTTGTTTGATTTGGCTTCTCCAAGTGAGAGAAGTTGTTGAAGTTGAAAATGGTTTGAGGAGGAGAGGGTGAGATCTGTGAAGAAGCATTTGAGTTCTCATTACTTTGGTCTGTTCTGCTTCAAATGGTTTTAGGAAGTCATGTTTTTAATGTAGTTCGGATAATTGGTTGGGCTGGCTAGCCCAGGCTCACTTCTTGCACTTTAGTGGTTGTCCAACCCATCCGATGTTGGCCCACTTGAAGGTTCAACCTTTCTTTTTATTTTTATTTTTTCTATACATTTTTTGAAATGAAAGACATAAACTGATAAAAGATATAACTTTTATTAAGATTAAAGAAAATTGGCTACATTAGCCAGAATTACAAATTGAAATTTTGGAACAACATCTTCCCCATCCACACATAAAGGCCTGGTTCCACATCATGTTGTCTATTCATTTCAAAAAACAAGACAAAATAATACAAGAAATACCCATCATATTGTTTGTTGGTCAAATACATGAATCAGATCTTAAGATTATTTTTTTTAGTCCTCTTGTTACAAAAAGTTATTCTCTCATACTACATCATCACATACATTTAACTTTGACGACTAATTTAATGGTTCAATTTCGTGACTTTACTACTTTTTCAAACTTGAACTCAAGGAGAAGCACAAATGCAAAACTGAGAAACAAGGCCAAGACCTTATAAGTCGAGTTGAAGGGGACAAACACCCAAACCCGCGCGCAAAGGACCAAACATGACAACCGAGAAACCATTACCCCTATTATGAGAACTAATAGTAGCGGTTATATATTTGGAATCTTAGCCGTGATAAAAGTAATTATACCCCTCATTATAAGCCTATTATGACACAATTTTTAATTTTTTTTTTTGTGACAAAAATCAAAGAAAATTTCATTAGAGAATGTATATATAAAAAGAGATCCAAATTTGGAATAGGTATGAGAAAATGTTATCTCAATTTCGTTTAATTGATCCACCAAAATACACCACTAACTTAAGCATCAAATCGATTAGGTTGATGCCACATTGATACTCATACCTCTTTGAGCTGATCTCTTCTAACTTTTGCAGACATTCATTAACTAGTCAACTATCTAATCAGCTAATTCATCACCTCTACTTGTTTTGTATAGGATCACTCGTGGATAGTAAAGTTGGAAGGCTTTTCATTTTGGATTCATTAGAAGTTTCATAGAACATTGGTGCAAGATTTACGTGAAAAGCCAGAAGGCAATCAGCCTACAATGAAAACAAAACATGTGTATAGGTATATGGATCAAAACTTTCAGTTGGGTCTGGTGTTAGAATATTAGGCCATTAGCCAAATGGCAAATGGGCTTTTGGTCCATTGTTCTAGGTCTTTTATACACAGTTAGAGCACTTCTACAACACAGATTATTTACATATATACAAGGCAGATTATTGTACTTTACTTTACACAATTTAATATACAGTCTCTCAAACTTTCACACACTAAGGTTATATTTGGTAACTGTTTTTCCCCCCCTTATTTTCTATTTTCAAAAACAAGTTTCTATTTTTAAAACTAAAAAACTTGTTTGGTAACTCAAAATTGACAGAAAACTAAAACTGTTCTCAAAACTTAATTTGTGAAGGAAATTGAAAACATACAAAATGTTGTTTTTAGTTTCTAATTTTCAAAAGTTAATGAAAATACACATTTAATGTAATGAATCTGTCTCATTTAATAAGTTAGCATTAGAGGTCAAATCCTAGTAATAACATATATATATTTTTTTCAAAATTATTATTATTATTTGAATTTCAACTAACCAAACATGTTTTTTTTTTTTTTTTTAAATACAACAAAATTGTTTTTTTCTTTATATTCCCAAAAATAAGTTTTTGAAAATAGAAAACAAAATCTATTACCAAACATACCCTAAGGGTCTGTTTGGACATCGCTTATTGCTGAAAATTAAAAACTAGAAATTGAAAATACTGTAACAAAATAATTTTTAAATATGTGAATAATACCATGAGACCCAGTTTTAAAGTTAAATTTGTATTTTTCCCAAGTTGTGGGTCCCATGAACAATGCCCATGGACCCACAGAAATGAAACATAGATGCACAGGATAGCGCAAAACACACTACCCAAACTCACACTAAGATTCGAATTTGATTGCCAACCTCAGTCAAAACCACCCATGACCTATCAGATTAGACCAAGTCGGTCGAGTGGGTCAAGTTTTTTTCGAATTTATGGTCAACTCTAGTATAGGTTATACATGGGTCAGAAACAATTCTTTTATAAAATATTTTTAAATGAACCTATTTTATAGAAATAATGCTTTTTTTTGTCTCTACATTTTCACATATTTACATTTGGTCCCTATTTTTTCATTTTTCCACTTTTAATTCCCAAAATCTAGACCATCCGAATCCAACTTTAAGCGACCTTTGCATGTCCTATGGAGTCCTGTGTTTGCTAAGTAAGTTTGGACTGCTTGAAAGGTTGCTTTTATAGTTATATAATATACAATAGTGACTATATTAGGGCTCTTTCTTTCTAGGTTTGAATTCTTACCTTTTTGTTATGAAATGAGGAAAGGGGCAACTAAAATAGGGGCCAGCTTTAGTATCCCATGAATGAACTATATTTGAAATTAACAATAGATTTGAATAATCCATTTGAACGTTTAATCAAAATTGAGACAGGTTAGAAGTAAAATGAACTAAATAATAAATTAATTTTAGCTTGGCCATTAGAGAATATCAAGAGTTAATGAAGACTTTGGCCATTTTTCTAACTATTACTTACAGGATGCTTCCTTCTGTTTAACCCCCTTAGAGATACACCCGTGGAGGATCGGGTTGTGGCATTTGAAATGTCTTACTAGCTAATCAATATATATATATATATATATATATAAGTAGAGACCTCATGTAGTAGAGCATGAGGTTTTACTAAGTAACATATTCCTTTAGACTCTCTCATTTAGACTTCCACCTCATCAAAGTTTGCATTTATATCTATTTTTTAGTTCATTGAATGTATCAATATGAAGTAAATGCACATATTAATTACTATAGGCATGCACAAAATTATATATATATATATATATATATATTCTTCTTTTATACATTTTTTTTAAAAAATTTTATGTAAGAAAAGGAAAACCTCACGTAGGAGATCATGTAGCTCTACCGTGTGGCATTTTGTTAGAATAATTTTTCATTTACACGTGACATCATAAATTTTCTTTAATATTTCCATAAGTCAATTAAACATTAATCAACTTATTACACCACATAATAACTAATTTCTAATTCAATGACATTTACTTTATAGTCTAAATTCTTTATCCTCTTAATTTTTTATTACATCATTAATTTAACAAAAACTTATTCATGTTATCGCAACATTACTTTATGTTGTTACTTTAAAATATTTTGAACATTTTATATAGAAATTCTCACATGGCAGCTTACAGCATTATTTGCACATTGCGTGAGCCCATTGCTAGTTACTTCAAATTTTCTTTGCAACCAATTAAAATTTAAATTGTGTTCACAATAAATAAATCATGATTAGACTCTTTTTAAATTTGTATTTTTATTTATTTATAGAGATAAAAGTCAACTTATACAAATTTTATAAAAGTACTTTCAACGAAATTTAAAAAAGTACACCACCAATAAAATCATTGATATGATATAAATTTAAATTGTGTTTAATATTTTATTTTATTATTAAAAAAAAGACAAATCGAATTGTGTAACACAATTATAAATCATTATTTATTTTTATATTTTGAATAGTACAATTTTTTGATAATTAAATATTTAATATTTTTTAATTTGTTTTTATAGAAAGCTTATGGACTTTAGTGGTTATAACTATGGGTATTTATGATGAAGTTTAATACATTTTTGGGTTATATTTAGTACCGCACCACACGGTGCAGTGTGGTTTTCCCAAAACCCTCACAGTAAAGTGTGATTCGATGAGGTTTGATCGGTTTTCTTATATTTTATAAATTTATAGTCAATGTATTAATATATGCTAAATGCCTATTATATATATATTTAATATAGGTTAAATATTTATAAAAACTATATGAAATATATAATAAAACTTATAATTAATAGGTGGGGTGCAAGATATATATATATATATATATTTTTTTTTTTTGTGATTTTCTAAAAAGTTTAAAACGGCGTGGTGTAGTATGGTTTTAATATATAACATATGTAATTAATATAGAACTAGCCTCATCACACGCGTTTCGCCCGTAAGATGAGGCTCTTTATTTATTTTTTAGATTTAGTTTCATAATTTTACAGGTAGTTGAAATTGGTTTTTGCTTAGATTTTTGTTTTTGTTTTTTTTTTTTCTTTTTTTAATGAGATGGGTTAGTTTTTATTTTTTTAAGAATGTGGGATAGTTTTTTATTTTATAGAACGTGGTTTTTTTTTTTTTTTTTTTTTTTTTGGGGATAGAAGGTGGGGTAGTTTTGGTTGTGTACATGGGGAAGTAACCTTTTGTGATTAACATCTGGTAGTTTTTTCAAAATAGGAATGTGGGTAGTTATTTTATTTTATTTTTTCAATAATTTTTTTTTTGGGGAAGTTGGAAATGTAATTTTATTGGAATGTCCTCCAGTTTTGTTCAGGATTTAGGGGTATTTTTGAACCAAAAAACTAAGAATCCCAAACAGGGGAAGCTTTTTAAATAGTAATATAGATAAAACACACACACACACATATAAATGGGTGTGGTACATGTGGTTTTGTGAGGCTTTCTTAATAGTAAACTGCAAATTGCACCACACTATGTAGTGCAGTGCAATTTTTTCACTTCCACTTGTGGTGGGATGTGGTAACTCCATTTTCTAAGCGGTTTTGGTTGATTTAGATGCAGTCCAAGTGGTTTCGTGAACACCCTTAATTATAACATTCTCTTAGTTTATTATTATATCTTGTTCCAAGTAACTACCATATCTTCTTTAAAAATAAAAATAAAAGTAACTACTATAAATTTAACTTTAAAAAACTTATATAAATTGATATAGTAAGATTATGATGAGTGCTATTTAATTGGTACAATAAATGAATATTTTAATTTTTTTTAGAGTGATTGGTTACACGATTCTTCTTTTATTTTATTTTATTTTTTTTGGAAGGGAATTACACATGAAGTTTTTAAAGTTTTTGTAATAAACTTTATAATATTACTCTATCTTTATTTATATATAATGGGAAATGCTAATGGATGCCCTTAAGGTAATAGTTAATAATTCATTTAAAGAAAGTTTTTGATAGCTTTTTTCATTTCCCATAAAAGTGATGTCAAAATTTTCCTAAAATGGATTATTAACCATTATCCTAAGAACACCTGTTAGCATGACCCCATAATAAATATCATATATGAGGGCAGTGGATCAATTTTTTATTCAACGGAATGTGTGATGGGTGAGTAAATATCAAGAGATATACTCTCTTTCGATAGGCCGGCTGTGCGTAGAGTTGTGATTTGCTATGTTAATCATGCATGTCAGTTTGCACTTTGCAACATGAGATCATGAACCTCATTACTTAATTAGGCTTTGCTCTGTGTAGGAATTTGCTTCTAAACAGTGGTGGAGTCAAGTATTTATCTTGGGGGGTGTCAAACAATTTTTTTTTCTTTGTATATATTAATTATATTAATATTATGTATAATAGTCTCAAATAGTAATGTAATTACAATTCAATATACAAGTTAAATATTTTATTAAAATCTGTATTTATTAAAACTCAATGTGTGCTAAAAATATGTATTTATTAAAATCAAACAGTCAAGAGACAATATTAACAAAAAAAAAAAAAAAAAAAGAGTCAATAGTTTTTAATTTGCCCATAAACTTGTGCACTGGCTTTTGTGGACATTTCCTCATAATCATACACGTGGTGGAGCCTTGGAGATATTATTAACTAATTGGATGGTTGGACTAAAAGTGCAAGTGTATCACACCACTTGCTTCGTAAATAACAGAAGAAGTAAAGAGGAAACAGAGTAAATTAAAAAGCAAATCAGTTGATTTGAGACACAGGAGATAGGGGGAGATAATGGGCAGTTTGGTAATATTGTTCTAATAACGTTATTTGTATTTTTTAGAAATACGTGTCGGTGAAAAATGGAGTGTTTGGGAGGAGTATTTTAAATAACTCAATAGAACACGTATTTCCACAACACTTTTTCACTCACACGTATTTTCACAACACTTAAACAACATTACTAAAACAACATTACCAAACATGCTCAAAGTGTGTAAAAATACATGTAATGTTGTTTAAACACTATTCGAGGCCTTTTTCGGTTGCCCAGCCACGTGTGATCCGTTGGAGGGATGACCTTACTAGGCTTGGGTTCTGTTTGGGGAGTTGCTTCCGGAACTCAACATTGGGCCACGTGATCCAACGGATACCAGCGTATTCTTAAGCCTACCAAACCATTAAAGTCAAAGTCTAAGAATCATGATAATGGTCGAATAAATATATAATATGCGTTTGATATAATAACTTTGATTAGTAGTTATAATAACAGTTAAAATAAAGTAGTATTTATTTAGAGGTAAAGTAATCATGTACTCAATGATGTAAATTTAAAGATATAAAAGCAAAGTCACTTATCTTTGTATGGTTTATAGCTCCAACTGTGTAGCATCAGTGAGTTGATAGGATTTCAGCAGAATGTTAGCGGTAGAGGCTAGTTAAGCTTACCTCTTTTATCATGCATTTAAATGAGTTTGCCCTTGGTTAATAGTTGTACTAGTAGTTAAAATAAAGTAATATGTATTTTAATGTGAAGTAATAATGTATTCAATAACGTAAATTTAAAAATATAGAAATAGAGTCACTTATCTCTGATGGTTTGCAGTTCTAGCGGTGTAGCATCAGTGAGTAGACAGCATCCCAACAGAGTGACTCCAGCGGTGGAGGGGCAGTTTGCCATGATAACTTCAAGATTGAAAGGGAAAAATGGGTGCAATTGGAGGGAGAGAGAGTATGCTCAGCTATGTGTAAGGGCTGGTTA
Organism: Quercus rubra; assembly: GCA_035136125.1. Taxonomy (NCBI): domain Eukaryota; kingdom Viridiplantae; phylum Streptophyta; class Magnoliopsida; order Fagales; family Fagaceae; genus Quercus; species Quercus rubra. The sequence continues at coordinate 10,873,780 of CM068734.1, read as the reverse complement.
AGCTTGCCTCTCTTATCATGCACTTAAATGAGTTTTCCCCTTGACAGTGCTCTTTTAGTTATTGTGAAGTCATGAATAGTGTTGCTTTCCATGAGAAAGGCTTTTGTATAGAGTACTTGTGCCTTCTAAGAGAAAGGTTTTATGCAAAATGGATTTAATCCTTCCATGAGAAGGGCATTGATATGAGATCTTGGTGCCTTTTAGAAGAAGGACTTTAACATTATAAGTTTATGCCTTTCATGAGAAGGGCTTTTAGTATAAGTGTTAAGTGTTTGGTATCTCTTGAGAAGTGTGGAGATAGTAAAGATATAGATGTTTTGTGGGGTGTAATATTTGTAATATGTATGATATATGGAAGTATAAGAGACATGGAGGTTAAAGATAGTAAAAATATAGGATTATAACTGTTGGAGAAATTGTAGAGATTGCTTTCCAAGGGGAAAGATTTTGTAAGAGAAGGGTATGGAGATGTGTTTAGATATTTGGAGATAGGAGCAGTAAGATAGGTGTAGAAGAGTATTGAGATGTGTTTATGGGCAGCAAAACAATAGAATATAAGAGTGCATCTTAGAAGAGTTGTGGTGTGTTATATGTAATGGTGTAGTAAGTGTGTATGATATTGTGTAAGAGAAGTGGAGAAAGAGATGTTTACAGATATAGGCAATAAGATATATGTATTTTCAGAATATGCAGAGTGAGATAATGAGTATAAGAGAGTAATAGTGTTATAGTATGTTTAGCAAAGCTGCTGGGATTGTATGAAGGCTTGTGAATGGTATTTATGAGCTAAGGGTTGAAGAGTTTAGTTCCTAATTTAGAAACTAAAAAATTTAGAAGTTTAGAACTTCATTAAGAGCTTAGAAAGATGATTAAAGGGAGAAAGAATAGGGAAGTTTATGAGAGAGTTGTTTTTCTCCATTGGTGTCCCCCCTTGAGGTGTTGATAAAGGGTCCTCTTTAGAAATGAGTTTAAGGGGGGTTTTTTTTAGCAAATAATCTCAGCCAAAATTTGTCCAAAATAGCAATGAATTTTTAGAGAATTCATTTTAAGATTTGGTCAAAAATGGTATGTTTAGCTTTAAGGTATTCTTTTTATTTTAGGTAAGAGTTGCTGGGGAAAGAGTAGCAGAAAAGGAAAATATTTTAGCAAGAGAAAGGTAGTTTCAATAGTTGGTTTTGGTTTTAGTCAAATGTGGAAAAATCAGTAATGTTCAGGCTGTTGGGTTAGTTGTCATAGTTGTTCTAAAAAAGCTGTCACAGCTGTTCTGAAAAAGCTGTCTCAACTATCTCAGCTATTAGGAAAAAACTGTGACAACTATCCTGAGACAGCTGTCATAAGACAGCAATTTGCTTTGGGCAGAAGCAAATGAGGCCAGTTAGGTGATTTTAGATTGCTGGAGAAGACATTTAACATTTATTTTATAAATTTGGCTGAAAATGATAAGATCTCTTTTAAGGGTATCTTGTTATTTTCGGTATAGCATATGGCTGTTGAGATTTAAGCATTAAATGACCAATGATATCACTTCTAGTCAAGTGTTAAGTACTGAATAAACTACTAGGGTTTAGCTGGAAATGTTTCCTTTTTCGGGTGTTTGTGTTTTTGGTGCAAGGTTCCATTACAACACATTTCTAGTAAGTAATAGAATTGTGAGTTGAAAGTTAAAGAAGCTTTAGAGATTTAGTCAAGGTCTCATTGGGTTGTGACATAATTTTGGTGAGTAAGAAGAGTATTTAATGCTTTACTCTAGTAGCTAGTAGAGAAATATATGATCTGATTGTGGCAGATAGTAGCTGGGTATTAAATGAACAGTTATTTTCTCAGCAGTTAGATGGCTAGAGATATTGAGTATTTGTTACATGATGAATATTAAGTTTTAGGAAAAGAACAATAGGGAATTTTATCATCTAAAAGTGCTATGTGATAAGAGATGTTTACCATATGTTACCCACTACATAAGGACTTGTCAGAGTTCAGGGAGTTGGAGAAGACACGCCAAGTAGGGCTGTCCACGAGTCGGGTCAGGTCGGGTTTGGGCTTGACCCGAACTCGACCCATCTGAATCGGGTTACCAAAATTGCAACCCGCAATCGACTCGATATATGGGGCAGACCTGGCGGTTCGGGTCATCAGTTAATCGGGTCGGATTGGTCAGTTTGGCAAGTTTGGGCTTCAATTTGGGTTGAATTTGTGATTTTGCTTAAATTTTTTTTTAACTCAATTTTTGACAGGCCTTTTGGGCCCAAATTAATGGGCTTATTTTTAACAACATTTATATATTTTTGAACCATTACATATAGCCCTCTTTTCACACCCTTTATTTCAAATTAGGCCTTCAAACTCAGGTATTAAACAACTTTTAATCTTTTGGACCTCCAAACCGTATCAGTACAAATTTAATGTATCTAGCTCACAACTAATGACAACAAATATAGTAAATAACATATAAAAAAAAAAAAAAAAAAAAAAAAAAAAAAAAAAAAACCTGGGCAATTAGCAAGCGGTCAAGCACATAAAAACACATAATATCTCTTTGACTCTTTCTAACCACCTGTTAAAACCACAATACAAGCAAGAAATTTGTTTCAAAATGCCCTTAAGCATTAAGACCTGGGCAGTACCTTAAAAATCCAAAAACAAATGAAGAAAGTCTAATAAACACAAAAACACATCTCAAGACTCAACCCATTAAACCTACATAAAAACACATAATATCTCTTTGACTCTTTCTAACCACCTGTTAAAACCACAGTACAAGCAAGAAATTTGTTTCAAAATGCCCTTAAGCATTAAGACCTGGGCAGTACCTTAAAAATCCAAAAACAAATGAAGAAAGTCTAATAAACACAAAAACACATCTCAAGACTCAACCCATTAAACCTACATAAAAACACATAATATCTCTTTGACTCTTTCTAACCACCTGTTAAAACCACAATACAAGCAAGAAATTTTTTTCAAAATGCCCTTAAGCATTAAGACCTGGGCAGTACCTTAAAAATCCAAAAACAAATGAAGAAAGTCTAATAAACACAAAAACACATCTCAAGACTCAACCCATTAAACCTGCCAAGTTATGCCAACACATCTCAAGACACAACTTACACATGCTAGCAAACAAATTCTAACAAATAATTCAATCACAAGTCACAACCACACCACAAGTATGGCAACAAAAAATAACAAGAGTATCTTGCAATATTTCCATAGAGCTAGAGAAGGCAGAAAGGTAGTTACTACAAGTGTTAAGACAGTAAACTACCAAGGCAATAGCTAGTTATAATTAGTTACAATTATGAAATACTTAAGTATTTCCAAAAAAATAACTTTTCTAAAGCATTAAAAAGCAACTACTCTATAGTTTTTGTCCATTACTAATAGAAAAGAAAACCTATAAACTTAATAAGATTTCTTTCCTATAAGCAAGACTTAACAAGTTAGAAAAGCACTAATGTCCAAAATAACTTCCAATATGTATCCAAAAATCTGCCTCCTATACAAAAAGTGTCATTCCTCCTACAAGAAAGAGGGCAAAAAGAGATTTATCAACAAAAATATAAGGACAAGACCAAAAAGGCAAAAACAATAGAGAGGGCAGAACCAAACTTAATAGAAACAACAGTAAGGGCAGAAACTTACCCAGTTAAAGATTAGTCATCAACACTAATTGGGCTACCTTTGCTTGAACTTGAACTTGCACCACTTGCTGCTGCTTGACGGATAACTAGAAAAGAGAAAGAAATGAAGGCTATTAGATTAAATTTCATTTGCACGACATATTTAATAGCACTTAATAGACAAAAAGTTTGGAAGTTAACATATTACCTAAATCATGAAATTCATCTTCCAAGACCTCTACCTCATCCTTTGATTTGCGAAAAGAAATTGGAACCAAGGCTTGAAGCCAATCTTGTGCACAAACAAGATTTTGAACCATGAGTGGAGAAAGTGAACTCCGAAATGGATCAGGTATGCGTCCTCCGGTACTAAATGCTGACTCAGAAGCAACAGTAGACACAGGTGCAGCCAGCACATCCCTAGCCAATTTGGACAGCACTTGATACCTATTTGAATTGACCTTCCACCACCCCAATATCTCAAATTTCACATCCCCCCTTCTACTTTCACAATTTTCATCCAAATATTTGTCAATCTCATTACTACACCCTATGGACTGCTTAGCCTCCAAGAAACGGTCAAACCTAGAATTAACCATTGCATATGGATCGCTACAGCCAATTGACTCACCTATGTCTGTCCTCTCACTCCCACTAGGTACTTGTACATTTGGTGAATCAACACGAGAGTAATAATCATACAACTTAACCAAGGAACCCCTCACCAATTCAACCATCACATCAGCCACTTCATTCCCATAAATTTCAGAAAAACAAAATTTCAAAAACCTCAACTTCTTTCTTGGATCAAGAACCACATCCACATACAAGAGATGATTCATTTTATCCCCCCCTTTCCCCCAATACTTATCAAACTTAGATTCCATTTTAATTGCCATGTTTTTCAAGAGGTGGTTTTGAGATTTACTTAAATGGGAAATATTCTCTTGAATGACAAACATCTCATCAAAAAAGGTATTTGCAGTAACATACAAAGAACCAGAAAACTTTTTCGTTGCATTGTAAAAAAGTTTCAAAAAACCTACAAATGTTCTACAATTTTGGAAATCAATACCACTAGGAGATCCCATACCACGACTATTCTCCTTGTTCATAAAGTATGAAGAATAACTATCATCTTCATAGTCCATTCGTATGAACACTTTCTCAAATTTTTGTGCGGTTTCTAACATGAGGTAGGTAGAGTTCCACCTAGTTGGTACATCTAGACAAAGAAGAGACTTAGACTCAATACCTAATCTCTCCACAAAACCCACAAAAGTTTGATTCCTATTTGGTGAGAACTTCACATACCTCACAGCTTCACGCACCTTAGCAATGGATGCATCAATTTCTCTCATACCATCCCCCACAATCAGATTTAAGATATGTGCACAACACCTCATGTGTAAGAACTCATGTTCTAAAATAGTACCCTCCAAATCTTTAGTTACATTTTCCAAAAACTTAATGGTGACACCATTTGAGCTAGCATTGTCCACTGTTAAAGTGAATATGCCATTAATACCCTACTCACGCAAACACACCTCAATCTTTCTCCCTATAGTCTCCCTCTTATGGTCTTCAACTTGACAAAAATTCAAGATTCTCTTATGCAACTTCCAATCATCATCAATAAAATGTCCTGTAAGGGACATATAATACAGATTCTGAATGCTAGTCCATGTGTCTGTAGTAAGACACACCCTACGACCCTTCAAGGCCCCCTTAGTTTCTCTCTCTCAACACCATAAATGCCAATCACATCCCTAGCTATAGTTTGACGAGATGGGATGTCCCTAATTCGCAACTTAGGTTGTAAGGTTGTCGAATATCTTTGAAACCCATACCCTTCAACAAACCTAAAAGGCAACTCATCTATTATAATCATTTCAGCGAGTGCCTTCCTAACAGCTTCAACAGTAAAGGCTGTTGGCACAAGCTGAAACCCTTCCTCCTCATCCTTTTTGGGTTCAAACGCTAAAGTTTATTGCCCTTTAAGTGTAACTCTATTAGGGTTCTTAACACAAACTGGCGTATGATTCAATAAATTAGCAGTACCATGCCCTTTACTATCAGCTAGATAAGTTTTTTGACAGTAATTGCAAACAGCCTTAAAATGACCATCACCAATATCTACTTTCTCAAAATTGTCCCAAGCAATGGACTTTTTCCTATTACTACACACCTTGCCTTTATTTTTAGGTGGAAATGGGGGAACCTCAGCATTAGTTGGAGTGGCAGTAAGTACAGCTTGGGCAACAGGTTCAGCTTGGGTAGTAGGTGTTGTTTGAGAAGGGGGTGCATCACTAGAGGGTTCCATAACCTAAAGGCATCAAATTTATGCATTAGCAAACAACCAAAAAAAAAAACTAATCCGAAGAAAGATCATTGTAGTTGACCTCTTAGAGGGCAAAGTCACATACACTGGAGCTTTATAGAATAAGAATTTAATTGTTTGAATCTCTATCAACTAACAATTAAAGAAAGATTGACCAAAAAATATTTAAAAGACAATGTGCATAAGAATTTAAGAAAGATCATTGTAGTTGACCTCTTAGAGGGCAAAGTCACATACATTAAGAAATATCATTGTGCATAAGAATTGACTTCATAAGTACTGATTAGAATGTATCCTCAATCAACTAACAAGATTGAACAAAAAATATTTAAAAGACAATGTGCAAGAATATATCAAATTATCAAGTCTAGTGAAAGGGTGCATCATATCTGAATCTCTATCTAATTGTCAAAGGATTCATATGAGTATCAAACTTACAATTAAGAATGACCTTTTCTATAATTTAAAAGGAAAAAAGTAGGACTTCTAAACTCTTGGTTGATGAGAAGATAACACAATCCTATTTAGTATGATAACTCTGATCAAGACATGAAGCAATGGATTGATATAACATTTTACATGTAAATAAACACTACATAGATTGGGTAGCCTAACAGCTCTAATGAGAAAGAGTAAATAAAAGCCTTAAAAAGAAATTACAAAGACATATCATCGTCAATTTGCAAACACAATTATTGCAGTCGGATATTCCTCGAACAATGACAAAACTCACAAGTAACACAAACAATAACAAGAAGTTAAAAGAGATAAAACAGAAGAGAAATGATACCTCAGAGGACTCTTAGTTGTTAGGGTCCTTAGGGATTCAAGCTTGCAAAGGAAGCAAAAAGCCTATTTGAACAACTTTCAACTCCTGTATAAAATTAGGATTCAAATTTTTAAGTTAGGAAAGCAAAATGAATCAAAGAAATGAGCAATAAAATACAATCAGATAAAAAAATAAGAATGTGTTTGGACTTTGGATTTCATCTTTTTAAAATAGGGGTTCATCCTTTTTTTTTTTTCTTTTTTCTTTTTTCACAGTGAAGATACAAGTATATTGATCATAGAAAAAAAAAAAAAAAAACTTAACAAGGAATAAAACAAGCAGATCCGAAAATAAATAAGTGTTTGAATTTTATGTTTTTAAAACAGGGATTCATATTCTTCTTTTACAGTGAGGATACCAGTATATTGATCATTACAAAAACAAAAACAAAAACAAAACAATGAATAAAACAGGGCAGATACAAATCACACTCAGAGTCAGAGCACACTAAAATAATGAATCAAACTAACTATAATGATAACACAAACAAACACATTCAAGGGTTCCATCTTTGAAACCCGAATAATCAAGTCTTTGAACTACAAATCAAATTTAAAAAATTAGGGTTTCATCTTTGAATCCAATCTATTGTTCAGTTTTGGTCCCTAATCTTTAAGTTTTAAGTCATTTAAAAAAGATCCCTTAAGTTGCTTTCATATGATTCTTATTACATATCAAAAAATAAACTATTTGAACAAAAAATAAACCCATATCACAAACACAAAATACCGAAAAAGAGAGATGAAAAGGGAAATTTTTTTTTACCTGATCTGAGACTAGGAAGCCGAGACTAAAAGCTTGAGAAGACCCATGGAGTGAAGACAACGGCGTCAGGTGGGCTGTGAGGCGGCGGCAACAGCAACCAGTAACCGTTTTGATGTAAAGGAAAATGAGTATTTGTTTCAAAATAAAAAGGAGAGGTTTTGAAATCAATAGAGAGCAGAGAGAATAGAGAACACTCGGTAAAGACTAAAGAACCATTTATAAGAGAGAGAGATGAGGGTTTTGAGTCTGAGTCGAGTAAGGAGAGGCATGGAAAATCTGATTTTGATTTTGAAATGTGTAGCCGAGTACCTACTTGAAACCCTAAACCTAAACTATGATTCATGACCAGAGCTAGAGACATGGGAAAGTGAAAATCTTAGTTTGATTTGAACTTTGAAATAGCCGACTAGTTGTTGTTGCCAACGGGTAGAGAGAAAGAGAGAGAGTGAAGTGAAGAGTTTGAAGGAGTGGAGGCGTGGAGCTGATCTGATTAGAGCTAGAGATGGGAAAGTGAAACTCTTGGTTTGATTTGAAGTAGTAGCTGTTGTTGCCAACGCCAACGGGTAGAGAGAAAGAGAGAGAGAGAATGAAGTGAATGGTTTGAAGAGAAGTGAGGGAGTGGTGTGGAGCTGTGGTCTGTGACTCTGTGGAGGTGATTTGATTTTTTTTTTTGTGTGGATTGTGGAAGGTTGGAAGCTGTGAAATCACTGAAATGGAAGCTTTTAGTCCCATCCGGCCATACCTTGCGTGTAACTTTAACCAAAACAATCAGCTTTTTGTCCAACAAGTGGACTTCTCTCTTCAGACTGTGCACGTGACTACCAAAACGGTCCAGAAGATTCAAAACAAATCAAATTTTTTATTTTTTTTACTAAATCATCGGTCGGGTCGGGTACTACGGGTTTTTAACTCAGTAACCCGTCACCCGAACCGATTATTCGGGTTTTATTAGAGATAAAACCGAATCCGACCCGCAATGGACTTCGGGTCCACCCGTTGGGCCTCGGGTCGGTCGGATTCGGGCGTGTTGATCGGGTCTTCTTCCCGTTGGACACCCCTAACGCCAAGCAACATGTCTCTTTTATCAACTTTAAACCGCTGGAGGTTTACTAAACATACTTCTTGGCCCTCCAAACCACGACTCTCAAAATTTCCCCAAAGAGGCTTATGAGCTTGAATCATAAACCGAAGATGAGATGACGTACCTTAGGTTTTGTTGTCATTTTGTGTAAATATGGGCTCTTGTTGAAGAAGCTGCTTGCCATGAGTGTAAGAGAGGTGATATGGGCCGTGAGTTTTGATTTATTGCTTAAGCCTGATCCATATGTTTATGTTGATAATGTTGCGAGGTTATGATCCCTATTGATAAAGAGGAAATGTGGACCATAAATCCGCCTCTTGAAGTAAGGATCTCGCGAGTTATGTGAGCCCAATCCATGTAGTTGAATGAAATATTAGCTTATTTTGGGCTTTAAGGAGATTTACCCAAAAAATCAATAATATGTTAATATGGCATGAGTTGAAGTAATGCCGTGTGGGTTGAAAAAAGAGTTCTCAACAAATGGGCCCACTATTATTTAAACAAAGGTAACAAATGGGCCCAAAATGTCAAAGAATCACCTATGCTAGAAGAACCCGATGGTGTTTGTAACCGCATGGTGGTGCAAATAGGTACCCTTCCTATGAAGATTTTAGAGGCAAACCATAGCCTCACATTGTGAAGTTAATGTAGTAAGCCCTAAAACTATTTTTTAACTAGATTTTTTTTTTCTTTTATTTGTTGAAATAATGGTGATTGGTGAATGTTTAAATATATGTTCCTTAGCCTTCTTTCATTCAGGTTTCAAGTGGCTTTTAGCAGCTCAAGCATGCAAAGAAGAAGACCTATGCAGCATCCTTATGCATACCACAACCTTGAAGGACCTTGGGATTTGTTGATCAGAATTGCTGGTAACAGGAAAAGGAAAACTAGAAGAGTTGCCTATGCTTATGAAGCCATCAATCTCCAAGGCATTGCCATTTTCTCGGGTGGTACCAGTTGTGCAGCTGTTAATACTTGTGCAGCTTTGCAGGAAGCTCTTGTGGAGGCAGCCTTAAAAGCTAAGAGATTGGGTTTCTGCCGAATTTTGTTTTTGTGTAGCAACAATAGGGTAGTTCAGGCTTGTAACTATTTACGTTCTAATAGCTGGCAGTATATGGTGATGGTGGCAAATCTTAGATCTTTAAAATAGCAGGGTGTTAGCTGTAAAGCCTTGCATGTTCCTAGATCTATTTTGAACTCAGTTTATTGTATAGCTAATCTAGCTGCTACCATCCTAGGAAATCATAGCTGGATTATTCCAGACTTGGTGTACTGACTTTTGTTTTATTGGTATCAAAATATATATATATATATATATGTTCGGTAGTTGAGGGAGCCAAAAGCATAATTAGTCTTGAAAATTGTTTAATTGGTTGGGATAACTCATATTTCAATATATCTATTTTTTTTTTCCAAAAATTTTGGGGGGCCATGACCTCCATCAGCCCCGACATGGGCTTTGCTCCTGCTTCCTCCAAATAATGCTCACTGCAATATGCATTGACTCTTAGCCGACAACAAATATGCTCCACAAGCTCTCTCTCTCTCTCTCTCTCTCTCTCTCTCTCATAGTAATAATTCCGATTCATTTGATTTGAGCACAGTGCAAAACACCGACAGACTATAATAGTTTTGTGGATCCAAACCCACAACATTAGTTCTCACACATCCAACTCCTCAATAATGCAGCTTTGTTTTTGTCTTTCAATCATCAATTTACCTTATCAAAACCCACAACCTTTGCATTCGTGTGAGTCTTTGCGTTCTTGGTTTCCCGTATTGGTTTCTTTGTAATGGCGCTTGAAGGTGCACCCATCAGGTTTTGTGCCACAACTACTTGTTCTGATTTGGGGCCTAGGAATTCTGGGCTTGCTTTCAATCTGAGGTTTCGTTTGGAAAAGTTTCGCAAATGGGAATTTAGTTGTCTGGGTGTTTTTGCTAAGAGAGATACCTCTTCTGTGGAAGATCACAAACCGTACGTGCCTGGGGTTGAGTCATCTAGGACCATTGAGCAGACTCAGCGTAATGAGTCCAGGGGGAATCACAAGGCGTTGAACCTTCTTCCTAGCGAGTTGACTCAATCTCCAAATACTTTGTATTTTAAAATAAAAATTTTGACAGTTCTTTTCCTTTAAGTTAAAGGTCTTTTTTTTTTTGGGCTAAATTTAGTTAAAGGACGTTTGTTTGTTCCACTGGAATAAAAGGTATGATCATACGCCAAAAATCAAATAGTGTATTGGCCAGCCCGATTCTAAAGAGCAATATTACTAAATTGAAACTCTGTCACAATATCTGAAAGTTAATATATACTTTTCTATTTTTCTAATAAATTTGATAATTATAAAGAAGAAGAAGGAGAATTTGAAATTTCAAAACCTTAAATGTTTTTTTATCGAAAACCAAAAAATATCAGTTAAGTTTTAAGACTTTTGCAAAAAAAATTTTAACCTTATGTTTAAAACAAATTAAACTTTATAGCTTAAAATTTTTAAATTAAAATCTGAAGTCAAAGGGCAATGTAAAACATAATCTATTTTTTACGAGTTTTTTCTTTAGTGTTTGTTTGGAAAAAATTATTTTTGCCAATCTATTTTATTATTTAGTTTATTTTTATTATTATTCATGTCCTATTGCACTTTTTGGTACTATTCATGAGTCTCATTGTACTTTTTGATACTATTCATGAGTTTCGTTGTATTATTATAATTAATTTTTACCTTTATCTGTAATACTTTTAATAAAAAAATTTCAATTTCAGCAAAATAAACGAATCCCAAAGGGACACTTATTAGCCTCCATTTGGATTGAAATGAAAAATGAAAAATATTTTACTATTCAACTTATTTTTGTTACTATTTATGGGCCTCACTGCACTTCTTAGTACTATTCATTAGTCCTACTGTACTATTTCAACTAACTTTTACACTTATCAACAGTGCTTTCAGCAATAAATTTTTAGTTTTAGTAAAATAAACGGTATCCAAACAGACTCTTAGTCTTTTAAGTTTTTAGTTTCAGCAAAATAAGCGGGTCCCAAAAGGACACTTATTAGCCTCCGTTTTGATTAAAATGAAAAATGAAAATTATTTTACTATTCATTTTATTTTGCTACTATTTATGGGCCCTACTGCACTTTTTGATACTATTCATTAGTCCTACTGTACTATTTCAACTAACTTTTACACTTATCAACAGTGTTTTCAGTAATAAATTTTTAATTTTAGTAAAATAAACGGTATCCAAACAGACTCTTAGTCTTTTAAGTTTTCAGTTTCAGCAAAATAAGCGGGTTCCAAAAGGACACTTATTAGCCTCCGTTTTGATTGAAATGAAAAATGAAAATTATTTTACTATTTGGTTTATTTTGCTACTATTTATGGGCCCTACTGCACTTTTTGGTACTATTCATGAGTCCTACTGTACTATTTAAACTAACTTTTACCTTTATCTACAGTACTTTTACTAATAAGTTTTTATTTTCAGTAAAATAAACGATATCCAAACAGACCTTTAGTATTTTAATTTATCTATTTATGATTTTATATACAACTTTTTAAACTATGATTTTGTCTAGATATAACTATACTTACATCAATCTTGACAATTAAGCTTTCAGTAAAAAGGTTACGTATTAAACACGCTAGACTCTGCTTCATGCAAGTGAGGAGAAAATGGGCAAATGCCTATTTAAAAAAAAAAATTCAGTATTTTGTTCCCTTTCTCAAACTAATTAGGTAAATACCCTTCTTTTGAAACTCGATTTTCTTAAAATCAAGTTATTAAAAAAAAAAAAATTCTGAAGTCTTATAGTAACGTTTTAAGGAGTTTATAGTGACGTTTTAAGGACCTATAGTGGTATTTTGTAACTTGATTTTCATGAAGTCGAGTTACATGCAATTTTTTTTCTTTTTTTTGCCTATAACTCAATTTCAAGGAGCTCGAGTTTCAAAACGCCACTATATGTCCTTAAAACGTCACTATAAGCTCCTTAAAAATGCCATTATAGGGTTTAACTCGATTTTGAGAAAATTGAGTTTTAAAAAAGAGGCATTTCCCTAATTAGTTTGAGAAATTTGACAAAATGCTAGATTATTTTTTAAAAAAATGAAAAGGCCAATTTTTTCCTTGCAAGTGATCGTTTTTCCCTAATTTCTTCTCTTTCCGTTTTCCTTTGTAATCTCATGGCTTATATATGAAAAAGTTGCAGGACGGTTCAGTGCAAATGACCATTCATCTTCTACAAGCAATGTTTTAAAAGTAATGGTTGCCCATCAGGTACACACTTCTTGACAGTTCTTCTCCCAAGTGGCTATAGCATTCTTTATTTCTTATTATTCTCATTTCTCATATCAAAAAATTAAAAGAGAACAAATTTTACAATATTTTTCACAATTATTAGAGTAACATGTTATAATTTATGTACAATAAAAGTGACATTAATGATGATTGCTTTAAAAATGATGCCTCATTAATCACAATGCCACCTCGTGAAATTATGAAATTTGTTGTGTGTAGTATTGTTGTGCTCTCCTATTGGTTGTATTTTCCAATATGTAGGGAATACCGGGAGCATAGTGAGGCTGCCGCTCTAAAGGCATTTCCCAAATGTGAGACTCTCCCATGTAAAACGTTTGAAGAAACACTTAAGGTTTGAATAAATGTTATATGAATAATAAATTTGTTTTGATGAATAAATGTTAATTATTAGATACTTTATTGGTATTGAATTCATTAAATTTATTTTTGAATGTTTATTGGTCTTGATTTTAAAATAAAATAATTAAAATAAGGACAAAGTTTAGTTAAAAATTAGTTGTAATCTTAGGTTTCAACCTTACCCATTTTTTTTTTTTATTACAAGTGAATTTTGACAAATCCACCATTGTATTACATTTTCTTTTTATATTCTTTATACTTGCAAAATTTCTAGAAAATTAAAGATCAATAGCTATGTTATCAATAAATTGTTTAAATTGTAAATTTTTGTAATTTAAAATTATGTATAAAATATAAATTTATAAATCATATAGTAAATAATATCTGATTGAATTTGACATTTTTATTAAGATTATAAAGAATATGCAATTCAATGGTTAGATTTTCAAAATATAAAGTAATGTTTATTTTATTATGTAAATAAGGTTATAATTTTAGATTACAACCAATTTTGTAACTAAACTTTGCCTTTAAAGTAATTAAAATTTTATTATAAAATGCATAAAAACTGGCTTGTGAATATATGATTGATATTAATTCAACCTAATACATAAATATATGATGTGATTGGGGACATGTCCATTTGTAAAAATTATGTAATAATACTTACAATATCATTAGCATTACTATTTTATTTTATTTTATTTTATTTTATTTTTTTTAAAGCTGAAGATGTATCTCGACGAATTTATTTACCTATTATTGTTACCTTGATAGAGCTGGATTCAATATTTCTCAGGCTGTTGAAATGTTGTTAGTGGATCAAGCAGTTCTTCCCATCGAGAATTCTATTGTTGGAAGCCTTTACAGTCACTACGACTTGCTCCTTTCCCATAAGCTAAACATAGTCGGGGAGGTGAAATTGCAAATTAACCATTGCCTTCTAGGACTACCAGGCGTAACAATGGAGGAGATAGTAAGTGTTACGAGCCATCCTCAGGTCAGTGATCATTTTGTTTCTTTTTCATTATCTTTCTTCCTAGAGTTTTGTTGTGAAGGAGAATGTAATGTGCCTGTTCTGTACGAGGGACATGAGTGCTAGGCACTTTCATCTATGGCAAAAGCTTTAGGATATATGTTGCTCAAATAGGAAAATTCTTGTCAAAAACCATATAGTTTAATTGGTTAGCAACTCTTGTCCGATTGGGAATAGCTTATATAGCTGAAATTGAAATTTTTTTGCTGAAAATACTGTAAATAAAGGTAAAAGTTAGCTGAAATAATTTAATAAGACCCATAAATAGTACCAAAAAGTGTAGTAAGATCTAAAATAGTATTAAAAATAAGTTGACAAAAATAATCGATGTCATTATCAAAAAATAAGAGACATTTGGGGTTCAAATTCCCTCACTTCTAACTATAAAATTATCAAAAAAAAAAAAAATTGTGATTGGTGCTGCATCAATAACATAATAATTAAATTTCAAAATTAAAGTTTTTTTTTATTGTTTTAAAAGTTGACACATCATTTTGTATGTTTAATGTAGTAAAATTTGTAATATTCATAACATGATTTATTAGTTAGTGTTCCATATGGGTAAGGTTGAACTCCAATATACTGAAGCCGACACGATATGGACACATATTCGATTTTTGTCACATGTTCACGTCATGTTAGTTCCAGACCCAGTGCATTAAAGCACTGGAGCTAAGCCGTATTCCTTCTATACAACAACAAAATTTTAGTCCCATTATTTTGGGTTCCACTAGTCTTTTTATGATTAATAGTCAAATAGGATGGAAAGTAGTGGTAAAAATACTAAAAGTAATTAGTTAAACAGGTATTGATACAAAACTTTAGCCATCTCATTTTTTTTGGTTTATATGCTGCCTTTTGGAATAAAGCTGTTTGTATTACACAAATATTAACCTCATTTGTGATGGAAGACAAAGTCCCCGACAGTTCTCTCTGTTGCTGTTTTAAGAATCTCCTCACTTGCAGGCTCTTGCTCAATGTGATATGACGCTAAGCAAGCTAGGTGTTGTCAGAATTATTGCTGATAATACTGCCATTGCTGCTCAGGTTATCTATGCTAGTTCAGTATATTCCATATATATTGTATTTGAATTTCTTTTAAATCTGTATACATTCTCTGATGAATAGATTATTTGGACAGAAGGTGGCTTCAACTGGGCTAAGAGATACTGGAGCTGTTGCAAGCGCTAGAGCTGCAAAAATATATGGGCTTGAGATACTCGCTGAAAAGATCCAGGTAAGACTTCCTTCTCTTCAGATTTGTAAGACTCGGGCATATAAATCAAACAAACAGCTGATAACCCTAGACCAATCTTCGAAAGCATTGTCATCACTCATCACCAAACATCTCCACTTGACTCTTTAAGACTTACAGTCACAATCAAACCATTGCCAGCACATGACTTTGGAGCACAATGTAGTGTTAACCAAACACTTTTCTTTGCAATAGCCAAATGTTGGGACGAGAAGAGAGAAAAAAAGAGTGCGTTCATGAGGAGAACCAAAATATTTTGTCCCACATGTACTATGTTCTTCGTGTACAACCCTTTTGGCTGAATTATTGTCTCCAAATTAAATTTTGTTAGGCCATATTTTTTATGTATTGGCATATTTTATGACAAAACACACTTTACTTGTAATTAAATAGATCTAAGTGAGTTCAAGATTATTATGACAAGTGGTTTTATTGAAGACATGAAAATTACTCATGGACTACTCAAGAAAAGCTGAACCCACAGGTTTTGATACCTCCTCAATACTTGTCAATCTATCGAGCTACGAGATTTCAAAATATAGCTTACAATATTTGGATTCTAATTGGCTGTTTTTTATGGGCTTGTGTAAACCTAACAGGAATAGAAGATCCTATTTAAAAGGCCTATTAAGCTTCTATATAAATAAGGTGGTAGAGAATTAACCCTAAAAAGTTTCATAAGGTTTTTTTTATTGAAACCTTAGCCTTATCCTATAGAAGAAAGAGATCTTATTGTAATCAAGCAAAGTCTCTAGCACCAATCATTGAAAATCTTATTGGTGTTTCTATGTAAAGCCGTTACAAATCAACTACTATAATCAAAGGGTTGATGTAAAGTTAGTTACGTATTTGGATTTGTGCAAAGAAATTAGTCATGTACTGGGATCCATGCAGAAAGAAAGAAGTCTTTATAGGATCAAGTCCAATTAGAGATTAGAGTGAAGGGTCAATTGTAGGTTGATACTTTGGGATAGTCTAGAATAGTTGTAAGATTCCTTGTATCTGTAACCGCTTAATTTTTAATTAGTGATTCTTGGGAGTGGTGACATAAAAATCACTCGGTGGGGTTTTTATCTTGCGAGAGATTTTCCCCATTAGTTAAAAAATCACCGTATTAATTTATTTTCTATTGCACTTTAGTTTATTTGGTGATTTGTGTATGTCTTCACGATTTGCATTTTATTTAACATAATTAATCAACTTGGGTAATTGAATTAATTATCCAAGATCAATCTATAAACTGACAAATTTAGTATTAGACCATAGCATTTTCAAAGGATATGGTTTCAATGTTATTGATCACATCCATAACTCTGTTATTGTTCCTCACTGATCTATCTCCTCCATTATAAAGGACATTAACACCGCTGCTTTTTTTTTCCCTTTACAATTTTAATTTTGCTCCATTTCTCACTTAGTCAATTCTGCAAATCTTTTGGTCCACCCTATTGCAGCTTATACTCCCTTTTGTATTGCTCTGGTGCCTATCCATCTCCACTCTGCTAGCCAATGATTTACTTGTGGAAAAGATAGATGGGTTGTGCCTATGATCTTTTCTCTTAGAATATAGTATTTATCACCCCCTATTTTATTTATATATAAATAGCTGCATGTGTACATGCTCACCCTAGTTCTACATTATTGGGAAACATGCCTTGACTTATGATACATCAATAATTACTTACTAATTTGAAATTTCTACATGGAAATTTTGCTTAGATGTAATAAGTAATAACTACTTTGGCAGAAATCATGCTTATGTTGAATGTCCTTATCAGACTTTGTCTCTTCCCATTGTTATTGTCAACTATGAAGATTGTCAAACTGTCATGAAATGTGCCAAATGCAACATGACTAAATTGTTCCCACCTTATACTGGCCAGGATGTTGACAATAATATTACTCGTTTTCTGATACTCTCAAGAGAACCTATAATTCCAGGATTTGATGACAGGCCCTATAAGGTATAAACTTTTGTTGCATATTTACATGTCTAAACTGTCGTTGAACTGACGAAATATTTGTTAATTTTGTCCACATAGACGAGCATTATTTTTATTTTAAAAGAAGGTCCTGGTGTGCTATTCAAAGCTTTGGCAGTGTTTGCTCTCGGAAACATTAATTTAACAAAGGTAACTACAAGCCCAAAAAGTAAATAAATAAATAATTGGTAACTTTTATAATTGCATCAATAGAACTTTTATTATTATTATTATTATTATTATTATTATTTCTAAAATTGTATCAATAGACTTTGATTGACTTGATCTGCTTCTGAGAAATTTCAGATTGACAGACACCCACATAATCGGCATCATTTGATGGTTGATGATGGTTCTAATGAAGGAAGCATCAAGTGAGTTTTATTATCTTTTGAATTGGAATTTGGAATTGCAATATTGGGATTTGATAACTATTAATTTATTTTAACTTATCAAAAATATTCCATTGGAATATATATATATATATATATATAATATTTACCATCCTATTTTCTTCATTAAATTTGGGAAATGACCATTTCGGTTTGAAATGAATTAATTTCATAATTCGAATTAAATTTTATAAACCTCTATTTGAAATGCATATGATACATGTGGCATTTTATGTATTAGATGCATGTATCGTATCTCTCACAATGTGTGTGTGAGAGAGATGCCACATCTATCTATCAAAAGTTATATGAAAAAGAAAAATTGTAATAATTTTTTCCTTTTCATAAAAATTTGTGTTTAAGCAATAAAATTTGAGATTAATTACAAATTATAAGGAAAATTTTGATTTTAGAAGAAGGGGCATATTCATGCCAAAAATAAATATCCTCAACAAATAAACAAAATATAGTAAATATTACATCTTTGTGAGTTCTTTTACATTAATATAATATTCAAGAATGATTTATATTTTATATTGCTCAAGTAAATTTTATATATATATATATATATAGAGAGAGAGAGAGAGAGAGCTTGCAAATATGTGCATGTGAATTTTATCTTTCCCTAATGTCAAATCATAGCTCCGACATTTTCAGCACAGTATTGACTCGATTGAGATATCCTTTTGTATTGTTTATAGTTATAGACCCTCAATGCTAAAGTGGTAACTGTTTTCCAGTGGAAGGTACATGGAGGGAATGTTTTACATGGACTTTGAAGCTTCAATGGCAGAGCCTCGTGTCCAACAGGCTCTGCTACATCTGCAGGTCAGTTCGTATGTCATGACTCATGATATGCTTTTCCCTTGTATAAAATCTCTGTTCACCTTACCTTTATATAAAATTATGGTCAAAACCATGAAACAGGTAATTAAAAGGATTGAATGATTAGTGAAACATTCTTTTATTTTGGCAGGAATTCACAAGATTTGTACGTGTCCTTGGTACTACCCAGTGGGCACAGTACAGAAGGCCCTCTTTGGAAGTTATTAGTTCATAATGGATGACCAAACTGTTGATGCTTCATTAATGCATGTGGGACTTAAAAAAAAAAAAAAACTTTATTAGTATGTAATAATATTATTTGCACGTTTTGATTAAAAATATTCATACCTGGTCTCCTCTGAGATTATCGTATTCCCACAATTCAATTAGAAGCAAAATCTAGAAGCCCCTTTTCATGGTTGTAAAAAAGGATTTTTGTCCTAGATTTATTATAGCAATTAACAAATTGTTGTTGATTTTGTCGGGAAACTGGTTTGCAGAGTAAAGAACTAGCAAGAAGAGCGATGAAGTATGAGAAAAGAATTGTGCATTATGAATTGTGTGGGCCAACAGAACAACACGTGGGACATAGTTACATTTTTTTTTTCTTTGATGATATTTCTTGCATTTAGGGATGAAAGTACGTAGGGATATCACTGTATACAAAAATTTAAGTTCATGAGTATATACCCAATTAAGTTATATTAATCATTAATTCTTGTCATTTGTATCCAAAGTGAAATTTTACTATTTAACCAACCACACTACTCGTATGTAAATATTACAATTTTAAGATATTCTTGCAAGACGCGCTATATCCAAACTTATTTAACACGAAGGTAAAAAGTTGAAATAGATCATAATGATTTGAAACATAGGGTATATATATATATATATATATTTTCAATAAATTAGTGTTCAAATTTTTTATTTTCTTTTTATATAAGTGATATATCAATTTATAAGACTTGTATGATAAAATATGTAACATCCCTAATATCACTCAAAAATACAAAATAATAATAATAATAATAACGCATAGTAGCTCTTTGTAATTTGTATTCCTCACCAGAATTATTCCTTAAAAGTCTAAAATATTAGAGCCTCCACTAACCTTTTTCTCTTCCTAAAGTGGTCATAAAGCTCGAAGAGCAACCTGATTCCCAGTGCTTTGAATCATTAGAAAAGTCTGAAACGGAAACAATTCAATGGCAATAATCTTCTCAAAATATACCTTCCAATATAGTATATATGCTTACTAAATTAGAACTTAATTTAACACAAATCAAAATGAATTTTCCCCATCACATACAAATATCCACATCCAATATCTAGTAATCCCTACCAAAATGGTCTATTTTCATCAACACTTTTCCTTTATTTATTCCAAATTTTAACAATCCAAAAGGCCTTGTATCATCACGCATCCACAACAATCTCCCCAGTCTCAGCAGCAGCAAGAATAAGCTCTGGTTGTACGCCCCCAGCTTCACTGTATGTCCCATCGATTGCATTGGGCTGTCCCAACGCCTTCAAGGCCAAGTGTGCTGCCTTTTGACCTGATATCATCATGGCCCCAAATGTTGGACCCTGCAGAATCACAAGCA
The DNA here is from genome assembly GCA_035136125.1 of Quercus rubra. Lineage (NCBI taxonomy): Eukaryota > Viridiplantae > Streptophyta > Magnoliopsida > Fagales > Fagaceae > Quercus > Quercus rubra. The sequence continues at coordinate 10,853,394 of CM068734.1, read as the reverse complement.
CTTAATTAATAAAAACGTCATGAACTCAATCTCATACACTGATGTTACAAAGTATTTCAAATTTTATTATTCAAGTCCTATAAAGTACAAACTAATATATAAAATTTTAAAACAAACAATAAAGATAGAGAAAATTCATTTAGTATATTATTGATACAATACTAATTATATTCATTATCACATCAAATTAATAATTGAAAAAAAAAAAGTTATGAATTAAATTGATTGGAAAGGATAGGAGACAAAAATGGTTGAGACATGCTAAAAATTAGTATAATCATTAATCAACTATCTAATCCCCCTTCTATGGTATACTTATTAGATTAATGATTAAATTCACGTTTTCGTGATAGTTTAAACTTTTGGAATAAGTAATAATTTATCGTATTAACAAATCATGTATATAATTCCAATACTTGTTATGAATCTTATGATTTATAAAAATTCAGGCTGGTCCAAAATAATTACCATTCTTGGGGCACCATCAATTTCTGCAACCTCCATCCCAGTAACAATCATACCAGGCACAATCTCTCGAGTAAGCCTGACAATGGCATCCTCAGCAGTGTTCATGTCAAGGGCTTTCATCCCGGGCACATTATCAATCATTCCAATACTCTTCAGCCTCTTAACTCCAGTGGCTCCAAATGGCCCATCATGCCCACACGAGCTCACCACAACCTTAGCCTCCATCACATTAGGGTCCATGCAAGACTGAGTGTCATGGTTCATTGAAACCAAAGCCCAGTTGGTCACCACACCCGAGACCCTCTCTTCCTTGACAATCAAATCCTCAGCTGCCACAGCGTTGAACAACTTCACGTTAGGCCTAGCCAATAGCTTGCTCATGATTGTGGATGTGAACAAAGCTGCGTGCTTGATAACAACGTAGTTTTCTTGCTCATTATACTCGATTTCAAGCTCGTCTAGGAAATGATGAGCTGGTTTACGCACAACCATAGCTGAAAAGAGCTGGCCACCAAGCCATGCACCACCACCAGGGCTAACGGATTGTTCAATAATAGCTATACGGATTGAAGGGTTTTTGCTGAGTTCATAAGCGCATGAGAGACCAGCTGAGCCAGCACCGACTATGACAACATCAGTATCAGCGTAAGTGATCATGTCTGTCATGTATCGGCGAGTCATTTCGCGAGAGACAATGGATTCTTTAATGGGTTGGAAAGTGAAAGATTTTAGGTCGTATGGTGGGGTTAAGGACATAGAAATGGTGGAGTTTTGTGGGGTGGATTTGATGGGTGTGAAGCGAGAGGTAGTGATGGGTGTGCCATGGAAGCAGGACTTATTGTCGTCTAAGAAAGATGGTTTTGGGAGTGAAGAAGTGAAGGTTGTAGCCATGGCTGCCATTGAAGTGTTTGATATGGTCTTGGGGAACGATGATGTTGTGAGGTAATCAAAGGCTTAGAATGATGAGTGTGAGCAGGGTATTAATGAACAGTGTGGGAAGGTTGTGCGAAAGTATGAAAATATCTGAACAAAAATCTAGAAAGTGTGTACTGATAATGAGTGGTGAAGATAGAATTTGAGCGGTTGCAGAACGCTTAGAATTTTTGGCCACAATCTAGTACAGATATTAGTATACTATTGCTATTTACTCTATGCTTCTGAGTTCTGAGATAGTTTCGTGTTTTTGTGGAAAGAACAATGACACCTCCTTAGGAATAATTTATGGAAATGGTTTAGAATATATTTTTAGAAACATTTTAAAGAAAGTTGACAAAATAATTAATTTTTTTGACGGCTTCTTATATTTATCATGAAAGTAGTATCAAAACTTTCTTAATATTATTTATTAACAATTTTCCTAAAGACACTATTAACATTACCCAAAATTTATTACTCCTACCGACCAAAAACAAGATAGCAACCAGGCGAGATAGGTTGAATTGGGGTAGATATGAGATGTGATAGGTTTGAAGTATTTTGTAATCCAATTGGGGTGGTTTTGAGTCTTTCGACAAGTCTTTTGGCTTAATATTGTATAAGAGAAGAAAAAAATTGCAATTGTTGCAATTTAATTGCTGAAATATGAGAGGAATAATGAAAAAAGGAATATTGGAGATTTAGCATGGTTGCCGAAATTTAGAAAATTTTTGGGGCCCATAGTGAGAGAGAATTAGGTAAAAGTTGATTGTGAGAGTTTTGGCAAGAATGAACTTTATTGGTGAATGAACATTATTTGGGAAAATGAGGAGAGATGCAAATTTCAGCAGTATCAATTTTGAAATTCCGAGAAAAAGTAGGAAAGAAGAGAGACATGATGTGACGAAGGAAGAGAGACAAAAAAAAAAAAATTGAGGCAATACCATTATTGAAATTAAGAGAAAAAAAATTGCATTTGTGGCAATTTAATTGCCAAAATATGAGAGGAATAGTGAAAAGAGGAATACTGGAGATTTAGCATGGTTGTCGAAATTTAGAAAATTTTTGGGGCGAGAAAGAATTGGTGGAGGAAGGAAAGAGAATTTGGAAAAAATTGATTGTGAGTGTTTTGGCAAGAGTAGAACTCTTCAGGTGGCTAAGTTAACTTATGGCCTGTTTGGATGTTTAAAAAAGGAGGTGGAGTAGAGTAGAGGGAGGGAGAGTAATTCAATTACCTTATTTGAAAGTTTTTTAAGGAAGGAGGGGGAGGGGCTTAGAGGAGTTTGGAGGGGTTTCAACTATCTCTAATCCCTCATTTTTAATTCCCCCAAATTGAAGAGTTTTGGAGGGAGAGTAGAGTAGATAAATTATTGACCAAAGAAATTTTCCAATTTACCCTTTCTAAATTAATAAAATTACAAACCGATTATATAAATAACCTTTGTTTCTTTCCTAAGAAAATTTAAGCATTGAATTGAATTTTTGGTTGCTGAAGTGAATCCAAAAAAAAAAAAAAAAAAAAAGAGAAGAGAATCATATCAGATCAGACCTCAGTCTCACTCTCTCATCACAGTGCTCGAGACTCTAATTCAGCCAACGATCCCGCCTCTGATCCCTCTGTCCTCCAATCCATAGGTTTGATTCTTTTTCTTCAATTTTTATGTCTGGTTCCCGAGAAAAATGGAAAAATCTTTTTGAGAAAAAAAATTCTCTTTCTCGCTTGCACTCTACATCATTTCTGTACGCTAATGTGTGTTTCCCTTTTCTTTTCTTTTTTGATTGGTCAGGTGAAGAAGCTTTAGGAATTGTGTAAAGCCGAGAATTTGGATGATTTGATTTTTTATTAGTTTCTTACGCTTTTATATTTCATATATTTTTGTGTTTGACTTGCTAAAAATGTTGGTTTGATCTGAAGAGTGTGAAAGCATGGTGGTTGAAGATTGGGCCTCTTCTTTTTGGCCGTTGGGTTTGGATTTTTACTCTTTTTTTTTTCATAGGATTACTCTTTTTTTAGTTTTTAGGTATATACTTTATCTTGTTTTTTTTTTTTAATTTTATTTATGCTTCTCCCAAAAAATAAATGAATTTACAAAACTAATAAATTAATTATAGACTAATGTTGCAAGTCCATTTTCAAATAAGAGTAAATTTGTCGATTTAAATCATTTCCTCTCCTCTTCATTCTAATTTTTAAAACATCCAAACAAGAAGAATGACTAATTACTCCCTTCCTCCTTACTAATTTTTAAAATATCCAAACTCTCCTCCCCACTACTCTCCTCCCCTCTACTCTCCTCCCTCTCTAAACTTCCAAACAGGCCATTAAGCATCAACCACTTGACTACGTCGAGTTTTGTTTTCAATTATAAAAACTAACTATATTTATTCCAAATCTTGATAGTAGCTACAATTTCTTTTCTAAGATTTGTAACTTTTAAAATAATTGGATATGGCTACATATATCAATAAAATAAATAAATTTTTGTTTTAATTTCTACTATAATTAATATATTTATAGTTTTTTATTGTAAAATTTTATCGTAATTAGTCTTCTTTCAAAATAGAAGATATATTTTTCTATAAATTTGAAATTATGTGTTTGTTTAGCAATTAGGTCACGTACTTAAAGTATTAACTATATCATCTCATTTTTCCTAACGTGTGTAATATTTTTGAAAATTAATTAAATTTTAGTGGTTATTTTTTAAATTAAGGTTACTAACGTTTACAAACTTATTATATTTTTTGTATTTAGTTACTATTAAATATGGATTTGACCTCTAAACTTCGAATATAATTGTTTTTTTGTAATAATTATCCTTTAAAAATTTTAAAAACATTTTGTTGAAATATTTAATTAATCTAAAAATAAATAATTTTAGCATCCAATATTGACAATAAAGTGTGGTGTATTGTGCAATCACATCCAAAAATTTTAAAAGTTACAAATCTTAGAAAATAAACTGTACTATTAAAATTTGGAATAAATATTTTTAGCTTTTATTACTGACAATAAAGCTTGATGTAGCCAAGTGGTTGATGCTTAAGTTAACTTGCCCAGGTTTAGATGAGGTTCTATTCTTGCCAAAATACACTTACATCCAATTTTTACCAAATTCTCTCTCCTTGTGGCCCCCAAAATTTTCTAAATTTCGGAAACCATGTTGCCAAATTTCCAGTATTCCTTTTTTCACTATTCCTCTCATATTTCGGCAATTGAATCGCCATAATTGTAAATTTTTTTTCTCTCTCCTAATTTTGGCAATGGTATAGTCACAATTCTTTTTTTTTCTCTCTCCCTACTATCACATCATGTCTCTCTCCTTTCTCCTACTTTTTCTCGGAATTTCGATAATGGTATTGCCGAAATTCGCATCTCTCTTCATTTTCCCATGTAACTTTAAACAGTGCTTATATCACAAATAAACTTCATTTTATACAATATTCAACCAAAAGACTCATCTTTCGACATTAATTAGGTAAAGATCAAAATAAAGAAGAATGGACACACGTGAGAGAGCTAAATAATTGAGAGAAGACAAGTTTTTTTAGATGGTAAAAGAAAATATGTACAAATTAAATAATTATAATTAAGAATTGTATAAAAAAGATTAAAATGATACGTATAAATATTTAAATACGTATTAATATATATATATATATATATGATATGATATGAAGCAAGTAAAACTCATCATTATCCCGTCACCATTTTAAAGCAGGAAAAACCCATAGGAGGTAATGCATGACAAGTGGGATGAGAAATTTTGACCCTATGTAACAAAAAAATTATTTGGATAACTTGGGTTTGCTATTGGGCCAAGTCATTTGTCCAATTGACTATATCATTATCCATGGCATGGGACCATTATATATTGTTTAGGGATGCAATGCTAGTCAAGGCCCATCCAATTCTAAGGTTTCATTGACTTTGCTACATGATGATTTGTTTTTCTTCCTAAGATGACACATGAAATAATGGAGCCTAATCCATCATGACCTTACAACTTTCATAATCTTTAAAATAATAATAAACGAACCAACCTACCTTCAACATATAATGTATTTTTCCTCGTAAACAAAGGATACTCATAAATTTAACAACCAATACAAAGTTAAGAGATTCTCAAAAAAAAAAAAAAAAAAAAAAAAAAAAAACAAAGTTAAGAGAAATAGTCTCTCATAATACATGCCCAAATTGTCATAATAAAGCAAAATACAAATACCCACACACGGACTATTGAAATACAACAAAACCCTGGTTTAGTTCCATTCCTTCTCTAACTAGAGCATCAGCACAATAATTTTCCTCATAGAAACAGTACTTTATCTTCACTTAAAATATCTAACCGAGGGGGATCATAGAATCCATAATAAGACTTGCATAATGTAAATTGTTGCAAAAAGATTCAATAACCCATTTAAAGACTACCTTTGCATGATCTCATTTTCAACACTGTAACTAAGTTTGTGACAGCTTTCCATAGGTTTATTCCATCTCACTCTAACTAATTGCATGCTCTTGTTCATGTGAGACCGAGTAGCACAATGATTCACTTCTTTAAACAAATCATGACTTACCAGAGAATTTCTAAACACCACTCTGTTTTTGTGAAGCCAAAGGCTCCAAATGGCTAAAGGGGAAAAAAATTGCTGTTAATGGTTCCTCGGCAACCTGTGTTTTAACTTTTAAGTAACCACATACACAGGTCCATGTTAAAGAAAACTAGGCACCAATCCAATAGCTTGGGTATTAGCCTAAGAGGATCTAACATTGTCACAATCTTTGGTTATATAAAGTCTATTCATTCAGATTCATGATCTTTTAACGGGTTCAAAGATCCTTATTCATAGCAGAAAGTTAGTAAGCTGTCCTTACTGGAATTTAGGATTCTTATATAATTAATGATAGTCAAATGATATAGATGCATGTTATATATTCTTCGGCACTACTGCAAAATTATCATTAAAAAAATGCAGAACCGTAAGTGTGCATGATACTAATTAACTGCAATAAATAAAAAGCTAGACGTGACAGCTGTGGGATTTGAACCCACGCCCTTTCGGACCAGAGCCTAAATCTGGCGCCTTAGACCACTCGGCCAAACTGTCGGATGTTGTGCTTAATTTCCCCAAAAGATTAATTTATATAAAAGAATATTCGAGGTACGAAAACTAACCTCAGAGTTCAGACCGAATTAAAAGTAAAATAAGAGAAACCCATTAATATTATCCAACCAAAGAGGCCTAGACTACCTCATCTACCATTGAATTAATATTTAAGTGTAATTACATATAACCCACATGTGGTTTAGGTGAAAATCACATTACCTACCCATGGTTTGAAAAGTGTCACTTTTAATGTTAATTGAAAATTGATATATACCGATACCAATTCCTTATTCTTTGGACACCTCTGCGCTTAGCCAAAAAAGCACTTGTGCCTTTGTTGTACTTGTATAGTTGTATGTGATTTTTTACTTGTTTTTCTTTATTGCTTTTTGTTTCTTCTGTTTCTTCCTTTTCTTTTTCTCTCTGTGTCTTCTTTAGTTCTTTTTACGAACAAACCCACATATATAGAACCACATCAATCAACTGGATTGGCACTTTGGGGCATTGGCTCCTCAGAAGATTCTACACAGGGATCTACTCGCCAATTTTATCTTTTTGCCAACCAAGAGGATTAAGGTCAACTATTTCATGTCTCCCTCGAGTAAATTATGAAAAACTACCAAGATTGAACCTTTGATGCAGAACATTTAACCTGTAATTTGACCGTGTAATGCTAGAGTATCTATTTTTACACGAAGTACTCTTTTTTGAGACAGATCTAAGCATTACTATTAATCTAACCCATTTTAATTCAATTAATTAATTTTTTCCTCATTAACAAGAATATAACACCAAACTCAAAAGGACCAGGAAGAAACACCATCTCTTGGTGCAAAACGAGACATTGGGGGAAACATATGAGAATCCTGCCCACTTTTTACAATGAAAAGTCCAATTAGCTTTTTCTTTTTGGGGATAAGTTAGGCCCAATTAGCTTAGGAGAAAGAATTGCTTCAAATAGGTTTAAAGGAAAATTTCTTTGATATCCTATACGGCAAATGTTAAAATCATTCAAATGCATTTTTAGTCATATGACTTATTTAATAAATCATATCTCTTTAAAAAAATATATATAAATAAATAGACAAAATTTGGCTCCAAACATGTTTGGAGGCTTAGGCTTTAAGCCTCAGTAAGAAGATGACATGTGTCATTATTATACATAATACACATGACTCACTTAATAAAAAATTTTAAATTAGAGATTGTTGTTTTCCCATACGTGAGTTGGAATGTTAATTTAAGAATATTGTGACATTTTTTTTTTTTTTTTTTGTCTCCAGCGTTAATCAAAAATAATACTGGCCCCAAACATAATCTATAACCCCTTAGAAAAAATAAATAATATAATCCCAAATAATTACAATAAAAATCAACCCAAACAACAACAAGATTAGGCCAAACAACAACAAATTAACAAAATATTCAACAAAAAACCCATTCAAAAAAATAAAAATCCGTAATCATTCCGGCTCATAATCCGTTCAGCCTATTCTAAAAAAAAATCATTAATTTCATTTTTTCTAAACAAAAATGATACTAAGAGAAATATTGTAACTGTGAGTTCTTCTCAGCAAAACTGGCAACTCTACTCGTTTCAGTGGCATAACTTACAATTGCAATAGGTATTCTCTCTCTCTCTCTCATTTTATTATTCTCATTTTAGCATTCGCCATTTTTTATTTTATCTCTCATCTGTCTTTTATTGTTTTTTTTTTTTTTAAATTTTGTTACTAAAAAAATTGTAAAATTTCATATATATAATTTTTTTTTAATAATATCCATATATTTAACTAATTTTTATTATATTTTATACCATTTAAATTTCTTAATAACTTAAAAAAAAAATAAAAAGTTTTCACTTCATGTTGCATTTCTAACTTTTTGCCAGCTTTGCAATGACAATTTCCATCATTAATAATGTTTCCCAATGGTTTATTTGGTGGCTCCTGTGGCCTTCCCTTCATGATCAGGAATCTGACTGACCTGGCTGGCATGTGGACCTTCCTAAGTCAATGTTTCATGTTTCATGTTATGAGCTTTAATCAATTGGCTAATTATAATTAAGCCATTGGGAATTAATAAAGGGTTTATAAGCTGGTTACCCACTTGCAGAGACAGGGATTTTTTTTTTTTTTTTTGTGGAGAAAGCGGTAAGAAGACGGGGTTTATTTTGTGAGTAATGTTGAGTACATCAACTGTGGTATACTTTGTACCATAACTAGCCACATGATAAATAGTACTAGTGATTGGTAAGAGTGTGTCAATGGGTCATATAAGGATACATCCTTATTAATCACAACTTATTATATAGCGAGTTGTAGTATAAAATTCTGTCAAAATTGATATACTAAATATTACTCTTATTTTAAAGGACAACAAAGGATATTATAAATAATAATAAATAAAAAAAAAAGTTCATAATAGCATATCCTTTTTTTGGTTATTATGAGGGTGTTTGGTGAGTGTTTCCAAACAACAATTTTCAGTTTTTAAACAACATTTTACGTATTTCCACACACTTTTTTACCCACACGTATTTCCACAAAAATTTTTAAACAACAATTTTCAGTTTTTAAACACATATACCAAACGGGCCCTATAATTGCATGTTGGTCATGTTTATACCAATAAAGCAAGTCTGTGTCTCTGTTGCAACTTGCAAGGCACAAATTCACTTCTTTCGGTAAATATTTTTGTTTAATAGAGGTTAATGCTAATTCCAAGTTAAAGTAAAAGACATAAGCACAAAGTACTTCATGCTAAAAGAAGATTAAAAAATATTAAACACTGATAAGACCCTCTTTTTAACTTTTTGACCAAACACAAATCTATTGTAAAATTTTAAAATCTACATTTAAGATTCTTTTGTTTCACAAGATAGCTAGTTCTTTTAATTTCAGACCGCCAAATCCAGTTGTCGAATCCAAGAAGTTTCTGATTATTGTAAGACCAATCAAAATCACACCACGCTCTTAGATGCAAACACATGGAGCCCACCTCCATTTTTAATTTCTGCCAGAACCCATTGGAGGGCAGCCTGGCTTTCTTTAAGTTCCAGTTCGGCACTTCACCATTTTTTGTATTTTCATTTTCACTTCAATTCCTATATTGCCCATGTCGGTACTTAGTACTTAAAATTTTTTTTTTTTGGCTCAAAAATAAAAAGTACTTTTGTTTTTGATAAATGTCAAAGCATTGAGTATAATACTAAACCCCCCATTTTTTAAAAAAAGTATTGATTAATACAGTGAAGGGATGGTGTTCCCATGAACAAAAAGAATTGACTGAAAAGAAAAGCTACTTAGCTGCATAATTTATAAAATTAGAACAATTAATGAATGGTTTTTATTTTTGTTATTGAAAATGAACTATTTCAATAGGCTTCAATCCACATATAATAAAAACAATCTTCTACATAACATCACGTTTGATTATTATCTTCATATGGGAAAAAACCAATAAAGAAAAATGAAAAAAAGAGAGTTAAATATTATGGGTTATAAACTTATAATATATTTGTCTTATACTTTTTTGGGTCAAGTAATACAAGAAAGAAATATAACTCTATAAGACTAATTTTCTTTTCCCCATATTCATATATAAATCATAAAATTTGATGTAGAAAACATTTAAGTAACTATATAATATGACCGATTATTAGCTCATTATTATCAAATAACATACAAACGTTTGAATAGTATTACATGGGCAAAAATGTACATATAAATAACTAAATTATTAACCAGACAATCTTCATGTGCAAAATCCTTATTCAAATACAGACCATTTAATGCAACTACTTCTCAGAGATCCCAGCTTAGAAGCCTCTTTCTCTTCACCCAAAGTCCTTCAGCCCAAAATGGAAAGAAGAGTCTCTCCAATGCCCACTCTTCTTTTCATTGCAGCTCTAATGGCTGCTTCTTACTTTATTATATCTGAAGCAGCTGATTCTAAAGGATCATTTCAAGACAATTTCGATATAATGTGGTCTCAGGAGCATTTTTCAACCTCCCCAGATGGGCAGATCTGGTATCTCTCCTTAGACAAAGATACAGGTAACACACATATATACACAAGATTAGCTATACTTAATTCTATTTTTGCTTGCTTTAGTTTAAAGATATAGTCTTTGTGATAAGAAACCTATATAGTATAGTTTATGTTTTCTTTTATTGTATTGTTGAATAGGCTGTGGATTTCAAACAAAGCAAAGATACAGATTTGGGTGGTTTAGCATGAAGCTCAAGTTGGTCGGAGGTGACTCTGCCGGTGTAGTGACAGCTTACTATGTAAGTCTTTGACATTGATTCTTATTGCTTCATATTTATAGCATTTGTATTGTAATTAGAGAGTGGCCAATTAAAATGATTGGCAAAAATTTATGTTGTAGATGTGCACTGAAAATGGGGCAGGGCCAACGAGAGATGAGTTAGATATTGAGTTCTTGGGGAATAGGACTGGGCAGCCTTATCTTATTCAGACTAATGTGTACAAGAATGGGACTGGTGGCCGTGAGATGAGGCATATGCTTTGGTTTGACCCCACTGAGGATTTCCATTCCTATTCTGTCCTCTGGAACAACCACCAGCTTGTGTAAGTTTCTCTTATCATTGAAATTCACTCTTTTTCTATGAGCTACTTGTTTAGATTCTCCTCCCCACTTTGTACATGTGGTTACTTATCAAACACTTCGATGCAGTCACCATAAATATTGGAGACAAAAGATGTCTTAGTTACTCTGTTGCTTTTGACTGAATGAGTAATACATAGACACAAACAATTTTCACAATTGTTAACATGTCCGGTTATGATTGAAGCAACTTTTCAGCAGTCACAATTAAACAGTGTGAAAATTTTGTGATTGGTGGTGTACATATGTTTATAAAAATTCAACCATATAAATGAATTGGTCAAAACTTACGCAGTTGAATTTAATTATAATTAAGAGAACATAATACCATTCCGATTGTGTTACATTAGTGAATACAATTACATGATTGAATTTATTTGAGAAACTTAAGGTATGCACCAAAGTTTTGTTAACTTACCATTCCGATTGGAAGAACTTATACTGTCAGTTACTAACTTGAATTGCTATTCAAATATGGAAACAGGTTTTTTGTGGATAGTACTCCCGTAAGGGTGTTCAAGAACAATGGGGAAGCAAATAATTTCTTCCCCAACGAAAAGCCCATGTACATGTTTTCTAGCATATGGAATGCCGATGATTGGGCCACAAGAGGTGGGCTCGAGAAGACAGACTGGAAGAAGGCCCCATTTGTGTCCTCTTACAAAGACTTCAGTGTTGATGGTTGCCAATGGGAAGATCCATACCCTGCATGTGTTTCAACCACCACTCAAAATTGGTGGGATCAGTATTCTGCTTGGCATCTCTCTGATTCTCAAAAAATGGATTATGCTTGGGTGCAGAGAAACCTTGTTATTTATGATTATTGCAAGGACTATGAAAGGTACCCCACATTGCCGGTAGAGTGTTCATTGAGTCCATGGGATTGATGAGCAAAGTGAAAAGGGATAAATGCTACTTTATTTTTTATTTATTTATTTTCAAATTTCATATTACATTGGTAAAAAAAAATGTGTAGTTTTGTGTCATTATTTTATTTGATTATTATTTAGATATTTAATTTATTCAAATTTTTATGTTGAATTCAAATGTCTTCTTTTGCTGGACTTACATTTATATGCTGAGTCGTGACTTTAAACTTCTTAAATGTTACACAAAAATAAGGTCAGCTTATCTTATGATGTTGAAACTTGTTTAAAGCATAGAAACTTTTAAGTTTAAGCTTCTCTCATAAATAGTTGAAAATTTATTTGTACTTTAAAAATAAAGTAGAATGGCCAAGTATGAATAGCCTAAAAATATTCAAATGTTGACATTATAAATTTCCATATTTTCCTATACTTCTATTTGAATAAAGAATTAGATATGTTTGTAGATTCATTAAAAAAAAATCATGTTTATTTTTATAATGTTTTTGTTTAATTTTTTTTATTCAAATAATGATAATTATTATTTAATATATTTTTACCCCTTTTAGACCTTTTAAAATATGTATAAAAAATAAACAAGTAAGTTGACATTTCTTAGTTATATGATATCCTTGATTACATGCAAGCCACGCCAATAAACAAACAAAAGAAAAATAAAATTAACTATAATTATTTTATTGGAATTAAATTACAATGATAATTTTAAAAAATACAATATAACATTATATGCCTAGGCACTTTGTTGTTATTGCAATTGTGTGGCATGTATCCATTTCACCCAAAAAAAAAAAAAAAAAAAAAAAAATCAACTACGTCCTTTGGCATTTCTTCGAATTTGAGAATTAGAAAATAACTTAAGTCCAGACTAGTCGCAACAAAATATAGATTATAACTTACTAGAGCTAAAACACGATAATATATCTGAAACTGAACAGCTACACTAACTCTCAAAAACTTAATGGAAATTCGTGCAATGCTTTTTACGTTAAGCACACTCGCCATATAACTGAAAAAATAAAATGTATCAAAGCTATCAACTCTAAATCTATGATCGCTAATAATATTTAAATTAATAATTTTTATTATTTACACTCATACATTATAAAAAATAAAAATAAAAAGATACTTATAAATAAACCTGTAAGTGTGATTCCTAATAGTGTCGCAATGTGATCAACTAATTTAGGAACTGCATATGATATGAATTTGTAGTCCACAATATTTTGACCAATTTAGACTATGGTTGCCAACTAGAAAGCAGAAACTCATCTCTTTCAATTTGACTTCTTTGGAAAATTCATAAAATATCAGTGATTTTTTTTTTTTTTTTGCTTCAAATGTGCCTTGCAAGTGAGAATAAAAATTTCATCAAAAACAATTTACATCTGATATAAAAGTAAGGTAAGACTATCTTTAGATACTTAAACTTGTTTAAAACTTAGAAACTTTGTTGCTTAGCTTCTTTCTCATAAATAGTAAGAATATGATTTATATGTTAGAAACGAAAGGGAAAAAGGTATGAATAGCCTTAAAAATTCAAAATTTGACATAGAAATTTTTCTATATTTTCCTATGCCTTTATTTGAAAATTTTGTAACATATGTTTTGTGGAATCAAATTAAAAAAATATATATTAATTTAAATGTTTATGTTTATTTTTATGATGTTTTATTCAAGTGTTGTATTCAAAAATAATAATTTAAAAAAAATATATTTGTAACCCTTTTAGATTGTTTTTAATTAGGTATGAAAAAAAAAGTTGGAATTTCCCAAACTTTTTTTAAAAACAAAATCAATATTTTACAGATCCATAGTGGTTGTGTGTGTGTGTGTGTATATATATATATATATGTATATATTTAAGGAATAATCTTTGGTGTCTTAATGCTTTAAATGATTTTTAGAGCATGAAGATTATCCATCTTTGCCTTACTGTGTCTCTTTCTTAAGAATACTTTTGTTGATAATGGTGTACAGTTAGCTAAACGAGTAAAAGTGAGTTATTTACAATGTCTTAAACACCATAATTTTAGTTAGGACAAAGTTTGTAGGCAATGGCTACAAACTCCCATTAAAAAAATTAATATGGCTACATAATTTAAAAAGTCTAAAAATTGAATTGCATTTTTCTTAAAATATATGTTAAAATTTTTTCAAATCGAATATTATTTACTATTTGATCTATAAATTTATTTTGTATGCATAATTAAATATTACAAAAACTTGAAATTTAAACATTTGATTGATGATATATTTATTGATTTTTTTATCTTTTTGAAATTTTGTAAATATGAAAGATATTATAAGAAAATTTAATATAATGTTTGATTTGTCAAAATTCACATCTAATAAAAAAATTGGGGATTTTGTAGCCATTGCCAACAAACTAGCTTGTAGACAAACATTGTTCTTTTAGTTATTATATAACTCTTCTTATGTTTTAATTTAATGTTGTTTCAGTTAAGAATTGATAGATTTTTTTAAAAATTATTGATTAGTTAGTAGCTAGTATAAAATTCATTTTAGATCATATTTCTTAAAAAAGAAATTATAATCTTAAAGGAGTGGAAATTATAATTTTTACTGGATATGTATTACAAACAGTGGATCGTAAACTTATATAATCTTAAACTCATAATATTATTGTGGTCCACTCACATTTTCAAACTCATAATGCCAACAAGATCGGATCTTAGACGCCTCTTAATTGTATAACGACAAAAGGATTAAATATTTGCTTATGCTAAAATTCGAAAAACAAGATGAATAAGTAATTCCATTGTGCTTAAAAAAAAAAAAAAAAACTAATTTCTTCGTAGTAAATCTACAAAAGTATGATTCATAATTTTGACTACCCACATAGACTTCGTGTTACCATGTGCCTTAATTTATAATTAAAGTGTAGTGGGATCATGTTTTTATGTTTTTTTTTTTTTTTTTTTGAGAAATAATTACAACATGCTGTTAATCCCGCAGCTCGAATCTTTTTTCCCTTAGACCCCCAAACACTTTGTACATGAGGAGGTGCCAATTTAACTACAAGGCCTTTGGCTTGTTTTTATGTTGTTGAGTAAGTAGAAACATGAAAGAGAAAATAAATACGAAGGTTTACTACTACATCCACAATAAAGCTCTTGATGGCTAAATTTTCTCTATTTAGCACTCTTGTTTATAATGAACCAATTGCAAAATTTATATACTAAGGAACCCTAGAATTAACCATAGACTAACCAAGATTAATTTTATTGTTCTATAAGTACAAGAGTTTTACAGTTGGTTTGGTTCACTTAAACCATAATATGTCTGATTCTATATATATATATATATATATATATAAACCATAATATGTCTAACAATAGGTTCTGAAATAGTACAACATTGATGTGATTTGGGACATCTTCTCTTATGCTAAGTGTGAATAAAGTGAAAATAGAAATGCATAAATAATTTTTTTTAATCGCATAAATAAAACTTTTTAAGAGATGGTTTTGAGTACAAAGTAAAATGAGTACTCAACAAATATTGTAATACCTTGTGTCCTACCACTACATCATATCATTTACATAAATTATTTATTTTGCTAAGGTTTGTGAAAGGTTAAGGCCCAAATAGCTCAATACAAAGAATTTGTAGGGAGTGAGCTAAAAATTAGGCTTCAATGAATTGAACAACGCTCACAATAGATTAAAGATGGTAAGAAAGTAAAGAAAAACAAGTTTTGTGCAAAGAAATTCTTCCTCAGCAAAGTCCGAGGAAAGTAGTTCATAAATATATTTCTCTTAGACTTTATTACAATTACAGTTCTTTGTGCTACAATGTTTTTTCTACAGATTCTCAGGTGATCCTTGTGTAATGGTGTCTTTCTTCCTTATATTCCCTGCTTTTACTTCATCTCCACCCTCCACGTGCAAGTTAAGTTGCTTGCTTTAATCCTTATTCCATCAGCACATTCTTGAATTCTTTGGGGTAGCTGTAAGGCTGAATATCACTGTTCAAGTATCACCTCCATATTAATGTAGCCAAAGAGTTAGCTACAAAGTATTTAATTCAGTGATAACAGCTTTCCCTTAGATATTTCTTAACTTCCCTTTATCCTATTCCCTCCTGACGTTTATCCTTACCAATAGAATTGACTTGAGCATTACTCCTGATGGCAGGTCAATCCTCTTGACCTCTAAATCGAGGAAGCATTTCTCCTCAGACTACCTTCCCAAATCCTCATGACTAGAATCATTTCATAACTCATTGATTTGTACTTCTCTGTTAAAGCCTACATGTCCTAGAACAAGGCCCATGACCCAATATACACTCCCAAGTCCTTTAGCCCTATAGTTTGCATAGCTTGTTTTTTTTTTTTTTTTTTTTTTTTTTTTTTTTTTTTTTTTTTAATTTTTTGTGAGAATCCTCTCATACTCAATTATGCAAAACTATATAAAAGTTTCGGGATAAATTGCAAAATACATCCCTGAAGTTTGAGATTGTTTGAATTTTATACCCTGAAGTTCAAGAATTTTTTATTTTACATTCTAAAGTTTGGTTCCATTAGCAAAACACACCCTCAGTTAGTTTTGGCTATTAAGTGATATGTTGGCACACTGACATGTTTAGTTTTTTGCCAAATCAACTATACAAAATGACACGGGTTCACTTAAGAGAAAGAGAAATGTTGGCAACTTCAAAACGGTGTGTTTTGCTCAAGAATAAACACAAAACACAGTTGTCAAAACGGTGCATTTTGCTCAAGAATAAGGAAAATTCTTAAATACTCCTAGAGTACGGAGAAATAGTGATCCCTCATTTCGTATTCATAGTGGACTCTACTATAAATGTGAGATGAGAGAGCATCATTTTCTGTACTCCGAAAGTACCTAAGAATTACTCCAAGAATAAACACTAAACACAATCAAACCAACGACATCGTTTCACATCACAATTCCCAAACTCAACCACAGCAAACATACCCAAAACCCAGATTTTCTCTTCTACTCATTGTGAACCCAGCCTGATGAACCCAAAACCCAGTGGCTTATTGCGAATGTGAACTCATGAGATCCATGGTGGTGGTGACACCGACGATGAATTCTCTTGTTCTTCTCTCTCTCTCTCTCTCTTTGCTTTTTCCTGCCATTACTGGATTTGAGGTTTTTTCTGTGTATTCATGTCGTTTATAACCTCTTCAACCTCCTCTCACTATTTTGACTTTTTTGCCTTGGTTGTCCCATGTGATTCACTTTTCAATGTATCCGTGACTTTAGTTGCAATAGACAAAACATATTTCTCCAAAATCCAATACCTGCGCCTTAAAGTTATGGCATCCAATGTTCAAGTAGTCTTTTTAGAAAGACTTTTAAGTGAATCTTTCTCTGTGCAAAACTCTGAAAAGAAAGTGAAGAAAAACTTTTGAGGCACGAGATTTCCTGATGAGAATTAACTATAAGTGTGGGGGACATAACTGAAATTTGGGGTTTTGGGTTTGTTTGCTGTGGTTGAGTTTGGGAGTAGTGATGTGAAATGGAGTCATTAGTTTGATTGTGTTTTTTCTTAGACAAAATGGTGCGGTTTAGATACAGTTGATTTGGCAAAAAAATAAACATGTCATGTGTCAATAAGTCACATAACAGCCAAACTAATTGAAGGTGTGTTTTTGCTAACTAAACCAAACTTCAGGTGAAAAATCAAAATTCTCAAACTTCAAGATGTAAAATTCAAGTAACTCTAAACTTTAAGAATGTACTTTGCAATTTACCCAAAGTTTCAGAAGGGACACCGAAGCATTATTTTGGAGGTTGACAAATATGTCAATTTGCATCATGCGATTACCGCCATGACTAATGTGTCCATTTATACAACATTTTTGGGTATGCATACGTTATAGACATTTCAGCTGCTTGTAAATTATGGGTTGAATTGTACACCTTTTTTTTTTTTTTGGGGAAAAGTTGAATTGTATAGTTGTTATACTTGGTTGTTAACCTTTTATTTTTATTTCAAAATAGTTTTTATATTTTTATATAGAATCAACTAAAAAGAGGGGTTTTATTATTATTATTTTTATTATTATTTTAAAAGAGTTTCAACTTATGACATCCACTCCTATCCTTATTATTATTACTATTTGGCGTTTTTAGCATCCACTTACACCAAAAACTGATTGTGTTTTGTACACCTTTTTTTTTTTTTTTTTTTTTTTTAAATTTTTTTTTGAAAAGTAAGTTGAATTGTATACTTGTTATACTTGGTTGTTAACCTTTTATTTTTATTTCAAAATAGTTTTTATATTTTTATATAGAACTAACTAAAAAGAGGGGTTTTATATTATTATTATTATTTAAGAGAATTTCAATCTATGGCATCCGCTCCTAATGATAATTCTTTATCGTCAGACCGAAACGCCAATCAGTTTTTGGTGTACACGAAAATTGAACCTTAGATCTCTTATACAACCATTAAAAATTTTACTAGTTGAGTTAACTAGAATCTACATTATTATTATTATTATTATTAGCAACTAAACAAAGACTTTTTTTTTTTTAGAGGACTAAAAGGAGACTTTGATTGTGAATGAGTAAGCTAAAATTGAAATGCGCTAGTTATGGTGCTATTATGGTCCCATTTAATGAAATCAAGTTTGTAACTTTTTTAATTCAAAAAAAGAAAAGTTTGTAACTTTTGAAAAGCCAGCAAAATATTGATATTAGGGACTTGGGCCTACTATAAATTTTAATACCAAAATGTTGGAAAATTATTTTTTATTATGGTGTTCATACAATACCAAATCATGTTATTGTCACTTTACTTTGTAAGTTTTTTATAGTAAAATTGATAATAAATTTAATATTTTCCATCTAGTGAAAAGTAAATGACCATTTCTAGGGTAAATTTTGATTGATGGATGAGATTTTGTTACTCCTAGCCTCATTACTTGTTTTGTACTATTACTATCTTGGGCACATTATTAATATTTGTATTTGATTATATTTGTGCAAGGTCTAAGGATTTGTGAACCTCTTCTAGTTTGGCGTTGATATATTTTTGTTTTGTTTTGTTTAGTTTAAAGATATTTTAGTGGATTCCAGTTAGTTCAATTGATAAAATTTTTTATAATTGAATAAAATATATGCGTTTTAATTCTTGCCTATACCAAAAATCCTTTGTTATCTTGGTTTGATAATAAAGAACTATCATCAAGAGTGGACGTCATATGATTAAACTCTCTTTAAAAAAAAAAAAAAAAAAGTTTAAAGATATTCTATTTTGCTTGCTTTAGTTTAAAGACAGTCTTTGTGATAATTGAAGAAAATTTAACTAAGATTGAATTGAAGCAAACAAGAGTGCACAACCACAAGGAAGAACCAGAGAGTAGAAAAGAAAATAGAAGAACAGAGAGAGAAAACAATGGAAATGGTTTCAAAATTTTTCTGTAAAGATTTGCTTAATCATTATCATTACCAGTCTCTCTATTTATACACAAGATCAATCATAACAGCTTAATTAACCAATCCCTGAAATCACGGAATAAATCCCTGGAAATGAGGAACTAATTCTAATTAATTCTAATTGCCTTTCCCGCCTAAGTTCAACTGCCAACAGACACTCTAATATGTTTAATTGAACGACACCGTTTAGTCCACCTATATTACTAATAAATAGAACGATGTCGTTTGAGCCAAAACTAGCCGTTGTTGAGGCTCTGTTCCTGTGATTAAAAACTAGCCGTTGCTGGGCACAGTTATTGCTCTAGACTTGGCAGTGGATATCTCAACAATAATAACATATGGTATGGTTTATTTATTCTTTTATTGTATTGTTGAATAGGTTGTAAGGCTGTGGATTTTAAACAAAGCAAAGATATAGATTCGGGTGGTTTAGCATGAAGCTCAAGTTGGTCGGAGGTGACTCTGGTCGGAGGTGACTATGTAAGTCTTTGACATTGATTCTTATTGCTTCATATTTATAGCATTTGTAATGTAATTAGAGAGTGGCTAATTAAGATGATTGGCAAAAATATATGTTGTAGATGTACACTGAAAATGGGTCAGGGCCAACGAGAGATGAGTTAGATATTGGGCACATTATTAATATTTCCATTCCTATTCTGTACTCTGGAACAACCACCAGATTGTGTAAGTTTCTCTTACCATTGAAATTCACTCTTTTCTCTCTGAGCTACTTGTTTAGATCCTCTTCTTCATTTTGTATATGTGGTTACTCATAAAACACTTCGATGCAGTCACCATAAATATTGGGGACAAAAGATGTTTCGGTTACTCTGTTGCATAGACACAAACATTTCCCAACTGTTAATATGTCCGATTGAAGCAACTTTTCAGCAGTCGCACGTAAACTGTAAACAGTGTGAAAATTTTGTGTTCCTATGGTAATTCTCCCAAGACACACCAGAGTTTGTGATTGGTGGTGTACAAGAGTTTATAAAAATTCAACTATATAACTGCATTGGTCAAAAACTTACACAGTTGAGTTTAATTATTACTAGAGAAAATAATACCATTCCAATTGTGTTACTTTTGTCAATATAATTATATGATTGTATTTTTTTGAGAAACTGAAGATTTGCACCAGAGTTTTGTTTTTATTTTGTCTTGGTTTGCTTTTATATAGGACGATCGATTCCTACAAACTAGTACCTCACCTAAGAGACAACAAGCCATTAGGTAATGGGCCTTACCCAACGAAAAGCCCGTATACCTGTTTTCCAGAATATGGAATGCCGAAGATTGGACCACAAGAGGTGGGCTCAAGAAGATAGACTAAAAGAAGGCCTCATTTGTGTCCTCTAACAAAGACTTCAGTGTTGATGGTTTCAACGACCACTCAAAAATTGGTGGGATCAATGTTTTGCTTGGCATCTCTCTGGTTCTCAAAAAGGGATTATGTTTGGGTGCAGCGAAATCTTGTTCTTTATGATTATTGCAAGGACTATGAAAGGTACCCCACATTACTAGTAGAGTGTTCATTGAATCCATGGGATTGATGAGCAAAGTGATAAGGGATAAATACTACTTGATTTTTTATTTATTTATTTTCAAATTTCATATTACATCGGTATAAAAATATGTAGTTTGTGTCAGTGATTGTATTTGATTATTATTTAGTTATCTATTTTATTCAGTTTTTTTATTCTAAATTCAAATGTCTTCTTTTGCTAGAATTACATTTATATGTTGAGTTGTGACTTTAAATTGCTTACAAAAGTAATCAGTGAACTTACTTTATATAGAAATGTCGCACAAAAACAAGGTCAACGTAGCTTTTGATACTGAAACTTGTTCAGAGGCTCTGAATCAGAGCTTAGAAACTTTGACGGTTAAGCTTTTCTCATAAATAGTCAAAAGTTTATTTGCATGTTAAAAACAAGGGAGAATGGCCAAGTATGAATAGCCTAAAAATATTCAATTGTTGACATTGTAAATTTTCATATTTTCCTATGCTTCTTTTCCAATAAAGAATTACATATGTTTGTGGGTTCAAAAAAAACAAAAATATTTATTTTCATATTTATGTTTATTTTTATAATGGTTTTGTTTAATTTTTTTAATCAAATAATAATAATTATTAGTTAATATATTGGTAACCCTTTTAGATCTTTTAAATTATGTAGAAAATTAAACAAGTAAGTTGGCATTATCAGTTAGATGATATCCGCGATTACGTGCAAGGCACAACAATAAACATACAAAGCAAAATAAAATAACATATAATTATTTTATTGGAATTAAATTATATTGTGAAATGTGATATTTAAAAAAAAAAAATTACATTATAATATTATATACCTTGGCATATTGTTGTTATTGCAATTGTGTGGCATGTACTCATTTTACCACTTTTTTGTTCAATTCATCCTTTGGCATTTCTTTGAATTCAAGAATTAAACAATAACTTAAGTCCAAAAGATTCACAAAAATAAATAGATTAAAGGTTACAAGAGATTAATGGTACCCCACGATTAGAATATTTATTTTGTATAGTGGCAAGCTCGACCTACAGTGTCTACACCCTTATTCTCTGAAATTAGATAGAAATTCATACAATATACATTGGAACCAAGCTCGATAAACCGATGGAAAAATAAAAATATCAAAGCTACGAACCCTAAATTTATGTTCGTTAATAAAATTGAAATGAATAATATTTTATTTATTTACACTCATGCATTATAAAAGTATTTATAAATGAACTTGAAAGTGTGATTCTCGATAGTGTTGCAAAGTGATCCACTAACTTAGGAGCCACATATGATATGAATTTGTAGCCCACAAGATTTTGACCAATTTAGACTATGGTTGCCACTAGAAGCTCATCTCTATTAAATTGGCTTCTCAAGAAGATTAAAAAAATATCATTGATTATTTTTTCCTTTAAATATGTCCTGCATGTAAAAATATAAAATTATATAATAAAAAAGCATAGAACTAATATAAAAAATAAGGTCAGATTATCTTTAGATACTAAAACTTATTTAAAATTTAGAAACTTTGAAACTTAGTTTCTTTTGCATAAATAGTAAGAAAATGATTTGTATGATAAAAACGAAGGAAAAAAAGGGTATGAATAGCCTTAAATTTTCAGATATTGACATTGAAACATAGGTTTTCATGGAAACAAATTAAACAAAAATATTTATTTTTATGTTTATTTTTTTTAATAATGTTTTTATTCAAATATGACATTCAAAAATAATAATTCTAAACAAATATATTCGTAGCCCTTTCAGATTTTTTAAATTAGGTATAAAGAATAAACAAGTAAGTTGGCTCTTTCCAAACTATTTATAAAAACAGAAAACAATATTAAGCAGACCTATGATGGATGTGTAGATTTTTTAAGGCCTAATCTTTGGCATCTTAAAGCTTTAAATGATTTTTTGAGCTTGAAGACTATCCAGTTTCATTTTAGTGTATATTTTCTTAAGAGTGCTTTTGTTGATCATGGTTTAGAATTTGCTAAAAGAGTAAAAGTGTTGTAAGGGGGGGGGGGGGTGTTGGACCTAAATCTGCCCCAAAGACCTTGACCCAAGGAAAAAGCCCTGGGAAATCTTGTTCGTAGAATGGGCTCAGACTAGGGCCTAACAAGACACAAATAAGCCTCCTATTAAGGAAAAATCATTCGGGTTACCAAGATAATTCGTGAAACCCATCTTCCTGAAGAAACATGGCCTAACCGAGAAGCAGTCACTTGCTTAGCCATCAAAACCCTTCTTCACCTGTTTCCCCTAGGAACATGTTGAAGAAAATGCAAAGCCCAATGTAACAGTCACATTCGCATTTAAGGCTTCCCTTACCTAATGTTAGCCACATTAAATGTTGAAAAACTGGTCTGAATAGTGAAGACACCCCCAAAAGCCTATATTCATTATCAAGAAATGGTAGAAGAAGGTGCTGATGAGACAAGTATCTCCTTAAATCCAACTAAGAACAGGACAGCTAGAAGAGGAGGAGAATGACTATAAAGGGAGGGGGAGAGCAAATAGAAGAGGGATCCAAAACAAAAAACAACAAAACAAAACAAAACCAAAGGAAAAACAAGAGAGAGAAAACAAGAAGACATTGTAAATAACAAACATATAAGACATCGTAATATTTGGATTTTCAAATTATGTAGCCATGTTAATTTGTAATAATATTGTCTTGTGGTTTATCACAAATATTATCAATCCAAAATAACAATCACACACAAAAAGAAAAATATTTACTTGAAAAACTAATTCTTCTTGAAGGGAAAAACTACGAGACAAACTCCGAATCAATTCACTATTAACAAATTAATTACAATAATTCTCAAATTTGTGCCTAACTTGAGATTCACAAAATACAATAATAAATCCACTAGTATATGCTCACGGCTAAAAAAAATTCTCTTTGTTTTCTTTGCTCTCACATACACTATCTATTTATCTTGAAGGCAGCAACACTTTTCTCTCTCCTCTCTATTTTCTTCCCTATGCACAACTCTAATACCACTTGTTGGGGAGATAAAAATCTTGGGGAGCTTCATTGAGTAATTGATATAACATATATAGACACACTTTAACCCAAAAGGCTTAAACCCTATCGGTATGTGCTCACTTATGTTATATTAACCCTCATTCTTCTCATCATTATTCAATGTGGGACCTCCCTCACACCTGTATACCCAACATTTAATACTAAAAAAAACTTGAAATTCAAACATTTGATTGATGTTTTAGTTATTGATTTTTGATCTTCAAGAAATTTTTCTAGGATGGACATAATAAGAAAATGTAATATAATAGTGGATTTGTCAAAATTCATATTAAATAAAAAGATAGGGGAGTTTGTAGTCATGACTAGATAGTAGACAAACTTTGTTATGATATTACTCTTATTAAGTTTTAATTTAATGTCGTATTAGTTAAGCATCGATAAATTTTATAAATTCTTGAGTAGTTAGTAGTTAGTATAAAATTCATTTTAGATAATAATTAAAAAAATATATATATATATAATAAAATTATAATCTTAAAGGTGTTGAAATTATAATATTTACTGGATATGTATTAACAAACAATGGATCCTAGAATAATGTTATTTTAAACTCATAATGAAAACAAAATCGGATCTTAGACTGGCCTCTTGTATAAAGACAAAAGGATTAAGTACTTGCTTATGAAAATTTTGACCACCCACGGTAGACTTCATGTTACCATGTGCCTTAATTTATAATTAAAGTGTAGTAAGATCGTGGTTGTTAATGTTTTTAAGGGATTGAGTGATACGCGCATAAACATGAAAGAGATATTAAACACCAAGGTTTACTTTTTTTGAGAAAGAACACCAACTTGATTCGGCTTGATGGCCTACTCCACAATAAAGCCATTGTTGGCTATATATTCTCTATTAAGAACTCTTATTTACAATTAACCAAATGTAAGATTTATGTACTAAAATAAAATCACACTTTATCACCCTAAATTATACCATCAATTACACTTTACACCTTAAAATTTTAGAATACATGTGTTGCATCTTAAACTATGATCTTTGTTACACTTTGCGCCCCAACCTCAAGTTAAGTATTAACTTAGATGGAAAAA
Organism: Quercus rubra; assembly: GCA_035136125.1. Classification (NCBI taxonomy): domain Eukaryota; kingdom Viridiplantae; phylum Streptophyta; class Magnoliopsida; order Fagales; family Fagaceae; genus Quercus; species Quercus rubra. The sequence goes on along the minus strand of CM068734.1, from coordinate 10,828,304 downwards.
TATGGCACCACGCACAAGCGGCTTGATACATTTGGGGGTTTTAGGAGAAAACTAATTTGAGACTTTATATATATATATATATATATTTAAATATGACTTTTTTTTAAGAGCAAAAAAATTAATATTACTTAAATTCTATTATCTTGTTTTAGATGCAAAATTACTAATTAACCATTTAGATTTTTTTTATCCCAGAAAATCTATAGATACAAAAAAAATTGACAAAATTTTTCACAATTGTTAATGTGGCAGATTGATAGTGGTAAGTAAAAAAATGATGTTATTAATAGAGTTAGATGAAAACTAGTAAAAGTTTGTCAACCCAACAATTGTGAAAAATATTGTGAAATTCTTTGTGTATTGCTCTTTTATTTTGTGAAAAGTGTTATATTCACAATATTTTCACAACAAATCCTAAGTATTAAGTTGTTACTAGTTCTAATTTGAATCCATCATTGAAATTACTTTTTTCCCACTAATAATAGTCAATAACAACCTACCACTTAGGATTTGTTATGAAAAATGTTGTGAATGTAACATTTTTCTCTCTCTTTTTTTTTTTTTTTTTGGTTTTTCATTTGATAAAAAAATATTATTTTATTTATTAACTAATATTTGGACTTAATGAATACTTTTATAATAAAAAAAATTACTCTATTGGTTACAATTTGGGGGCCTTTTTCTACTTGAGGGCCTTAGACGATCACCTCATCACTTTCATAGTAGAGCCAACCTTGACACCACGTGAAAAGACTTAATTGTCTATCTTCTTAATCGCCTAAAAACAAATGGGAAATTACATTTTACCACCATAAACTATATTTCTGATTATACTTTCCATCCTAAACTTTGAATTTCCATCTAAGTTAACAATAAACTTAACATCAGGATGCAAAGTATAATAAGGGTCATAGTTTATGGTGCAAAAGGTGCATTCAAAAAGTTTAGAAGGCAAAGTGTAATATGGGGTATAATTTGGGGTGGTAAAGTGCAATTTTCCCATATACTAAAGAACCTTGGAACTAACCCTTGAATAACCAAGATCAGTTTGCTTGTTTTATAAGTACATGGGGGTTTACAATTAGTTTGTGTCACTTAAACCATAATATATCTAACAATAGGCCTTGAAATATTACAACATTGATGTGATTTGGGACATCTTCTAAATGTGAAGAAAGTGAAAGTGGAAATGCGTAAATAAAAATTTTGGAAAAGCACATTTTACTACTCTAAATTATACCCTTGATTACATATTGCACCCTAAAATTTTTGAATGCACGTTTTGGCTTTGCACCTTGAACTATGATCTTTCTTACACTTTACACCTTGACATCAAATATGTGGTTCACTTGGATGGAAAAATATGGCACCACATGAAAAAACATGATTTCCCCTCTTCTCAATACTTTAAAAATAAAAGATAAGTTACACTTTATCACTCTAAAATATATTCTTAATTACATTTTGCACCATAAACTTTGAATTTTCATCCAAGTAAATAGTAAACTTAATATTGGATTACAAAATGTAAAAAAGACATAGTTTATGGGGCAAAATGTGCATTCGAAAAGTTTAGGCGCAACATGTAATATGGGGTATGGTTTAAGGTGGTAAAATGCAATTTCCTCTAAAACGTTTTAAGGGATGGTTTTGAGTCCACATTAAAATGAGTAATCTACATACCGTGATGGAGTCAGGATTTCAGTTTTGGGGGGGGGGGGGGCAAAATTAAAAGACAGTATTGAAAGTAAAATTAATCTAAATATTATTAATCGATGTTAATAACAAAATAGATATAGAATTATATACTATTAATGCAATTGTCATACAAAATCTAATATAATATAAACTCTAATTTATTTTTTCATACATAATTTAATTTGTTCTATTGGAAGATTAGTAAAATACACCTCAATATGAGTTTGTTTAGAATTTGAATTTAAATCATTATTATAATTTGGCTTCTCCATAAGCTCAATTGATTATAAGTATATATTTCATATTATTAAAATAAATAAATAAAAATCATAGTTAATAGCAATCAAATTAAGAGATTATTCTAAATATATAGAATTTAAACATGTAATTTGATTCCATAAAATAAATCAAGAAAATAAATAAATATAAAAGAATTATAAAGTTGTATTTTCATTTATGCAAAATTCAGTATTTTTTACTCTATTCTTTAAGTAGTAAGTAGTTAAAATTGGTTCTATAGTAAAAATAAAGTGTTTCAAAATTGAAATTATAAAAAAGTTAAAGTAGAAGAGAAAAAGATTAGGGAACACTAAGGTTTTAGTTTGATATACAAGAACCTAAATATATTTTTTTATTATGATTATGTGGGAATAGCTTATTTGAGTAACAAATTGCCCTAAGAAAAGCACTCTAGGAAAAAAATTTCCAGTGCTTGAGAACATGTGGCAAGGAAAAACAGTATGGGTGTTAAGTAGGACTCACGAAACTTTGTTTTGCTTGGAAAAAGACAAAATAATGTTACGAAGATTTGCACCTAATATTGTTTTTTTCTCTAGTCTCTAGGCGTGTAAAGTTTGTGTCAAGGTCAAAATACTTGATAACGTAATATTTAGGTTGCTACTCTAGATTTTTTTTTAGGAGGTCAAGGGGGGCACTTGCCCCTTCTCGCCCCCCCCCCACCCCCCCCCCCCCGCCTTTGCCCTTGTTTACAAATCAAGGTTCTCAGAACCGAATCAGATCGGGAGGTTAAACCATGAAAACCGAGAACCGAATTGAAATCCTATTTTTTAAGCATAGAGAACCGAGCATATGTGGCAATTCCGTGAACCCCTAAAATCGGGGTTGGACCGCACAATTCATGCAGAACCGGTGGCAAGAATCGCGCGGTCCAAACCCTTAGCAATTTTTTTTTTTTAATAAAAACAACTTAACACAATTTTATTCTACTTAATTAAATTATCCATCTCTTACAAGGAATAAAAAAAATTATAATTAAAATCCTTCAAAGATATTCAACTTTACTTCAAAAATTAATTATAAATTTTAATGTTTTCATGATTATTATTTTATTTTATTAACTTTCTCATTTAATTATTAAATATATGCTTGAAAATCATTAAATTTCCATCACATATATAGATATATTAGTCAATTTTGCTAGTTTTATAAATTTAATATCTATATTTAGGCTTTAATTAATTATGACGTCATCATGGTTCGACCTCAAAAACCTTAAACATCTCTCTTTTACGGTTTAATGAACGGCCCGGGTTTGAAAACCTTACTACAAATATGGTAACACCTTGTTCTACCACTAAATCATATCACTTACATAAATTATTTATTTTGCAAAGGTTTGCATAGCTTATCTCATACATTTTTTTTTGTTAATGAGAATCCTCTCATACACAATGATGCAAAACTATACATATCAAAAAAATAAAAATAAATAAATAAAAATTGCAAAACTATAAATTTGGGCGTCGTCAAATTTGGCAAGGGGCACCGAGGCATTATTTTGGAGGTTGACTAGTACGTCCATTTGCATTATGCAATTACCACCATGACTAGTGTGTCCATATATGTTGGTCCCTTCGTTTTTGTTTCTACAACATGTTTGGGTATGCATACGTTATAGCATTTCAACTGCTTGTAAGTTATAGGTTGAATTGTATGCTTGGTTGTTAACCTTTTGATTTTTATTTCAAAATCGTTTTTATATTTTTATATTAAATCAACTAGAAAGAGGATTTTATTATTATTATTATTTAATAGGAGACTTTTTTTTTTCTTTTTCTTTTTTGATTGCCAACATATAACTAGAATCCATTGATACGGACCGAAGTCCATTGCAATTACATCATTTTGAATTTGGAGTTCAATAACAGGGGGAGTATCCTCCACCCATTTTACACAATCATCAACATACAAGGCATTCCTAGCAAGTAAATAAGCAGCCCCATAGTTGTTTCTTTTGACGTGCTCAACCCTCTATGTCTTGAAGTGACTTAAACACCACTGTGAGCCTTCAACAACCTTTTGGATGACGGAGGCTGGGTTTACAAACCCTTTTAGCGCAAAAATCACAAGCTGAGAGTCCCCTTCCACCACAATATCATTCAACCCCAGGTCCCAAGCTAATAAAATACTTGTTTTAGCAGCTTTTGCTTCGGCTTTTAAGGCACCCCAAGGCACGACAACCTTCTTACATAAAGCCCCCATCATCTGCCCTTTGTCATTTCTAATGACCACCCCAATTCCACAGCACCTTTGCTCCATAAACACTACAACATCAACGTTTACCTTATACATACCTTGAGGGGGAGGAGTCCAATGTTTAACCCGAGGAGCTGGTTGGGCTTTTTGGCACTCAGTCAGACATGCTGCTCGAAAATCTTCCACATGATTCCTTGCTTCCCCTTCAAAGGTCTTCCCATTCTTGCACTTACCCCCAAACCTGACAGAATTTCTATTGTTCCAAAGCAGCCACGCTGTGACAGCAAACTTCTCCCAATCCTTCTCACCTGAGGAAGCCATTAACAACCACACCACATCGAGGAAGTCCTTTGGGGGGCGGTCTAGTCTGTCTAGCTTGAAACTTGTCTCGCTCCAGGTTTCTTTTGTGACTTTACACCCCCAAAGAATATGACCCGATGATTCACACTCCCCACACAAGTCACACTTGTCCTCCTTAACAACCTTTCGGTGCATTAGACATTGTTTCGTGGGCAGGGCATTTTTGCAAGCACACCATAAGAAGTGCTTAACTTTGTTTGGGCACTTTAAGCTCCATATAAGCTTCCAAATAGTCTCCATTTTAGATGTATTAAAGCAACCGGGTCTGCCTTCAATTCCCTTTAAGACCTCTAGGTGCCGGACTGCCACCTTGTAAGCACTCTTGACAGAGAAGATGCCATTGGGGGTTTTAGCCCATACTTGGGAATCTGTCGAGTTTATAGAGCTAATAGGGATACTTAGGATGGTCTCTCCCTCACGGGGGAGGAAGATGCTTCTTACCAAATCGCCATTCCATTCAGCTTTGTTGTGTGCAATCAGGTTGGCTACACTCTCCCCAAATTCCATTGCAGGCTTGGGTGAGAAAATTCTCCTTGTCACCGTGGAAGGAATCCATGCATCATCCCAAATCTTAATGCTCTCTGTCACCCACGCACCATCTAACCCTATCCCTTAACACTGGTATGGCTGCCATCAAGCTTCTCCAAATGTAGGAGGGTTTTTTCCCCACCTAGGCATCCAAAAAGGAGGAGTTTGCAAAATACTTCGCTTTAAGCACTCTACGGATTAGGGAGCCAGGTCTTTGCTGAATTCTCCACCCTTGTTTGGCCAGGAACGCAAGATTGAAAGTTTTCAAGTCTCGAAAACCCATACCACCCTCCTTCTTTGGTTTGCATAGGTTTTCCCACGAAACCCAAGCAATCTTCAGAGCATTTTCTTTCTTTCCCTACCAGAAACCCCCAACTAAAGAGTTTATTTCCGACCACAAAGAATCAGGAAGCTTGAAGCAATTCATGGTGTAGGTAGGGGTGGCTTGTGCAACCGCCTTTATTAGGACTTCCCTTCCGACATTGGACAAGAATTTCCCCTTCCATCTCGCTATTGTCCTGCTTACCTGGTTTTCAATACAATTGAAAGCCTTTTTCTTTTCCCTTCCCACCATCGGGGGCAAACCTAAGTATTTCTCGTGTTGTTGTACAATCTGTGCACCGAAAATGTCCTTCACTCCATTTTGGATATCAGCCCTTGTATTCTTACTAAAAAACAAGGACATTTTATCCCTATTAATCTTTTGCCCCAACTCCTTCTCATAGGTATCCAAGACCTCAGCCACCTGCTTGCATTCCTCCATTGTAGCTGTATAGAAAATCATGCTATCATTCGCAAAGAAAATGTGCGAAATCGGTGGTGCAAGTTTACTCACTCCCACCCCCCTTAGCAGCCCCATGGCTTCCTTCTTTCTGATCAACGCAGACAACCCTTTCGCACACAAGAGGAACAAATAAGGGGAAATAGGGTCACCTTGGCGTAGCCCCCTAGAAGGTGTAATTTTCCCTCTAGGTTCCCCATTAATAAGTACCTCATAGGACACCGTAGTCACGCACATCATAACTAGGGAAATCCATCTCTCGCAAAACCCCATCTTCCTCATAATGATCTCAAGGTACTCCCATTCTACCGTGTCATAGACTTTGCTCATGTCCAATTTAATGGCCATTAAACCTTCCTTCCCTTTTTTCCTTTTGCCAATTGTATGCATAGTTTCGAAAGCCACCTTCACATTATCTGTTATGTGTCGCCCTGGCACGAAGGCTCTTTGTGCTTCATTAATCACCTCATGTAGAATATTCTTCAGTCTATTCGCCAAAACCTTTGATATTAACTTATAAATCACATTACATAGGCTGATTGGCCGATAATCCGTTATCTTTTGTGGATTTTTTATCTTCAGAATTAGACAGATATATGTATTATTAATATCCCTTAGCATCACCCCTGTATTAAGAGCTTGTAGTACACAATTGGAAACACTAACACCAACAATATCCCAGTATTTTTGGTAAAAAAATGGGAGACATACTATTAGGCCCGGGAGATTTTGTGGGGTGCATTTGTTGGAGCGCTTGCCACACTTATCCGCTTTAAAGCTTCCTAGCAGCACATTGTTCATCTCAGGTGTCACCCTCTCGCTCACTGCCTCCAGGCTTGTTCCAAAATTTGAAGGATGGTCTGTACTAAATATTGATGAGCAATAATCTAGGTTGGTCTTCTCTGTTGCTCCTTACTCCTCCTGCCATATGCCTCCCTCATCCATCAAACCCCCTATCCTATTTTTCCGTTGTCTTTGGCTGGCTGAAGCATGGAAGAATTTTGTATTCCTATCTCCGTTTTGCAACCAAAGCACCCGAGACCGCTGGTTCCACATAATTTCTTCCTTGATGTGGAGCTCATTTAACTCCTTGCAAACTACACTTATCTCCTCTGCTGTATCATAGAGCATGTTAAAGGACTCAAACTATTGGAGGCGATCTTGTTTTTGCTTTGAACTCTTATTCACATTCCCAAATTTGTTCTAATTCCACCCTTTCAGGTTGCTTTGACACCTTTCAATCCTTTCCTGGATAAGCATATTTGAGTCCTCTGTATACGAATTCCAAGCCATGTCTACAATTTCTTTGCACTCAGCCTCTCTCACCAACATTGCTTCAAACATGAACCTTTTTTTCTTTCACTTCTGCTGCTGAAACCTGTTTAGGGACAAAGCCAACAAACAATGGTCTGATGCCGACATCGAAATGTGGAAGACTTTGGCCTCGGGGAAGAGCTAGAGCCAAGATTCATTAGCCACCATGCTGTTTAGATGGAGTAGCGTATGTTGCTCTCTATGCTGTCCGTTACACAAGGTAAATTTCTTCCCTACAAAACCTAAATCCACCAAACCACACCTGCTAAAAACATCACGGAAGTTCCTAATCTGATTTGCATCTCTCTCCCTCCAGCCCAACTTCTCATTTGGATGCAAAATCTCATTAAAACCCCCACATACCACCCATGGAATCCCACATTGGGCATGGAGGGCTTCTATCAATTGCCAAGAGCTTTGCCTTTTGCTCGTATTCGGATGCTCATAAAAACCGGAAATCCTCCACGGACCGTCCTTACCCTCACCATGAACTACAACATCTATGTGCAAGTGCAAACAACTCTTGAACCGAATATCCGTGCCCTCCCTCCAAAGCATCGCTAAACCACCATTCTGACCATCACTCAGTACAATAATCCCTTGAGTAAATCCTAACTTCAGTTGAGAACCCTTCATCTTATCGGTGTTCGCCTTCGTCTCTGCCAAGAATACCACCACGGGGTTTTGTTTCTTCACTTCCTCGGTGAGTGTATGAATTGCCAGAGGAGTCCCCAACCTCCCACAATTCCAAGCTAAAACAATCATGAGGCTCGGCGGTGCTGCACTGTAGCCACCGCCTCACCGCCAACCATATTCACATTCTCATCTGTGACCTCACATACTTGAAGTTTACCTTTTCTGCGTTTTGAGCTTATATTATTCGGGTCTAGCTCTTGTAAAGGAACCGGGCCCTTACGTTTAGTTTTACTTGTGCAAGCCACCTTATTTGGGCTTGGAGTTTTAATTTTCCTAGCCAGGCGCTTCCAGTGGCCACTCGTCGGGCCCAAAGGCTCTATGACCCAGCCCTTTTCTTGGTTAAAAGTCATGGCAAGTGGGCTCGAATTATCATCGGCCCAAGACCAACTACACTTGATTCTAAGCCCAAATCCTTACCCAATTCCTTACACGTATGCTTCTTGTCCAATTCTCCTTCAATCTTTTTTCTTTCATCCTTGTTCTTCGAGATTTCCTAGAGCATCTCACCCTCTAGGTCTGCTACGGGTAGTAAAGGAGGCACGCCATCCTTCTCTTTTGGAGTAATTCCATTGTCAGGTTGACCTTACCCTCATTGGGAAAGGTCTCCTTACTCTGTCTCGTCACTCGTAGCTCCTCTGAACTCCTGCTAAGGGCCCCTTGACAGTGGGTCAATCCAATCACGTGAGCGTCATCCTTTTCCTCACCTTCTTGTCGCCGAAGCGTGTCATCGACATGCTTCTTTCCCATTGTCGCTCCTTTATACGGCCTGCCTTCCCCATCATTTTCGTCTCCAATTCTTCCTTGCTCCCATCCTCCCATTTTCCCTGGTTCGCCTCTAAGCCATGCTCCGTATTGCATTCCCTCTTCATCTGCTTTGTTTTCCGTACTTGCTTTTTCTGTACATTCCTTCACTCCATGATCCAATCTCCCACACTGGTAGCAGAAATTAGGTAACCGTTCGTATTTGAAAAACACCCATCTAGCTTCCCCTCCTTCAATGGTTACCTTCTTCCCCCTAACTAGCTTTTTCGTGGTGTCAACACGAACCTTCACCCGCAAATATTTACCCCACTAAACACCCTTCTCAGGCACGTCCACATCGAGCACCCTTCCAATTTTTCCACCTATCTCCAGGCCGAATTCTCAAGTCATGCTCATCAGAGGGAGGTTGTATATTTTCACCCAAAAAGGAGTCCACTTTATGATAATTTCCTTTGGAACTCTTTCACCCTCAAACTCCTGTAGAAGTACGAGTTGTTTCTCATAGCTCTAAGGACACATCTCCAAGATTCGTTTTTTGTCCCTACCATCTCCAAACTCCACCAGGTACATCTCCTCTTCTATTTCAGATATCCATAAACCCCTGTTTGGTTTCCATATCATCTTCAAGTGTTTTCGAAGTGCGTCCAGGATGATGTTGTGCTGCGTGAGTATCTTCATCACTAGACAATTTTTTCCAATCTCCCTCACCACCCTCGTTCTCTTACATCCTAGTTCTATATCCTCTCCCTCTTCTTCCGTAAAGGTTAACTTACTCCAAAGTGCTTCCAACTCATCTGCCATGCTTCCAAAACCACCCACTCTGTATTCCGTCAAAAGGGTTACCTACATTGATCTCACTGTACACAGGAAACCACTAAAACTCTTGCACAGGGAAAGACGCAAGACTACCACTGCCTCTACATGCACAGAGCATGAGGGTAAAAACCTACTTTCTCTAATAGGAGACTTTGATTGCAAAAGAGTTAGCAAAAATTGAAATATGCTTGTTGTGGATCTATTATGCTCCAATCTAATAAAATCAAGTTTGTAACTTTTGTAAACGCTTGCTAATTAAAGAATGATGTAGACTTGGAGCTGTTATAAATTTTACTATAAAAAAAATTGGAAATTTGTTTTTTATTTTGTTGTTGATGCAACACCAATCATGTTGTTGTCGGATTAGTTTTTAAGCTTTTTACAGTAAAATTAATAGTAAATTTAGTATTTTCTGTCTGGTGAAAAGCAAATGACTATTTCTATCTCAAGCTCATTATTAATATTTGTACTCGATTATGTTTGTGCAAGGACTAGGGATTTGTGAACCTCTGGTTTGCCCTTGATATATGTTTGTTTTGATTGCTTTACTTTAAAAATATAGTCTTTGTGATAATAACATATGATATAGTTTATGTATTGTTGAATAGGCGGTGGATTTCAAAAGAAAAGAAAAGATATAGATTTGGGTGTTTTAGCATCAAGCTTAAGTTGGTCGGAGGACTCTGCCAGTGTATTAGAGCCTGTTTGGATCACACTAATTTTGAGTAATATCACTTAGTTTTCATTACTGAGTTTCCAAAATGCATGGGTCCCACAAAAAATCTTGTGTTTGGGTTGGTTTTGAGTACTTGTTTCCATCACTCAAACCTTAAAAATTTGAGCATGAGTGATGGAATTCGGAAACAACATTTGAGTGTTTTCAAAAATTGAGAACTGATTTTCAATGGGTGGGGTCCACAATTTTGGCAAAGAGTTGAGTTATTAGAATGAGATATGTGACTGAGATTTTAAACCAAACAAGTGTTTTGCAGTTTTTGAGTGAAGGTGAGGTTTGAGTTAAGAGTTATTAGTTTTGGTTCAAGTTATGAGTTTTGAAAACTGAGTTATGAGTTATTTCTAAACCAAATGAGCCCTTAGTCTTTGAAATTAATTTTTATTGTTTCATGTTAATTATATATAGCATTTGTACTTTAATTAGAGAGTGGCCAATCAAGTTGTGTGGCAAAAAACTGTTGTAGATTTGCACTCAAAATGGGGCAGGATTGATGAGAGACAAGTTAGATATTTAGTTCTTGGGGAATAGGACTAATGTGTGCAAGAACGGGACCCCACTGAGGATTTCCATTCCTATTTTGTACTCTGGAACAACCACCAAATTTTCTCTCTTACCATTAACTGAAATTCTCTCTTTTTTCTTTGAGCTACTTGTTTATATAGATCCTCCCCCCTGCTTTGTTACAAATCAAAAACTTCGATGCAATCACCATAAATATTGGAGACAAAAGATGTTTTGGTTACTCTATTACTTTTTCCTGCATGTGTAATACTTAGACATAAGCATTTTTCATAACTGTTAAATTTGCCCGGTTATGATTGAAGCAACTTATCTGCAATTACATGTAAACGGCGTGAAAATTTTGTGTTCCTATAGTTATTGTCATATGTAAAATCCCAAGACATGTTACACCAAAGATACAATGATGGCCACCAAAATGACCCCCCCCCCCCCCACCCCAAAAAAATATATAGTTATAGTTTGTGATTGATGGTGTACATGTTTTTATCAAAATTCAACTATATGTACTAGTCAAAAACTTATGTAGTTGAATTTAATTATTATTAAGCGAAAATAATACCAATATGTTGGTTTTATATTAGTCAATACAATTATATGATTTAAGTTATTTGAGAAACTTAAGGGATGCACATGCACCTAAGTTTTGAAAAATCTTGCACTTATCCATGTGAAACAACTCCCATAAATTTTTCTACTCGTGGGTTTGGTGGGTTTGGAAACCTGTATGCATGAAGTGTTCCATACTCTAGAGCCTTAACAATTCATCAATATAAAGGGAGATAGAAAGGGAAGTCTAACGTGGGCTTTGCAACAACTTCTACTAATAGTCACTAACTCGAATTGCTATTCAAATATGTGAACCTGTTTTTCATGGATAGTATTCTTGTAAGGGTGTTCAAGAACAATGGGGAAGCAAATAATTTCTTCCCTAAAGAAAAGCCCATGTACTTGTTTTCCAGCATATGGAATGTTGTTGATTGGGACAAAAGGGGTGGGCTTGAGAAAATAGACTGGAAGAAGGCCTCATTTCCATCATCTTACAAAGACTTTGGTGTTGACGGTTGTCAATGAGAAGATCCATCCCCTACATGTCTTTCAATCCCCACTCAAAATTGTGGGATCAATATTCTCCTTGGAATCTCTAGGATTTTCAAAAAGTGAATTATGCTTTTGTGTGTGGAGAAACTTTTGGGCAAGGACTATGAAAGGTACCCCACATTGCTAGTAGAGAATTTATTGAGTCCATGGGATTGATGAGCAAAGTGATAAGTAATAAATACTACTTGATATTTTTTATTTAGTTTTTCAAATTTCATATTATATCAATATAAAAATGTGAAATTTTGTGTCATTATTGTATTGGTCTATTATTTAAATATTTAATTTATTAAAATTTTTATTCTGTTTTTTAAAGGAAAATTTGTATTCTAAATTGTTAGGAATGCTATAAGCATATGGATAATAATTGTTGTATTGAGATTTAGTTCGTTAATTAGTTACAATTCTAAGCATGTTAATCACATTTAGCACATGTTGGAATTATTAATACACATGGGGAATAATAGAACCAATAGGATGAGACCATGTGGGCCAGTGAGATTAGAGTTAGTCTCTTATAAATACATGATTGTAATCCAATATGAGATATCAATTGAAGAATAAACCAACTTCTTAGTGCATTAGTGCATCTCTCTCTCTCTCTCTCTCTCTCTCTCTTCATCTCTCTCTTTCTCTATGGAGGGTGACTATCTCGAATTAAGTCAATTTCCCTACAATTCCCATCAATCCCCCTATAATTTTTATCCATCTCCATTAGGAACCACTGGGTTCCTAACATAATTTTAAATGTCTTAATTTGTTACAATTACATTTACATGTTGAGTTGTACTCTAAACTGCTTAGAAAAGTAATCAATTAAATTACTAATTTATTTAAATTTAGTTTTATTATTTTATTAATGATTTTCATATTTTCGTATGCTTCTATTTGAATAAAGAATGACATATGTTTATCAGTTCAAATAGAACAAAACTATTTATTTTCATGTTTATGTTTACGTTTATAGTGTTTTCTTTTACTTATTATTTTCAAAAAATAATAATTCTTAATTATTATTTTTTTAGCCCTTGTTAATCTTTTAGATTTTGTATAATTAAAAAGTAAGTTTGCATTTATTAGTTATTTGGTGTAACCTGATGGCATGCAAGGCACAATAGTAAGCATACAAAGCAAAGTAAAATAAATTATAATTATTTTATTAAAATTGAATTAAATTGTGAAATTAAAATTATATTACAATATATCATTAAAATTATATTGCAACTGAGTGGCATGTACTCATTTCATCACTTTTTAGTTCAATTGCATTCTTTAGCATTTGTTTGAATCCGAAAATGAAACATTGTAACTTAAAAGAGTACCACAACCAAAAGACCCGCAAACATCCAAAGCCTAGAACATTTGTAACTAGATGAAAGGTAAGCTTAACATATATGATGGAGTTTATTTATTGTCCTCGTCATCCTCCAACCTGACATACTTGCTAGCTATTGGACAGACTACTACAACATATATACTAAACGCCATTAGGCGGAAAAAAAAAAAAACTATAAAATTAAATGATATAAAGTGCATTTCTCTCTTTAAATCCAAATTCAATAGATATCAAAGCTAACAACTCAAAATCTATGATCGTTAATAGTATTAAAATATTTTTTTTTTCTTTTACACCTATGCATTATTAAAATACTCATAAATGAACCAGTAAGCGTGATTCCTGAAGTGTCTCAAAGTGATTCACAAATTTAGGAGCCATATATTATGTGAGCTTGAAGCCCACAAGATTTTGACCAATTTGGACTATATGGTTGCCACTTGAAGCTTGTCCTTTAAAATCAACTTCTATAGAAAATTTAGAAAATATCCTGGTTCATCCCCCCCCCCCCTTCTCAAATGCCCTTGCAGGTGAGAATAAAAAATTATACATCTAATATAAAAAATAAGGTCGAATTATCTTAAGATACTGAAACTTATTTAAAGCTTTGATAAATTGAACCTTAAGCTTCTTTCACATAGTAAGAAAATGATTTGTATGTTAGTAATTGAAGGAGAATAAGGTATGAACAGCCTTCAAAATTTGAATGTTGACATTGAAATTTTTATTAATACTTCTATTTGAATAAAGAATAAAAATGTTTGTGAGATGAAATAAAACAAAAATATTTATTGTCATGTTTATGTTTATTTTTGTGAATTTTTTTTTTTTTTAGTTTCCTATTAAAAATAATAATTCTTAACTAATATATTCTTATGTCTTTTAGATTTTTTTAAATTAATGTATAAAAAATAAACAAGTAAGTTGGCATTTACCAAACTATTTATAAAAATAAAAACAATATTAAGCAAATCCATAGTGGATGTGTATATTATTTTTAGGCATAATATTTGGTGTTTTAATGTTTTAAACTATTTTTAGAGCTTGGAGATTATCTAACTTCATCTTAGTGTGCTTCTTTCTTAAGAGTTGTTTTATTGATCATGATTGATAGTTAGCTAAAATGTTAAAATTGTGTTCTTTATGATATCTTAAACATCACAATTTTAATTATAATATAACTCTTATAATGTTTTAATTTGATGTCATATTAATAGTTTAAGCATTAATAGATTTTGTTAAATTCTTCGTCAGTTAGAAGTTAGTATAAAAATTATGTTAGACTATTAAATTTTTTTAAAATGAAATTATAATCTTAAAGGTGCTGAAATTATAATATTTATTGGATATGTTAATAAACCATGAATCGTTGACTTATATATCTTAAAACTTGTAATGTTAACGTGGTCCTCTCACATTCTTAAACTCATAATGCAAACAAGATCATATCTCAGAGCTCTTGTATAATGACAAAAGGATTAAATATTTGCTTATGCCAATATTTGAAAGAAAAGTTGAATAACTAATTCTATTGTGACTTTCACACCTCCAAAAAAATAAATCTTTGCAGAAAATCTACAAAAGAGTAACAATTCAAATTTTTGACCTCTCACGTAGGCTTCATGTTACCATGTTCCTTGATTAATAATTAAATTGCAGTAAGATCATGAGTGTCAGTGTTGTTGAGTAATTGAATGAATAAGCATGATAAAAGAGAATAAACACAAAAATTTACATGATTTGGCATGACGGCCTACATCCATAATAAAACCCTTGATGACTATATATTCTCTATTAATTATTCATATTTACAATAAACCCAATATAAGATTTATATACTAAAGAACCCTAGAACTAATCAAAGACTAACTCAATATTAATTTAAATGTTCTTTTAAGTTCATTGGTCACTTAAATCATAATGTGTCTAACAATGGGCCTTGAAATATTGCACAATTTATGTGATCTACAACATTCTCTCTTATGCTAAGTACAAAGAAAGTGAAAATAGAAATGCATAAATAAAAATTTTAAGAGATAATTTTGAGTCCACATTAAAATGAGTAATCTAAAAATATGGTAACACCATGTTCAACCACTAAATTATTTATTTTGCTATAGTTTGCATAGCTTATCTCATACCCCATTTAGCAAAAGTTTAAATTTGGACTTGGTCAAGTTTGGGAAAGGGCATCGAAGCATTATTTTGGAGGTTGACTGGTGTTTCCATTGGCATCATGTAATTACCACCATGACTAATGTGTCCATTTATGTTGATCCCTTCGTTTTTTATTTTACAACATTTTTAGGTATGCATATGTTATCTATACTAGCATGTAACCTACGCAAACACATGGATCGGATGCATTTAAATTAAACATCATTTTTATAATAAAAATATAAATAATTAGTCAAATTATTTTTAAAAAATAGCATGTAACACACGCATGAGTATGGATACAATTAAAATTAAACATAATTTTTGTCATAAAAATATAAATAATTAGTCAAATTATTTTTTTTTTAAAAAGTAAACCAAATTAATCACATATTAAAATTCTTACATAAATTTAATACTACTTATGATCATTTTTTATAATAATTTTTAGTAAGATAAAACGTGTGGGGATCTTTGTTGTGTGGTGACTTTTATTGAGTATATGTGATTTTTTTTTTTAAAATTTATAGTTCATTAAAATTAAATTCTTAGTATTTTACACCCATTAACTCACTTGACAAAATGATTAAAAAACTTAAGTTGACATATAGCACAAATTTAAGTGGAAAATTATAATGCAGTCCCTATATAAATTTAGACACATGACACAAAATTGGATTCCATAAAAATATAAATAATTAGTCAAATTATTTTTTTAAAAGTAAACATAATTTGTCACATATTAAAATTCTTACCTAAATTTAAGACTACTTATGATAATTTTTTTTTTAATTTTTAATAAGATAAAATGTGTAGTGATCTTTATTGTGTTGTGATTGTTATTATGTACATGTGATTGGTATTTTTTTTTTTTAAATATTATAGTTCATTAATATTAGATTCTCAATATTTTGCACTCATTAACTCACTTGTAACGTGCATAAAATATATACAATTAAGTACTCACATATCTACATATTTAACCTTACTTTTATGTTATTTTGTGACTAATTATATACTATCTTTGTGTTGCAGGTAACAAGGGCTTTACATGCAAAGTGGTGCTAGGCCAATTGAATCAAGCCAACTTAAAGCCAGGCATGAATTCAAGAGAAGACCAACCCAATCAAATTTAAGTCCAATTGGAATAAGGAATCAAAGGAAATTTGCATCAAATCCAAGTCCAATTCGGATTAGAATTCTAGCCTGCACATCAGTCAGTATTTTCAGTATAACTTTCGGCTCAGATGTCCAATCATGATGATTCAAGTTGAGCTGGAAAGTTAACTTAAAGGGCTACAACTTTGTAGTTTACCAAAAGTCCAAATTCAGTCGTTAAATGGGCCGAAATCGTCGGTTAAGTGAAGCCTAAAAATCTGGGATTTTCTCCAAACGGGAATTCAACTTATAATAAGATTCCTTTACCTATTTAAAGGCTCTTTAGGGAAAAATTCAAGGAGGCTAGTGCTAGGGCTTAGGGTTGAATGTATAGAGAGCTGCGGCTACCTCTTCCATGACAATTAGTTTTATTTATTTGTCTAGTTTAATGCTTAGTATTTTATTTTTGTGTTTTCTTTCAATTACCATGAGTAGCTAAATTTATAATTAGGGTTGAGGATGAAACATTGTTAAGGATTATCAATAATATTTATATGATTTGATTTTTCCCAAAATAATTGTTTTTTAAATACTTAAATTGTTCTTGTTTCATATCAATTGACTAAGATGGTATTCTAGATATGAGTTCAATCATGTTTTTCTCATGATTTAGGATTTGTCTTAATTAATTGAATGCTTGGTTTATTAATTCTTGATTATAAAATTGGATATCGCTTGTGATTTGTCTGTCAATGGATACAATTTATGATTTGATTTTTAGAATTGGATATATCTTGTGATTGTTTGGCTACAGATACAATTGATGATTTGATTTTATACTCAAGAAGCGAAGAAGAACATGCTTTTGATTTTTTTAAACATAATTTTTAATAATGATATTTTCCATGATAGCAAGATTGATTTCTAGATTATCATGCAGTGGTTGGGAAAAATTAATAATCATAACTATATGCTGATATGACTTACAAGGTGGATTCCAAAACCTTAATTCCTTTCTCTTAATTGTTTACATCTTTTTATTGCTTTATATATTTTGCTTAGTTTAACTATTTGCTTAATTTTATTATTTGCTCAGTTTATTTAATCTCAAAAAAAACTATTTTTAGTAAACTAGATTAGGATTAATTTGGTTAAGATTTGATTAATTTTCCTACGTTCATACAAGTCCCTGTGGGTTCAACCTCGTTCTTGTCCAACTATACTTCAGTACGGTTCGTACACTTGCGAGTATTTTAAAATTTCACAACAAGTTTTTGGCGCCA
Organism: Quercus rubra; assembly: GCA_035136125.1. Lineage (NCBI taxonomy): Eukaryota > Viridiplantae > Streptophyta > Magnoliopsida > Fagales > Fagaceae > Quercus > Quercus rubra. The sequence continues at coordinate 10,810,623 of CM068734.1, read as the reverse complement.
TTGCCGGGGACTTGGTTAGGAAAATAAATTAGATCTTAATTGAATTTTTCCTTCTACTAGTTGTAATTAAAATTTATTTTTTTTAAAAAAAAAAATATATATATATATATATATATTTAATTCTTTGTGCTTGGTGTATGAGAACTTGGATATGTGATAAAGAAAATCGTCTTGTTAGTTTTGATTATTCATCCACAATGGGAGAAATAGGAGATGATTCAAAAACTCTTAGGGAGTTGTTCTCACCCATAACCAGCAACCCTCCATCTTGCATAGTATCGCCTGCAACCACTGCTACACATTTTGAGTTGAAACCATGGATAATCCATCTTCTTCCTACTTTTCATGGATTGGATAGAGAAGATCCTTATATGCATGTGAAGGATTTTCTTGAGATTTGTGCTACTTGTAAGTTCCATAATTTCATTGATGACTCTGTTCGCTTGCGTTTATTCCCTTTTTCCTTGAAGGACAAGGCAAAAGCATAGCTTAATTCTTTGTCACTTGGATCTATCACTTCATGGGAACTTTTGGTCACAAAATTCCTTTCTAAATTTTTCCCAATGGCCAAGACCAATGCTTTGAGAAGAGAAATTGCAGATTTTTATCAGGATGAACAAGAGAAATTTTATGAGAGTTGGGAGAGATTTAAGGACTTGATCTTAAAGTGTCCTCATCATGATTTTCAAACATGGAGACTAGTACAATATTTTTATAATGGTTTGACTCAGACAAATCGTAACATGATTGAGTCCATGAATGGTGGTGGATTTTTGAGTCTTGTAGATGATGAGGCATACAAATTTCTTGAGAATTTTTCTAAAAGTTCACAACAATGGGATTTTTCCAACCGTAAAGAGAGATCTACCCCTGCAATTAAGAAAGGAGGATTGTATGAAGTCAGTGAAGATTTAGACATAAAAGCTAGGTTGGACAATCTCACTCGTAAGGTTGGGGCTTTAGCTTTAGGAAGAGGGATGAATTTTGTCAATCAATGTCAAAGTGAAACATGCTCTATTTGTGCAAGTCCTATGCATACAACACAAATGTGTCCTTCCGCAGCTGGGTACCTTGATTTTTATACTGAGCAAGCAAATGCATTGAATAATTATGGAAAACCATTTGCTAGTCCATTTTCAGAGACATACAATCCAAATTGGAGGAACCATCCTAATTTCTCATGGAGGAAAAATCAGCCTCCCACAAATGTAGGTGGACAACAAGTGCATCAACAAAGTCAATTTTGTCCACCTACTCAAGCATATCCTCCCATTCCTCAATCAACACCTCAGTTTGTAGCACCACCAAGACAACAACCATCTTTGGAGGAGTCTCTCAAAACTTTCATGCAATCAACTAGCCAAGCCATTCAAGAGATGAAGAGTTCCACCCATTTGAGTACTCAAGCTATTTCAAAGTTGGAAAATCAAGTTGGCCAGTTAGCAACCCAAGTTGGAGAGAGGGAAAAAGGAAAGTTTCCCAATCAACCTATACCTAACCCAAAAGGACAGTATGCCATCAATGGTTCTTCTAGTTCTACTCATGGACAAGAACATGTTCAGTCTACTACTACCCTTAGGTCTGGTAAGCAAGTTGATAATCAAGTGAAAATGCCAGAAGTGGAGGATAATGAAAATACTGTGTTAGAGGAAAAAGGAGTTCATAGTTCACAGGATGATCATAAAGAAAAGAAGGGCAACTCAACCTTAATTCCAATTCAGGATTTTAGTTCCCCCCTTGATAAGAGGTTTGTTCCTAAAACTCCATTTCCTCAAAGGTTAATTAGTCCTCAGAAAAGTGCACAATTTGGAGATATTTTAGAGGTTTTTAAGCAAGTGCAAATTAATATTCCATTTCTTGATGCAATTCAACAAGTTCCTGCTTATGCTAAGTTTCTAAAAGATCTTGTGACAATGAAGAGAAAGACAAATGTCCCTAAAAAGACATTTTTGACAGAGCAAGTTAGTTCAATCATTCAGAATAAATATCCAGTGAAATGTAAGGACCCAAGATCCCCTACAATTTCATGAAAGATTGGGGATCATCTCATTGAGCGAGCTTTGCTAGATTTGGGGGCAAGTGTGAACTTATTGCCATATTCAGTATACTTACAGCTAGGTTTGGGGGAGTTAAAACCCATAACCATGATACTTCAATTAGCTGATAGGTCTGTGAAAATTCCTAGAGGTATTGTTGAGGATGTGCTGATTAAGGTGGACGCATTTTATTTTCCTGTTGATTTTGTTGTGTTAGACACTGAGCCTACTCTAAATGCCAGTACACAAATCCATGTCATTTTGGGTTGCCCTTTCTTAGCCACATCCAATGCTTTGATCAATTGTCGGAGTGGTGTAATGAAAATTTCTTTTGGAAATATGACTGTTGAGCTTAATATCTTCCACATAAGTAAACAAATGCCAGACAATGAGGATATCTGTTAGGTTGACATGATTGAGAGTCTAGTCCATGATCCTTTCCTACAATCGAGTTATGAGGATCCTCTAGAGGCTTGCTTAAATCTTTTTGGTTGCAATTTTGATATTGAACACTCAATTGAAGAGGTCAATGCATTGTTAGATTATGTTCCTCTCTTAAGTACTGATAGTTGGCAAACAAAAGTGATCCCTCTTACACTTTCTTCATCCCCACCTCCATCTGCTGTGGAACCACCAAAGTTGGAGTTGAAACCATTACCTGACACACTTAAGTATGCCTTTTTAGGTTCTTCTGAGACCTTACCTGTCATTATAGCTTTAGATTTGGATGACCTTAGGGAACGCCAATTGATAAGTGTACTTCAAGAGCATAAGGAAGCTATAGGTTGGTCAATTGCTGATATCAAAGGTATTAGTCCATCTATGGTTATGCATAGAATTCACTTGGAAGAGAATGCTAAAACTTCACATGAACCGCAGAGACGTCTAAACCCTATTATGCAAGAGGTAGTGAGAGCTAAAGTTTTAAAGCTTTTGGATGTGGGTATTATTTACCCAATTTCTGATAGTAATTGAGTGAGTCTAGTTCAAGTGGTACCAAAGAAATCTGGCATAACAGTTGTTAAGAATGAGGATGATCAGTTAGTCCCAACTTGTGTGCAAACAGGATGGAGAGTATGCATTGATTACCATAAGTTGAATGCCATGACAAGAGAAGATCATTTTCCACTTCCTTTTATAGACCAAATGTTGGAAAGGTTAGCTGGTCATGCTTATTATTGTTTTCTTGATAGATATTCTGGATATAATCAAATTCTCATTACACCAGAAGATCAAGAAAAGACTACCTTCACATGCCCCTTTGGGACATTTGCCTATCGTCGCATGCCATTTGGTTTATGTAATGCTCTTGGTACATTTCAAAGGTGCATGATTAGTATTTTTTTTTTGATATGGTGGGACGATTTTTGGAGGAATTTATGGATGACTTTTCAGTATTTGGATCCACTTTTGAAGAATGTTTGCACCACCTATCCTTAGTGTTAGTGCGGTGTAAGGAGAAGAATCTTATTCTTAATTGGGAGAAATGTCATTTTATGGTGAGAAAGGGAATTGTTCTTAGGCATGTCATATCAAAAAGTGGTATTGAGGTTGATAAGGCCAAAATAGATATGATTTCTAATCTTCCATCTCCTCAATCTGTTAAGGAAATTAGATCATTTTTGGGTCATGCAGGATTCTATTGAAGGTTCATCAAGGATTTTAGTAAAATCTCAAGGCCCTTATGCAACTTACTTGCCAAAGATGCCCCATTTGTGTTTGATGATGAGTGTTTCTACGCATTTAAGAGACTAAAAACTGAGTTGACTTCTGCACCTATCATTCAACCACCTAATTGGAAAGTGCCTTTTGAGATTATGTGTGATGCCTCTGATTATGCAATTGGTGCTGTTTTAGGACAGCGGGTTGGAAAGGTTCCCCATGTGATTTATTATGCTAGTAAGACTCTAAATGATGCTCAAATGAACTACTCTACAATAGAGAAGGAGTTGTTGGCAATTGTTTTTGCCTTGGATAAATTTAGGTCCTATTTGTTGGGGTCTAAGGTCTTAATTTATTTGGATCATGCTGCTGTTAGGAACCCGGTAGTTCCTAATGGAGATTGATGGGAATCATAGGGGAATGGATGGGAATTGTAGGGAAATTGACTTAATTCGAGGTAGTCACCCTCCATAGAGAAATAGAAAGATTAAAAGAGAGAGAGAGAGATACACTAATGCACTAGGAAATTGGTTTATTCTTCATTGATATCTCATGTTGGATTACAATCATGTATTTATAGGAGACTAGCTCTACTCTCATTGGCTTACATAGCCTCATCCTATTGGTTCTATTATTTCCCATGTGCACTAATAATTCCAACATGTGCTAAATGTGATTAACATGCTTGGAATTGTAACTAGCATGTGCACTAATAATTCCAACATGTGTTAAATGTTATTAACATGCTTGGAATTGTAACTAACTAAATAACTAAATCTCAATACAACAATTATTATCCATATGCTTATACCATTCCTAACAGCTGCATTGAAGTATCTTTTCTCCAAAAAAGATGCTACAGCTCGACTTATCCGATGGATTTTATTGTTACAAGAATTTGATCTTGAGATTCGAGACAAGAAGGGAACTGAAAATGTAGTAGTTGACCATTTGTCTACGTTAATAGTTAAGCACACTAATGACAGTTTACCAATTCTTGAATATTTCCCTGATGAACAGTTGTTGCATGTATCCCAGAGACCTTGGTATGTTGATATTGCAAACTATCTTGTCACTAATCAAATGCCTTCGCATTGGACTAAACAAGATAGGTCTAAATTTCTGGCTGAGGTTAAGTATTTCTTTTGGGATGATCCATACTTGTTTAAGTATTGCTCTGATCAAATAATTAGGAGATGCATATCTGAGAGTGACCAAAAAAATGTTATATCCTTCTGTCATGATCATGCTTGTGGAGGCCACTTTAGTTCAAGAAAGACTGCTACCAAGATTTTGCAATGTGGATTTTATTGGCCTTCCATTTTTTGTGATTCCCATGCATATTGTTTAGCCTGTGAGAGATGCCAAAAGTTGGGGAGTATTGGAAAAAGAAATATGATGCCATTGAACCCTATTTTGATTGTTGAGGTATTTGATGTTTGGGGTATTGATTTCATGGGTCATTTTCCTAATTCTTTCGGTAACTTATACATCCTTGCTGCTATTGATTATGTTTCTAAGTGGGTTGAGGCCACTGCATGTAGAACTAATGATCATAAGGTTGTAGTCAAGTTTTTGAGAGAGAATGTGTTTACACGGTTTGGTACACCACGTGCCATTATTAGTGATGGAGGAAAGCACTTTTGCTATAGAGTTTTTGAGCAGCTAATGAAGAAATATGGCATCACTCATAAGGTTGCAACACCTTATCACCCACAGACAAGTGGTCAAGTAGAGATATCTAATAGAGAAATCAAGAGAATATTGGAGAAAACAGTTAACCCTACTTGGAAAGATTGGTCTTTAAGACTTAATGATGCATTGGGGGCATACCGTACAGCTTTTAAGACTCCCATTGGAATGTCTCCCTATCGAATTGTGTATGGTAAGACTTGTCACCTCCTTGTTGAGTTAGAGCATAGAGCTTATTGGGCTATTAGGCGGTTAAATTTTGATCTTGACAAAGCAAGTGCTGAAAGGAAACTCCAAATCAATGAGTTGGAGGAAATTCGTAATGATGCATACAATTGTGCCAAATCGTATAAGGATCGAATGAAAAGGGTTCATGACAAAATCATCTTGAGAAAATCATTTGAACCTGTTCAAAAAGTTCTTCTTTATAATTCTCGTTTGCATCTCTTCCCAAGTAAGTTACGATCTCGATGGATTGATCCATTCATAGTTCGCACTATTTATCCCCATGGTGCTATTGAGATTGAGAATCCTAAAAATTGTGATATGTTTAAAGTTAATGGCCAACATTTGAAACCATTTTTAGAACTTAAGCCTTCAGAAGTTGAAGAAGTCCTCTTGGATGATCCTGTTTATCAGGATTGATCACAGTTGTGTTTATCAGGTTTGCATTTTTTTTTTCTTTTTTTCTTTTCTTTTTTTCTTGTTTATTTTCTGCTTCTAGATTAGACTTTGTGTTTATTTTCTTGTTTAGTTTTATTTTCTTTTGTTCTAGCTGATAGTTAACAAAAATTAAAATTTATAACAATCAGCTTGATCAAGGTACATCTCCTCCTTCTCCTTACCTTACTTGTCTCTACTTGGTTCTCATGATGCATTTTCATATTTTACTCTCTTTTCATTCAAGACATGTATTTGAGAGTATCATTTTTAAAATTGAGGACAATGTTTGGTTTAGGTTTGGGGGAGCTGTATATAGATTTCTATCTTTTTGTTTTGTTTTGTTTTGTTTAATGTTTAAAAAAAAAAAAATCTTTTGCCTAGCTTGAGGTTTATGTTTTGAGTTTGTTATACTACTCTTACTTAAAGAATTTCATTGCTTTCATGCTCAACTCATTGCACATGCACGTAGCCGCTCAGACCAACTTGTTGTTGAAGGATAAAAATGATTAGAAAATCTTGATGATAACAATGTGGAGACTGTAACCCCTGTGAGTTTTGAACCAATCATTATTTTTGGAGGGTATTTATTGTTTCTAATCTTAAAGTTCATTTGGAAGGCGTAACATATTTCCCTTGTTGTAGTCTCATTGTTCTTTCTTTTGGCCAAGAAAAAAAAAAGTGATTTTATGCCACACTTGAATCTTTTGAAGTCATTGATATTGAATGAACATACTAGACTTTGAGAGATGAGATTAGACCATTTTTGTCTACTTTGAGCCATATATGTGTTTTTTTTTTTTTGGATACATTATCGCTAGTCACCTTGTTGAGACTTTTAATTAACCTTTCCTTCTTAAAGCCCTTATCCATAGTTTTTCAAGATAAAATTTGATCAATTTGTTTCAATGTGGTGGTTTGTGCGAGAATTCAAAGAAGGAAAAAAAAGAATAAAAAGAAAAGAAAAGAAAAAAAGAAAAGTGTCAAAAAGAAGAAAATAAAAAGGGTTCTCATTAAATTTTGAGAAGTGAAATGTAAGGAAGAAGTACTGCTTTGAAGAAGAAGAGCTGAAAAAAAAAATGGTTGAATGGAAATTCCAAAAAGAGCTGACATTCCAACAAATCTTGAAAACGCTTTTAATTATTTACCTTCACCCATTTTTATTTCATTCCCTTTACTTTTACCCTACATTACATCCTAATAAAGTCCTTATTTGATCTTGAAGATTGTGTGGTTCATATATTGATATGACTGAGAAGAAAAAGGTGTGGTATAAATATTTTTGGCATCCTTTCATGAGACTACTTGTTCTTTCTTGATTAAGCGTTTTTTCATGTGATTTATATGTGAGCTATTTGATTTTGCTTACATTATTTCGCTCACATATATTGTTGAGAGTGTTACTCCCCATTTGAAAGTGATTTCATTTGTTGAGTGATAACACTGGAAAGATTTGAGTTGAAGCATACTTTCAAATAGAGATTCAAGTCAAGTTTATTCTAAAACTAAGAGTATGGTTTGGTTGGCTACCACTTTTCACTCACATTGAGTTTTGATGGCATGCGAAATTTCTTTAGCATTTGTAGTGTTTTTGAATTTGAACTAATCCTCTTTGCAAAAGGCAATCGAAAAAAGAAAAAAAAATTGATTTTCTTTTTTTTGTTTTTATTTTTTTTAGTATTCATTTTCAGAATTTTGTGGGTATATTCCCTGCAAACCCTCACGAGACTACAACTCGTCCACTAGTGTAAGCTAGGGGTTTAAAGGCTTGTTACATATGCTAAATGCAATCGAAATTTCCAGTGAAAGTGGATTAGTTAGGATTTTCTTTTTCTTTGTTTTTAATTTCTTTGTTTTGTTTTACTCTTTATTTGTTTTGCTCGAGGACTAGCAAAATGTAGGTTTGGGGGTATTTGATGTGCATGAAATATATACAATAAAGTACTCACACATCTACATATTTAGCCTTACTTTTATGTTATTTTGTGACTAATTATATACTATCTTTGTGCTATAGATAACAAGGGCTTTACATGCAAAGTGGTGCTAGGACAATTGAATCAAGCCAACTTAAAGCCAGGCATGAATTCAAGAGAAGACCAACCCAATCAAATTTAAGTCCAATTGGAGTAAGGAATCAAAGGAAATTTGCATCAAATCCAAGTCCAATTCGGATTAGGATTCCAGCCTGCACATCAATCAATATTTTCAGCATAACTTTCGGCTCAGATGTCCAATCGTGATGATTCAAGTTGGGATGGAAATTTAACTTAAAGGGCTACAACTTTGTAGTTTACCAAAAGTCCTAATTCAGACATTAAATGGGCCGAAATCATCGGTTAAGCGAAGCCTAAAAATTTGGGATTTTCTCCAAACGGGAATTCAACTTATAATAGGATTCATTTACCTAATTAAAGGCTCTTTAGGGAAAAATTCAAGGAGGCTAGTGCTAGGGCTTAGGGCTAAATGTATAGAGAGTTGCAGCTACCTCTTCCATGACAGTTAGTTTTATTTATTTGTCTAGTTTAATACTTAGTATTTTATTTTTGTGTTTTCTTTCAATTACCATGAGTAGCTAAATTTATAATTAGGGTTGAGGATGAAACCTTGTTAAGGATTATCAGTAATATTTATGCGATTTGATTTTTCCCAAAATAATTTTTCTTTAACTATTTGAATTGTTCTTGCTTCATATCAATTGACTTAGATGGTATTCTAGATATGAGTTCAATCATGTTTTTCTCATTATTTAGGATTTGTCTTAATTAATTGAATGCTTGGTTTATTAATTCTTGATTATAAAATTGGATATCGCTTGTGATTTGTCTGTCAATGGATACAATTTATGATTTGATTTTTAGAATTGGATATATCTTGTGATTTGTTTGGCTACAGATACAATTGATGATTTGATTTTATAATTAAGAAGCGAAGAAGAACATGCTTTTGATTTTTTTAAACATAAGTTTTAATGATGATATTTTCCATGATAGCAAGATTAATTTCTTGATTATCATGCAGTGTTTGGGAAAAATTAATGATCATAATTATATGTTAATATGACTTACAAGGTGGATTCCAAAACCTTAATTCCTTTTTCTTAATTGTTTACATCTTTTTATTGCTTTATATCTTTTGCTTAGTTTAACTATTTGCTTAAATTTATTATTTGCTTAGTTTATTTAATCTTAGAAAAACCAATTTTTAGTAAACTAGATTAAGATTAATTTGGTTAAGATTTGATTAATTTTCTTACGTTCATACAAGTCCCTATGGGTTCGACCTCGTTCTTGTCCAACTATACTTCGGTACGGTTCGTACACTTGTGAGTATTTTAAAATTTCACAACAACTTGGCACATACATTAAAAAACTTAAGTAGACACATGGTACAAACTTAAGTGGATAATTATGATATGATCCGCACAGAAATTTAGACACATGACACAAAATTGGATTCTAATTTCAAATTGTAATTAAACTTTCTCTAAGATTTGTGAAACGCAATTTTTATTATAAAAATATAAAGAATTAGTCAATTTTTTTTTTTAAAAAAAAAATAGCATGTAACACATGCATTGGTATGGATACATTTAAAATTAAACACAATTTTTGTCATAAAAATATAAATAATTATTGAAATTATTTTTTTATAGTAAATGTAATTAGTCACATATTAAAATTCTTACCTAAATTTAATACTACTTATGATCATTTTTTTTCTTCTAATTTTTAATAAGATAGAACATACAGTGATCTTTATTGTGTGGTGATTTTTATTGAGTACATGAGATTTTTTTTTTTTTTTTAAAATTTTATAGTTCATTAAAATTAAATTATTTATATTTTGCACTCATTAACTTGTTTGGCACAAGATTAAAAAATTTAAGTGGACACATGACACAAACTTAAGTGGATAGTTATAATGTGGTCCCCACATAAATTAAAACACAAAACACAAAATTCGATTCCATAAAAATATAAATAATTAGTCAAATTAATTTTTTTTAAAAAGTAAATGTAATTTGTCACACATTAAAATTCTTACCTAAATTTAATACTACGTATGATAATTTTTTTTCCAATTTTTAATAAAATAAAACGTGTAGTGGTCTTTGTTGTGTTGTGATTGTCATTGAGTACATGTGATTATTATTATTTTTTTAATATTAGATTTTTAGTATTAAGCACTCATTAACTCATTGCGCACAATGATTAAAAAACTTAAGTAAATACATGGCACAAAATTAAATGGATAATTATAATGTAGCTCCCACATAAATTTAGATACATGACACCAAATTGGATTCTAATTTCAAATTCTAATTGAACATTCTCTGAACTTTGCAAAACACAATTTTTATTATACAAATATAAAAAATTAATCAATTTTTTTTCAAATAGCATGTAATACATGCATAAGTATGGATGCATTTAAAATTAAATACAATTTTTGTCATAAAAATATAAATAATTATGCAATTTTTTTTAAGTAAACATAGTTAGTCACATATTAAAACTCTTACCTAAATTTAATACTACTTGTAGGGTCACAAATTGTAGCCCAAACCCAGATGGAATAGGATATGGGCCTAATAAGCCCAATACAATAAATTTATGAGAGAGTGGGTGAAAGAACTAGGCTGGTGATGGGTTTTACAATGGTTAATAGGAGTTATAAGTCTGTCCGAGGAGGATAAAACACATAATCAAAAGCTGAGCTCGAGTCTGAGGAGTAAGTTTTTGGATAAGTTAGCTATTTCTGATGGTATCCGAGGAGTAAGTTATTGAATAAATTGGCTATTTCTGATGGTGCTCTTCCTAGTGCTACAGTGAATCTTCCTCAATGTTTTTCCTTAATATTTTCTGATCCCCCCCTTCTGGAGGCTTTACTCTATTATATAGTCTTCCTTTATTCAATCTCACCGTCCATTTGTCTATTATCTAGCCTTGTACTCGAGTTTCTGTCTCCTTTCCCACTGCCTTTTGATTTTCTAGGAGTAAAAGTGGTTGAAAACATTGTTTAGAGGTCTTCTCCACATTAATGCGGCCAGGAAAGCTGCTGTAATGCATTTAATGCGGTGGTAACAGCTTTTTCCTTAGATATTTCTACGTTCTTATCTCTTCCCTGTACATTTGAAGTCTATCTTCGTTGCTGGAGCTTCCTAGAAGGTGGTCTAGGATAAGACGAAGCTCACTTTACTGACATATGTCAGATCCGAGGAGGATGACCCTCTCGGACCAACACCCCTGGGTATTTATATGCTCTATTATCTATTACGGGGCCTTTTCCCATGCTTTCTTCTCCTCGGACGCATTGTCATTAAAAAGTGGGACTTTAAGCCCAACGCAAAGGCTCAAGTTTTGGCCCCCACAATAGCCTCTCAAAATTCTAATTTTTCCCTCTCATCCGAGGAGAAAAAATATAATTTTGATGTGTATCCGCAATTACATTTAAGACCACAAGGATATTCGAACCCAGGCACACAGAAGGGTCATTTCCATCATTTCACGAGAGTTTCTGACGCTTGGGAACTCGCACAACATCATTAAACGCTTTGGGCCGCGTAACGCTCCAAACATCCAACGGTGGAATTCTTATCTAACGGTTCAAGTTTTCCCTTCAATATTTGGGCGGGATTGCGTCCCCTTCATTTTTGGTTTCTACTATAAAAGCCTCTAAACGTAACTCTTTTCTCCTTTCATCACAGTTTACAATTTCAGAGCATTCATATCTTTGCTTTCCTTACTCATCAGACCATTCATCATACCTTCACAAAAGAGACTTCAAAGATCCTCTAGAGATAAGAAGATCAGTTCGCATCTTACCCCACGTAAGTTTCATTCTTCAAACTTCCTCCATCTCCTCGGCTAACCTCCTCGGCTAACCATTCTACCCTTCGCAAGCTAAAAATGGGTAGATTTGAGCGTCTAGTAAAGACTCCGGCCTTGATAGAGTTGTTCAAAGAAAAGTATCATATTCCCCAGGAAGTAATGGTACGACACTGCACCACAGAAGGGGTGGAGTTTGACCGAAAAGTAGGAGAGGTCGTAATCCCTATGATTGCCTTCATAGAATGAGGCATGACCGTCCCCATGGGTAGGATTACAAGGGATTACCTATATGCACATAGACTCTGCCCCCACCAATGTGCTCCCAATTTTTTTAGAGTCCTAGGATCAATTGATGCTTTGGACCGACATCTGGGGCTAGGATTGACTTGGTATGATGTCGCTCACTTATACGAAGGCCATATAGAATCCCGAGCAGGATTTTACCTTAAGTCCCATTCCAGTGTAGTCAAGTTGATCTCCTGCCTCCCCAAATCTAACAAAGGGATGAAAGATGACTACCTCATCCTGTCGGGCCCTTGGAGTGACGGCCTACCCTGCCCAACCAAGCTAGGAGAACCAGGTGGAGTAATTTAGATCTAGGATATCTAACATTAGATTTAAGGAGTTCTCGGCTTTACTTTACTGCACTTAAATATCATTTTAATCCATTTACACTTATTTATTTAGTTATTTTTGTATTGCTGAGGCTCTTAACTATTTGATTCATTCAGTTGACAGATAAATTGTATACCAACCCAAAGCTCAGCCTAATCAACGTTCCAGCACTTAACTACCTGCTCAGGTCACAAATTTTTGTGAACAACGACGGGCAACTTCGTGCAGTTCACCTGATTCTAGACTTTGAGCCAATTTCTAGATCATTTCTAGACGTCGGCAATTCTATTCGAGCAGGCGATCACCGTCTGGCACGTATAGACATCTCTCGGCCAAATTTCCTTGCTCCGTATGATCTTCTACCCGTCGATCTGTAGGGAATATAACCTAAATTCCAACCTGTGAGAAACAAAATAAATAGAGAAAACACACGTCAAAGAAAACAATCACACGCACAAGACAATATTTATGTGGTTCGGCAATTTGCCTACGTCCACGGAGTTGCAGGGATTTCACTATTATCAGGGAAAATACAATAGTGCACAAGAACACTCTCAAGAAACCCAAATCCCAATTACACCCTAGCACTCTCTCACATAAAAAAATAAGAATAGAAGTTGGCTGCCTCTCTCTTCTCTATTTTCTCTTATGCGGCTGTTCACTAGGTTAATTGGAATTTTTCTTAAATCAATTCTATTCTTTCTAGCCACACATAATTAAGTACATATATATATATATATATATATATATTACTTTATGTAAAGTCGGCTGAGTGGGATTCCTAATACAACTTGTATTAGGTCAATTTATGGCCGGATTGGGCTTTATGGGCTTGTGGCAAATTCAAGCCACACTAACAAATCTCCACCTTGCCTTGAATTGATCAAGCTACACTAGCAAACTCCTCCATCAGCTCCACCTTAGCCCTTAAGGGCTCACAAGCTGCAAACATCAGTCATAATCCTCCATAACACAATCCCTCATCCCTGCAACTCATCCTCTTGTCCTCAAGCTAGAAGACCAATTGAAGCTGCGTACAGCTTCAACTTCTCAATAGTGACACCCTTAGTCAACATGTCTGCCGGGTTCTTAGATCCACAAATCTTCTCAAGTATTACCAGCTTATCTTCAACAAAGTAACGGATAAAGTGGTATTTTGTCTGTATGTGCTTCGACTTTGAATGAAAAGCCGAATTTTTGGCAAGAAAGATTGCACTCTGACTGTCACTGTGTAGAATGCCCATCTCCTGCTTCTTACCCAATTCATCTAAGAAACCATGTAGCCAAATCATCTCCTTTCCGGCTTCAGTGGCAGTAACATACTCAGCTTCTATAGTAGACAAAGTAACAATCTTCTGTAGATTTGAAGCCCGTGATATAGCTGTACCACCTAGAGTAAAAACAAACCCAGTAGTACTCTTTCTACTATCAATATCACCAGCAAAATCAGCATCTACATAACCCTGTAGTTTCAAACTTGCACCAGTGAAGCAAAGACATGTATCTGATGAACCCTTCAGATATCTCAGAATCCACTTGACTACCTCCCAATGCTGCTTTCCAGGCCTACTCATGAATCTGCTCACAACTCCCACTGCATGTGCAATGTCTGGCCTTGTACACACCATAGCATACATCAAGTTGCCAATAGCTGAGGCATAGGGCACCTTGCTCATATGGTCACTTTCTTCCTCTGTCTTCGGTGACTGTTCTTTACTTAGTTTGAAATGACTACCCAAGGGTGTGCTCACTGGTTTAGCTTCATTCATGTTGAATCTGCTAAGGACTTTCTTCACATACTCTAACTGTGAAAGCTTCAATGTACCATTAGCCTTGTCTCTAATGATTCTCATGCCAAGGATTTGCTTTGCAGCTCCCAAATCCTTCATTGCAAACTGTTTGGACAATTGCTTCTTCAGATTTTTAATCTCCTCAATGCTAGACCCTGCAATAAGCATATCATCCACATACAACAGTAATATAATGTAAGAATTGTCAAAAGACTTAACATAGCAACAATGATCAGCTTCACATCTCTTGAACCCAATTCTATGCATAAAATTGTCAAATTTCTTGTACCACTGTCTTGGAGCTTGTTTTAGGCCATACAAGCTCTTTCTCAGTTTGCAGGCTAGATTCTCTTGTCCCTGAACAATGAACCCTTCTGGCTGAATCATATAAAGGTCTTCTTCCAAGTCATCATGAAGGAATGCTGTCTTCACATCTAACTGCTCAAGATGTAAGTTTTCTGCAGCCACCATTCCTAGTACCAGTCTAATTGTTGACATCTTCACAACTGGAGAAAATATCTCTGTGAAGTCAATGCCCTCCTTCTGCTGGAAGCCTTTAACAACTAATCTGGCCTTGTAATGTTTGCTACCATCATGCTCATTCTTTATTCTGTATACCTACTTGTTGTGCAAAGCCTTCTTTCCTACTGGCAATTCAGTCAGTTCCCATGTCTGATTCCCCAACAAGGAATCCATCTCATCCTTCATGGCTAACTCCCACTTGCTTGAATTCTCATCTCTCAAGGCTTCATCATAACACTCTAACTCACCACCATCAGTCAATAGGAGATAATTTAGAGTGGGTGAATAACGATGTGGAGGTCTAATGTCTCTGGACTTCAGCTATAGGTGTACTCTGATCTACCTGTGAATTTACATTCTCCTTATCTTCTTCACCCATTTTCTGGACAGTACTTTCAGTCAATTCATCTAAGTTGACAAACTCAGATTTCTTTTGATCTTTCTCTGCAACATCTAATACTACAGTTGACCTGTCCTTGTACATAACCTGTTCATTAAATATTACATTTCTACTTCTGATGATTTTCCTGTTTTGTTCATCCCAAAACCTATAGCCAAATTTCTCATCACCATAGCCAATGAAAAAACATATTTTAGACTTTGCATCAAGTTTACTACGAGCATCAGAATCAATATGAACATAGGAAACACAACAAAAAACTTTTAAGTGTGAAAACTTTACCTCTTTACCGCTCCAAACCTCCTCAGGAAGTCTGAACTCCATGGGAACTGAAGGTCCTCGGTTTATCAGGTAAGCTGCAGTGCTAACAGCATCAGCCCAAAAAGTTTTTGGTAGTCCAGCATGTAACCTCATACTCCTAGCACGCTCATTGAGAGTTCTGTTCATGCGCTCAGCCACACAATTCTGCTGTGGTGTCCCAGGAATGGTCTTCTCCATCCTAATTCCCTGTGCAGCACAATACTCACTAAACCCTCCATCTATGTACTCTCCTCTATTATCTGACCTCAAACATTTTACTTTCAAACCTGTTTCTGTCTCAACCATGGCATTCCACTTCTTAAAGGTTTCAAATACATCTGATTTATTTTTCAGAAAATAAACCCATACCTTTCTGCTTGAGTCATCAATGAAAGTGATGTAGTACCTTGAACCTCCAAGGGATGCAACTGGAGAAGGCCCCCACAAATCAGTGTGTACTAACTCCAATTTTTCAGCCTTCGGTGTTCTGCCAGTTTTCAAGAAGCTCACCTTTTTCTGCTTTCCTAAGATGCAACTTTCACACATGTCAAAATCAATGGACTTCAATTCTGGTAGTTTTCCTTTTGACAACAACATCTTCATCCCTTTCTCACTCATATAACCAAGTCTGCGGTGCCATAGGCTTGTATCAGTACTTGCATCAGCAACTGCAATTGTGTCTCTTGGACTTGAGGTCATGTACAGAGTACCAGTCTTCTTTCCACGAGCCAATACCCTAGCTCCCTTTGTAACCTTCCAAGTACCACCAACAAATAGTATTGCATGTCCTTTATCATCAAGTTGTCCAACAGAAATCAGATTCCTCCTCAGGTCAGGAATATGTCGAATCTTCTCCAGTAACCAAACAGACCCATTAGGCAACAATATTCGAACATCTCCCATACCCACAACATCCAAGGCTGAACCATCAGCCAAATACACCTTACCAAAATCACCTGCAACATAATTCTATATGATTTCTCGGTGTGGAGTGGTATGAAACGAAGCTCCTGAATCCAAAACCCAATCATCAAGTGGACTGTCTACTGCAAGAAGTAATGCATCTTGTACCTCTTCTGTTACAGTATTAGCAGAGTCATCTTCATTCTTCTTCTTAGGACTTTTGCATTGATTCCTAAAGTGACTTGTTTTCCCACAATTCCAGCATTGTACATGTTGGCCTGATCTAGATTTACTTCTGTTCCGATTAGAATTTCTGGATTTTGATCTGCCCCGATTTGAATTTCTGTTATTACCTCTGCCTCTTGTCTCAAGGTTTAGGGCAGAAACAGATCCTGAGGATTCACCTACATCTCTTCTGCGAATCTCCTCAGCTAGAATTAAATCACATATATCATTGTACTTGAGTTTTTCCTTTCCTGTAGAATTGCATACTACCATCCTCATTGCCTCCCAACTGTTTGGCAAAGAAGCCAAGATGGTTAGAGCACGAATCTCATCATCAAAATCAATTTCTACAGACCACAATTGATTTGTGATAGTATTAAATTCATTCAAATGTTGTGCTACTGATGCATTCTCTGCCATCTTCAGATTGAACATTTTCTTCATCAAGTGCACCTTATTGTTTGTTGACGGCTTTTCATACATACCAGACAAAGCCTTCATCAGATCTGCTGTGGTCTTCTCTTTTACAACATTGTGTGCAACAGACCTAGACAGAGTTAACCTGATAACTCCTAGTACCTGTCTGTCAAGAAGAGCCCATTCCTCAGCCTTCATAGCCTCAGGTTTTGTCCCTAAAAGAGGCAGATGCAATTTCCTCCCATAGAGATAATCTTCAATCTGCATCCTTCAATACGCGAAGTCTGTGCCATCAAACTTTTCTATTCCAGACGCCTTTCCTGCTTCCTCTGCCATTGCTCCCACTCAAACCTAACCCTAAGCTCTGATACCAGTTGTAGGGAATTTAACCTAAATTCCAACCTGTGAGAAACAAAACAAAAAGAGAAAACACACGTCAAAGAAAACAATCACACGCACAAGACAATATTTACATAGTTCGGCAATTTGCCTACGTCCACGGAGTTGCAGGGATTTCACTATTATCAGGGAAAATACAATAGTGCACAAGAACACTCTCAAGAAACCCAAATCCCAATTACACCCTAGCACTCTCTCGCATAAAAAAATAAGAATAGAAGTTGGCTGCCTCTCTCTTCTCTATTTTCTTTCATGCGGCTGCTCACTAGGTTAATTGGAATTTTTCTTAAATCAATTCTATTCTTTCTAGCCACACATAATTAAGTACATATATATATATATATATACTTTATGTAAAGTCGGCTGAGTGGGATTCCTAATACAACTTATATTAGGTCAATTTATGGCCGGATTGGGCTTTATGGGCTTGTGGCAAATTCAAGCCACACTAACATGATCATCCTATCCCATAAGGGATACCTCTCGCTGCCCAACCATTACAACAAGTTCCACTTGGAGAAGCTATTATCGGAGAAGGAACAGGTTCCTCTTCTTCCCTTGAACAAGAGATTAACAGATTCAAGTTCGAAGAGGAAACAATCCTTATATTGGAGGCTGAAGAGGGGGTAGACGAGCATTCGTGCGTGCAAACCCCTGCCCACGTGGTAACTTATATTGCCGACACTTCAGACGAGGAGGAAGCAATGACCCCCAAGACCGGTCCAAGCCTGAAGGAACTGATGAAGAATACGAATAAGGCGCCATCCCCTCAAGATAAGAATAAGTCCAAACCTCCTGCAAATCCTCCTCCTCCTCCACCTCAGATTCCTGCTGACCTTGGGCTGAAACCTAACCCAGACCTAAGGAGGAAAAGGACAGTGGATACTGTCAAGGAGGGGGAGTTGGGCGCCTCTAAAGGAAACAAGCAGGCCAAGCAGACACAGTAGGAACATAGGAGCAGAAGGTCCAGCTCCATGGACAACCGAAAGGATGCCCAAGTGGCCCAAGTACGTCAGCCTGCACGTACTTGGTCACCTGTGTTGGAAGTTGATGGTGTGCCCATCGCGTTTGATGCCACGCTTAGGCATTATTGCGGGGGGCATGCTGGCTTGTTGGCTGAGGCTCTGGAGCAGCCCCTTCTCCTCCCTCAGGATATGGTGGCTTACAGGAACTTTAACCATCCGGACCTCTTCCTCTCCCTAAAAAGGGACTTGGCTATGGTAAGCTATTCTGCTCACTTCATTTATATTTACTTGCATTTTATAGCAGAAGTATCATCATTTTTTTTTAAAAAAAAAATTTACTTACTAGGTCACACAACAAGTTTTCGTGGCCGAGGAGTGGGTAAAGAACTCTCGCAATGAGACGAGGTCTGCCCTGGATGCCCGAGACACCGCAGAGGCTCAGCTAGGTGCACTGAAAGATAAACAAGCACAACTGGCCGAGCAGGTGAAACAAGCTCTCAGGGACAAAGATAGCGCCGAAGCAGGCCTGAAAACAACTGAAAGATAGGCTGAGGATCTTCGCAAGGAGTTGCACTACTCCGAAATTAATCTGGCAACAGAAAAGCGGATGGTGGCGGATCTCCGCGAAGAACTCCACAAGGTCAGGGAGGCTTCCCAACTACTAAAGGAGGCAACTGAGGCCAAAAAGCAGGCTGCGTATACCCTGGGGGTTCAGGAGACTCAGAGCAGGCTTACAGAGGAGTTCTCTGCCATAGCTAGGGATTACTACGACATCACTTAGGGTAAAGCCCTTGATGCCGCTGGGATCCCTGCTAATTCCAGCCTAAGACGACCTGAGAGCATCTATTATGATTCGGACATCCGCGAGCTCCCAGACTCTGGTTCTCCTCCTTTAGAACAAACTGCCCAAGTGTCTGAGGCTCCTACAACAGATCAAGCCCCTCCTGCTCTTGTGGAAGTTCCAACAGACTCTTGCCAAGATGCTGGCCAAGGGAAAAAAGTTGAATCTCCCCAGAGCAAGGATAAGAACCAAGATAAGGGTAAAGGCAAGGCTTCAGACACCGCCATCTCTCAGTCCAAGCAAGTTGCTGACCTAGGGGTTCCTAAGGCACAAGCTTAGGACATTAGTTTTAGTAGTAAATTTATTTTCTTTGTTTAATGTTTCTATATATATATATATTTTTTTAAAAAAAAACATGTACTTCACTCTTATTATCAATGAAAATATATTCCTTTTGCTTTACAAGTCATGATAATTAGTGGTGAACTCCTCTGTTTTCATCATCATTTTTTTTTTTTTTTTGAATTGTACGTATGATTATATTAGGCAAATAAAACATATTAGAAGATTAGTTCAACTAAGAAGGTCCATAACCTGGGTCAATACATGAACCAAGTAAGCATTTTCAATACTAACAAGGTAACAATAAATATGACTAACTTAGAACAAGTGTTAACTAACCCAAATCATCTGGTCCGAGGACTCCAGTCATGATTGGATTTAAGTTTAAACACTTAGTAGAACTGGGAAAGAGTGTTAACTAACCCAAATCATCTGGTCCGAGGACTCCATGCATGATTGGATTTAAGTTTAAACACTTAATAGGACTGCAAGAGTGTTAACTAACCCAAAATCATCTAGTCCGAGGATTCCATGCATGATTGGATTTAAGTTTAAACACTTAACAAAACTACAAAAGTGGCATACACATTTCACATAAAGAGCAAATATTGATCAAATAAACATTTATTAATAATAATACCTCTTTAAGTTATTGACATTCCAAGGACGGGGTACTACAAGCCCGTCCAGATCTTCTAAGAAGTATGCTTCAATGCCAGCGTT
Source organism: Quercus rubra (assembly GCA_035136125.1). Classification (NCBI taxonomy): domain Eukaryota; kingdom Viridiplantae; phylum Streptophyta; class Magnoliopsida; order Fagales; family Fagaceae; genus Quercus; species Quercus rubra. Next base: position 10,790,357 of record CM068734.1, on the reverse strand, counting down.
GGAAGTGATACGATATGGTCATTCCCAATTCGGCCTCAATTTTCCCCACGTCGGATTTTTTGCCGAGCCCACAACTTTACGTAGTACCAGGTCACCAGGAGTTAAAGGTCTTATCCTCACGTTGGCATCATAACCCCGATTTAGTTTCTGCTGATAATGGGCCAACTGAACCATTGCGTTCTCTCTCTTTTCCTCAATCAGGTCTAGACCTCTTGCTAGTTGCCCATTGTTGTCTTTTGGGTTGAACGAGTTAGTTCTCATCGTCGGGAACCCAGACTCCAAAGGGATGACAGCTTCAGCTTCGTAAGTCATTGAGAAAGGGGTCTCTCTAGTGGACCTATGAGACGTGGTTCTGTACGTGTGGAAGTTCTTCCACCTATTTACCTTTTGCATCATCCAATCTTTTCTTCAATCCACTTAATATGACTTTATTCACAGCTTCAGTCTGTCCATTCCCTTGGGGGTAAGCTGGAGTAGAATACCTGTTAGTAATCCCCAGTTCACCACAATAATTTCTAAACATCTTGCTATCAAACTGGAGTCCATTGTCTGAGATAAGCATATGAGGGACGCCAAACCGAGTAACAATGCTTTTCCAGACGAATCTTTTTGCATCCACATCTCGAATATTGGCTAAAGGTTCCACTTCAACCCACTTCGTAAAATAATCTGTGCCGACTATGAGATACTTCTTGTTTCCTACTGCTTTAGGAAATGGTCCGACGATATTTAAGCCCCATTGAGCAAATGGCCATAAACTAGATAGTGGATTGAGGATTCCCCTTGGTTGGTGTATACTCGGTGAGTACCGCTGGCACTGATCACACTTTTTAACGTATTCCAAAGCTTCTCTCTGCATATTTGGCTACCAATAACCTTGAGTAATGGCCCTATGTGCTAAGGATCTGCCTCCAGTATGACTTCCACAGATTCCTTCATGCATCTCTTCTAAAAGTGATTCGGCTTGGTCAGGATGAACACATAGCAAATAAGGCCCTGAAAAGGAACACTTATATAGCTTGCTGTCCTCCGACAACCAATAACTAGTAGCCTTTCTTCGTATCTTGTCAGCTTCAATTTTTTCCTCAGGTAAAATATCTTCCTTCAAAAATTGCGTGATGGAATCCATCCAACTCGGACCCGCTCTCACTTGGTTAATTTGAATCGTGTTTACTGTTGCCGAGGGTTTGCGTAGGTCCTCAACAAGGATTATTCGAGGCAAGTTCTGTGCCGAGGAGGTTGCAAGCATGGCCAAAGAGTCCGCATGCGCATTGCCATTTCTAGGGACGTACAGTAAGCTAAAGGATTCAAATTTTGACTGCATAATTTTAACTTGATTAAGATACCCCCGCATCCTTTCATCTTTGGCTTCGAATTCCCCTTTTACTTGATCGATAACCAGCCTTGAGTCCGAGAATAGTTTTATGGACTTCCCTCCCATTCTTTGGACCATGGCCATTCCTTCCAATAGAGCTTCATATTCAGCTTCATTATTCGTAACTGGAAAGTCTAACCTCAACGACTTCTCAACAATAACCTTCTCAGAAGACGTCAGTACTAATCCAACCCTTGAGCCTTTTTGGTTTGATGCTCCGTCTACATGTACTTCCCATGTCGGAGGGCAATATTGGGAGATCGTATCAACCAATTTTTCATCCTTGTTTCTGTTTGCCAGTAATTCATCTACTTTAGGTTCGGTGAATTCTGCCACCAAGTCGGCGAGGACCTGTCCCTTCACGGAGGTACAAGGCATGTACTTGATATCGAAAGCTCCCAGAATTGTACCCCACTTGGCTATCCTTCCCGTGTAATCAGCGCTTTTGAGTATGGCTTTTAGCGGGAGTTATGTAAGAACCACCACTGTATGCGCTTGGAAATAGTGAGGCAACTTACGCGTGCCAAGCACCACTGTCAGGATAGCTTTTCCAATGGTAGATAATGTAATTCCGCTTCATGCAATGACTTACTCACATAATACACTGGCCGCTGTACACCATTATCCACTCGTATCAGCACCAAACTCACTGCACACGGGGCTACAGCAATATAGGCAAAAAGAACTTCATCTGGTTCAGGACTAGACATGACCGGTGGTCGTGCTAAATAGTCTTTGAGTTGTTGAAAGGCCTCGGCACACTCCTTTGTCCATTCAAAGTTCTTCCATTTGTTGATCAATAAGAAGAAAGGTCTGCATCTATCTGCTGATCGAGATATGAATCTGTTCAAAGCGGCGGCCATACCAGTTAGCTTTTGCACTTCTTTTGGGTTCCAAGGAGTTCACATATTGTTGATGGCCTTAATCTGGTCGGGATTAACTTCAATTCCCCTGTGAGTAACCATGTAACCCAAGAATTTGCCCGATCCTACACCAAATGAGCATTTGGAGGCATTTTGACGTAGTTTATAGCTTCTAAGAATTTCAAAGACAACTTGAAGGTCCTCTAGGTGCTCCGACACCATTTTGCTTTTCACCACCATATCGTCTATATAAATCTCAATATTTTTTTCCTAATAATGACTCGAACATCCTTATCATCATTCTCTGATAGGTGGAACCTGCATTCTTCAGGCCGAATGACATCACTTTGTAATGGTAATTCCCAACTGGAGTAACAAAAGCAGTTTTTTCTTGATCATCTAAGGCCAAAGGTATCTGATGATAACCCTGGAAAGCATCCAAGAAACTCATCTGAGGATGGCCGATAGTGGCGTCCACTAGCTGATCGATCTTGGGCATGGGGAACGGATCTTTAGGGCAAGCTTTATTCAAATCTATGAAATCAACACACACTCGCCACTTCCCACTCTTTTTCTTGACCACTACCGTGTTTGCCAACCATTCAGGATAGAAGACCTCCTTGATAGCCCCAGCCCGTTTGAGTTTCGTTACTTCCTAACGGACTGCTTCTGCATGCTCCTTGGATGGACGACGGGGGAGCTGCTTTTTAGGAGTTATTAACGGATTAACATTCAAGTGGTGGCAAATGAAGCTTGGATCCACCCCTAGAGCCTCGTAAGTATTCCAGGCAAAGACGTTAATATTTCGTTTAAAGAACTCTACCAGTTCTTCCTTCTCTTGCTGAGGTATTTGGGATCCGACTTGAAAAAACTTCTTTGGATCATCTCCTATTGTGATTTTCACAAGATCTTCACATTTCTCCTCATCGGATGTCCCACCAATAGGTAACATTGGGGGTTTTAACTACTATAACTCCTCTCCGTGAGTCACAGATTCTACTTCAGGCTTGTGTCGGATGGCTGCGATCATGCACTGTTTTGCCATGGTTTGATCACCTAGTATTTCTTCTATTTTGCCTCCGGATGGGTATTTGATCTTCTGATGTAGGGTGGAAGAGACCGCACCTAAAGTATGAAGCCAAGGTCTGGCAACAATTGCTGTATAAGGAGAATATGCATCCACTACGATAAAATCGACTTCCACTGTTTCCGAACCGGTCTGCACTGGTAGTCTGATCTGTCCCTTCGGGATAATAACCTTCCCTTCAAAACTTACTAGGGGAGAATTGTAAGGCGTCAGATCTTCAGTTTTTAAATTCAGCCCCTTGAAAAGATCAGGATACATGATCTCGGCCGCGCTACCTTGATCCACCATTACTCTCTTCACATCATAACCTCAAATTCGGAGAATGATCACTAGGGCATCATCATGAGGCTGAATAGTTCCAATCTTGTCCTCGTCTAAGAATCCCATGACCAGGGACCGATCTAGTTTAGCTCTCTTCGGCTCGTGGCTACCATCCTCAAGAAACAGGCGAGCCATGGACATTACTCTAGAAGGGCATGATCCCGTTCTGCCAAGCGTCGCAAAAATAACATTGATAGTTCCGAGAGGAGGTCTTGAAGGATTCTCCCTTTCCGGCCGAGTATCGGTCTGACCACCCAAACTACTAGAGTGATGCAACAACTGTTTCAATTTGCCTTCTCGGACAAGTTGGTTCAAGTGATCCCATAAACTTCTGCAATCCTCGGTAGTATGACCATGGTCTCGATGGTATTGACAATAAAGATTTCGGTTTTGCTTTTCTAGGTTTCCCATCATCTTATTGGGCCATTTGAAGAAGGATTCGTTCTTAATCTTTTCCAAGACTTGATGCATGGGTTCTCGGAATACAGCTTCGACCACTTGATTGTTACTTGATCCTTGCTGCTCGGTAAAATCTCTCATTTCTTGAGGGACAAACTTAGCTTTCCCTTTTCCCTATTGTTGATCATCTTCTATCCTTTTATACTTGTCCACCCTATCCATTAGTTGTCGCAAACTGGTGACAGGTTTACCTGTTAGGGATTTTCTCAAACCATGCTCGGAAGGGAGGCCGACCTTGAAGGTTCAAATAGCGACTTCATCAAAATCGCCATCGATCTCATTGAACATCTCCCAATACCTTTCAGCATACGACTTCACAGATTCTCCTTCCCTCATTGTCATAGACAGCAGAGAGTCTAAGGGTTAAGGAACCCTACTGCATGTAATAAACCGAGAACAGAATGATTGAGTAAGCTTCTTGAAAGAGTTGATGGAATTAGTTCTCAACCCATCGAACCACCCCATCGGCATCGGTCCTAAGCTGGAGGGGAACACTCTACACAGTAAGGCTTCATCCTGAGAATGAACTGCCATCTTCTGTTTGAACTGGCTTACATGCTCCACAGGGTCGGTACATCCATTATACATGGTGAACGTAGGTTGATGGAAATGTCTGGGAAGTTTTGCCTTTTCTATTCCCCGAGTAAAGGGGGACTTAGAAATTTGGCTTAGAGCCTTCTTTATGACCTTAGTTCCTACCCCTCTCCCAGATGGACTCTTTCTCCTCGTCTTGTGAGAATGTTCTTCCTCATAAGAATAAGATTCACTAAGTGGGGTTTCTGAGCATTCCCTGTAACTGGCATCTCCTTCATCGTTGGAAGAAACATCAGAGTTAGAAGGGGTTTGTTTTTGTTGTGCACGACGAAGTTTCTTTTTTAGATCTTCAATCTCTCGTTGCAAATCCTTTTCATCAACTTGCTCATGTACCAAGTGACTCCTTCGTCGATAGCCACTTCTACCAGCATGGAGCGTTTGCGAGCTACCCTCTTGCTGGTTACCTACGTGATTTCCATGTTCAAGGTTATGGAGTTCATCTTGCTGATGAACGTTAACAGATTCTGAATGGGGTAGACAGATCTCATGTGGTCCTGAACCCACCATAACTGTTATAAACCTTACTAGCACTAATTCTCCCCACAGACGGTGCCAATTGTAGTGTCACAAATTGTAGCCCAAACCCAAATGGAATAGGATATGGGTCTAATAAGCCCAATACAATAAATTTATGAGATAGTGGGTGAAAGAACTGGGTTGGTGATGGGTTTTACAACAGTTAATAGGGGTTATGAGTCTTTCCGAAGAGGATAAAACACATAATCAAAGGCTGAGCTCGAGTCCGAGGAGTAAGTTATTGGATAAATTGGCTATTTCTGATGGTGTTCTTCCTAGTGCTACAGTGAATCTTCCTCAATGTTTTTCCTTAATATTTTCCGATCCCCCACTTCTGGAAGCTTTACTCTATTATATAGTCCTCCTTTATTCAATCTCACTATCCATTTGTCTATTATCTAGCCTCGTACTCGAGTTTCTGTCTCCTTTCCCACAGCCTTTTGATTTTCTGGGAGTAAAAGTGGTTGAAAACACTGTTCAGAGATCTTCTCCACATTATTGCGGCCAGGAAAGCTATTGTAATGCATTTAATGCGGTGGTAGCAGCTTTTTCCTTAGATATTTCTGCGTTCTTATCCCTTCCCTGTACATTTGAAGTCTATCTTCGTTGCTGGAGCTTCCTAGAAGGTGGTCTAGGGTAAGACGAAACTCACTTTACTTACATATGTCAGATCTGAGGAGGATGACCCTCTCGGACCAATACCATTGGGTATTTATCTGCTCTATTATCTATTACAGGGCATTTTCCCATGCTTTCTTCTCCTCGGACGCATTGTTATTAAAAAGTGGGATTTAAAGCCTAACGCAAAGGCTCAAGTTTTGGCCCCCACGCTACTTATAATAATTTTTTTTTCCTAATTTTTAATAAGATAGAACGGATGGTAATATTTGTTGTGTGGTAACATTTATTGAGTATATGTGACTGGTTTTTATTTTTTTATTTTATAGTTTATTAATATTAGATTCTTAGTATTTTGCACTCATTAACTCACCTGATATAAAGATTAAAAATTTCAGCGGACACATGACACAAACTTAAGTGGATAATTATGATGTAATCCCCCATATAAATTTAGACACTTGATGCAAAATTGGATTATAATTTCAAATTCTAAGTGAACTTTCTCTAAGTTTTGCAAAACATAATTTTTTATTATAAAAATATAAAAAATTAGTCAAATTATTTTTTTAAAAATAGTATGTAACACATGTGTAAGTATGGATACATTTAAAATTAAACATAATTTTTGTCATAAAAATATAAATAATTAGTGAAATTAATTTTTAAAAATAGTAAACATAATTAGTCACATATTAAAATTCTTACCTAAATTTAATACTACTTATGATCTTCTTCTTTTTTTTTTTCTAATTTTTAATAAGATAGAAAGTGTGATGATTGTTGTTGTGTGGAGATTTTTATTGAGTATATGTGATTGGGTTTTTTAAAAAAAGTTTATAGTTCATTAATATTAGATTCTTAGTATTTTGCACTAACTTACTTGGCACAAAGATTAAAACCTTAAGTGGACACATGACGGAAACTTAAGTGGATAATTATGATGTAGTCTCCAAATAAATTTAGACACATGACATAAAATTAGATTCTAATTTCAAATTCTAATTAAACTTTCTTTGAACTTTATGAAACACAATTTTTATTATAAAAATATAAACAATTAGTCAAATTACTATTTTTTAAAAGAGTATGTAACACATGCGTAAATATGGATACATTCAAAATTAAACACAATTTTTGTCATAAAAATATAAATAATTAGTTTTTTTTTTTTAAGTAAACATAATTAGTCACATATTAAAATTCTTACCTAAATTTAATACTACTTATGAAATTTTTTTTTTCTAATTTTTAATAAGATAGAACGTGTGGTGATCTTTGTTGTGTGGAGATTTTTATTGAGTATATGTGATTAGTTTTTTTTTTCTTTTTTTAAGTTTATAGCTCATTAATATAAGATTTTTAGTATTTTGCACTCATTAACTTACTTGGCATAAAAATTAAAAACTTAAGTGGACACATAACACAAATTTAAGTGAATAATTATGATATGGTCCCCACTTAAATTTAGACATATGGCGCAAAATTGGATTATAATTTCAAATTCTAATTAAACTTTCTCTAAACTTTGTAAAACAAAATTTTTATTATAAAAATTTGGTCAATTTTTTTTTTTTTTTTTAAATAGCATGTAACCCATGTATAAGTATGGATACATTTAAAATTAAGCACAATTTTTGTCATAAAAATATTAATAATTAGTGATTTTTTTTAAGTAAACATAATTAGTCACATATTAAAATTCTTACCTAAATTTAATACTACTTATGATCATTTTTTTTTCTAATTTTTAATAAGATAGGACGTGTGGTGATCTTTATTGTGTGGTTATTTTTATTGAGTACATGAGATTTTTTTTTTAAAAAAATTTTATAGTTCATTAAAATTAAATTCTTTATATTTTGCACTTATTAACTTGTCTAGTACAAGATTAAAAAACTTAAGTGGACACATAACACAAACTTAAGTGAATAGCTATAAAGTGGTTCCCACATAAATTAAAACACTCATGAGGCCAAACATTTAAAAAAAAATTTTTTTTAAAAAATAAAATAAAACAAAAGGCTTGTCTTCCACTAAAAAAAAAAATAATAATAATAACTTTGTCTTATTGAAAGCATTCAAAATTTCCAATCAATTTATTATCCATGTTCATAAAGTTTAGATTAGAGAAAGCAACCACAATCATCTTTCTCACAAGTCACAGAACATAAACCCTTTTGCATAGTCTTCCATTACAAAGAAAGAAGTCTTCCACTATCAAATGCAAGTCTTTCATTTTTAAAGACAATAATTGCATGAGGAATATTATAAACATGATACTTTTCACAATAGCTGATTGGACAAATTTTATTGATTCTTATTTGAGTCTGTCATTAATATATATAAATATATATATATATTTTCCCCCCTAAGACTGGGTGGAGCCTGTGACCCATTGGGCCCTACCTGATTCCATCCCGGCCTTAGGGCATGCATTAGTAAACCATTTTAGGAAACTTTTTATGAAAAATGTAAAAGTAATTAACATTTTATAACTTTTTCAATTTCCTATAAAACTTTTCCTAAAATAGATGATTAATGTGTACCATAAAGGCATACATTAACAGGACCTTTCCAATAATGCTCTAGACACCATTCTTTAGATGTTAACAATAATTAGCCACCATAATCGGGTGTCTTATCTTCCAACTCTCCTCTCATCCGTTTCATTGTGTGTTGCGTTTTTTTTTTTTTGGATTGGTTGCTTCCTCATTTTTTTTTTTTTTAATTGGATAAGATTTTTGTTTTAATAATCTTGGTGTGATTGGTTTTTTGTTGATTAATGTTTGCCCTTTTTTTTCTTGTTTTAGTTGGCATAATTTTTTAATAAGGAAATATGAGTCAATTTATATAATTTACCTTTTTTATTCCCTTACTTTTTTCTTTAACTAAACAAAATGGTTTTTTATCCTTCCAACTAAACATATGAGGGAAAATTAAATATGTTTTTCATCTTCTATTTATCTATCCTCCAACCAAGTTAAATTAATTAAAACCTAAGGGTGGGTGATTCAGCAGATTACTAAGAGAGTAGTAATGCTATGGGCAAACTTTTCAACGGTAGATTTTACCATTATTAAGGGGGTGTTTGGTTTGTATTTTCAAACAATAATTTTTAATTTTCAAACAACATTTTACGTATTTTCATACATTTTTTCACTCACACATATTTTCACAAATATTTTTAAATAATAATTTTTAATTTTTAAATACATGTATCAAACGGGCTTAAATTGTCCTCTCGCGAGTGATGGGAAAACAATTAGTCGGTTCTGCATGGTTGTTACGTCCATCACTTTCATGTACTAATCTGCAATTAAAAAAGAAAAAAGAAAATGATGTCTGGAATCTGGATCATTATTGGAAATAGAGCAATGAAGACTTTTTTTACGCCGCTCCAAAGATTGTATAGTGATTTTTATTTATTTTTATGTAATTCTTTTTAGAAAATGATTAGATAGTGATTCTAAGTGTTTGATTGTAAACAACTTGCATATTTTTTTATTACAAAAATTACTGTAAATAATAATTGAATCAAATATGTTTATTATTATTATTTTTTAGTTATGAAAGTATAATAGAAAAAGAAGTACAGTAGAATCGCAATAGAGAGCAATGAAGACTTTTTTTGCGTCGCTCCAAAGATTGTATAGTGATTTTTATTTATTTTTATGTAATTCTTTTTAGAAAATGATTAGATAGTGATTCTAAGTGTTTGATTGTAAACAACTTGCATATTTTTTTATTACAAAAATTACTGTAAATAATAATTGAATCAAATATGTTTATTATTATTATTTTTTAGTTATGAAAGTATAATAGAAAAAGAAGTACAGTAGAATCGCAATAGAGAGCAATGAAGACTTTTTTTGCGTCGCTCCAAAGATTGTATAGTGATTTTTATTTATTTTTATGTAATTCTTTTTAGAAAATGATTAGATAGTGATTCTAAGTGTTTGATTGTAAACAACTTGCATATTTTTTTATTACAAAAATTACTGTAAATAATAATTGAATCAAATATGTTTATTATTATTATTATTTATTTATAAAAGTATAATAGAAAAAGAAGTACAGTGGAATCGCAATAAAAGAAAACATAAAGTAAGACCGAAAATAGTATCTAGCAACAGCATGAAAAAATAAGCTACTTTTACGGGGATGGAAATTCTTTGTTGTAGGGCCCACATGGGACCCGCAATCAGTGAAAAATTTAAGCAAAGACTGACTTTTAATTGATATTTAAATGCACATTAAGTTTGGGTACTTTTAGTCATATATCAAAAAACCAAAAAACCAAAAAAAAAAAAAAAAAAAAAAAAAAAAAAAAGGTGCCCGTATAATATTTTTGATGATTTCATGACATCTTACTCATACTATGCTCGATCATAGTCCATGAGGAAACGTTTTAAAGGAGATTTTAGTCATTTCACCCTTATCACCATTACGTTCAAGAAAATGTTCAATTTACAAGCTAAGAAAATATTTAATAAGTGATAAATCGACAAGTAACGAAAAGGTATCAAGACCTGCATATTTAATTTGTCTTGAGTAAACTGGCAATTTTTTATTTTACGCAGTTTACTTTAGCTCTCCTGGCCTAGGAAGCACATTGTAATGATAAGTTTTCTAACTACCATAATTTCACTCACTAGCACTTTAGAACAAGGAGATATAACTTGGAAGATCATTTTAGAATGAGTACAGGTAGCTATTATAATTTCATTCACTAGCACTATTTATAGGTCCTATTTTATGTTTCTTTTTTTTTGGAAAATTTAGCAAAAAGTTAGATAGGAAGGAAAATTAAAAAATAACTAAAATGCTTTGTAGTGGTAACCTGACCTCTGTTTTTTTTTTGGTTGAATTTTGTTAAGTGGTGTCCAAAAGTGGGTAAGTTAATGTTTAATGTGTTACTATTATTTATTTATTTTTAGTTAAAATGACTACTTATAAAATTGTATATTTATTTTTATAATTTTATAACTATTAATTAATTATTTATGACATTACCAGTTCGACTATCAATCAAACCTCGATCAGATCATAAAACCGGTAACCACTTCATATTCCGATTCTTTGACCGTATTGGTTTTTAAAACTATGCAGTTAACCTTTGTTAGCAATTGTTTTAATATTTTGTGAAAATTTTCTAACCTTTTATTTAAAGAAAAAAAAAAAAAACTAGAGTTCTTATTTATTTATTTATTTTTGCTAAACAAAAATGGGTATGAGAGCGATTTGAGTCGATGTCTTCTATTTGAGTCTAACTATAGTAACATCTTATCTGTTGGGCTCAGTCTTGTGAAAATATAAGCTAAAAGCATTAAGTTATTTTCCAAACAGTTCTTATTGCAAAATTCGAACTTAGGAACTCCATTATGGCAAAAACCTAGAGTTCTTGTTTATCAAATACTTCTTGTTCTAATTGGATTTGAAACAGAGTATGATCCCTCAAAATATTGTTTTGATATATTGTCGGCATCTCCATCCTCTTTTCCTCATCTGGCATTGATCACTTTTTTATTTTTATTTTTTTAAGGCATTAGTCAAATGTTATTCAGAATGATTAGGCGTAAAGCGTTATGCGTAAATCGTTATCCTAAAAAGCGTTATTACATAATGATTAGGCGTAAAGCGATATCCTAGAATAATTGGACATAAAGCGTTATCCAGGTAAAGCGTTATTTAGAGTAAAGCGTGTGTAGGGGGTTTGTTTTGATAGGGCATTGGTCACTTTCACAGTACTAGTCTTGCATAACGTGCATTGGTCCCACCTTTGAACTTTCACACAAAAATACACTGATGCATCACGTGCATGAGTATTTCCTTTTCACACAGCAGTAGCACACAGGCCAATTATAAAAAAAACTCTCTCCCCTCTCTTATTACACCACGATCTCTTCACTTCAGACTTCATACTAGACTTAATCTCCGTTCCTTCTCCTCTCTTTTCTCCTTTAGTTCTTCATCTTTATTTTCCTGATTACCGTTCATACTTTTTTTTTTCTTTTTTAGTTGGTGGAACTCTGGCTACTCTACAGAGTTGTGGGTATCTTGAAAGGTCCTTTTTCTTCCCACTATTTCCCCCTCTTGTCTCTTGAAGAACATAGGGCAAATTTAAGAATATAGAGCCTCTACAAGTATCCATTCATATATTTTGGTATTAGGAGCGTACCGGAACAAAATGGCATGTTCACGTCCGGAAATGCTATTGTATGTTGAATTATATGTCCTTTTGACAACGCTCCTGATAGCCTTTCTTACAGTCTTCGGATCATGGAGGCGTCGAAGCCACAGTTTGAAGCTCAGATATTCGATATGGGCATCTTATCTTTTGTCTACGTACCTGATAAACTACACCATGGGCCTGATGAAGACAGCAACATTCCGTCATGACTTGTTTTCTGTTTGGGCAGTGTTTTTGATTATTTTTCTTGGAAGCGCTGATTGCATCTCTGCCTACAGCCTTGAAGACTGTGAGAATCGAAAGAGATATAACTTGGAAGTTTTTGTTATGTATTTTTGGCTGGGCTGGCTGATTGGTGTGCATACTCAAAAATTCGAACATATGATTCCACTCTATCTCCTCTATTTCTTGTCTTTGAGAAGGACAGGATGCAGAGCCAAAGCTTTGGAGTTAGCAAGCAAATCATATGGTTTGGTGAGAAACACCAAACTGGTTGCAGACTTTATGGAAGATGAGAGCAACAGAGAAGGCGATGAAGCAGATCCTACTTGCATGAGAGGCTACAAGTATTTGGTGAAAGGCGAAAAGAAGGCAAAGGTGAAAGTTCAAGCACCACACTACCATATGCAGTTTGAGACGACGGAAGATCCTAAAGTCATTACCATTGATATGATCTGGCAATGCAAAGGGAGACTCTTAAGCTCCACCGGCGATCCAGACGGGCGACTCAAAGATATCTGCCTTTCCTATGCATTGTATAGGCTTCTCTGTCGTAGATTTGCAAAATATTCCTTCCCTGAAAGCTCCCAGCTTAAGACATGGAATTTTGTTCGATATGGGCTTCTTTCCAAAGAAGGTGATCATGAGAGAGCATTCAGAGTAATTGAGATGGAGCTCGGATTTCTTTATGATCTCTTTTACACAAAATATCCCGTCTTATTTGCCAAGGGGCTTCCATTATTAAGAAATTTTGAGTTCATTATTGTCATTTTTGGTTGTTGGGTTGTGGTTCCCACTCTAATCCACTACCAAGAAGGTACCGGAGATTGGTACCTCGCGACATCAAGTGGACGTAACCTTGATGCTCTTCTCACAGGTGTAGTTTTACTCGCTATACTTTTCATGGAAATTGTGCAATTTTTTGTTGTCAACTTCTCCGATTGGGCTAAGGTACAGTGGCTTTGCTATTATGTTGAAAAATCTTCATTGCAGAAGAATAAATGCATGGAGATGATCATACGAGTTATATGTCATAGGAAATTGTTAAAACCTTGGGATAGAAAACTTAGCCAATATTCTCTTCTTGAATCTTTTAGTCATAACCCTTCGGTATTGCTATACAATTGTTGTACTTCTCCTTATATAGATAAGCCGAGAAATGGTCTAAAACTAAGTGCTCACGTCACATTGCCGACGGGAGTGAAGAAAGCAATTATTCACTCTCTAAAGACCAATGGGCGCACACTGACAAATGGGGTAGCTTCTCTGCAGCGAAACGGGGTTAATGTACCCTCTTGGGCAAGTCAACTTCCGACACAAACGCATGTTATCATGGTCTGGCATATAGCCACCAGTCTTTGCGAGCTCAATTTATCATCACAGGTAATTGTCACAGGGGAACAGGTCAACCACCAAAGGGAAAGCGAAGACTTCATTGTGGCAACTAAGTTGTCTAAATACTGTGCCTATTTGGTGGCTTTTGCTCCAAGACTTACACCTGATCATCCGTATATTACAGAATTTATTTTTGATCATGTAGTTGTTGAAGCAAGGGAGAAACTCAAGGGATGCGAGAAAAGTATTTGCCAAAAGATGTTTAATTTATGCAAAGATGGTCGCAAGAAAAGAATTTCCGAAAAGATGTTGACTATAGGCCAAGAGGGTGGAGACCAAGAAATTCTTGTAAAGGGTGCTAAACTTGGGAAGCATCTGATAGAAACAATAAAAGAAAATGGGCAGAGATGGAAAATTCTGGCTGAATTTTGGGCAGAGATGATGTTGTTTGTGGCTCCCTCTGATGATGAAACTGCCCATGCAGAGCACCTAGCCATGGGAGGAGAGTTTGTGACTCACTTGTGGGCATTACTCTCTCATGCTGGTATACTCAAGCGAGACTCAGCTCAGGATGTTTGACTAATGCATTTGTCCCTATGTGTTTTCCTTATGATTGTATGATATTGTGTGATTTCTCATGCATTTCCATTCCAGAGTATGTATAATAGATAGATGTGAGCCCGCATTAAAATAAAATAAAAAAAATTGTCGCTGCGGTTGTATTGTAACGTGTGTTGTATTATATTTGGTTTGATTAGTGTTTGATCTTCTGTTATTTCCTTTGATTTGATTTCTTTAACCTTGGCATTGCTTAACGTGTTTCGAATCCATTAGAGTATCTGTTTTCCGATTTATGTAGAGAAGATATTTACTATTTTCCTGATTTAGTGTGCATTTAAATAAGCAAAGCAAATCCAAATGTACTCTAAATCAGGAAAGTAATTTTTGGTAAATTTTATGCTAAATATGTGATAAGATAGCTAAAAAATAATTAATCTTATTTTCAAAATATAAATTTGAAGTTAAATTATTTGAATTAAAACTGACAAAAGGAAAAATGTAAAAAGATGTAGTCTGGGTTCTGAATAAGACACCAACCTCAGCCTTAGCTAGTGGGATTTTTAGCCTAAATTTGGAAAAAAACTACTTTGAAATGACTAATGTTATAGGCACAAAAATTTGAATACTTTGAAAGATACACCAAATTGGATGCCTAATGTCACTGTTTGCTACTCTTTTTTTTTTTTTTTTTTTTTTTGGGTAACTATGAATAGTGGACAATTTCTGCCCATATGAACCCACCACTCATCGTTATATACTAATAATCGCACAATTCAGTAGATTATGAAATTTGGTGTAAGAAAGGTTGTGTATGTAATATTGTTGCAATATTTTTCACAATAATCGAGATAGTAAGTTTTTTCTTTGTTCTTATTTGGGTCCCTCGTTAACATGATTTTTTACCTACAAATTACAACTTTACTTATATAGTTATAAAATTTATATGACTCTAAACTTATTAAGCATGACGTGGATGCTTTTAAGTTTAGTGTGGTTGTGTCCTTGATGGGAGGACGTGCCACGCAATTGATAGAATTTTGCCAATTTTTTTGCCAATTTTGCACCTTTCCCTGGCTATTAGCCCTAGCTTGAATCTCTTCCTATAAATAAGTTCTATTACCGAGCAACAAAAAATCTAGTAGCACAAAAAATGTACAATTCTTACCACAATTATCTATGTGGTAGATTGTGAGTAACGGAGAAAAAGTTGTAGGTTTATATAATAATAACATATAATCAATCACGGTTTGTCACGTAAGATAGTTGTGGTCAAAATTGTGATTTTTTTATGTGGTACTAGAATTACTCTACGGGCAAACATTCTAAATCATATTATAATATGCTAATTAATTACAGTTACTATCACCCTTCCACCAAATAAGTCTCATAGAAGAACAAAATGTCAGTTGAGCTATAGTTCATCCGTCTGGTTATTATGTATCTGCTGATTGCAAACTTATTTTATTTGATTTTCCAATGAGTAAAGAATAAAATATATATAAAAATTACATCAACTCCCATTTTTAGTTTCATCATTAGACTAAAGGATCTCTTAAAAAAATTTCGGACAAGTATTATACTAATTTTCTAGAACTAGAATAACAAAAACGTCGTTAATCCTCTCTAGAGGAATAAGAATGGAATTTTACTTGGTTTAGAATACTTTTCAAGTTCTTAAAATTTTATCAATCTACTGTGAAATGAGTGGATTAAAATTTTTACCTTATGGACATTTAAATGTTAAATATCATTGACTTGATATCTATTAGAAAATGATGTGATAAAATCCAGTCAAAACATTTAAATTGGATGAACACGATTTTAAGATCTTAAATCCTTGTTGGGTCACATGCGATGCAAAACTTTTGCAGCTTTTCCCAAAAAAAGAAAAAATACATATACATTAAGAGATCTACTTATTTTGTTGAAACTGAAAATTTTTTGTTAAAAATACTGTAAATAAAGGTAAAAGTTGGCTAAAATAGTATAGTGCGATCTATGAATAGTACCAAAAAGTGCAGTGAGATTCATGAATAGTATAGTGCGATCTATGAATAGTACCAAAAAGTGCAGTGAGACTCATGAATAGTAGCAAAAATAAGCTGAATAATAAAATAAGTTGGCAAAAATAATTTTTGCCAAACAAACACTCAGCCAAAAAAGAGAAGCACAATAATTATACTTGCCTTTTGGCATGTTGGTGGCTCAACTTAGTTTGGTTGGTAGGATAAAAAAGTTGAGAGATACAAAATGGAGAAAGGATAGAAAAAATCTAGTTTTTCCTTGATGTTTGTTTGATTGGAGGGATGGAAAAATGGAGTGATGAATTTTTTTTTTTTTTTTTTTGCTTGGTTGTGGAGAAATGTGAGAGGATAGAAAATGTGGTTTATATAAATTTACTATTATGTCCTTAGTACATAATATGTAAAATATAATTTCTTTGTACTCATTAAAAAAGAAGAAAATATTAACTATTAATAATTAAAATTAATAAAATAACATTATATATAATGTAATATATTAATTATTTTTATTTTTTATTCATTATATTATTTTCCTTTATTATTATATACTAGTCACTAATCTGTGCTATGCGTGAAAATATTTTACATAAATGTGAAACGTATATAACATATGCAAAATCATCTTGATTTATTTTTCTTCTTCTGTTGAATGCATTTTTCATTTGTAGTTTAAGATGTTACTTTAAGTTTAAAAATATTCCAATCAAATAATGGTGTCTTGTGCTAATCCAAAATAAAATTAATTTTGCCAAATTCAACATTAGCTTCTATTTGGCAAATCCCAATAGTTGAGCAAAAGAAAATTTCCAAAATCTCATTTCTTAATTCCTTAACCTTCTTGAACTTCCACACTAACCAAGCAAAGAGGACAAAAAAAGAAATCTAAAATTTAGGAGTATGGACCATCTAACCAAATTAAGTACCATTTTAAAAATAATTGACTTAAATTTTGAATAACATCCCATCAACCAAACAAAGATAAAAGAGCAGAGTAATAATATTATTATTTAAAAGAGTTGAAAGAAAGGCATGTGAAATTTGAGATCTCATTTTTTATTTTTATTTTTGGATAAAAAAAAAAAAAAAGGAATGCATGAGACTCCAATCTAAATGGGAAAAAAAATCAACAAATAAAAAAATACATTCACTCCGCTAATTCAAAAACTTTCATCTAACCAAATCAAGACATCTATTCCTCAATTCTCATACATTGCCAAGTCTACCTTAGGCTTCAACTCAAAATGATTTAATTTGATTGAGTGTTGCATAGAATTAAATTTGTTTGTCTCAATATGTAGTAGCACTTAATTGATGCAACCTTAATGCAGCAGTAGCTCTTGAATAATGTAGTTTAGTATGACATACTTGTTACCAAGTAATATTCCCTCTTGGCCTCCCCTGCTTGACGTTCTGTTCAACCTCTTCTACAAGCTTCTCCCTAATAAGGTTTTTGTGTGCCAACAACACCATACCCTACAAAGAAAGCAAACATTTTTATACAAATCCAAGATATCAATACCTTAAAAAAAAAAAAAAAAAAAAAAAGAAATAAAACATATGGAGACCTTTTTTGGATCTTAAATAACAAAATTTTAAAATACAACCCTAGGTCCATTCATTTACAACAAAAGTAGCAAAAGTTACAATGAACAATATGTCAAGCACAAATTATTCTCATATGGACACAAATCTTACGCTAACACATCACTCTGCACATCCCCATCATATTTTTTGCAAGCCCCATACATAAACTAATAAGGATGATATTGCTTGAAATGAAATTGTTTAAAGAAATCTATTTTAAATTAAATCATTAAAATAATAACAAATGATTGAAAAAGATAATGACTTTGTAAAAAAAAATTCAAACTCAAACTTTAGCACTCACAAGGGGCCATCAAATCATTACTTTTTTTTTCTCAGCCTGTAACGCCTTTACCGAGTACTATCTTTGTGAAAAACTCAAACCATGAGTCGGAGGTTGAGGCCAATCCGATAATAGCCTAAATAAACTGCTCTGGGAACCTGAAAACACCAAACAAATAAACAAAATCAATCATTATCAGAACAATTAAACAACCAAAAAGAGGTATCGTGTAATTAAAGTACTTAAGGAACCATTTCATCAAAGTACATAAACTAATAAGGATGATACTGCTTGAAATGAATTTGTTTAAAGAAATCTATTCTAAAATTAAATCATTAAAATAATAACAAATGATTGAAAAAGATAATGACTTTGTAAAAAAAATTCAAACTCAAACTTTTGCACTCACCAAGGCCATCAAATCATTACGTTTTGGCTTAGTGTGTAATGACTTTATCGAGCACTGTCTTTGTGAAAAACTCAAACCATGAGTAGAAGGTTGAGGCCGATCCAATAATAGCCTAAATAAATCACTTTGGGAACCTGAAAACACCAAACAAATAAACAAAATCAATCATTATCAAAACAATTAAAAAGAGGTATCAAATTCATTCAAATGAATAAACAACCTTTTGAAATTACAATAAATGAAGAAGAATAAGTCTAAATCAAAACCTTAATTAAAACAAAATCTAACCCAATCACGTAATTCAAAACCAACTGATCAAAATACCAAAAACTAAATCCTTTTAAATCCCCAAATTTAAAATGAAATTTTACTTTTTAAGCCTCTGTATATTTGGATAAAGATTCAGTTTTCAAACATGGGAAACTCATAGCTTGTCTAAAACTATCTTATGGGTAACATCTAATATAACAAAATAGTAACTAACTGACATTGATACCCGAAAATTTATAATACATTTAGAACCTTATTCAAAAGTTTTGAATTAAAATAAAACAATTTAAAGATATTAGTAAATCAAAGTGCTCCACAGTTTCACTCCCACTAACAAATATAGATAACAGCACACATAAATATCTACATAGTTTCCAAAGGATGGACTTGAAACAACACACATAAATATCTACATAGTTATGCATTTCCAACTAAAATAATCTAGCATGTTAACATAAATAACCTAGCCTTCAAAAAAGGTCAAGTCAGTGCACCTCATTTTGCATATAACTACACCCTCGTCTGGTAACAATGTTTAAGATATTAACCATCATTGTCATAAATATAAGTTATAAAACAAATTTTGCATCAACTATCTAACATATCATGATGGTAGACTCATTTCACATTAGAACCATCTAAATTTTTTTTTTTTTTTTTTTTTTTTTTTTTGATATAGAAGTGTTGAGGGTCCTTTTTTTTGAAACCCAAATGTAAGAAAGGAAGCCCAACTCTGCAACACAGAGAAGTTGGTAAGAGACAGAGAAAAAAAAAAATCATTAAGCCCAAGCAGCAGAAATAATGGATCACAGGTTCATGAAATAAGTAAATGGACCTTGAGAAAGCAAATGGGCTCAAAAGAGCCCGAAAAGAGAGAAATAATGAGTAGCAAACTCATGGGCAGTATGTGATATGAAAAAAAGTAAGAATGGGCTGTGGCAGGCCCAAAGCAATGCAAGCAAAGAGAGTAAGGGATTGATGGCAGACCGATGAACCCCAAGGATGAGTATGAAGTAATTGGGCCGAGGAAGCCCAATGAAGTCAGTAAAAAGCCCATGGGAATACAAAGCTAGTAAAAGGGCTGAGGAAGCCCAAGCCAAACAAATGGGCCAAGGATGCCCAAGGGAAAAAGGGACACAGGAGCCTATAGGTAAGAAAGCCCATGGTAGTGTTAAGCCATTAGGGAAAGAATACATGGCAGACCCAAAAAGGGGCCCGACAGGATCAAGTCATTACAGCAGGAATGACAGGACACTATGGCAGAACATGATGGCAAGCAAGAAATGGGCTGGGAGAAATGTGAAGCCCAGTATCAAAGGGAGCCCAACCCCTAAGGTGGGCAAAGAATTATAAAACAGCCTACGAAAAAGGATGAAGAAAAGCAGCAGACCGTGCAAGCAAGCCTCCAGGTCGTGGCAGACGCATGAGCGGCAGGCAGATCTTGGACATACGTGGAGGGAGAACACGCATGAAGCCCAGGCATCACCAGCCTGTACCCAGCCAATATGGGACTTGTTGGGGTCATGGGTCAGAGGTAAGGGGGTATGGTTTGGTGGTGGGGAGAGGGAAGGAGACCTATTTTTATGACTCCTGCCCAAGCTCTTTTGGGAGGTACGTCCTGTTAGGATGGCAAACCACCCAAAAGAGGCAAGGTTGAGGGAGGAACTGTTAGGTGCATGCCATGAAGGTTAGAGAGAGAAAACGCCTACATCGTGGCAGGAAAGGGCGCCACAGCAGGCTAATAAATAAAACAGCTTTTTTCTTTGTCTAGAGCTGGGGAGGGTGATGCAAACGAACCAGTGGTGGTCAGCAAGTACACCCAGACCAGACAAAGGTGGTTAAAGGGCAAAATAGTAAAATCTAGTCACGGCAGGCGCTATAAAAGGGCCTCCACTGTGCCCAGAATTGGGGTCGAAAAAAAAACCGAGGAAGAACATGAGAAAAAATAGAGTAGAATGAAAGTGAGAAATCAAGAAAAAAGGAAAAGATAAGAAAGAAAACAAAAAACAAAAGAAAGATAACATAGTAGGCATGCACCAGTAGGTCGATTTCCCTCTCTCCCCTTCAAAATCTTACCCCCTTTCTAAGAAGGGAAATAAAGTTTTTCTGCTGAAGACATTAACTATTCAGGTTCGATTCCCTCAAAGCCATTAATTTCCACGGTAGGATCTCTTCCTTGGGAGGTTAACTGCATTGAGAGGAAGCGTTCTTCCTTTTTGGTCTCTTCTCTACTCCTACGGACCAAATTTGACTTGTTTTATATTTTCTTCTTGACTAACTTTTACTGTCACTAACCACTCTTTCTTCTTTGTAAAAGTCATCATCATTATTGTAATTACGTTTCATTAGTAGGGATTATACAGTCATTTTTTATCAAACAAGGACAGAAGACTTTTTATTATTATTTATTATTATGTTTGCCCACCATGACTTCCTTAAAACAGCCCTGCCTGCCGTATGCACATTCCTGATAGACGAGGCATAGTTTGTGCACAAACTAGCCCATGGTGAGTTACAACTGGACTGGTCTTAACTCCCTTACCTAGCATACTCGGGCCCATTATCGCAGAAGGCAACCCAACGTATAATATACAAAAAAAGGCCCTTACATAAAATTAGCGACTTCACTGGGGAGTTAAGGAACAGACGGGACAAGAGCCCTCACAGACAAATGCCTCCGAAATCCAGGATGACGCGAAATATGAGTGTTATACCCTCACAAGCAGAATCTAGGCCGACAACGCCTCACCAACAGTAGCCTAATCAGGCGAAAGGTGCCAATAGAATGGGGGCTGGACCCCAACCTCATCCGAGAATCCCGGCAGACAATGCCAACACCTTTATTGAGGTGTTATAGGCCCTACAACACTCGCAACAGCAAATGATAAAGGAGATCCATCAACTAAAAATGGACAAGACAAAGGAAAAAGGAAGCCAACATGACCTAGAACATGCGGCTGACAAAAAAGAGACACTAGCAGGAGGTGTCCCACAAAATGCAGAACAACGTTTCATTACCATGCCTGAAGTAGCCGCTCTCCTTGAACAAGAGAGAGCCAGAACACCCAAGGAGAGATTCTACGCACGAAAGCCTCCTTACCCATTACAGATGCTCAGTAAACCATACCCGAAGAGGTATGAGCCACGTGCTTTTGCGCAGTATGATGGCAGGAAGGGAAGTGCTGTTAAGCACGTAAGCAAGTTCATTGATACTCTTCGCCCCTACGCCGCAGACAAGGACTTATGTCTTCGAGAATTTTCCAAATCATTGTATGACCAGGCTTACACATGGTACATTGGCCTAAAACTAGGATTGATCCCAATGTGGGATGACATGGTGCACGTATTTTGCACAAAATACTTCCACAGAGAAGAAACTGTAACACTTGCAACTCTACAAGCAACCAAGCAAAGAAGCGGTGAAAACTTGATGGAATACATCAAAAAGTTCAGGGACATAGCACTTGACTGCTATGATCATTGTGAGGAAAGGACACTGGTAGAGATGTGCATGACGAACATGATTAAGGAATACAGGGCAATCCTAGAGAACTTAGAAATCTCCTAGTTTACACAGTTGTTACAAAAAGCCAGAAAAACTGCACAGTCTGTGAAGCCAAGCACGGACAAAAGAAGTGCTCCTCAGGCCATGGCAGTGTCTACTGGTGAGCGAAGGAGAAAGACCGATGGGAGGGAGTACGATACTCCCCCACCAATACCATGCACTCCAAAAGAGTTGAATATGCTGCTAGACAAGTAGATAACAGATGGGATCTTCAAGCCCAATCAAGTTTCTAGGGAACCCACAGAGGAAGAGAGGAGGGACCTTTACTTTTGTCGTTTGCATAACTATGTGCAACATCCTACCATAGAAGGTTGGGCGCTTCGTAGGCTAGTGCATCGCAGGATCAAGGAGGGGACCTTAGAACTATCCCAGTAAGAAGTCCAGAGAAACTCACTCCCAAACCACAAAGGGAAGGGTGTAGCAGCAGTGGTGATTTGCGCCGACTCAGGGGAGGATGAGGAAGAGAACCCAGCCCTGCCTGCAGTGGCCATTACCACTTTAGAACAGAGCTCCAAGTTCAAAAATTTATTTGACCAGCTGGGACTCACAACAAAGGAAAGAAAAATAGCCACGGAGGCTTTGGTAAGCATTGCCTTTGGTGCAGAGGTAGAATGCTTGTCCGTAGAAATCCCAGAAGATAGGGCTCTCTTACAAGAATCAATAGAAATCACGTTCAGTGATGAAGACATGGAGGTGGGGTACCTAGATCACAGCAGACCCTTATACTTAGCAGCTTCCATAAATCAAATCTTCATAATGAGAGCCTTGGTAGACACAAGTGCCTCTGTAAATATCATCCCATTGAGCACTCTACAAGCTATAAGAATTTCAGAAAGAAAGATTCAGGGGTGCCCAATGGAAGTGACAGGATTCGGCGGAAGAGGTGAGTACACCACAGGCCACATTCAACTGTGGCTAAAAGTAGGCCCCATAGCTTCTCTAGCTCGGTTCCATGTAGTGAAAATAGAGGTATCCTATAATGTGCTTTTGGGAAGACCATGGTTGCACAAGCACCGATTGGTTCCATCCACTTATCACCAGTGTGTAAAAGGAAGATTGAATGGCAAGATGATACGTATAGCCGCAAACCCCTCACCATTCGAGCAAGCAGAAGCCCATTTAGTAGAAACTATGTTCTACGACCAATGGGCCCTATCAAGAGAAAGCTCAGTATCGAAGCCACGAGGTACCTTTGTACCTAAATAGGAAGACATCCAAGATAATCTAGAACCTGATCTAAGAGAATTGTTGGCAAGAAAGAGGAAAAGGAGAGAAGCGTCTGCCGCAGAATTAGATGACACACCCCAATGCATCAAGGTCTGAGGCCCTAATGGCAAGATCATGTAGAAGTTATGAAGGTACGTGGGGCCCACAAGTGAGATGCAGGCGGGCCCCACCCAAGAATGTCAACACTAGAGTTTGGTGTGTTGCATAGCTCAAGAAAGTTTGAAAAGGGAAGAAGAAAAGAATGAAGAAGTTATGACAGAAAAGGATGCGTAGGTTATGGCAGAAGAAGAGTTGGAGGAAGTCGACCTGGGGTCTGGTTCGCAGGAATCAAGGCCAATCTCAATTAGTGCAAATCTGGTAGAAAAAGAAAAATCAAAGCTAGTACTGCTATTAAAAGAATTCAAAGACGTCTTTGCATAGGACTACAATGAAATGCCAGAGTTAGACCATAAGCTGATTGCATACATGTTGAATATGGACCCGCAAGCCAAGCCAGTGGCCCAACCTACCAGGATATTTCACACAGGAATAAAGGGGCAAATAGTCAAGGAAGTGCAAAAATTGCTGGCCGTAGGATTCATCAAGCCTATTCAACACCCGCGTTGGTTATCCAACATAGTACCAATAAAGAAGAAGAATGGCTAGATAAGATATTGCGTAGATTTCAAAAATCTCAACAAGGCCTGCCCAAAAGACGAGTTCCCATTGCCAAACATGGATTTACTGATAGATTCTGCGACAAGAAGCGCCATGTTTTCATTCATGGATGGTTTCAGTGGGTACAACCAGATCAGAATGGCACCAAAGGATGCAGAAAAAACTGCTTTCAGAACACCCATGGGCAATTTTTACTATATTGTGATGCCTTTAGGGTTAAAAAACGCAAGTGCAACCCATCAACGAGCGATGACGGCCATATTTCACGATATGATGCATCAGGAGTTAGAGGACTATGTGGATGACATAGTAGATAAGTCAAAAAAGAGATGAGAGCACTTCTATGCGCATTTGGAGTATCCTCTGGGAAATTCTTAGGTTTCCTGGTTCACAGCGGGGGAATAGATGTAGACCTAGCCAAAGCCACTACAATAGCAACTATGAGACCTCCAACCACGGTGAAAGAACTAAAAAGCTTCTTGGGAAAAGTCTCGTATATCTGGAGATTCATCCTTGGTTTGGCATCAATCACATCAGCTTTCACCAAGTTGCTGAGGAAGGGGCAAAGTTTCGAATGGGGGGAAGTGCAGTAGACGACCTTCAAGAGGCTGCAGCAAATCATGATGAACCTCCCCACGGTGTAGGCCCCAATCCACAAAAGACCATTGCTACTTTACATGGTCACCAATTCGTATGCCATTGGTGCATTAATTGCCTAGGAAGATGGAAGCGGCGTTGAGCAGCCAGTGTACTACATTAGTCACGCCTTAAAAGATGTAGAAACTCGTTACCCAAGAGCAGAGAGAGCGTGTTTGGCTATTGTGTACACCTCACAAAGGTTACGCCATTATTTCTTGGCTTACGAAGTATGGCTGATGACTAAATCCCATACCATTAAAGCCCTGCTACAGTAGCCCATCCTCTTTGGCAAGATATCCCAGTAGTTGTAACAATTGTCACAGTATGACTTGAGAATGGGGACACCTAGGGCGGTGAAAAGACAAGTTATAGCAGACTTGTTGGCGCAGTTTCCAGGAGAAGAAGAATTCCTGCTGGCCGATGAAGTTCTAGGGGAAGTGGCTATGGCAGAAGAGGTTAAGGAACAATGGGCAATGAAATTTGATGGCTCCTTTACCACCCAGTCTGGAGGAATAGGAGTAGTTTTATATCATGGAGAAGATGAAGCAATAGCACTGTCATTCAAACTAGAATTCCCCTGTTCAAACAATACGGCAGAATATGAAGCCTACTTAACCAGGCTGGCCACGACCCTTGAAATGGGAGTTAAGCATTTGAAAGTGCTTGGTGATTCGAACTTGGTGGTTTGCCAGACCAAGGGAAGGTTCTCTCTGAAAGAGCAATGGCCTAGAAGATGGAAGAAAGGTTTTTAACTTTCGAAATAGAGCACGCACCAAGAAACGAAAATCGGTTTGCCGATGCGTTGGCTGCACTAGGCTCACAAATAACGTTTGAAGGGGATAGCACCAGAGTGGAGGTCAGCAAAAGGCAAGAATCTATGATTGAAGTGCTGAAAGAAAGGTTCCAAGAGGAACAGTGCGAAGGGGATTGGCGGATCTCCATAAAGGAAGCTTTGATGAAGGAAGAATACGTTGCAGAACTAAAGGCACTGAAAGACTACGCCTTAGTGAAGGGAGAGTTGTACCACAGGATGCCAGGTGGAGTTTTATCCAGATGTGTAGGACGGGTGGAAGCCCAGAGAAAATTAAAAGATGTACATAACAAGACTTGTGGGTCCTGCGGGGAGGTCAGCCTTTACTGCAGGCTTTAAAGGGTAGGCTTCTATTGGTCGAGCATGGGTAAAGAAGCAGACCAAGTCCAAACCTAGTGTGAAACCTACCAGCTCGCGACAAACAGAGAGGAAAGTTATGCTGTGTTCATCAGCGAGGATTGGAGGAGCCCGTTCATACAATACTTAACAGAAGGCCTCCTACCATAAAAGCATAGTGAAAGATACAAGTTTAAGAGGTTGGCTACGCGTTACTTTTTGCATAATACAGTCATTTTCAAAAGGGGGTATGATGGGGACCCTTTGAGAGGTTTGGGTCCTGAAGAAGCAAAAGAAATGATAAAAGAAGTACACTCAAGAGAGTGTGGGGAGCACCAAGGGAAGAAAAGGCTTTACAGATGCCTGCTGCAAATGGGCTACTATTGGCCTACCATGAAGAGGGATGCGGCAGAATTTGTAAAAAAATACCACAGTTGCCAAATACAAACCAAATTTAATCCACACCCATCCGTAGAATTTGCATGGCATGGTCACACCATGGCCCTTCCACACTTGAGGGCTTGACTTGGTTAGACCGGTGAATCCACCATCGTATGGATACATATGGATACTAGTAGCTACGGAGTATTTTACTAAGTGGGCAAAGGCAGTACCACTCCGCAAAACCACGGGAGAAATAGTGGCAAATTTCATCAAAGAAAATATAATTATAAGGTTTAGAGTTCCCCACAGGATCATCAGCGATAATGGCACGCCATTTGTCAATAATGACGTGAGGAAGATGCTAGAGTTCTACCAAGTTAAACACCACCATTCATCACCTTATTACCCTCAAGGAAACGGGCAAGCGGAGGCAACGAACAAAACTCTCATAAAGATTATCAGTAAGATGAGCCAAGAATATATAGGAGGATGGGCAGTGCATCTGCCAGACGCTCTTTGGGCTTATAGAAATTCACCGAAGTCAGCCACTAGTTTCTCGCCTTTTTCCTTAGTCTACAGAACTAAGGTAGTAAGCCCAGTAGAAATAATAACTTCATCCCTAAGAGTTATGCAGATGTAGGAAAAGAAGAAGGAAGAAGAAGTTTTTGCGGCAGAAAGGTGGGAAGATTCTGGAAGGACTTGATGAAAAGGGAAAAAAGGCCCAGAAGTGCAGCCACAGATACAGACAAAAGATGACTAAGGCCTACAGCAGGATGAATAAGGAGAGAGTATTCGCAGAAGGACAACTTGTGCTAAAGGTGGCAGACTATGTCAAACGAGGTATGGCAGGACCATCTAAGTTTGCACCCAAGTGGGAAGGACCCTTTGTGATAAGGGAAGCACATCAAAGTGGGTATTACCGTCTAACCCAAATGGACGGTAGGGACTTGATGGATCCCATCAATGAAAAATGGCTGAAACATTATTATGCCTAAAGAGAAAAGGTCATGTGGTTGTTCCTTCCTTTGTTTTGTTAAAAGCTTTTATGTTTCCTTCACCCTTTTTTTTTTTTTTTTTTTTTTTCTTTTCCTTCAAGTGACGATGTCACAGGACAAAATATTGTAAAAGTGCTTTCATGAGTATGCAATGAAAAAAAAAAGGGGAGTACAAAGTATTAGCACTATGTCATAGCAATAGTAAAAGTAGTAGTAAAGTGTAACACCATAATAAAAAACCTGAAATGTGGCAAATACACGCCAAATAAGTGCTATAGGAAACACATAAAATGTCCTGGGTGAAGTAAAAAAAAAAAAAAAAAACAAAACAAAACAACAAAAGAAAGAAAGAAGGAAATTACATCATCATCAATGGAGTCTAGAAATGAGAGTCTGGTCTCCAAAGCGGCTAGGCCCACCAATGCCAAAAAGAAGGCGCTCGCGACGGCCCTCCAAGTCTGCCATCTCTTTCTTCAAAGTCTCGATCTGTGTATCAATGGCATCAACAGTTGGCTGAACTCTCCTCATGAAAACGGCTCGGGCAACCTCATGGAGATGATCTAGGATAAACTCCACAACAAAATCCACACTAATGTGCTCCTGAATTGTGGCTCTCCACTGCAAAATCCTCTTGGTGGAGACGGTGTCAATGAAATTGTGTTCAATGTCATTCATCATGCTCCCCAACATCCTTGATGGATCCCATCAATGAAAAATGGCTGAAACATTATTATGCCTAAAGAGAAAAGGTCATGTGGTTGTTCCTTCCTTTGTTTTGTTAAAAGCTTTTATGTTTCCTTCACCCTTTTTTTTTTTTTTTTTTTTTTTCTTTTCCTTCAAGTGACGATGTCACAGGACAAAATATTGTAAAAGTGCTTTCATGAGTATGCAATGAAAAAAAAAAGGGGAGTACAAAGTATTAGCACTATGTCATAGCAATAGTAAAAGTAGTAGTAAAGTGTAACACCATAATAAAAAACCTGAAATGTGGCAAATACACGCCAAATAAGTGCTATAGGAAACACATAAAATGTCCTGGGTGAAGTAAAAAAAAAAAAAAAAACAAAACAAAACAACAAAAGAAAGAAAGAAGGAAATTACATCATCATCAATGGAGTCTAGAAATGAGAGTCTGGTCTCCAAAGCGACTAGGCCCACCAATGCCAAAAAGAAGGCGCTCGCGACGGCCCTCCAAGTCTGCCATCTCTTTCTTCAAAGTCTCGATCTGTGTATCAATGGCATCAACAGTTGGCTGAACTCTCCTCATGAAAACGGCTCGGGCAACCTCATGGAGATGATCTAGGATAAACTCCACAACAAAATCCACACTAATGTGCTCCTGAATTGTGGCTCTCCACTGCAAAATCCTCTTGGTGGAGACGGTGTCAATGAAATTGTGTTCAATGTCATTCATCATGCTCCCCAACATCCTTGATGGATCCCATCAATGAAAAATGGCTGAAACATTATTATGCCTAAAGAGAAAAGGTCATGTGGTTGTTCCTTCCTTTGTTTTGTTAAAAGCTTTTATGTTTCCTTCACCCTTTTTTTTTTTTTTTTTTTTTTTTTTCTTTTCCTTCAAGTGACGATGTCACAGGACAAAATATTGTAAAAGTGCTTTCATGAGTATGCAATGAAAAAAAAAAAGGGGAGTACAAAGTATTAGCACTATGTCATAGCAATAGTAAAAGTAGTAGTAAAGTGTAACACCATAATAAAAAACCTGAAATGTGGCAAATACACGCCAAATAAGTGCTATAGGAAACACATAAAATGTCCTGGGTGAAGTAAAAAAAAAAAAAAAAAAAAAAACAAAACAACAAAAGAAAGAAAGAAGGAAATTACATCATCATCAATGGAGTCTAGAAATGAGAGTCTGGTCTCCAAAGCGGCTAGGCCCACCAATGCCAAAAAGAAGGCGCTCGCGACGGCCCTCCAAGTCTACCATCTCTTTCTTCAAAGTCTCGATCTGTGTATCAATGGCATCAACAGTTGGCTGAACTCTCCTCATGAAAACGGCTCGGGCAACCTCATGGAGATGATCTAGGATAAACTCCACAACAAAATCCACACTAATGTGCTCCTGAATTGTGGCTCTCCACTGCAAAATCCTCTTGGTGGAGACGGTGTCAATGAAATTGTGTTCAATGTCATTCATCATGCTCCCCAACATCCTTAAGAAATGCTCTCTAGCAGAACGACCAAGGTGGAACCCCTACATAAAATCATCACGGTTGCTGTGAACCATCATCAAGTGAGAAACACAGTCCTCAGGGACTCAGAAGCCATAGAAGTCTGCATAAGGAGGCCCAAAGCCCCAGAAATCTGCAAGACCCAAGTCATTGACCTCGGGCTGATCAAAGCGGGCGAAGAGGGTTGCAACTTCTTGCACGGGATCAGGAATGGTGGCAGAACTGCTGCCCATTTCAAACTGAGAGGATTCCATAGGAAGAGGACCTATTAAGAAGCACAAGGCATGAGACGAGCAACATCTCCTTAAAAAAAAAAAAAATGAAGAAAGGAACAAAGGAAGAGGGAGCTCACTAGGGCCAGTGATAATAGGGACTGCGTAAAGAACGGAGACAGGTATAGAAGGAATGGCGGAAACAGACGTTGTGAATATGGCAGAAGCTGGTGCAGAAGATACAGCAGGAATGTGTGCTGTAGGCGCCGCAGGAGTAGTTGCTGCAGATGCCCCTACGCCTGCTGCAAGTCCTAGCCCCTCAAAGGGGTCTGCAAACGAAAGAAATGGGCATACAGACAAAAGGGGAATAGTGAACTTAGCAAAAAAAAAAAAAAAAAAAGAGAAGAAGAAAAAGAAAAGAAAAAGGGAGGAAAGACAGCACATACCCATGAATTCCTTTTCTTCGGATTCAAAAATCCTCATTCCCAAGACGGGCTCATCATCAAGATCTTCCAGAACGTCCTTAGATTCCTCAAAAGACAAAGCAGCATCAGGCCCACAGGTGGCGGAAATCGGGATGGAGGAATGAGTAACTACCAAGGAGGAACCATCCTTCACAGCCTGAGATAGAGCCACGAAGGGGTCACCGGTGGAAATAATGAGAGGTGTAACCGAGGTAGTCTTAATCTGAGTAGCAGTAGGAAGGGTGGCTCCCTTCTGAATAGAGGATGTCTCGGCAAGAGGAGCAGTGACCTCATTAGCCTCCCCAGTATGAGTACCCTCATCTATGGGTACCGGCTCAATAGGAGAGGTAGAAGTCTCGGCAGGAACTCCATGTGTGGCTACAGAGGTGGCAGGCGTTGCAAACTCAGCCCCACTAAAAAAACCCTCTATGGGTGTGCCCATGGGAACAATAAGCTCCTTAGTAGAAGGACGATATATAGAAAGAGGCGGGAGCTCATCCTGGAAGAAAAAGAAAAGGGTGGAAGAAAATATGAAGATCAAAATAATCCTTTTTTTTTTTTAGAATGAGGAAAACAAAAATGTATGGCAAATTGGTGAGTAAGGAAATGTACCTCCAATTCAGGCTCATCGAGCACAATGGGATGGGTGGCCGACGTATCCTCCTTATGCTTAGACTGTAAAGGAAAAGGGGAACAAGAGATAGAGTCAAAGAAAGAAGTTAGCAAGCGTATCAATTTCAACCACAGAGAAAAGTCAAAAGGATATGCTTATTGGAAGGACAAAGCAAAGTTAAAAGTAACGTACTCTTGCTCAGTGGCAAGTGCAGGATGGGGAGTTGTCTTCCTTTTACTACCTCGTGTTCTGCTGGCAGGAGTAGTTTCTATAGGTGGCCGAGGAGCGGCAGGCTTAGGCTTGCTAGCAAACTTGGGCTTGCTAGCGGACTTAAGTTTGATAGGACCTTTCTTGACTGGCGCAAGGACATTTATGACTTTAACCTTCTTCTCCCAACCTGGAGGATAAACACCTGCATGCCAATACCATCCTTTCTCCTCCTCATCCCATTCAAAGATGGTGGACCGGGTTTGTTTATTGGCATATGCCAACACGGCTTTGGAAGGCAGGAGCAATCGAGGGTTAGGCGAGACAACCATACCAAGTCGCTTAGGAGGAATGAGAGAGAAACCACGACTACCTATCAACTCTTGCTCAAATGAGGTCATTACAACTTGCCAGTATCCATGCATAGCAGGAGTACAAAGGCCTTCCCTCAGCGAGCCAGGAACTGTGACTGCACTAAAGCACTGCCTCCAAAAATCAAAAGTCATATGTTGCAGAAAAGGCCTTATTGAAGTGGGGGACTCCATGAGAAAGGAAAGGTCGTCAAGAATGTCCTGATCCAGCCCAAACTGCTTTCTTACGCGATTGGCAGGATAATGGACAAACTTGACACTTTCATCGGCTAGATAGAGCAACTATCCAGCGTCGGTGGCCACCAAATAAGTGATTTCTATCTCATCAAAACCTACTAGAGGAGTAGTAGTTCCAACAGTATCAACAAAAGAACTTATTGTGGAATCCACGCATGTATACCTTATACTCAAATGCCTGTAAGCTTTCTAGGAGAAACCAACACCTTCATCAAAGGACTCAACAACAGAACAATCAATAGGTTTTAGACTGGACCAACGAAAAGCCAAAGGAAAATCAAACTTAAACCTGCCACAGAAATCAGTAATTACCTTCGGATAGGATTGGTGCTTCTCTTTAGCAAAGCGAAGGGGCCTACACTTCGCTAAGTACAGGCTACAACGCTCAAACAACAACTGCTACAAGATGGGGCTATGTACAGAAGAAGTGATTATGTGGCAGGAGTCAGCCTGACTCTCGTCACTCCGTAGGATATCCAACTGGATATACAAGTGTCCTAAAAACATGGGGGCCAGCGGCAGACTCACCCCGGCAGATATTTTTATGGCCAAAGGGAAGTACAAAGACTTTATGGCATAATGGAGGTGGGACCCAAAGACAAACTTGCCAAGCCAAAAGGCAATGAAAGCAACACGGCGAGCAACTATAGAAAATTTGGAAGAAGAATTAACCAAATACGATAACTTAGCATTTCTAGTCATCCTTTTCTTCAACTCAACTTCGATAGCCTTCTCTTCCGAAGAAAGTTCTATGGTGGCAGGATCAACATCACTAAGAATTGGCAAAAGTAATTGGTTAGCCACGTCTTCGAAGGTGACGGTGAGTTCGCCACAGGAAAAGAAGAATGTGTGGGTGGTGGCGCACCACCGACGAACCAAATGGCGAAGGTTGTAGAGGTCTTGGAAGTTGGATAGGCTTCGAGATAGGACGATGGCCTTCAGAACATCGGCCCGCTGAAGTAAACCCATGAAACCCATGTCAGATAACTCGCTATCAACCACTTCTTCCAACCATGGGTGGTACCCGACCCAAATTCAAAATGGATAGGCACAGGGAATGAAATTCCTTGATGAATAACCAAATTGCAGACGGAGGAAGACATTAGGGCCCAAGAAGTATTAAGGTTTTGCCAGCAGAGAGCAAGCCACACACGACTTGGTGGAGGCGGCACATAGTCACCAGGAATCTTGGGGAAAGAAGGATAGACATCATGCAAAGGGTCGATCAGAGGGGCGCACTCACTATCTGGGTCACGGCGTGCCTCTTCCTCATCGGAGTGGTCTGATTCAAAGTACATAGCATCCTCGCCTGTCTCTTGTTTGACAGGAGGATCGTAAACGGCTTTTTTCCCTTTACGGCGAAAAGAGCCTGAGCTTTTCGCTGACGCCATAGCGCGAGAGTTTGATCGGAGTAAAATGGGTACGGGTGCTCGAAAAGAAGAAAAAGGTGAGGGAAGGGAAACTAATAGAATATTTTGGAAAAGAAGGAGTTTGTGTTCAGATTGAAGAGAAACACCTTCCTTAAATGCCTGGGTCATTAATGACGGCCTGAAAGGAGGCGACGGGTCAGCCGTCCAGAAAAGAATGAAATAAATGAAACAGCGGTTATGTCTTAAAACAACTGCCACTTTGGGAAATTCGACAAGTCATTACTGTTCACGGCTGGAAAAGAAATATATATATATATATATAAGAAGAGGTCCATAGTTTAAAAAAAGCCCGCGAAGGAAAAGAAAGAAGAAATGTGGAAGGGACATGAAGATCTTTTATTCACATATGGGCTGCAGGAGTGCTCCATATGTTTTGGGGGCTAAATGTTGAGGGTCCTTTTTTGTGAAACTCAAATGTAAGAAAGGAAGCCCAACTCTACAACACAGAGAAGTTGGCAAGAGATAAAGAACAAAAAGAAACCATTAAGCTCAAGCGACAGGAATAATGGATCACAGATCCATGAAATAAGTAAATGGGCCTTGAGAGAGCAAATGAGCTTAAAAGAGCTCGAAAAAGAGAAATAGTGAGTAGCAAACCCATGGGCAGTATTTGATGTGAAAAAAAGTAAGAATGGGTCACGGCAAGCCCAAAGCAATGTAAGCAAAGAGAGTAGGGGATTGATGGCAGGCCCATGAACCCCAAGGATGAGTATGAAGTAATTGGGCCTGGGAAGCCCAATGAAGTCAGTAAAAAACCCATGGGAACACAAAGTTAGTAAAAGGGCCGAGGAAGCCCAAGGCAAACAAATGGGCCAAGGATGCCCAAGGGAAAAAGGGACACAGGAGCCCATAGGTAAGAAAGCCTATGGTAGTGTTAAGCCATTGGGGAAAGAATACATGGCAGGCCTAAAAAGGGGCTCAACAGGATCAAGTCATTACAGCAGGAATGATAGGACACTACGACAGAACATGATGGCAAGCAAGAAATGGGTTGGGAGAAATGTAAAGCCCAATATCAAAGGAAGCCCAACCCCTAAGGTGGGCAGAGAATTATAAAACAGCCCACGAAAAAGGATGAAGAAAAGCAGCAGACCGTGCAACCAAGCCTCTAGGTTGCGGCAGATGCATGAGTAGCAGACAGATCTTGGACATACGTGGAGGGAGAGCACGCGTGAAGCCTAGGCACCACCAGCTTGTACCCAGTCGATATGGGACTTGGTGGGGTCTTGGGTCAGAGGTAAGGGGTATGGTTTGGTAGTGGGGAGAGGGGAGAAGACCTATTTGTGCGGCTCTTGTCCAAGCTCTTTTGGGAGGTACGTCTTGTTGGGATGATAGACCACCTAAAAGAGGTAAGGTTGAGGAAGGAACCGTTAGGTGCATGCCATGAGGGTTAGAGAGAGAAAACGCCTATACCGTGGCAGGAAAGGACACCATGGCAAGCCAATAAATAAAACAAATTTTTTCTTTTTCTGGAGTTGGGGAGGGTGATGCAAACGAACCAGTGGTGGTTGACAAGTACACCCAAACCAGACAAAGGTGGTTAAAGGGAAAAATAGTAAAATCTAGTCATGGTAGGCGCTATAAAAGGGCCTCTACTGTGCCTAGAACAGGGGTCGGAAAAAAAAATAGGGGAAGAACATGAGAGAAAAAATAGAGTAGAAAGAAAGTGAGAAATCAAGAAAAAAGGAAAAGATAAGAAAGAAAATAAAAAACAGAAGAAAGATAACACAGTGGGCATGCATTAGTAGGTCGATTTCCCTCTCTCCCCTTCAAAATCTTACCCTCTTTCTAAGAAGGGAAATAAAGTTTTTCTACTGAGGACATTAACTATTCAGGTCCGATTCCCTCAAAGCCATTAATCTCTACGGCAGGATCTCTTTCTTGCAGGCCAATAAATAAAGCAAATTTTTTCTTTGTCTGGAGTTGGGGAGGGTGATACAAACGAACCAGTGGTGGTTGGCAAGTACACCTAGACCAGACAAAGGTGGTTAAAGGGAAAAATAGTAAAATCTAGTCACGGTAGGCGCTATAAAAGGGCCTTCACTGTGCCTAGAACAGAGGTTGAAAAAAAAAACAGGGGAAGAACACGAGAGAAAAAATAGAGTAGAAAGAAAGTGAGAAATCAAGAAAAAAGGAAAAGATAAGAAAAAAAACAAAAAACAAAAGAAAGATAACACAGTGGGCATGCACCAGTAAGTCGATTTCCCTTTCTCCCCTTCAAAATCTTACCCCCTTTCTAAGAAGGGAAATAAAGTTTTTCTGCAGAGGACATTAACTATTCAGGTCCGATTCCCTCAAAACCATTAATCTCCACGGCAAGATCTCTTTCCTGGGAAGTTAATTGCATTGAGAGAAAGCGTTCTTCCTTTTTGGTCTCTTCTCTACTCCTGTGGACCAAATTTGACTTGTTTTATATTTTCCTCTTGACTAACTCTTAGTGTCACTAACCACTCTTTCTTCTTTGTAAAAATCATCATCATTATTGTAATTATGTTTCATTAGTAGGGATTATCCAGTCATATTTTATCAAACAAGGACAAAAGATTTTTTATTTATTTATTATTATGTTTGCCTACCATGACTTCCCTGAAACAGCTCTGTCTGCCGTAAGCACATTCCTGACAGACGAGACATAGTTTGTGCACAAACTAGCCCAGGGTGAGTTGCAACTGGACTGGTCTCAACTCCGTTACTTAGCATTCTCGGGCCTATTACCGCAGAAGGCAGCCCAACGCACAATATACAAAAAAAGGCCCCTACAAGAAGCTTCCTAATCAAAAGCCAAACACATTCAAGACCGAAATTGGGTTTTTTAACATAATAACAAAAGAAACCTGAATTAATATAATAGAAATTTGTAAACCTAAGTCTAAATCTACTGCTAGAGTGCAAAAGAAATTTGTTTTTGTGCCTACATGTCATCTTTTTGGTGTTATTGGTCACTTTAGATCAAATTGTTCTTTGTTGAGGCAAAAATCAAAACCTGTGATTAGATCTGCCTCTAGGAATACTAATGTTCCTAAATTTGTTCCTGTTTATCACTTTTATGGTGTCATTGGTCACATTCGTTCTAATTGTTATAAATCAAAATTTAAGTATTTTGTGTTTCAATTTAGGATATGTGATGATATTTCTTCTACCATAAGTCCTGATAAATCGTTTCATATGCTTTTGAAAAATTTAAGCTTGTTGACTTTTGAAAGGAAATTGCAGGATTTTGGTGTCTCTTAGAAGAATTGTGTAATTCCTCAAATACACTCTAGTTCTCATGGTTTTTCACCTACAAAACCAAAGACTTGTGCTATATGGGTGAGAAAAGATTTTCTCAGGTGAGTGTTGTTTACTTGTCCTTGATTTAATTCTTTCAATTATTAGTGGACATGTTTTGTTTCAGTTTTTGGTTGTTTTATTTTCTTAGGTTGTTTTGATTATAAATAAAGAAATTTCAAAAACATTGAAAAATTTTAAAAGACAAAAATATTTTATTTTGTGTTTTTTTTTTTTTTTTTTTTTTTTTTGAGGATTACATGAATTATGATATCTCTCTCTTGATTTAGAACATACTTGATATTGTGGGGAAACATAGAAAGTATGAGTTGCATAATTGAGTACATAAGCTATTTTAGTTTTTGTATGAGTATGTACTAGATTGTATATGTACTCATGTGTTAATTAAGAAATTGATATTTCTTATTTATGTACCCTTTATAGCTTAGTTAAGCACTATCATGTATTGTTGTTGCATTTTATTCTTTTAGCGTAATGTGTGCTTTTTGAATTTTTGTCTTAAAATTTTGAAAATTCCAAATGATTTTTATTTTTGTATTGCACATCACTAAATTGGATTCCATAAAAATATAAATAATTAGTCATATTATTTTTTTTTAAAAGTAAATGTAATTTGTCGCACATTAAAATTCTTACCTAAATTTAATACTACTTATGATAATTTTTTCTCTAATTTTTAATAAGATAAAGCGTCTGGTGGTCTTTGTTGTGTTGTGATTGTCATTGAGTACATGTGATTTTTTTTTTTAATATTAGATTTTTAGTATTATGCACTCATTAACTCATTGGGCACAAAGATTAAAAAACTTAAGTATATACATGACACAAAATTAAATGGATAATTATAATGTAGCTCCCACATAAATTTAGACACATGACACCAAATTTGATTCTAATTTCAAATTCTAATTGAACATTCTCTAAACTTTGCGAAACACAATTTTTATTATAAAAATATAAACAATAAATCAATTTTTTTCAAACAGCATGTAATACATGCATTAGTATGGATGCATTTAAAATTAAACACAATTTTTGTCATAAAAATATAAATAATTATGCAATCTTTTTTTCAGAGTAAACATAGTTAGTCACATATTAAAACTCTTACCTAAATTTAATACTACTTATGATAATTTTTTTTTCTAATTTTTAAATAAGATAGAAGGTACGGTAATATTTGTTGTGTGGTAACATTTATTGAGTGTATGTGATTGGTTTTTTTTTTTTTTTTTTTAATTTTATACTTTATTAATATTAGATTCTTAGTATTTTGCACTCATTAACTCACTTGATATAAAGATTAAAAATTTAAGTGGACACATGACACAAACTGAAGTGGATAATTATGATGTGGTCCCCATATAAATTTAGACACATGATGCAAAATTAGATTATAATTTCAAATTCTAATTGAATTTTCTCTAAGTTTTGCAAAACATAATTTTTTATTATAAAAATATAAACAATTAGTCAAATTATTTTTTAAAAAATAGTATGTTACACATGTGTAAGTATGGATACATTTAAAATTAAACATAATTTTTGTCATAAAAATATAAATAATTAGTGAAATTAGTTTTTTAAAAATAGTAAACATAATTAGTCACATATTAAAATTCTTACTCAAATTTAATACTACTTATGATCATTTTTTTTTCTTCTAATTTTTAATAAGATAGAAAGTGTGATGATCATTGTTGTGTGGAGATTTTTATTGAGTATATATGATTGGGTTTTTTAAAAAAGTTTATAGTTCATTAATATTAAATTCTTAGTATTTTGCACTCGTTAACTCACTTGGCACAAAAATTAAAACTTTAAGTGGACACATGACACAAATTTAAGTGGATAATTATGATGTAGTTTCCACGTAAATTTAGACACATGACACAAAATTGGATTATAATTGTAAATTCTAATTAAACTTTCTCTGAACTTTACGAAACACAATTTTTATAATAAAAATATAAACAATTAGTCAAATTTCTATTTTTTAAAAGAGTATGTAACACATTCGTAAATATGGATACATTCAAAATTAAACATAATTTTTGTCATAAAAATATAAATAATTAGAATTTTTTTTAAAGTAAACATAATTAGTCACATATTAAAATTCTTACCTAAATTTAATACTACTTATGATAATTTTTTTTTTCTAATTTTTAAGAAGATAGAACGTGCGATGATCTTTGTTGTGTGGAGATTTTTATTGAGTATATGTGATTAGTTTTTATTTTTTATTTTATTTATTTTTAAGTTTATAGCTCATTAATATAAAAATTTTTAGTATTTTGCACTCATTAACTTACTTGACATAAAAATTAAAAACTTAAGTGGACACATAACACAAACTTAAGTGGATAATTATGATATGATCCCCACTTAAATTTAGACATATGACGCAAAATTGGATTCTAATTTTAAATTCTAATTAAACTTTCTCTAAACTTTGCAAAAAAAAAAAAACTTTTATTATAAAAATATAAAAATTTGGTCAATTGTTTTTTAAATAGCGTGTAACACATGTATAAGTATAGATACATTTAAAATTAAGCACAATTTTTTTTATAACAATATTAATAATTAGTGATTTTTTTTTTAAAGTAAACATAATTAGTCACATATTAAAATTCTTATATAAATTTAATATGACTTATGATCATTTTCTTTCTAATTTTTAATGTGATGGAACATGTGGTGATCTTTGTTCTGTGGTGATTTTTATTGAGTATATGTAATTGGTTTTTTTAGAAAATGTTTATAATTCATTAATATTAGATTTTTAGTATTTTGCACTCATTAACTCACTTGGCACAAAAATTAAAAACTTAAGTGAGCACGTGACACAAACTTAAATGGATAATTTTCATATGGGTTTTACATAAATTTAGACACATGATGTAAAATTAGATTCTAATTTCAAATTCTAATTGAACTTTTTCTGAGTTTTGCGAAACATAATTTTTATTATAAAATTATAAACAATTAGTCAAAATTTTTTTTTTTTTAAATAGTATGTAACACATGCATAAGCATGTATACATTTAAAATTAAACACAATTTTTATCATAAAAATATAAATAATTAGTGAAAATATTTTTTTTAAAGTAAACATAATTAGTCATATATTAAAATTCTTACCTAAATTTAATACTACCTATAATCATTTATTTATTTTTTCTAATTTTTAATAAGATAGAACATGTGATGATCTTTATTGTGCGGTGATTTTTGTCATTAACTCACTTGCACAAAGATTAAAAAAACTTAAGTTGACACATAGCACAAACTTAAGTGGATAATTATGATGCGGTTCTCACATAAATTTAGACATATTACACAAAATTGGATTCCATAAAAATATAAATAATTAATCAAATTATTTTTAAAAGTAAACATAATTAGTCACATATTAAAATTATTGCCTAAATTTAATACTACTCATGAACATTTTTTTAAAATTTTTTTTAATAAGATAGAACATGTGTTGATCTTTGTTTTGTTGTGATTTTTTATTGAGTATACGTGATTGGTTTTTTCTTTCCTTTTTAATTTTTTTTTTATAGTTCATTAATACTATATTCTTAATATTTTTCACTCATTAACTCACTTAGCACAAAGATTAAAAAACTTAGGTGAACACATGATACAAATTTAAATAGATAATTAAGATGTGGTTCTCACATAGATTTAGACACATAAAGCAAAATTGGATTATAATTTCAAATTATAATTGAAATTTCTTTTAACTTTGCCTGTTAATATATATATATATATATACACACACACACACACACATATTTCAACTGCTTGTAAGTTATTGGTTGAGTTGTGGTGTGCCTTTTTAATTATTAAAATTTATTTCCCTCTTTTTTTGTGTGTGGTTGTTTCTAAATAATAATAATTTGTATATTTGATTCTTAACCTTTGATTTTTTTTTTTTTGGAAAATCTTTTTTGTAACAAACAAAAATAGAATTCTTGAAACGTAGAGCTCATTACCTACCATTACCCCTTATCCTTTCCCCATAATCTCCATCATTCTACAGAAGCCTTCCAATTTTTTTTACTATAAACGCTCCATCCAAGCCATGTATGATCCTTTTGAACCTTTGGAAACAAAGGTTAAAAATTGAGAACCATATTATAATTTAACATGTGAATAAATAAAAGTGAGAATAAAAAATTAAGGAAAAAATATAATTAATATCATATATATATATATATATATATTATGAATCTGAATATGATCCATTTATTTACTCTTAGAAAAGTTAAGAAATTGTATTGATAAAGTGGAAATTGTAAACACAAGTAAAGGCCAATTTTTACATTATCCATTTTATTGAAGTAAAATAATATGTTCACAATAACTTTTATAATTTTACAATAATTCATGTAGATAGCAAATTATTATTGGTTCCAAAGTTTTAACATAGACCAACCCACCACAAAAATTTATTAGTATTTATTTAGCTATTAAACCGACTTGAATGTAAAAAAAAAAAAAAAAAGCTATTAAACCGACTCTCTCTCAAAAAAAATAAACCGACTCTCTCTGGGCTTTCCCCTGGCACCTATATATTAAGGCCCAAACGAAACTGTATAGTTAGGGCTCCGATTTTCTCAGAGCAAAAACAAAAACAAAAACAAAAATTCACAGTTTTTGACAACAATGGTGTGCGAAAAGTGTAAGTTCCTTGAAATTTTTTTCATTTCCCCCAGATTTTCGATTCATTTATATTCGATTCCTCTAATTATTCATCAAATGCTTAATTTTATAATTGAGATTATTAAGAATAATTAATGATTGTTGTTGTTATAGGTGAGAAGAAGCTAACGAAGGTGATAGTACCAGACAAGTGGAAAGCAGGTGCAAGCAACACCACTGAAGGCGGTGGCCGCAAGATCAACGAGAACAAGCTCCTCTCCAAAAAGAACAGGTTTTTTTTTTTTTTTTTAAATTTTTTTAGTATTAGATTTTCTTGCTCTGTTGAATGATATACTTGTTTGGGTTACTATATTAGAATCATAAAAAGGGTTTTTTTTTTTAATTATTAATTATTATATAGAATCAACTAAAAGGAGACTTTTTGATTGCGAAAGAGTTAGCTAAAATTGAAATATGTTATGTTATGGTCCAATCTAATGAAATCAAGTTTGTAACTTTTGTAATGCCGGCGAAAGAGTGATGTTAGGCTACTGTAAGTTTTAATAGGAAAATGTTGGGAATTTGGTTTTTTATTATGTTGTTGATGCGACACCAATCATGTTATTGTCATGTTAGTTTGTAATCTTTTTGTAGTGGAAATTGGTAGTAAATTTAGTTTTTTTTTTCGTCTAGTGAAAAGTACATAAAGCAATTCTGGTGTGAATTTTGATTGATGAGATTTTGTTACTCATGACGTACTATTACTATCATGGGCACATTGTTAAAATTTGTATTTGATTTTGTTTGTGCAAGGACTAAGGATTTGTGGAGCTTTTATGGTTTTCCTTTGATATATGTGGGTTTTTTGACATGGGTTTTTATTGCAATGCACGCTGAAAGGGCTGTTTTTGTACCACAGCATTTGCGGTTTTGATTAGTTTCATGATCGGCTACAAAACTATGATTATTGTGTAGACTTTGTTTAATTGAGTTTGTAATTACAATTGGAGAGATGGAGTGTAAAGGGATTTTTGTGAGTTCTGAACTTGCAAGCTCTTGCTCTATAGTGAGAATTGACTAGGCTAGATTACTACTGCACAAATAAACCGTGCATTTCAGCTAGTGATCTTGATTTTAAAATTCTAATAGTTGTAATGGGGTCTGTAGATGCATGTTCAAATTATAGGGCTAAGTGCAATTCCTGTGTAAAATAGTTTACATAAAATTTAGATCAACTTGAGTTGCATCAGATGTGTATCAGAGAGGACTGTTCTAGCAAATTGTTTCATCTTGTTATCTTCTTTAGTTAAGGTAATAACTAATAGCAAATATAGGTCACACTTTTAACTATTTAGTTGATGTTGTGCAGATATTGTGAAGGATTGTTGTGACACTAGAATGAGTTAAATACAGAATTGGACAAATTTCACTCTAGGTCTAGGTACACCACAAATATTGAAGTATTTTATGTGACAGGTTGCATATTGTGCATTGATTTGGGCAGATATAAGTTAAAATTTGTTGTAACAATGAGTATGGCCTCGGATAGGGTTCGAGGGGCCTCAAGTAATGCTGTTGTGTACAAGAGTTCATGTAGCCGACTCACAATCAGTTAGGATCAAGGCTTTAGTTGAGTTGAGTTGAGTTATAACTTAAACTTTATTGTTGCGTTCAATAGAGTTGTTAACTTTGTAATGCAGAATATATTTATTTAGTATGCTGATTTTCATGAACATCTTTGCCTATTGTAGTTAATTTTAATGGTCAGTGTTGTCAATTTAGGTTTGCATTTTAATAAACTTATCGAGAGTATTTTTTCCTTGCAGATGGACTCCATACGGCAATACAAAATGCATCATATGCAAGCAACAAGTACACCAGGAAGCCAAGTACTGTCACACCTGTGCTTATTCGAAAGGTACTGACTATGATGAGCAATACTAGGGACATGACTCTTTTCACAATTTGCTAAGGTGGCAAGTTGTGATTGGTGCAACATCACTTTCATAGATGGCCCATCACTTATACCACTTATATTATGCATCAATCACAACATGTCACCTCAACAATTTATTCTGCCTCTAAACTTACCGAATTATTATTTGATGTTGCTTATCTGTTTGGTAATTATAATAGCTAAAGTTTCATGCTAGGAAATGTCTGAAATGTACTTTCTTGTGCAGGAGTCTGTGCAATGTGCGGTAAGCAAGTACTTGACACCAAGATTTATAAACAGAGCAATGTATGACGCAGACCAGATACTAGCTGCCTTCTCTGTTAGTGCCTTTCCCTAAGTGAACTCATGAAAATCATTAGAGGATGTAAACTTTCATTAACTATAACATGTATACTTGGTGTTATTAATGAAGAATAGCTCATTTTATATTCTGATGCATTGTACTTGTAACCTAGATTATGGTGTTTCCATGTAAATTTATCTTTAAAATGGACAATTTCTTTCTGTAGATACAAGTGGCAAAATGTGCTTGGGTTTCTGATTTACCTTTTTTTTTTTTTTAAATCCTCATGTATTTGCCTTCAATCCCAGTTTAGCATGGAGGTAATGATCAGGTGGCTAGGTTATCAATTGTGGTATAGGTTTTGAAGTTGGTATTATATGTCTTTTCTTATTTTTTTAGTTGGCATTGATAGGTCTGTAGTTGGTATTGCACCTCATCATCTGATTATCACTTATGTTTAGGGATGGCAACGGGTCAGAACAGGGGCGGATCATGGGTGCCTCGTCCTTACCCTGTCCCCTATTTGGTACTGGAAAAGCCTGCTTGGAGTGGGTAGAGGTATTTTGTCATTCTTAATTAAGTGAATTTGTCATTGATGAGATGGAGATGAAAAAGAAAAGGAAGAGGTGGCAGTGAGAGTGCCGAGTTTGCGATAGATTGAATTACAAATCTTGGTAGGAAGTGATAATTTGCATGATAAAAACAGGAATAGTAGAGGCGACAAATTTTATCATTACAACTGCAAACATTATATGAAAAATCCTTAACTAGCTTGTGTTGATAGGTTTGAGAATTCCATTCATTTAAAAGAAGCTGGACCCCTAAATAGTTTCCAAAAGATGTAGAGGAAGGAATTTGAAGAAGAGCTTGTAATTTAGAAAAACTGTTATATAGGGGTATTTTTCAAGATAAAGATTTATATTCTGGGAGACTAACTATTTAGCTAGAGTAATGGCAGAAGCCTGAATTATTGAAAGAATATGGCTACAAGACTTTTCATTGGCCCCACTGCCAAGAATAGATGGGTTATTGATGGCCATTTGAATGAAATTTCAAAGGTGAAAGATTACAAAGCTAAAAGTGATTGTTCCGAGGTGATAAATGATCCCCTTGTCAAAGGTCACGACACAGGAGTAAAGATTCTTTTGTGACTCCATTCCACGTGATTGAAAATGAGAAAAGAAGAGACAAATATCATTATAAGTTTGACAAAATGATGTGAAAAGTCATAAAACATTAGGGTATTTTGTAGAAAAAAAACCGTTCTATTCTCTCAAAAGCTTTGTATAAGCACAATTTCTTGGCAGAAAACCCGCTTGAATAGAGTGGATTAATCTAACCTAGAAAGGTCGAATGTGCAGAGCTAAAAGTTTTGTTCCAATCTTATATAATTCATTGCATAGACTTACTAGTTAGAAACTTAGAATTGTTGGATAGTTTTCAGATGTGGAATTTTTAGAATTTAAACCATTTTGGTGTGATTCAACCACAAAGAAATAATACCTAGAATAAACATATTTTGAATGAAAGAGCAAATATGTGATTCCAAAATTGTTAAGGATGAAAGTCATCCGCGAGCCTGCAGCTTTCATAAGGTTCAGTGAAAACAAAACATATTGAGAAGACCGGTTTAGACCCCTCCAAGGTTTGTTATGCAGTGAATTTATAAATTATTTAC
The DNA here is from genome assembly GCA_035136125.1 of Quercus rubra. NCBI lineage: Eukaryota > Viridiplantae > Streptophyta > Magnoliopsida > Fagales > Fagaceae > Quercus > Quercus rubra. Next base: position 10,745,444 of record CM068734.1, on the reverse strand, counting down.
CAATTAAACCAATTATGTAAACCCAATTTAAGTAATTTAAAAAGTCACCAAATCTATCAAGCAAGTAATAAATAGAAAACATAGCGATCTAGCAACATAGTGGAAAAACGTTGGAGAATGTCTTCGAAGAAGAATAGAAATTTATAATCTAAAACAAAATTTTTGTAACCTAGACTTTACAATGTTAGTAGATGAACTCGAACTCATTGTTGTGACCCACAACAGTTTCAGAATTTCCAAACTACTTGTAAATGGACCACCTCACAAACAACCTGTCCGTGCTAATGACCAGAAACCTCTTATCGACTACTCCAAGGTACCTACTTGAAGGTTCAATGACTTAATGAATTTCACTGGACTCTGGTTTCAAGCTCTTGATCAATTGAGTTATGACCAAGTTACTATCAAACTCTATACAAAATACACTTTTTTAGCTACTTTAATATTCTTTCATCTTATGGGTTCCAGATAGCTCAATTAGTAAAGTTTCTAATGGTTGTAAAAGAGATCTGGAGTTTAGTCTCAACCTACACTAAAAATTAATTAATGTCTTGGTTTGATGATAAAAAACTATCATCAAAAGCGGATGCTATAAGTTGAAACTTTCTCTCGAAAAAAAATATTATTTGATCTTGAACAAATGAATAACTTTTACAGATACTATTTCAAGTACATTCTCAATGGATATTGTCAATCTAAAAGCTCTCACATTTTCTTATTTCTTAATTTGTAAGTACAGGAGAAATGCATACTACCAAAAACAAAGTACGATTTAGAGGGCTTGAGACATCTAGGCACTCATGTTGTCTACCAGATCATGTTACTGGATCTCAATTAGGTTGATGCCAAACTATGGTTAAATTTACGTAGATTGTTTGCCTCCTTATTATAGTCTAAATTTCTGGAAAATATTCAAATTAAATTTTATAAATCTAAAAGAGTTGAGATTGTCAAGTCATTTAAAATTTTAAATGATGTAACTGTCAATATACTATTCAATCCAAAAAGTAAATTCTTAACCATGAAATAGGTGAAACAGAGAAGATTTAAAATGAAGAAAATCTTGTTATTAGGTCCTCACTTAATTGGATCTTAAAGACATGCAACCTCTCCCTCTCCCCTTTATCCTCGTTTTGAGAAAGAGAGATTTGGATCATGTAAATGAACCTATTAGGAATTCATGCGCATTTTTAAGGATTCTTCAAGAGGATATTTTCCTTTTGGGTATGGATTGCTAGGTGAACACATTGTATTATCTTACAATTTTACTACCTATTACACAAAACATCCACTTTTTGCAAGGTTAGAGAGGTATAGCGGTTGGCAATCTTACTCCTAATTTATTGAAGAGACTGATTTTTAGACTTAAACCCATAGTCTGTCGTTTATTTTTTATGAAAGACACTTGTCATTGCATCAAAGCTAGACATTTTTGTAATTACACTGCCTAAACCTTATTTTTTAGTGCATTCTGGATCAGCCTGCCAGATCCAAAATAATATTCTTATCCACATCACCATACGGTCAGTAAATAATCCAAGGTAGGATCATTTCATTTTTGTTTTTCACAAAGATCTTTATGACTAGTTAGTAATCAACGACAACAATTATGGTACAAGTTTATTTTTTCCAAACAATTATAGTACATTTGTTTGTATTTTGAATTTCCGGACATAAATTATTGTACTTGATTTTGGATCCAATTGTAAGCCTCTTTTGGAAACAACAAGATAAACAGGAGATACTTTGGATAAGATTACGGATTGCCTAAGATCAAACTTCAAAGGATCTAATTTTGCTTTTATTGATAAGATAGCTGAAGGAAACACAAAATCCAACTCTGATGAGAAGCCATTTCCATGGCACAATGTTTTCGTACAATACATCATTCAAGACTAGCAAAATTGGGCACACGGATATTTTGTACATAGGAACTCAAGGAATAATCATACTGACGTTGAATCCTAATAGCAAGAACATAAACAGTAAAATCCGAAACGTCAATCGTTGTGTCCTCGAAGATGGTACGTTAGAGAGCAATTGTGAGGGATATTGATGAATCCATAGAGTTCTTTTTTCTCAAATAAGCTTTTTGGTAGAAAAGAATTAAACACCAACATGAGTTCTTCTACATTCATTCACTTGTTGAGCATCTTGTAGTCCAGTACTTCTCAATTTCCTCGGCTGTTCTTCCTGGGATCCTCCCAGCTATTAGAGCCCACCTAATCAAAGTTATAGAAATTTGACTGAGAAAAGCTTTTTGTGCCTTCACAATTTTTTTAAAATTTTTATTTTTTATTTTTATTATCATATAATGTCACTGAATTACAAGACTATAGTTGCCTTTACAAGGCTTTGAATAAAAGCACGAGAAAAATTAGAATTTTAGAACAAACCCACCTCTCTCCTACAAGATTGAACATCCTTATTATAAGTGTCTCCTCATCTTCAGAGAATTCGAGCTTGGTCTCTTCACTTGTTTCCTCTGAAATAATAATCCAATATTAGTAAGGAGAGCTAAATTTACTTCTAAGGACTTAATATCAAGTTATTAGTAGAATTCCAAACCAAAGACAGTAAATATTTGAGCACAAAAAAATACATGTATGTGAACAAAACTATATGGACCCAAAATATATATGTAGGACCCGTGGAGCAAAAAAAATACTATCTTAGAAATCAAGCAAGGAAGATGTGAAAATGACTGTCTTTGAACAGGATTATAAGCTTATAAATGCACTTGTGTGAGAAAAAAGAGGATATGAAAATTTATGTCAAAAAGGATACCTTGAGTGGATGTAAAAGTTTCATTGGAAGAAGAGTGTTCGGAGTCGGCCATTAGGAACAAGCTTCTGTGAAAAGAGTAAAGAGCCAATGTAGAATTGTGTTTATAGCATTGGAGGCGCTTAAGTAGTAGATATTAATAGTAGGGAGTGCACGAATTTGATAAGCATGTTTGAGAATAAGAATGGACGTTGACATAAGGTATGAATGGTAGTTGAATAATGGGAGCTATCAAGTCTCAAAACAAATTTGATAGGTAGTTGAATTGCTCGGATGGGAGGGAGTTTATACATTGGTATGTGGGTGGTGTCACTTTGTGTAATTGTTCTGCATTTTGTGACATTCACAGTGATGTACAAATTTTGAAATCCACATTTCACTAGGAAGTAGGGCTATAAACGAGCCGAGTTTTGTTGCATGTTCAAGTTCAGCTTGTCAAAAAAAATCAAAATCTTGAGCTTGGCTTGAACTTCTGACAAGCCTAAAAATAGTGTTTGAGTTTGAGCTCATGGGAAAACCAAAAAGCTTAAGTTTGGCTTGGCTTGACTTGATTAATTAGTCAAGCCAAACTCAAACTTAATATCAAACTCAAACTCAAGCTCAAGTCAAGTTTTTGAACTTGACATCTAAAATAATTACATTATTAAATGCTTAAATCTCTAAAATTAAGAAAAAAGAAAAAGAAAATAGTACACTCATTTTATCATACATCTAGTCTTACTTATGATTAGCCATTATTCAAATTAGTAATTTACATAATTAAATTCATTCATTCATCAATCCTTGTCTACAATTTCAGCAATTGTTCAAAATACAATTTTTACGTTCACGTTAGATAGTGAAGGACTAGAAAAATACCTGTTTGTAACTACTACAAATGAGAAAATACGAACATGCTTCATAACTTTACTTTAGATGATTGATAGGGAATGATCATATTTGGCCTACTTAATTATTTATTTATTTTTAAATGTAACTATAGTCTAAAGTGGTTCTTGATCAATTTAAAGGGAAGGAAAAAATTAAGGTAATATAGATAGTAGTCTCATGTTGGCCATGTCATTATTAAGATATATGTAATGAGTATATTTAGCTAACACATATAAACTTATAAATGAGTCTATGCTTAAATTGTTGTGTATCAAGCCTAATAACTCAAGAGCTTGTTTGTGAACAATTTTTTTTTGCTTGGGCTTGGCTTGTTTATTAAACGAGCCTAAAATTAAGGCTTAAGCTTGGTTTATTTATAAACAAATAAACATGAACAAGCTTTTTATCGAGTCAAGCCCGAGTTGTTCATGATCGACTTGGTTTATTTACAGCCCTACTTGGAAGCTAGGGGATGCCAAGGGGGGCCATGGCCCCCCTAGCTTTTGAAAATTTCTATTAATCTTCTTTTACATTTGGTAAAAAATCTAAAAAATACACAAAAATATTTGTTTCTTTACCTAATCCATGAGTTCCACATGAAACTTAGATTACATGTTCTTTAATATTGTGTTAAACAATTTTGATGCGTAGTAATGGAAAACAGACTGCATTAGAGTCAGTTCAGCCTACCAGAAATTTTGCATCAAAATATCTAGCCGTAAAAATATGCCCTTTTTGGAGTTCCCTCCCACATACCATGCATCTCTTTTGAACAAAGCATACACTATTACAAAGCCCCTAAACCATAAACATTAAGATGATATTGTTTTGATTCTCCACACACACCCACACACAAAAGAAGAAGAAGAAGAAGAAGAAGATGATGATGATATTGTGAAATTGGAGCTCTCTGCATAGTTTGGATGGAAATTAATGTTTGCAGAAACATCAAATATTTTGCCATAGGCCTTATATTTTTTTCAATAGTGTGATTTTGAGCAATTTCTAGGCACTTGAAAGCTATTCACTTATTTTTACATAAACCTAACTGTCAGTCACGTTAAAAACAGGTGGTTCCTCTTAGGACATTGGCTGGATATGTTTGGAACCAGCTAGGAACAGAACAAAAGTTAATAAAAACATGAAGTTTTTACATTCTTGAAAATGTTAATGTGGCCGGTGGTATGTCTCAATCTACAAACCCTGAAGGGTCCCAACGATATTTTGATTGTCTGGTAGAATGACTTTATCCATAAATCAGTACTGGAGGGTGAATCACTGCAGAATATTTGGCCTCTGAATTATACCATTTGATTGAAGAGAAAAAGGGCCCAAGTCCCTTTACATCAAAGGAAAGTTAATAGCACTAAGGTAACCCCACTTAAAGCCTTCTTCTTTGTTTTATTTGGATTAGCGAAAAGTACGGACTTGATGGCCAAATTTCAGGTTCATTTGTCTGTTGATTACATTTTTAACGATATCTTAAATTTAATAATGAGCTTGTGCATTACCTAAAGCAGCAAAGGGATGAGAAGAGTTGACCTGGTATTATGGTAGTAACTAGGAGCATTTTTAGTCTTTGGGTAGAAGATTATCTAAAGGAACTTTTAATTTATAACAATCTATTATATTTTTCTTGGCAAGGTTTGAATGAAGGATTTATTCATTTCCTTGCCACCTCACCCTCATACCATATTATATTCAAACAGTTGAAACTGCAAAACATTTTTCTTACAAATAGAGCATTGTTTACGAGTTTCCTAAGTACAAGTATATACATATTTTATCAATGTAGGTTGTATAACCGTTGTGAAACATCGTTTTATTGCATTATGCTAATAGATCACGTATGAGGAGTTAGCATAATGAATCTGTAGAAAACACGGAGTAAAAGAAGGGTACATTTTTTTCAAAGCTTAATTGAAAATCATTGACATGAGCATTGGTGCTTTGAAGTTTTCTCCCTCTGCCATACATATCAAATGCTTTCCATGCACAAGGAGTCAATTTTTGCGTCTGAAAGCAATCCACGGACATGACATCGTTGAACAAGCTAGGAGTCATACCGTACGATTACTAATTTGTTAGGTTCTTACTTTTCTTAATGTAGACTACGTTTTCCTCGCGTACCAAATAATGTTCTTTGGATAACAATTAATAATGAGGTCATTGCAATGGGATATAATACTCGCACATAGACAAAGATAGTATTTTATTAATGCTTGAGAATATTATTTTGACAGAAATTGAAAATACATAATAGACACTATACTCGAGTCTTAGAGCCATATGAATTGTATGATCTCTTACATGAAACAGCAGTTGCAAACATTTCAGTATATCTGCTACTGCTGAGAGTGCTGCTTAAAAACCATGAATCTTGACATGTTCCTTCTTCGCAACGCCAGCCTATTGGCCAAACCCCAATGTCGATGGTTTAGAGTTCAGAAATCAATAGAGAGCAACAAATTGAAACATTAAGAAGTTACCTGAACTAGAAAGGTAGACACATTCTTTCGTTGATCACCTTGAAGTTGAATGACCTGTGCACATCAAGAATTTTAATCAATTTGAACATTTGAACGCTCACTATCAGTGAGAAAGCTAGGAGTCTATTATAGTAGCACAGAATGTAATATAAGCACCTGGCCCAGCTCTGGATCTTGGACAACAGTACCATTGCAGCAAAACTCTTTCTTAAGGTCCTTGAGTATTTTACTATAGCTGAATTCCTTCTTCAAGCCCTGGACAGTGGTCAAGCGTTTCCTACCATTACGCTGCTGTATACGCACATGAACGTACCCCTTTGCCCCGGCAGAGTCCTTATCATTAGCCTCTGCAAATGGATCTGCCCATCAAATCACACAAAAGCAAACAACAAAAGTCAGCATGTGCTGTTCCTATTGTCATCTAATGACTTAAATTATGGCATGTCTTCTGCAACAAGTGCTTACACCCTGGATATATTACATTCCAATCCAGGTTACAGAGTAATCCGGTTTTAAGATCATTATTATTTTTGGATTTTCTGTTTTTTGAAACCTTGACTACCTTGTTGAGGATCAATAGGGAACCCCAAAGTTTTGAGATTAAAGGCTTGGTGGTTGTTATTTTTCAAAACACAGCACTTAACAGGAAACAATATAGAGAAGAAAACTTATGCAGGACACAGGTGCATTTATGAACACTACTTAATAGAGGATTGAAAAAACATACCGAAGGCACTAGGTATTTGGATGTCGAGTTCAGACATGAAACTTGGCATAGGAGATTGAAGAGATCCAACACACGTTCTTTCTCCCCTTCTAAACACAGATGCTCACAGCTGAATCCAAGTTAAAAGTCCCATCAGTCCCAAAACACTAACATGGTTTGTAACACAAAAGTTTTGAAATTAACACCATATCTTAAGGGAGATTGAAGAGGAGCAAAAAGAGTTGGACCACATTTACTATTTTCTTTTGTTCTTTTTACCTCCATTTCTATACAATCTTAAAGTAATTTACCCCTTTAAATTTTAAATGGTAACTTTGAAAGCTTATGACTTTTTTTCATTCAAGTAAATCATATCAAGACACTTAACTTCTACTTTGCCCTATATTCTCTCAAATGCTACCATCAACTTTAGTGAAAGGGAAGATAAGGACAAATCACCCCCCCAACCCCCCAACAAAACAAAAAAAAAGGGATCATTATGCTGTTCTGCCTTCGACTTGTTTTAATCATTAACCAACAACCACTCTTTGAATAATAATCTTCACATCTCCAACCACAGATTTGTACTTCTTGTTTTGCTCTTAAATACTTTTATTGCCAATACTTTGTAAAAATCCTAAATCTGATCAGAGTATTTTAGTTTTTTAGTTTTTTCTTCTTTTTTTTTTTGGCAAGGATAGTCAGTGTGCATCACTTTATCACAATATAATGGTTGCTAAAGAAATATCTTTAAAAAATAAAAGACAGATCACACAATATAATGTTCTCAAATTCAAAATTTTAAGACCTAGAAACAATTTAAAATAGCCAAAGCAGAAGAGTTCAAGGGAAATTCTGGATGGAAATATTGAACACAAGAAGATAAAAAGGCTTGTCCAAGGAAGTGATAATATGCCAATGGCACTAACTAGTGTATTAATCCTTGAACATAATTCACTCTTCATGCTCCCATGAATTTTTCTTTTTCAATTATTTGTTTTAATGAGTAAGTTTGACTTCAAGAGGAGGTGGAGAAAGAGATTCAGTTATTCAAACTAGAAATCTATGCTTCATGCATGGCCAATTATGATGCTCTTAAACTAAACAAGTAATGGCAGAAAATAAATTTCTAGCTTATTGAATATAGTATATATTGAGTATATCTTCAATTCAAATTGACAACATGAATTTCCATAGAAACCAAGTGCAGCTGCATTTCTCAAATTTACAAAACGATTTATTTATATGACACAGGCAGTAGGCATGTGTCCAGAGAAGGTATACACAGATATTGAATTGTCCATATAACATAGTTATCATTTCAGTAACAAAACAAGAATCTAATTTTACATGTTTTTTTCCCCAATTACACTGTATGACTAATGAGATCCAAATATTAATAGACAGAAAAAGGGTGCCTAAATTTTCCAGTGGGTCTACTCACATGCATGCATCTGACGAGGTTTCTATCTGATCATGTGTGCAGAAAGTTCCTTCCCACTACCAAATGAATTATGTTAGTCAGGATTACTTTTGCTTTGTTCTTAAGACACGGTAAGATTGGAACTTACGGCAGCCACCCCATTATGATTGTGCTTTATTATATCAAGATATCAATGGATTTCTTTTTTCTTTTTTGTAGGTCAGACCAGATTTGATCTCAAATCTCTTGAGTTGTATTTAATACTCCATCAAACGATGATTACTCATCTTTTTCAACAATATAAAGTCAACTGGTTCACAAATAACACTCAACCACCTTGGATTTGTGTGTGTGTGTTAGTGAATTGATAACAAAGGTGTTTTACTTTTTTCTTTTCCTTTCAAACTATTTGCATTTCGGCTATAATTATCTATTTAATATTCATTAACATATGTCTTTAGGTTAAGCCTATAATTATAATAGTACGGACAATCACCACAAATGACAATCATCAGTAGTTTGGGGGAATCAAACCCAAAAAGTTTGGTCACATGGGATTCTACGACCTATGTTTTAAACAAGAAGCATTCATAAAATCACGAAAAGCATCACTAATCAATTCACTCTTCTAAAGGGAAAAAAAAAAACCAAAAAAAAAAAAAAAATCCTTAGCATTTGCTCAACAATTACAAAAGTCTCTATCTCAAAAGATTTTTTTTTTTTTTTTTTTTATTGGCTAATATTAAGACACGGTAAGATTGAAAAACCTATGGCAACCACCATATTATGATTGCTCTTTACTAGGTCAAGATATCAATGGATTTCTTTTTTATGTAGGCCAAATTTGATCTCAAATCTCTTAAAAAGTTGTATTTAATACTCCATTAAATGATGATTACTTTATCTTTTTTACAAAAATATAAAGTCAATTGGTATAGAAATAACACTTAACCACCTTGAATTTGTGTGTACGAGTCAATGAATTGATAACAAAGGTGTTTTACTTTTTTCTTTTCCTTTCAAACTATTTGCATTTCGGCCATAACTATCTATTTAATATTCATTAACGTATGTCCTAAGGTTAAGTCTATAATTATAATAGTACAGACAAACACCACAAATGACAATCTCCAGTAGTTTGAGAGGATCAAACCCAAAAAGTTTGGTCACATGGGATTCTACAACCTGTGTTTTAAACAAGAAGCATTCATAAAATCACGAAAAGCATCACTAATCAATTCACTCTTCTAAAGGGGAAAAAAAAAATCCTTAGCACTTGCTCAACAATTACAAAAGTCTCTATCTTGAAAGATTTTTTTTTTTTGGGGCTAATATTAAGACACAGTAAGATTGAAACCTATGGCGACCACCATATTATGATTGCTCTTTACTAGGTCAAGATATCAATGGATTTCTTTTTTATGTAGGCCAAATTTGATCTCAAATCTCTTAACAAGTTGTATTTAATACTCCATTAAATGATGATTACTTCATCTTTTTTACAAAAATATAAAGTCAATTGGTATAGAAATAACACTTAACCACCTTGAATTTGTGTGTACGAGTCAATGAATTGATAACAAAGGTGTTTTACTTTTTTCTTTTCCTTTCAAACTATTTGCATTTCAGCTATAATTATCTATTTAATATTCATTAACGTATGTCCTAAGGTTAAGCCTATAATTATAATAGTACAGACAATCACCACAAATGACAATCTCCAGTAGTTTGGGAGGATCAAACCCAAAAAGTTTGGTCACATGGGATTCTACAACCTGTGTTTTAAACAAGAAGCATTCATAAAATCACGAAAAGCATCACTAATCAATTCACTCTTCTAAAGGGGAAAAAAAAAATCCTTAGCACTTGCTCAACAATTACAAAAGTCTCTATCTTGAAAGATTATTTTTTTTTTTTTTTTTTTTGGGGCTAATATTAAGACACAGTAAGATTGAAACCTATGGCGACCACCATATTATGATTGCTCTTTACTAGGTCAAGATATCAATGGATTTCTTTTTTATGTAGGCCAAATTTGATCTCAAATCTCTTAACAAGTTGTATTTAATACTCCATTAAATGATGATTACTTCATCTTTTTTACAAAAATATAAAGTCAATTGGTATAGAAATAACACTTAACCACCTTGAATTTGTGTGTACGAGTCAATGAATTGATAACAAAGGTGTTTTACTTTTTTCTTTTCCTTTCAAACTATTTGCATTTCAGCTATAATTATCTATTTAATATTCATTAACGTATGTCCTAAGGTTAAGCCTATAATTATAATAGTACAGACAATCACCACAAATGACAATCATCAGTAGTTTGGGAGGATCAAACCCAAAAAGTTTGGTCACATGGGATTCTACAACCTGTGTTTTAAACAAGAAGCATTCATAAAATCACGAAAAGCATCACTAATCAATTCATTCTTCTAAAGGGAAAAAAAAAAAAAAAAATCCTTAGCACTTGCTCAACAATTACAAAAGTCTCTATCTTGAAAGATTTTTTTTTTTTTTTTTGGGCTAATATTAAGACACAAGTAAGATTGAAACCTATGGTGACCACCATATTATGATTGCTCTTTACTAGGTCAAGATATCAATGGATTTCTTTTTTATGTAGGCCAAATTTGATCTCAAATCTCTTAACAAGTTGTATTTAATACTCCATTAAATGATGATTACTTTATCTTTTTTACAAAAATATAAAGTCAATTGGTATAGAAATAACACTCAACCACCTTGAATTTGTGTGTACGAGTCAATGAATTGATAACAAAGGTGTTTTACTTTTTTCTTTTCCTTTCAAACTATTTGCATTTCGGCTATAATTATCTATTTAATATTCCTTAACATATGTCCTTAGGTTAAGCCTATAATTATAATAGATACAGACAATCACCACAAATGACAAGCGTTTGTAGTTTGGGGGAATCAAACCCAAAAATTCTGGTCACATGGGATTTCACGTATTAAACAAGAAGCATTCATAAAATCACAAAAGCATTGCTAATCAACTCACTCTTTTGAAAAGAAAGGGAAAAAAATCCTCAATACTTGCTCAACAATTACAAAAGTCCCTATGTCAAAAGATTTTTTTTTTTATTTTTTTATTTTTTGGGGCTAATATTAAGACACTATATTATGATTGCCCTTTACCAGGTCAAGATGTCAATGGATTTCTTTCTTATGTAGGCTAGATTTGATCTCAAATCTCTTAAGTTGTATTTAATATTCCATTAAATGATGATTACTTGTCTTTTAAAAAAAAAAAAAAAGTCAATTGGTATATAACTAACACTCAACCACCTTGGGTTTGTGTGTACAAGTCAATGAATTGATAACATAGGTTTTTTTTTTTTTTTTTTGGTGTCTTTTAAACCATGTACATTACGGCTATAATTAACTATTTAATATTTCTTAGCATATATCTTTAGGTTAACCCCAGACAATCACCGCATATGACAAGCATGCATCTACAATTTGGGGGAATCAAACCAAAAAGTCTGGTCCCAGACCTATTGCGTTAGTCAAATTTTCTATCATATTATACAAGAAGCATTCATAAAATCCAAAAAGCATTGCTCAACAATAACAAAATTCCCTGTCTCAAAAGCCTTGTAGCTTAATAATATTGTCTAGTTCTTATTATGTGAAGAATTTGTGTTTGAATTCCCTCTCCCACTTTTTGATAGCAAAAAAGTATTTAATACAAACCTGAGATGACGATGATGATGACCAGATCATGTAACATAATTCTAATGAAACAATAATTGAAATTAACAACAAACAACTAGTCCAAAAAAAAAAAGAGCAAAGTACCTGATTCTAAATGAAGCTGTGAGAGAGAGAGCGAGAGAGAGAGAGAGAGAGGAAGGAGAGAGAGATAGCTGAGAGAATTGAATAAGTTAAGGAAGGTGGTTGTGTGAGTTGGATCCTTATATAAAATAAACGATAAAATGACAACATTGTTTTGGCCACATCTTTGCTTTAATGTAGACAAGCATTCTTGACCATTAAGTTTCAAATTCCAGCCTAACCAAACGTTTGATTTCTTCTTCGAAATCCATTTCCCATTAAACGTATGGATTAAAACTGTTGGTATTCTTTGACTGTTTCGGTGGACGGTATTCATAGTTTACCAAAAAAACTTGAAGAAATGAGATAAAAAGGGACATTCATGTTTTTCTGTTTCTTTTTTCCCCTAGTAAAATGGGTTAATTATAGATTAAAACTCCTTTAAATTTTGAACACTCTTGGATTTCTTGAATACTCTGGATCGATTTGGCAATAGGCTGTCAATGAAGTTAGAAAATTTGATATCACACCCAACTTTTTATCCAGTCAACCAACCAACCAATAACCTTAGCCCCTTAGGAAGAAAATACGTGCCACGTAAGCTTTGTTCAACATTTTGAATGCATAGGCTGTCAATGCATGGCTCTTCTTTTTTTAATTTTAGTTTTTTTCATTCTCAACAATGAATTGTCAAATGACCCATGGTTCTTCCCCACTTGTTTAGCTCACTAGTGGATGGAATCGTACACATACAGTGAATGGTAATGTAAAGTTGAGTTGGAGAATTTATCAAGAAAATGTTGCATGACAAGGGCGAGGAGAAACAAAAACTTGAAAAAAATAGAAAAGACAACCCTAAACACCAGCAAAGACCAAAGAGTTGATCCCTAGCGTCTTGCTTTTTGAATCATAAAGCTTGCTACTCAAAAACCTTAAAAATGGTAGTATAAAAGGAGATTATTACAACATTGGCATTGGGGGCTCTAAAACTCCCAATTTGCTATTTTAAGACCTCAAACTCTAAAAATTAAGCTTCAACCAGATGGTTATACTTACATAAAATTGCAACTCAGCTAAAGTAAACTCTTAGCATTCACATCCAAGTTTATATCAAAGTTGTTATTTTACTATGTAAAAACCTACTTTATCTATTATACCAACTTATTTTACAATATATCCAACATCCTAATTTATTATTATAACATACAACTCATTAAAATAATATAACTACACAATAAAATAATATAAAAAGAGAGGAGAGAGAGTGGACTCAAAAAATAGGGAAGAGAGAGACAATATTTTCACATTAAAAAATTCTTTACAACTTGGTTTTTGATGTGCATGAAATATATACAATAAAGTATCATCAGATTTGCATAGTTAGCCTTCCTTTTATATTATTTTGTGACTAATTATATATTACATTTGTTTTATGGAAAATAAAGGCTATTCATGTTGAGAGGCTCAATAAGTTACAAGTTGTATGGTACGTGGGCCAAGCCAATTATAAAGCTAACTTAAGAGAAGAGAGCTTGCTATAAAGTAAAGATTCAGCCCAAAGAAATAGAACACCCAGCCCAGACATGTATTCAAGAAGAAGCCAAGATGCAATCCAACATGGATGAAGTTTGCTAGGAAAGAAACTCTTACAATCAAGCCATGAGGTGTCCGTATCACAAAAGAAATACAAGTCAGCGTGTAAAGCTAGGCCACGGAGTCCCTTGCATGTGCGTGGCTTGGAAATATGAATTCCTTATTTTGATTGTATTTGGAATATAGCAAAGTGTAAGAGCATTTGCACTAGGCATGCTAAATCGCATATGTCCAGTAATTTTACCATTTTCACACAAAAAGCATGCTTCATCCGGAAATGTAAAACTCAACTATTGCAAATTTTTTTGCAATAGTACTACAGTGCAATTCTACCTTTAGAATTGCACTGTAGCACAATTCTAAACCAAAATAATAGTTTTTAATACTCTCTCTCCTCCTTTTTTAACCTCAAAAATTTTCTCTCCTCTCTCATTATTTCTCCTTTTTTCTCTCTCTTCCTTCTCTCTTTCTCATCTACTCTATGCTCTCTTCAAACCCAAGACCCCGTGCTCTCTCTCTCTCTCTCTCTCTCTCTCTCTCTCTCTCTCTCTCTCTCTCTCTCTCTCTCTAGTGGTTATGGGTTTCTCTATCTCTCTTTCTGGTGGTGGGACGCTCACTACATCCAAGAAGGTGGTTCCTTTGATTGGTACTAGCGTTACTTTGCTCTCCGCCCTTTCGTTCGCAAGTATGTTCGTCCCTCCTCTCGTGTGCTCATGGTTGGCTGTGGCAATGCCGGTAATTTCATCTCCTTTTCTTTGTTCTGTTTTGTTAGGTAACAGTTTTGTCTGCTTTGTATTGTTTTCCTCTGTTTGGTAGCTGGGAAAGTTGTGGGAAAAGAAAAAGATATGAAATTGGGTTTGTGACTGACGTGGGCGTGGGTCGGTGTGGGCTTTGACAACAGTGGGTCGTGGGTTTTGACGACAGTGGAGATCGGCTTGGGTTTTGATGAGATCAGCGTAGGTGTGACAACGGTGGAGATCGGCGTGGTGCAAATTGATGGGTGGCGAGATTGGCGTGGCGGAGATCGGTGGATTGGGTTTTGATTTTGCTATGAATTTTGAGTTTTGATTTTGCTATTGATTTTGGCTAGATGGCGAGACTAAGCTTTGATTTTGCTCAGAGAGAGTGACACCGGTGGTGGATTGGTATTTTGTTGGGATTTTGGCGGGTTTGGGGTTACGGTGGTAGATGTCTGGAGGTGGTTTGGTTAAGAGGATGGTTGCTGTGCGGTGAGAGTGACAAAGAGACAAAAATTAGAAAGGAGAGAGATATAATTTGTTTATTATTTGATTGTATAATTTATATTATTTTAATGTGTTGTATTGTAAAATAAAAGATATGAAATTGGGTTTATGACTGACGTGGGCATGGGTCGGTGTGGGCTTTGACAACAGTGGGTCGTGGGTTTTGACGACGGTGGAGATTGGCTTAGGTTTTGATGAGATTGGCGTAGGTGTGACAACGGTGGAGATCGGCATGGTGCAGATCGATGGGTGGCAAGATTGGCGTGGCGGAGATCGGTGGGTGGCAAGATTGGTGGATTGGGTTTTGATTTTGCTTGAGTTTTGAGTTTTGATTTTGCTATTGATTTTGACTGGATGGCGAGACTAGGCTTTGATTTTGCTCAGAGAGAGTGACACCGGTGGTGGATTAGTATTTTGCTGGGATTGTGGCGGGTTTGGGGTTACAATGGTGGATGTCTGGAGGTGGTTTGGTTGAGAGGATGGTTGCTGTGTGGTGAGAGTGACAAAGAGACAAAAATTAGAAAGGAGAGAGATATAATTTGTTTATTATTTGATTGTATAATTTATATTATTTTAATGTGTTGTATTGTAAAATAAAAGATATGAAATTGGGTTTGTGACTGACGTGGGCATGGGTTGGTGTGGGCTTTGACAATAGTGGGTCGTGGGTTTTGACGACGGTGGTGATCGACTTGGGTTTTGATGAGATCGGCGTAGGTGTGACAACAGTGGAGATCGGCGTGGTGCAGATCGATGGGTGGTGAGATTGTCGTGGCGGAGATCGATGGATTGGGTTTTTATTTTTCTATCAATTTTGGGTTTTGATTTTGCTATGAATTTTGAGTTTTGATTTTGCTATTGATTTTGGTTGGATGGCGAGACTAGGCTTTGATTTTGCTCAGAGAGAATGACACCGGTGGTGGATTGGTATCTTGCTGGGATTGTGGCGGGTTTGGGTTTACGGTGGTGGATGTTTGGAAGTGGTTTGGTTGAGAGGATGGTTGCTGTGTGGTGAGAGTGACAAAGAGACAGAAATTAGAAAGGAGAGAGATATAATTTGTTTATTATTTTGATTGCATAATTTATATTATTTTAATGTGTTGTATTGTAAAATAAAAGTTGGAATGTTGGGAGTGTTGTAAAACTGTATTGTATAATTGATAAAGTGACTTTTTGGAATGGTAAAATAGGATGGGGTAGAATTCCCGGATGTGAATGCTCTAAGGCGGCTATTTTCATATATAAGCCTCTAGGTTAGATTGTTTAAGGGGAGGCTGAATGTATAGAAAGCTGCGGCTACCTCTTTCATGACAGTTAGTTTTAATTATTTTTCTAGTTTAATGTTTAGTATTTTATTTTTTGTGTTTTATTTCAATTACTATGAGTAGCTAAATTTATAATTAGGGTTGAGGATGAAATCTTGTTAAGGATTATTAGTAATATTCATGTGATTTGATTTTTCCCACAATAGTTGTTCTTTAATGATTTAAATTGTTCTTGCTTCATATCTGTTGAGGACAAATTTTTCATGCCACATGACTTTATTTCATTGGCAACTCACGTCACGTCAACACTATCATGGATTTTGGGAAAATCTCTTCTAAAATCCAAAAGAGCCCATATTTACACAAAAAGGCGTCAAAGCTCATAGTTCAAGCTCATAACACATCATCTCATTTTTTGGCTCATGATCCAAGCTCATGAGTCTCATAAGGGGAATTTTGGGAGTCGTGGTTTGGAGGGCCAAGAAGTATGTTCAGTAAAACTCCAGTGGTTCAAAGTTGATAAAGGAAAGCATGTTGCTTTGCATGTCTTCCCCAATTCCCTGAACTCTGATGGGTTAGTGTGCAATAGGTAACATTTGGGTAAACCTCTCATATCACATAACACTTAAAATGATAAAAATCTTTATACTCTTTACATAAAAATTAATGTTCATCATATAATATAAGTTTAGAAATGTAATTACATCATTTCATATTAATTATATTATTATCATCTAAATCGATTATGAGCACATGGCTAAATATATATTAACATCTCATATCTAGCATTAAATGCTCTCTTTACTCTCCAAGATTTGGTTAAAATACAAAAAGATCATATTTACATCTCTAAAACTTCATCAAATATCAACAAACTAGTTTATTACTTACCAAAATTATATATGAACCAAACATATAATTTTTCCAATAGAGGAAACTTATCCGAAAACACCAAAAACGGCTCCAGCAGAAACTACAAATAGCTTTTACAGAAGCTGTAACAGCTCCAACAGATCTGTAGCAGCTCCAGCAGGTTGACACATGTCCTAAAATGATGTCATTCGCCCATAAATGCCTAATCCCAACAGCTGTGGTACCAGAAACAAGAGGATCCCTTAAAGATTATCTCACCATCTTTAGTTAAATCATGAATATAATGCCAAGTATTTTTTCTCCAAGCAAAGGATGTCATCCACATGACATCATCCAGCTGTGTCAGCAACATTTAAATCTCAAGATTTCTTCTTTTGGTTAAAAAACAAAAGACCACTTACTTTGTCAAAAAAATTTCCTTATTTGCTAATTTTCCTTATACTAAATTTTGATCTAATTACATAACTTGGCTCTATATAAAGAGGACCAAGCTACGCACTAAACACATCATCCATCCTCCCCTTTTTGATCCCCCTCTCTGCTCTCTCTCTCTCTCTGAATCCCCAATGTTCTGAAATTGGATTCACCTTGCTGCATATGTCTCAAAACTCTTCTATACTTCTCCATCTCCCTTACAAAAATATCTCTTCATAGATAACAACACAACACATATATTACAACATACCATCATCCATTACCCATCTTTCCCACACTCCATCATTTTGAAACTTCATCATTTTTGCTGCCCAAAACACATCTCCATCTCATTCTCCATTTCTCATACAAAACTCCCTTTTTAGAAAGCAATATAACCAATGTCATAATACAAAAAAACAATTCCAGCAGCAACCTTTACTATATTTAACCTTCATTTATCTATCTCATACTTCCATTTATTTTACAAAACACATTCCTCAAAAAATACCCATACATATTTCTCATATATCTCTAAACTCCATATCTCACAAAGTATAAATATACAAGATCCATGTCCAACAAAGTATCTACAAATAATTCTCATACATATTACAAACACCATATCTCACAATATATACATATTTCTTACCATCTCCACACATCTTAAAATATATCAGACACTTTTCCAAGAACTTATTACTAAAAGCCCTTTCTTATGAAAGGCAAAAACTTATAAAATCAAAAGCCCTTCTTATGGAAGGCAATATCACTCATATTTGACAAAAAACTAAAAGAGCATTACATTGGGAAAGTCATTTAAGTGTATGATAAAAGGGGATAAACTTAACCAACCTATGCATATGGCTGGACATACTCTCTCTCCCTCAGTTGCACCCATTTTTCCCCTTCAATCATGAAGTCACCATGGAAGGACTCAGAATATCATATTGTACTGCTGGACTCATTCTATCACGCTCCTGAAATGTCTAAGTCCACTGTTGTCCTACGGCTGGAGCCCCAAACTATGAAGATAAATCATTATATTTTACCTTCAAACTTATATTATCAAGTATGTTTTGTTCATCATTATTATACCACTCGACTAATGTTATTATGCTGCTGGACTCGTTTTCTCATGTTGTTGAAATGCTAAGTCCACTGATGTTATGGCTGGAGCTGTAAAATATGAAGATAAGTCATTATATTTTATCTTCAAATTTATATTATTAAAAATATTTCATTCATTACCGCTGGATGCAAGCTATTTTAATATCATCTCACTATTTAATGAACATGATCTCACTAATACTTCATTAATGAACATACATATTAATAAATCAATCTACCATCGTTGCGCATATATTATTTAAACATGAACCACCATTGGACACATATTATTTGGACATGAATCACCCTTGGACATATATTATTTGGACATGGACCATTGCCGGACATACCTTATCATATTGAACATGAACCATAAACCGCAACTAAACATGGACTATTGAATTCATCCCATTGTTGGACATTAGACACCTAATTAAACACTTTTTAATATTGGACATCATTTAATAAACATAATAATAACGTATCAACTTACCATTTATTCAAAGTTATCATCTTAAGCATATTATTTATTTATTTCAACTATTATCATGATTCTATGACTTTGGGTTTATCTATTTTGTAGGCTCAAAAATACACTGGAAGCCATTGGTCTATGCGGCCCAATATCGAGTTCTGGGTTGACCTCCCCAAAACAAATCCTGGCCTAGCAAAGTCACACCTCCAAAGGCATGTGGCTACGCACGAAAGCAGCCCCCGACAATATCAATTGACTAAGATGGGATTCTAAATATGAGTTCAATCATGTTTTTCTCATGATTTAGGATTTATCTTAATTAATTGAATGCTTGGTCTATTATTTCTTGATTATAAAATTGGATATCTCTTGTGATTTGTTTGGCTACATATACAATTGATGATTTGATTTTATACTTAGGAAGCGAAGAATAACATGCTTTAGATATTTAAATAGAAGTTTTAATGATAATATTTTCTATGGTAGCAAGATTGATTTCTAGATTATCATGTAGTGGTTGGGAAAAATTAATGATCATATATATATACTGATATGACTTACAAGACGGATTCCAAAACCTTAATTCATTTCTATAGGTTGTTTACATCTCTTTATTGCTTTATATTATATCTTTGCTTAGTTTAATTATTTGTTTATTTATTTAATTTCAAAACAACCAATTTTTATTAAACTAGATTAGGATTAATTTGATTAATTTTCCTACGTTCATTTAAGTCCTTGTGGGTTCGACCTCGTTCTTATCAAACTATACTTCAATACGGTTCGTACACTTACAAGTACTTTAAAATTTCACAACAGTTGTAAAATTTTTTGGATATGCACACTTGGATAAAGTAGGTTTTTTATGCATTGGGGTTGTAGAATAGCCATTGGGGGGTTTGAGAACCCCCAACGCTAATGCTCATTAGCATCTAAGTATCTAAAAATAATACCCATTTTATCCTTAAAAAACTACTTTTATCTATTTTACGCTACCATTTTACAACTTACACTACGTCTAATTTCTTATTTTTCACATCACAACCAATACTATTCATTTATCTATTCTCTCTCTCTCTCTCTCTCTCTCTCTCTCAATGTTTCTCTTTGCTATTAGCAACCATACCAGCAATTAGTCTACAAACCAAGCATCGCCACCACGGCACCTGCTTACTCACTCCCAAGTGCAGGAGATCGTAGTAATATAATTCTCTGAGTACCGAGGTCGAACCACAAGGAGTAGGATAAATTCAAAGACAATATAATTAAATAACAATTTGGGTGAAGAAGAAAAATACTTTTGTTTGTTGATTGTTAACAAGAATATAATAAAAACTGATTTAAATCAATAATGTAAATACTAGGGCATCGGGGTGTTTCCCTATATCGATATGAAATTCTTTGTGATCTAGGAAAATATCTATTTCATAATTGATTATTCTTATACAATTAAACACTTATGATTCGGTTGAACTGAGATAATTCAAGAACGCATGATAACCTCAATTGATAATGCGGTTAGAAAAGTTTTCAGAAAAACCCATTCACTTTAAAACCTGATTTCTATTTGAAACTATTAGAAATTCATCTAAACAATAAGAAAAACATGATTGAACTTATTGAAAGCATGGAAGAACTAATACATCAAAAGAAATTTAATTGAACAATCAAATATGTTATTGATAAAATCCTAGAAAGAATTACATTGAATATTCATACTGTATAGAAGAAACATAACCCCTAGCCCTAGCAAAGAGTTTAGGCTGCCATTAGAGAAAGAAAAATACAAGGTTTTCTCTGCCAAATTTGTTCTGCCCAGCCTCACCTCAAAACCCTAATGTCTAAGTGTCTAAAGAAAAATAAAACTTATACTATTTTAATTTCTGTCCAGGTTTACAGCAGTAACTTGTGAGTTAATTTCGGCCTTCACAAATTAAGAATTTCAAAAAACTCAAAACTGCAAAGTTGTAGATATTTAAGTCACGGTTCCAACCCATCCATACTTGTATCAATTGGATTTTTAAGAAGAGAGATACGCCTAAAATACTGATCAGTGCTCAAATTAGATTTTTCCTTTTCAGATTCTGTCTCTTTGATTTATTTCTTTATTTGAAGTTTCCAATCATGGCAGTCGATCCTAACACTCCAGCTGCACCTCCTTAGACATTTAAGCATGATCCTTTAACTCCACTTTAATTCTAGTTTGGCCTCCATTCTTTCACAAATTTCTGTAAACTCATATTTCTCACATGATTTCCTGAAAGTAGAAAATTACACACAATGAGTAGCATCTTATTCAAGAAATTATGTAAAAATAAATAATAGGGACTAATGCAAATCATGGCTTAATTATACAAATTAAGCATAGTAATAAGGAGATAACGCCCATATAAACATATAACAAGTATACATTTTAAGGCATTATCAGCACCCAAATCTACAAACCGAAACCAACCCCACTATCCACCAAAACACTAAAATTAAACAACCACCAAAACACTAAAATTAAACAACCACCAAACCAACGAAACATCAAACCACCAACCACCAAAACACCAAACCAACTCTACTCTTGAAATACTGAATCGCCACCACCACAATTGAAACACCAAACTAAACACTAAAAACAAAAACTAACAACCGAAACTCAAAGCAACTGCCAAAACCAAGCCTAGCAACCATTGAAACCAAGCCCAGCACCACCAATTCAAACCAAACAACCGATTTAGCCACTAATTCAAAACTAACCAACTAATTCAACCCACAACCCCCGATTTAAACCCAAAACCACCGATTCAAACCCACTAAACGATCAGAAACAAAACCCAGCCGCCGCCACCATGCACCTTTTGTCCTCAAAGCTGTCGCCACCTCCTACCAAAGAGAGAGCAATATTTTGGTTTGGTCAAGGAGAGAGAGAGAGAGAGAGAGAGAGAGAGAGAGAGAGAGAGAGAGAGAGAGAGAGAGAGGATGAATAAAATATATGAGTTTTATGTTTAGATAGAGTGAACATTGATTTCTATAAGTAAGAAATCGTTGTAGCAAAATTGTAAAAATTTTTCGGTTTAGACACTCGAGTAAAGATGGGTTTTTAGTGTTTTTGGGTTCTAAAATAACAATTTGGGAGTTTTACAAACCCAATGCTAATGCTCTTACTAATAAGAGTTTACTATAGCAAATGTCTATTTCCTTTTAATGGTTTTTTAAATTTTATTCTCTCTCTCTCTAACCTCACCACCGGTGTGGGTTGTTTTGCATAGAGATCGGTATAGATCTTTTTGCAGATCACGTGGGTTGTGATGTTGAGATTGGTGTGTGACAGCGGCGTGGTAGTGGTAGAGATCGGTTGGAGGTATTAAGATTGGTGCTAGTTGTTGGTTTAGTGGTAGGTTGGCGTGCATGGGTCGTGGATTGTGGTGCAATAGTGGTGGCGTGGGTCATGCAATGGTGGCATGGGTCTTGAGATTGGTTTATTAGTGTAAGGTGAATTATGAAATTTGATATTAAAATACATAACTTAGTTTATTAGTATTTAAACTAACGATTTTTTTAAATACCCGGATGATAATATTCTCAGTAACCATAAGTAGCAAACAAGGAGGATGAGTGAATAGCATTTGGAGAAGCTTTTTAATTTCAAAAACCAAGTAGAGATTTTCGGGTTGAGTTTAATTTTAATAAGGATTTGAGTGGGTTTTACATACTCCAATTAAAATTGTCACATCATATTTTCAAATATTAAGGGATAATTCTTTCCATAGACAATCTTTTGAGAAAAATTAAAATCTCATACCCTTGGATTTGAATAACCACGAATTTCAACTAGCTAGGCCGCCAAAATCCGTCAGAGATACTATCGAAGTCCAAAAGAGCAGCCAACAAATATGTATTACTCAAGGTTTTGTTTGTTGGTTGGAAAAAGACTTCAAGAATAAAAATTAGAAGAACTAGTCGCTAACTCATGCTATGCATGGGAACCTACCTATTTGTGAGGTAGACAAAAATAATTCTATAAAATCTAAAACTGATTAAGAAACTACAACATTGCATGATTTTCTCTTATATGACTTCAATTTGTGTTACAATTTGTTGAAGAAGCTATTACTTGAACGTGCAATGACTTACAAAAAATTTGTCAGACAGTTTTAGATATTGCAAAAAAAATAACTCAAAAATTCAGATATTAAAAATTCTTAAAGACCAAAAAATATTAAAAAATTAGATGATTCACAATTTAGAAATTATTGAAACAAAACAAAATATACATAACTAAACAATAGAGAAATATAAGAGAAAGATGAGTTACATTCAAAAGAATAATTTCAATTATTGCAAGCTTTTTTATGTTGTAAAAAACAATTAAATAGAGTTTAGTGGTTCATGTACGAAAATTACTTTTTAAAAAATACATGAAAAATCATATATATATATTTAACAAAGTAAAGGAGAAGAAAATAACATAAGAAGAGCTCGTACTGTTACTCGGCTTTAAAAAATATATATTGGGATTTGTTGCTTTTATAGTGTTCATGATTAGTCTCGTAAATTTGGAGATAAATTATTAAAGTTTAAGTTAGAGTTTAAGCTGGACTTGTTAGAGAGGTAGAGTTTCACTTCTTGTAATTTGAATTAAACAAATTTTTTTTTTTTTTTAAATGATAATGATGAGTTTGAATTTAAGTTGGACTTCTTAGAGAGATAAAGTTTCACTTTTTATTAAGTTTGGACTAAACAAAAATAATTTTATTTAAATAAAATGATAATTTTATTTAAATATTGTGCTGACATGGAAAATTATAAGAGTTTCCGAGATTTCGAATTAAACAAAAATAATTTTATTTTTAAAAAATGATAATGATGAGTTTGAGTTTAAGTTGGACTTGTTAGAGAAATAGAGTTTCACTTTTTGTCAAATTTGGACTAAACAAAAATAAAATGATAATTTAAATAAAATGATAATTTAAATAAAATGATAATTTTATTTAAATATTGTGATAATGTGAAAAATTGTGAGAGTTTTAAAGGTTTCGGTTATATATATATATATATATATAAAAGAAATTTTTAGACCAATTTGTATAGTGTATTGCACAAGCTAATAGGATGTAGTTGGCTCTCGGTTTCTGGGTTAACTTTTGGAATTAAATACCAGTTCAATTCTAGCAGTAATAAAAAAATTTAAAATGGTTTGGATAAATTTAGTTAGATCCAAGCCCATAATGTCCCACGATTGTTGAAAATTTTGTGCAAGAGTAAATCCCTAAACTTTTTATGATTATATATGAATTCGAAGAATTAATACACAATTTTTTTAAAAAAAAAAATTTATTTACTTTTCTTATATTTTGCAGTATCACACCTTTTTTTTTTATATTAAATAAAGATATAATTTAAAAATAAATGAAGAGTAATCACTTTTATTTTATTTTGTGAATTAAATGAATAGTAATCTATATATACTACATCATATCATATATACTGACTTTGTAAAGAAGTCCACTCCGTTTCAGACTCTATCATAAAATATCATGCTAATGAAGTAGAGAAAAAGAAAAAAGAGAGAGACCGACTTCAATATAAAATTATTTTAAAAAAATAATTTTGTTTAAAAAAAATGATAATGATGTGGTAAAAAAAAAAAATTGATAATGATGAGTTTGTATTTAAGTTGAACTTGTTATAGACATAGAATTTCACTCATTGTTAAGTTTGGATTAAAATATTGTACTGACATAAAAAATTGTAAGAGATTCCGAGATGAGATGAAAACCAATAAAAATTTTTGCCACCTCAATTATTTGTAAAACTGTTATAAAAAAATTTATGTATATAACATTACTTTAAAAGCTATATTATATTTTTGAAGGTAGAAACCGAAAAACCCATATTCTCCCGCTGTCGCCTCTGACTCTTTGATTCTTTTCCAAATCCCAAGCGCCATTTTGGAGAAAATAAAATTTATAAAGTGTTTTTTCATTTGCTTCATTTTGCCTTCGTCCTTACCCTCTGGAAAGTCGAATCTTCCACACTACTAGCCCAAGCTAATTATGTATAGATACAGTATCCCCCAAAAAAATGTATAGAGACAAGAGGAAGATAAAGGTGAAGGATGAAAGAGAGCCGTTGTTGGTGATGGGCCTTGAGAAGATAAGCCATAGTTTTTGGTCTGGTCCAAGAGAAAGAGCGGATTGGTATTGATTGTATGGCAGGCTCTATACTCTATAGCTTAGTTTGTGACTAGCTGGCAAGGCACACTGGGTGGGTTTAGAGTGAATGCACTCTCAAGTAATTGTAATTCAACTTAGCAATTAATTACATTCACCATAGATTATCAACAGAAGCCTTGGAAGTAAAAAGGGCAATTGAAGCTAACAAAGTGTGATGTAGAAGGAGACGTACCCTTGTGTTTGAAGCAATTAACTTGGGATTTGGTCCTAAGTGGTGAATGATTTTGGATTCTAGTTTTAGATGGAGGACAAGTGTGAGAACAAACTGGATCGTGACTTAAGACAGTTGGACACAGAGTTCCTACCTAGTGCTGTAGTGCATGTATATGATGGGATCCATCTCCATATTTTTTGTGTTATGTCAGCTAGTATAACTTTGATGTATTATGTCAGCTAGTATAATTTTGATGTATGATCAATGATGGGGCGTCATCTCAATATATTGTGGTGTTTACTTACATGCGTTGGCATCATTTTAATTAGTTGAGAAAAAAATATATAATCCTAATAATCTACGATAATAAAGAGAATAATGACCACACACCGCATCAATCACTCTAAAAAGCAGCGATAGGGCTGATGCGCGTTTTCTGTGTTTTTTTTTTTTAAAGACCAACCCCTCTTGCTCGGTTCATGAAACATAAACATGCAAAAGTTTTTTTTTTCATGAACCAGTGCAAAAGTTTTTTTAGACCATTTTGTACTGTTCCTGAAACATGAACAATGCAGAAGTTGCTTGCACGGTTTATGAAACTTGAAGAATGCAGAAGTTGCTTGCACGGTTCAAGAAACAGAAGGCAAACAGTAATTTTTTAAATTATTTTTAGTTTTCAGTTTAAAAAAAGCTGTATCCAAATTTTGCTTTATCCGAATGCACCCTAATTAACACAATCTACTCTAATTAGAACAACCTACTCTATCAAAATCACTTTAATTAGCTTAACCCCAAAAAAAGCTCTTACATGGCTAAAGACATAAAAGACAAACGTACGAACCACGACTATGAATTTCACTTCCATAAGCCAACTTCAAACAATCAAACCTACTAGTCTCAACTATTGTTCTAGGAGTCCTAAGAAAAATCAATTGAGTTTCTTCTTTACCAATTATGCCTGGGTTTGAAAACCAAAGCACCTAAAACATGGAGGTATCATCAAGCACACAATCCATAGCACAAATATACTCACAAACATAGCAACATCAACAAATTTATTTAAAGGCCACATCAGGGCCATAGACATAATAATATAAATATAAAAGAGTTTTAGATGTTTCCACCATTAAAGCAGAAACAATTAAACAGAACCATAAATCATAAGAACCATAATTTCCAATCATAAAAAGAAGCTTTTTCACTCCTCAGAAAGCACCACCACGGAGACGGAGAACAAGGTGAAGGGTGGACTCCTTCTGGATGTTGTAGTCAGCAAGAGTGCGCCCATCCTCGAGCTGCTTTCCTGCAAAGATCAACCTCTGCTGGTCTGGTGGGATCCCCTCCTTGTCCTGGATCTTCGCCTTCACGTTGTCGATGGTATCCGAACTCTCCACCTCCAAAGTAATGGTCTTTCCGGTGAGGGTCTTAACGAAGATCTGCATACCACCACGGAGACGGAGGACAAGGTGAAGGGTCGATTCCTTCTGGATGTTGTAGTCGGCAAGGGTGCGCCCGTCTTCGAGCTGCTTCCCGGCGAAGATGAGCCTCTGCTGGTCTGGTGGGATGCCCTCCTTGTCCTGGATCTTAGCCTTTACGTTGTCGATGGTGTCGGAGCTCTCGACCTCCAAGGTGATGGTTTTGCCGGTGAGGGTCTTGACGAAGATCTGCATGCCACCACGGAGACGGAGGACGAGGTGAAGGGTGGACTCCTTCTGGATGTTGTAGTCGGCGAGGGTGCGCCCATCCTCGAGCTGCTTTCCGGCGAAGATGAGCCTCTGCTGGTCCGGTGGGATGCCTTCCTTGTCCTGGATCTTGGCCTTGACGTTGTCGATGGTGTCGGAGCTCTCGACCTCAAGGGTGATGGTCTTTCCCGTCAAGGTCTTGACGAAGATCTGCATGCCACCGCGGAGACGGAGGACGAGATGGAGGGTGCTTTCCTTCTGGATGTTGTAGTCGGCGAGGGTGCGGCCGTCCTCGAGTTGCTTTCCGGCGAAGATCAGCCTTTGCTGGTCTGGGGGAATTCCTTCCTTGTCTTGGATCTTGGCCTTGACGTTGTCGATGGTGTCTGAGCTCTCGACCTCGAGAGTGATTGTCTTGCCGGTCAGGGTTTTCACGAAGATTTGCATCTATCGAAAACAACAGTAACGATATGAGATTACGATACGACGCCGTTTAAGATCTCATGAATTTCCATAAAAAATTTTCCAGATTCAACAGATCAGATCGATCAATCAAAAGCAATATATAGAAACAAATATAGATTTAGTTTTTTTTTTTTTTTTCATTTTCCATACAGATCTTACGAAATTTATTGGTTTTTAGTTTTAAACAAGAAATCCTCCACTATAATCAACTTTTTTCCTTTTTTTTATTTTTATTTTTTTACAGATCTGACCAAATCAATTAGATTTGAACACAAAATAGCACCAATTACCATATGGCTTTTACAGATATGATAGATCTATAATCCTATGCTTTTACTGCTATGCGGCTTAAGCTAAAGTCCACTAATATATATAGTCAAATTCCTCGAATTTCCGTATAAATCCCACAGATCCATAATTGCTTTGATGATTATTTAAGTTTGGATTTCCCAAATACTATAGATATAAAAATCTTATTGCAGGGAATTTTACTATTCTTTTCCTACAAATCGAGAAGAGAAATCTAAAAAGGACTGGAAGAATAAATAAAAATATAAATAAAAGAAGAAGAAAATACCTTGAGAGAGTTTTGATTTTTTGCTTCACAAAAGAGATATTGGATTGAATCTGAACGATGAAACAATGAAGGAGTTGGGCTTGCTTTATAGGAATAAAGTTGAAGAGTTGGACACGGAAATTGAGGGACCCGTGACTAAGAGGCTGAATTAGGTGATGACACGTGTCCAGCATGAGGTGTCGGGCACTAGTGTACACGGCAAGTTGGAATCCGATGATTTCGAGGTAATTTATTTATTTGTTTAACGACGTCAATGGTTGTAACGTATTGGTTGGTTTTAGCGGTAGTTGACGGCGGTAATGACGGAGTTAAAACCGTGGAGAATTGGATTTTGAATAGCATCGCTTGTTATCTATACTACTATCCAAGGGATTTTTTCTATTTAAATTCCTCATTTTTTAGTTCAAAAATGCTCCTATACTTCTATATTTAAGTAGAAACAAAACTAAAGGATATTCTGGTAAAAATGCAACTTTAATTCCCACTAAAACATTGCCTATAAAATAGGACTACTCTCCTGTAATTTTTCAAACTGCTTTATCCACTTATAAATTAGATTCATTTAAAAAAAACACTTATAAATTAAATTCTCAAAATAAAAACATAGGGTTTTTTTTTACTAAAAGAAAAAGTCTCACCACACACGCGTAGCGTGTATGATGAGACTAGTGTTACTGGCACATAGTCGTAGCATAAGTTTTGTTTGATAAGAGATTTTTAATAATATTATTTACATATTATAAAATAAGACGTGAATAAAGAAGTATGATAAAAATATATATTGTCATGTTTAAATAATAAAAATTATTATTTAAATAACTATACCAAATATTACCTTAATTTTTGTTTGTTTGACGGAGTTATCTATGAGGTACGGAGAAGTCAGAGTCAATGGGCCGGCGAGGTTTGTATTGTATTTGTATATTTTGCAAGTGGGTTTTGTTTATTTCTCGTGGGCCCCACTAGGAGTTGTTGGTGGAGCTATAAAGATTCCTAGGTCATCCACCCACTCCTCACAGGTCAAGCCTTCTTTTATTATTTATTTATTTTTATATTAGAGATAATATAGAATTTCGATTATAAACATTTTTGTTGTAATGCAGAATTTTTTTTTTTTTTAAAGAAGAAATTAGAGTTGCTGAGCTAACTAAAATTAACGTTTTGTTTTTATTATTTATTCGAATGCGGTGAGGAGGAGAAATAAAGGAGAAATAATGGGGTTATGGACACAATCAGGGGCATAGTCAGGAATACATACTTAAGGGGGTCGGGTTGTAACAGAGATATACCAAATATAATTTTTAAGTCTATTGGATACAAAATTATCAACTTTCATATATTATTATATACTTGAACATGTTGAGAATTCAACCGAAATTTCAAACCTATGAGAAACAAAAAAATAGAGAAAATAAAACACCAAAAGTAAAACAATCACACGCAC
Source organism: Quercus rubra (assembly GCA_035136125.1). Classification (NCBI taxonomy): domain Eukaryota; kingdom Viridiplantae; phylum Streptophyta; class Magnoliopsida; order Fagales; family Fagaceae; genus Quercus; species Quercus rubra. Next base: position 10,715,848 of record CM068734.1, on the reverse strand, counting down.
AAGACAGTATTTACGTGGTTCGACAATTTGCCTACGTCCACAGAGTTGCAGGAATTTCATTATTATCAAAGAAAATTACAATGTGCGGCTACAGTGTTTTTCTTTCTCAAAAACAACAACAAGACAAAACCCTAATCACAAAAAAAAAAAAACAGCTTTTATATCCTGCGCACAGGATTCACAATGAGTTACAAAACGGGCCAAAAATTTTTTGTCAGCCCAAACCTCCTCTCCATGGACTAAGTCTCAGTAAATCTCTCATTATTCGGGTCAGGTCATGTCATCAACCGAATCAAATCATGCCTGACGACGATTTTTCATGGAATAAAATTCATCCATTATCATCTCTATAGTGAAATTCCCTGCAATTTCCTTCTCTATATAAACTATCATATTATCTGCCAAAAGCTTATCCTCCATTCTATTGCGAAGTCTTGTTTTTAACAACTTCATAGCTGAGAAAGCTCGTTCTGTAGTTGCTGTAGAAACTAGAAGGGTCAATACAAGACAAATAAGTCTATCAATCAAAAAATATATTTTAGACTTTCCTGAAATTTTTAATCCCCTACATAGCTCAGAAATTGTACTCATATTCTGAAAATCTGGATGTTTTATCATATCAAGCTCATAATGTCGCAATTGAGACTCAAAAAGTTCTTGTTCATGTTCAGTGAAATCTTGAGGATAATATTTCTTAACCAAATTGCATATATCAACAATCTTGAATAATCTAAAAACATCCTTGGGATTTAAAGCTGAACTAAGAATGACAAGTTCCGTTGTTAGCTCACAAAATCTACTTTTCAATTCTTGCAATTGAAAGTCTATTGCAACTGTAAATATGCCAATTCTAAAATGATGTTCCATTGTTAAATCGTCATCTTGACGACGATATCTACCTCGACCTTTAGTGTAACAAGCATTCATATTAAGAATATCAATTTCATGTTGCTCACAAAATGATATAACACTAACAAGTAAAGGCTCCCATTCATCATCTCTCAAATTTTGAATAAGTGATTTTGTAGTTGAAACTAAATGCATGGCATTTAAAAGGTCTTGAGATTGTTGTTGCAAAACTTGACAAAGAACATTAGTAATTCCCATTATCTCTTTCATCAAATGCAAGATTAAAATAAATTCAAATGATGTTAATACCTGATAAGCTCCCTTGGCATCACCGCGTTGTTTATAATTAGCCCATTCCTCAGAAATAGTGTTGATAACTTTGCAAATAGCATCAAACATTTTAATCAAACTACAAATAGATTGAAAATGAGATCCCCACCCAGTATCTCCAGCTCGTTGCAAAGTACCAATCTGGTTTGCACCTCTTCCAGTCTCAATTTCATTAGAAGCAATCATATTCTCAACTTGTTCTGCTTGAGCATGTTGCAATTCATCACTATGCTTACTAGAACCAACAACAATATTGATAATATTGATCAAATGATCAAAGAATTGATGAACATCTTTTACTTCTCTAAATGCTGTAACTAGAGCTAATTGCAACCTATGAGTCATACAATGTACATAATAAGCATATGGACAATCTTTAAGAAAAAAAGCTTGTAATCCATTCCATTCACCACGCATGTTACTAGCCCCATCATATCCTTGACCTCGAATATTTTCAATGTGGAGGTTATAACGAGAAAGGACAGCACATATCTCATTCTTTAAAGTTAATGCAGTAGTGTCTCTAACATGCACAACATGAAAAAAACGCTCTTTAATAAAATCTTCTTTATCAACAAATCTCAAAATGATGGCCATTTGCTTTCTCTTCGACTCATCCCGAGCTTCATCAACAAGAATGCAGAATTTTGCATCTCCAATTTCTTCACAAATAGCATTTCGCACATTATTAGCAAGAATATGCAAAATCTCCTTTTGAATTGTGGGTGATGTATATTTGGCATTTCCAGGAGCATTTTCCAAGACAACACTAGCTGCTTTGTCATTGAAAGTTGATGTGAATTTTATCAATTCAATAAAATTGCCTCTATTTTTTGAATCAAGGCTTTCATCATGACCTCTAAAAGCACAAACTTGGAATGCTAACCATCGAGCACACTCTATTGAGGTTTTGAGCCGCAACCGATTATTCTCTAATTCTTTTGACGTTTATTTCTCAATTAGCTTGTCAATATGTCGTGAATAATTCTGTAAATCCTCGCAACATTTCACAGCAATTTTATGTGGAGAGTTTGGTTCTTTCCCTTCATGACGAATTAAAGGACAATTCATTCCATCTTTCACCTTTTTCCAATTATTAAAACCTGTTGAAATGAATACATCTGATCCGGGACAACCTATTGGTTTCTTACTAAAAAGGTAGCAAGGTAGACAATATAATGCATCCGTTGAAGGCGAGTATTCCAACCAATCCTTATGTGAAACAAACCATAAAGGTTGAAATCGATGACGATGAGTATCATTATTGTATAGATAGACTATATCTTCAGGTTGGTATGGACTATTTATGAGATAAGCTCGTCGGATTTCATCTTGTTTGTTGATAGGAAATTCACATATTTGTTTACGTGTTCCTGGATCACGATCTATCTCTTTAGATTGAAGTTTTGGACATTTGGAGGGGTGTTTATCAGGCATCGAAGTATTAACATTTGTTTCTACAGCCACAGGTGTCCTAATTTCTGAATTGCTAACATCTTTTTTCTTAAAGAATGCATCAATTGTTTTTCGTTTGCTCATAATTCTTTTAGCTTTAAGAATATAACTCAATTAACCTGAAAAGAATTTTAAAAAATAAAATTTTAATTAGAAATTTTTGCTTAGTTATATGAATGTTATTCATACTCAAGGAAAAAACAAAATTTTCACTATAATTTAAACAGTCAACCCATTTTTAATACAACTTTAATTAATAATAACCCCTCAAATAATTTAATTAATTTATCTTTTATAATGTATTGGTTAATTTAATTATATAGCTTTAATTATTGTTGTTTAGCATAACAATAAACTATATTGCTTTAATTTATTTGTCATTAATTATAATGCTTTAATCCTAGTTGGTAATTACGAGTATGTTACACGTAAAATACGCGTACATACGTAACAATTAATAAAACTCTCGTTTGCCGATTTGTTTCCAATTGTACAGTAAATTACGCATTATTTTGGAATGAGAGTTTCATTCCCGTTTATAACACACAAAAGTTATAAACTGCGGAAACATACGGGCTATAAAATACTAAAGAGATAAAGTTGAAGTCAACTACAGTAATAAATTATTAAACAATTCCTAAGAAATAGCCTTAAAAGAGTAAACACATATCCTTTGTTACAATTCCTAAAATATAACAATAAACAATTAAACAATTCTTAAAAAATTGCAATAAATGATAGCTAATAATTTATTTATTAGCTTTTGAATAAATATTAATTATTATTTAATAATGTTGGTTTACACTAAAAACCAACACACTGACCATGGACCAACAAAAAGGAATAACCAGATAAGATAAAGACAAATTTATAAAGACAAATAGAAAAAAAAGGTAAAAATCAACCAATGAATGAGTGAGATGCTATTAAAGTTAAAAGAATAAAAAGACTCAGGCAGATTTCATTTCCATTAAAACCATTCGGTCATTCAGTGAGATAGAGAGAGAGAGAGAGAGAGAGTCAGAGAGAAAAACCTTGAGGGAGGGCTGGACTGCCGGAGCCGGAGCGGAGGAAGCAACAAGTCAACGGCAGATCTCCGATGAGTGATGACCGATCTACCGTCTGGCGTCTACGATCTACAAAAATTTCGTTTCATTTTTCATTTTAGTGACAGTGAGATAAAGAGAGAGAGAAAAAGAGAGAAATACCTTGAGGGAGGGCCGGAGGGAGCACCGGAGCAGAGGCCGATCTTCGATCTGCGATGAGGGGTGAGCGACGACGGCGATGACAAGCGAGCTGCGGCATCGCGGCAACGTGACCCTGGGTTTGCTGGGGTTTGGTTTTTATTTGTGTATTGGAGATTTTTTTTTTTTTTTTTTTTTATAGATAAAAACCTCTGTCTCTCTGTGTTCTCTGTGTTTCTCTCTGTGTGCTCTATGTTTGGTTTGCTGTTGAGTTTGATTTACTTTATAGGCAGTATCGGGCATTGGGGTATGCTTTCTCTGCCACCGATTTGATTTCTCTGCCAGTGATGTGATGGTTGGATTTTCTGATTCTTTGTATTTTTTTTTTTTTCCGGTTAAGAATGCGTGGGCTTGCCGTGAGCGAGCTACTGGGCTCACCGTGGACTTAGCTTGCCGTGGGCTTCTTTGTAAATTTTTTTTTTTTTTTTTTTTTTTTTTTTTCAGATTTTAGTTCAATTTTTTTTTGGGCTTTTTTTATTTTTATTTTTTGCTTGAAAGTAGAATAGACAATTTTTTTTTTTTTTTTTTTTAATTTGAGGATGTTCCTAATTTTTGATTGAGGCCTGGGAGAATGGGTGAGAAATTGGTAGGGGGGCCGGTTGTCTAAGGTTGGGGGGGCCTAATTATTTTTTCTTCATAGTCTAATGGGAAATTTTTTTTTTTTTTTTGCAGGGACCACGGCCCCCCAAGCCACTATGTGGCTCCGCCCCTGGACACAATATTTTTAACAACAAAATTTAAGCCATAAGTAAAAATATTAATACAAATAAAAAGCGATAGTAATTTTCTACCAAAATGTTACTGTGAAAGTACTGTGTCCATAACACTACTTGCAATGAAATTATTACATCCTCAGATCACAGATGTGATAATTTTTCAAGAAGGGAAGGGAATAGAAAGAAGTCAATAATATCGGTACTCACCAAATTTCAAGTTTAAAAATCATTAATTGAAATAGTTTTCACAAATTTATTTTGTATTGATGAATAAGTAGTTATAATTCTCTATAGGACAAATTACAACTTACTTGCCTGTAGTTTGATCCAAATTTAAATTATCTATTTGTAATTTAAAATTTGACACTTTATCTACTTGAGGTTAGCTTAGTTAGAGTTTCGTAATCCACCTTCATTAAAAATAGGGTTAAATATGTAATTTTGATCAACTTTTATATCTCTCCCTTTCCAAAACAAAAAACACATACAAAAAGCAAGGTAAAAAAGGAAGGGTTTCAATCCCTGCCTATACCAAAAATCGATTGTTGTCTTAGTCTCAGGATAAAAAGTTATCATCAAAAACAGACGTCATAAATTGAAATTTTATAAAAAAAAATTAAAAAAGAAAAAGAAAAAGAAAAAAAGGGGCGAGGGGTGGGGGGAGTTTGTAAAAATTAATATTTGTCCGTAACTGGAATTTTAAATCTAACAGATGGGAATCAATGAGTGAAGTTTCAACCTGCTTAAATGTTAAAATAGTCATGCTAATTCTCCAATTGACTCACATACAGTGGCTTGACATGGAAATAAGAGCCATAAATATTAGCTTTAAAATGACACATTTGTTCATCTAATTGGCACGCATCTTTATAGAACCATGCTCCCACCCAAAGACGAAACTAGTAAGGGGCAGAGGGGGGCCATTCACCCCCCCCCCCCTCCCATTTTTTATTTTATTTTAAAAATAGTAATAATATACATATTTAATGAATAATTTAACAATTGAGCCCAAAATAATTATTTTTGGCCCCCTCCTCCCAATAAGTTATAAATTGGTCCATGAAAATGATAAAACCCAATTGGCAAACAACTATACTATAACATTTGTGTTACTGTGTTGGCTGTTTCTTAATCTTTCTTCTTAGATCCAAGTTATTTTTTTTATGAGTGTTAAGATTGACTATTTGAATTTTCGTGAAAAAAAAAATGACTATTTTTGCTGAAAAAAAAAATGCGCAAAGAAAAAAAGAAGAAAGATAGATGAATACAAATTACAAACTAAGTTAATGTACTTAGTGAGTGAGAGTGGGGTGCGTGGGTGGCCATTAATCAATGTGTGCATGGGATGGCAGGTGTGTTTGGCTAATAATTTTTAACTTAAAATGTTTAATTTTTTTTTTCAACTTACTACTTACTAGTTGGTTGTTTATTAGTAAATTAGTTTAATTTTATGTGGGGTATTATAGAATTGAATAGTTGCGTTAATAAATTGGTGCTAATGTGTAGTGTATAGTCATTAGTATTACAAATTTTATTATATAAATTTTATAAATTCATGTATCATTAATAATAAAAAAATTAGGATTGAAAGGGAGATTGTTGCAAAGTTTAGTACAAAATCAACTACAGATATTTTTGTTATTTAAAAGAATGTTGAATTCTATTTTTAAATTATTAATTTAAAATGTATTAATAAATGGTTATTTTGTTTCTCCTCTCTCTTGTTGATATTTTCTTAACATTAAATATATGCTAATTTGTATTTTAAAGAATATTTTTTTATTGAGGTTTTGGCCCCCCTAAATTTTGATCCTAGTTCCATCTCTGACTCCCACCGATAGGTATTTTGTGCTTTAGATCTAGCAAATCCAGCAGATGAATCCAATAGGTCTTTGATGATACAAAAAATCTCATTGTCCTTAAAAACATAATGGCTCTTTGCTTTCAACCACATGTTGCTTCTATAGTTTTTCAGTGGCAGGAATCCTTTGCCATTTCATCTCATCTTCCCAAAAGGTAACCAACTTCTTAAAGCTGATATCAGATGGAACAAATAATTGGTAAGACATTCTAGATGGCCCAAAAAATAGAATCATGGTAAAACACCGGGGTAGTATATCACAATAAAAGAGAATGCATTAGAAACAAAACTTACTGCCTTAATACATTATAGATTGATATTCAAATTTGGCAGACAAAAGAGAGGTTATGAATATAGGTTTTAAATATTAATTTTTCCAAAAGTCTCCCATTTTTATCTTGTTTTGTTTTTGTTTTTGAATGTGTTTTTTGTTTTGTGAAGAAAGAGATATAAAAGTTGAGCAAAATTACATATTTATCCATATTTTTTTAAAAGAGGTGGGTTACAGAACTCTAAATAAGCTAACCTCAAGTGAGTAAAGTGTCAAAATTCAAATCATAGGCAAACAAATTAAATTTCTGTCAAAGCTCAGGTGGGTAAGTTGTAATTTGCCATTCTCTATAATTAAATCTATTTACAACAAAATACTCATTTCATTTGATCTTCTTCAAAATCTTTGATTTAAATACAATTTCGATCTAAACACTAGATGTTTTTCAATTTTGTTGGAAACAAACTAAGAGATCTTTAAATGGAATTACTATGAATCTCTAGATATGTGCTTGTTAGAAATTTTTCATTTTTCACATTCTTTGTATGTTTTGAATGTTCAAATAGTGTGTAAAACACTAATGAACATTTAGACCCCAAATTTACAAATTACCAACACAAGCTTATAATCAAACAATATATGTGTGGAATATGAATATAAGCTAAACCCAAACAGGTAACACACTCTAAACCATATTAATCACAACAGTAATTAAAAGGTAAAGAGAAAGGGAAGAAAGATGCAAATACAAAAATAACACGGCGATGTGTTATCGAAGAGGAAACTGAAGTATTTGACTTAAAACCTCTCCACCACCCTCAAAGTGGTCAATAATTCACTAGAGAATAAAGTTGGGATACATGAATAACAGAAGACCTCCAAACCTAATCTACCCAGTGCACCTAAACCCTCCAAGTTTCTTACTCCAATAGGGTTACGCCGAACCTTGTCTTCTCTAGCTTACCGAATCCCGCAATAAGCCCATTGCATCCGCCATCCTTGGCATCTTCCAATGCTTCCCAAAGCTCCAAAAACACTTAACACTCTAAATGGGTGTGGGTAGTATTTGAGTACAAATCTCCTCTCAATAGGTATAACAATGGGAAAGGGAATGAGAAGAGACTACAAAGATTTCTTTCTAACAATGAGTAGCTCTTTCTCTAATGAAATGGGTGTGTTGTAGAAAACTCTCTTAGGGTTATTCTCTCTGAATAGCCACATCTTACATTTCGTGGGTATAAGGGTATTTATAGTAGGGTATGAGATGAAATGTGAAAAGTCAGTTTTCATCCAAATAAGGCATTATGGCAACTTGACCTAGCGATTGGAACAAGTCGCAAGTTTGAGTTGTGAGATAACTTCCAGGCTAGACTGTACTTTTTATCCTGTAGTGCTCTAGTTGTCGTGACCCTTCAGCTCCTTGCATGCTTCACACGTGTGGCGACTTGCCAGTCGCGAGATCCAATCGTGAGACTCCTCTTGAAAGCATACAACTTGAATTTCTTCACTCTTTTACACACAACTCTTACATTATTCCCACTTAAATACAGAGTTTCTACATGCTAAATTACAAGCAAATTTGGCGCGGAATAAAGCCAACACATGATTAAATAAATTCAACCTTAAAATCTCCCCTTTAGCTATTTTGTGACAAAATACCCTAAAATAGACTCTAGACTTAAATGTGAGTTTAAGAATAATGGCAAAACTCACTCACACCTAAATCTAGAAGTTGTGATACACTTGGAATATATATACTTGTAACCTGAAACACTTGCACAAAATACATTAGACCTTCAAGGAAAAGCAAGTAATAAAAGGACAAGTATAATGTAACAAGTAAATTGCGATCAAATAAATATGATGTAAAACATATGAGCAACTTGACCATACACCAAAACAGTCATAAAGAAATGACTACAATAATCACATAGCAAAACAAATAATCATCCGAACATGCAATCAATAAAGCATAATAGCATAAGGATGTATGCATATCCAACACTCAACTGATGCAAGGACAGTAAAGTAAGAAGCATTAGGTTTAAATTGCATCAAGGATAAAAGATCCAACAAGGGCACAAGAGTGATGTACTAAAGAAAATGCATAACATTAACTAAAAGTACTATGCTACAAAGCAAAGGTACATAAAGAAAAACAAACAAAACAAAGTTTTCTTATAATCAAAGTCTTCTCCCCCTTGGTATATGTATCTCCTTTATGGTAATCTCTCCCCTTATGAATGTGCATGAAATAGAATTTCTCCCCCTAAGGATGTGCATAAGAGTCATATAGAAATGACAAAATTTTCCGGTATACTCTTCCCCTTTTTGTCACGAATAGACAAAGGATCAAGGAGAAACGAGGGCAAGAGATGAAGGTACGAACAATGATATTAATGCATGAGGGGTGTAAAATGAATGAGAAAATGAAGTTCAAACCTAAGACAAAACAAAACGCTACAAAGCATAAGGTAAACATGACATGCTAGGATGAAGAAATAAGGTATAGACCAATGCATGACAATGGTAACAATGGTGTGTGCAAGAGGTAGCAATATGCAATGCATGACCAAAGCATGGAAAATGCACATGTGGGGCAAGATGTGTTAAATATACAACCAATGATCCAAACATATTCCTAAGGAGGAAACATGAGAAACCCCAAAGTTTGGTACTCATTGGAGTCTAAACTAGTGAAAAAATGCCTAAGAGGCATTTTATCTAACACCTAGCATGCACACTATGAACAACAATGTGAAACAATGCATGAGCATCATGAAATCTACCATTAATACATGCTCTTTTTGACACAAGGGGCCAACATCCAAGGCAAATCATTAAAAGAAACCAATTCCATACAAAAATTTGACAAAAATTAAGTTTCTCTAACCTGAATAATGAAAATCCCAACCAAGAGCACAAAAACTCTCCAAAACATAATCTAAAGATTAAAATCAAAGAAAGGAGTTTAGAATTTCCTTAGAGATGTTAATGGAATGAAAAATCATTCAAATTGATTGGGTTTTGATATAAAAATATTGAAAGAGGGGTTTAAGAGAGGATGAGAGAGGTTTAAAATAGGTTTCCCACGAAAAACTCTTTAAAAAACTGTTTCTGGCATTTCACGACTAGCAAGTTGCGAGTGAGTCGCAAACCATTCTGTGTAAACTCGTGACTAGGTCTTATGACTGGGTAAGTCACCAAAACAAGTAGCCAAAACTCGCTACTTGTGAGAGTAGCCAAAACGAGTAGCCAAAAATTCTTGCACTTGTTTTTCAACATAGAACATGTTTAAACAATGAAAAACAAAGTAAGCACTAAACATGAACGCAAAGCATGATAAAAATCACTTCCAAATACATATAAAATGATCAAAAATATTTTTGGATTGATCCATATATAGTTGAGCACACACATATCACATTTAAACAAGTACAATCGAACAAATGAATAAGGCATTTATTGAACATGAGGCATGTGTATTGTGTGTGTGTATCAAATGTGAAATAGTCCTTAGTTTAGAGTGAGGTTTCAATGATCAATTCAATCAAGTCATACACAACTAGTACTAAGTCAAGTGATTTATCTCAATTATAGAAATAAACATATATGACCTCCCACAAGAAAATAATTACATATCTTTGAAACTTTTCATTTGGCTTTTTTACAATTCATAACATTTGATCATTTTGAATCAATACATCTCATTTCAAGATCGATGCCTGAAATTTTTGATATTTCAGTTTGATGAATAAGCCTTTGGTTTTTGGACATCATACATTTTCAATACAAGTCACTTTTCCTTTTTCCTAGTCAAATACTTGTATGTGCAACAACTTTTGCAGCTTATTATCTCTTTTCATTTTGAGATTTATATTGGTTGAGCTCTTTAAGCAAAAATAAAAAATAAAAAATAAAAGAGTGAAAAGATATATAAGCACAAGTCTATGTAAGTTTCAAGATCAACAAAATCATTGACTAATCATTGACGACAAGTTTGAAGATCTATTTACAACAATCACATAGATGTCAAGATTTTTCCCAAAATGATATGAGTGCATAAAGAACAAGCTATGCTTGTAAATGCACATAACCATTAGTACGAAGGTACAAGGCCAAACACACATGTGATATGTGCTCAAATATATACAATCAAACTTTTTGAAATTTTCACTTTTTATGTTGTTTTGGAATTTTTACTCACACAAAACTAAAACATAAAAGTAAAATAAAAACAAAAGCAATGCATACAAAGAAATGCAATATGCAAAAAATGCATGGAGATATGACATTCAATGCATGAGAGGTCCTACAAAGATCGAAAGAATTGGATCAAGGACCAAAAGAGCAAAACCTCAACCATAGGAACCATTTCTCATCCAAACGGAATGATTGTTTGGAATGAGTATCTCATGAAAAGAGAGACGAGGGTTGGAAGAATGAGAACTGAAGATGCACATAGACAAGGAGTTAAAAGCATTAAACACTTTGTTTAACAATATGCTATTTTTACTCAAAACCGGTTTAGCTTTCATAGCATAACTTCCAAAAAGCTCAAGTTTCTCTTTTCTTTTGAATTTTTTTTAAGAGCATGAAATTTAGTGTAATGAGGTCTAAGATGACTAAAGGCACCACAATAAGTGGCGATGCCACGTTGGACTCAGGGTGTTCTTAGTGTTGGAACACCTTAACTTGAAAAAAAAAATTATATATAATAATAATTTTTTTATTTGTTTACCCTTAAAAAAAATTTGAGGAACACTCTCAAGCAAAATTAGGAATACTCTCAAATTAAAAAATATATATATTGTAGGGTCTCGATTTGGGGGATGTCTTTCACTGTAGATGTGAGCGAACCCAAACCCAACAGGCCCAATACAATGAATTTGGTAGAGAAGTGGGCTCAAGAATTGGGCCTTTGCGAGGACTTGGTCAACGGTCGGGCAGGATCGTTAGGGAGCAAGATCGTCAATAGCGTAGGGGAGGGGTGAAAGTCTGTCCTCGGGCCTCGTCCGAGGATGAATTCTCCTTCTCCTCCTCTGATACTACACAACTAGAGCTTTTAGGTGTCTTTCGAATCGTGATCCCTTCTTTGTGAGATCTCTCTGGTTATATATTCTTCTGCTCCCTTCATCTTGGCCGTCCACCTGTCGATTGTACAGGTCGCCACTTGAGTGTCTGTCCTATCCAGCGCTTCCCTTAACTTGTTGTGAGTTACAGTGGATAGGATGACACTGTTCAGGGGTTATTCCTTCATTGATTCGGCCAGACTGCCAACTGCAGGCATTTAATGCGGAGGTGACAGGCTTTTTTGCAATAGCCCTTTCACCATGCTCCCATAACTGCCCCCTTTGTTTGGGGACGACGGGGAGGGCTGCGGTGGATGGTGTATTGCCCTTTCTTTCCAGGACACCAATTCGCCGAGGACATGACGCTCCTCGGTGATTTCTTCTAGTAGCTTTGGACCTTCCTTAGTTATCCTCAGACGTTTTCCTCCTCGGCTGGGCCTTTGGGCTTAATATTCGAAATGGGCCGGGGCACCCAGATCCCTTGGCCCTACAATAGCCCCTCAAAATCTTGCTGTCCGGAACCTCGGACAGAGAGGAGGGTTTTAATGTCTTCGGGCTACCCTACCGGCTTGTCAAGTCCTGTCCTCTGTTGGCACTTAAGGCTTTTCGCTTGCTTATGACATGTTGCTGGCGCTTCGGTATCTTGAGCGTGTCTTCATTAAATTCTGGTGGCTCTGTGTTCCCCACGTTGAACAGTGTGATGGCAATCAAACGGTAGGGATTCCTCCAGCCTTTATGGGCGCGAAAAACTAGGCGGTTACCTTAATTGGGGGTATAAATACCCATTCGAATGGGTCTGTCATTTTACTTTTGCATCTAAGAGATCTTGCGCACATACCTTGAATTTGGTCAAGTGCCCAGTCGAACTCACGCCTGTGTCCACGAAATCAGGGTAGGCCATCATGCCACGCCCCAGACACGATAAGGAAGTCTTTGTTTAGACCCTTGCTGGACTCTGGGAGACATTGAATAAGGCAGACCCTTTCATCCCTCGCCTTCATGTAATAGGTTTTGCCCTTGAGGTACTAGAGATTATAACACCAGTTTACATCATGGTGGGTCAACCTCAGCCCCATTTGTTCATTTAAGGCATCCACGCTGCCCAGGATCCTAAACATATTGACGGCGCACTGGATGGGCGCTAGTCAAAAATGCCTAAGATAACCTCTCACCACGGGGCGCATAGGGAGTCTCATGCCCCCTTCCAAGAAGACGATTATAGGAATCACTACCTCACCCTCTCGCCTCATAATGTGCCAGTCGCCCTCCTTATAGTACCTCAAGCCCACATTGTTGGGTATCTTATAATCGGCGACGAATTTCTCCATCGCCTCCTTCGACTTAACTAACTTCTTAAATCTACCCATCCTTAGGACCCACTAAAAATCCAAAGAAAGACGAAGGAAAGGAAAGGACAGGACATGGAGGGACTTAGAAGGGAGGAAATGTTAGTTAAAGAGAGGAGAGAACTTACATAAATGAGGAAAAGCTCCTCGGACAGGCTTTTTATGTTGAAAGATGGCGTGAGTTCGACTGGGCACTTGATTCAAGGTATGTGCATAAGAGCTCTTGGATGCAAAAGTAAAATGACAGACCCGTTCGAATGGGTATTTATACCCCCAATTAAGGTAACCGCCTGGTTTTTCGCGCCCATAAAGGTTGGAGGAATCCCTACCGTTTGATTGCCATCACACCGTCTAACGTGGGGAACACAGAGCCACCAGAATTTAATGAAGACACGCTCAGGACACTGAAGCGCCAGCAATGTGTCGTAAGTAAGCGAAAAGCCTTAAGCGCCAGCAGAGGACAGGACTTGACAAGCCGATAGGGTAGCCCGAAGACATCAAAACCCTCCTCCCCGTCCAAGGTTCCGGACAGCAGGATTTTGAGGGGTTATTGTGGGGCCAAGGGATCTGGGTGCCTCGGCCTATTTTGAATATTAAGCCCAAAGGCCCAACCGAAGAGGAAAACGTCCGAGGATAACTAAGGAATGCCCAAAGCTACTAGGAGAAATCGCCAAGGAGTGTCATGTCCTCGGCGAATTGGTGTCTTGGAAAGAAAGGGCAATACACCATCCACCGCAGCCCTCCCCGTCGTCCCCAAATGAAAGGACTAGCGTAGGGGGGCAGCTATGGGAACATGGTGAAAGGGCTATTGCAAAAGAGCCTGTCACCTTCACATTAAATGCCCACAGCTAGCAGTCTGGCTGCATTAATGAAGGAATGACCCTGAACAGTGTCATCCTGTCCACTGTAACTCACAGCAAGTTGAGGGAAGCGCTGGATAGGATAGACACTCAAGTGGCGACTTGCACAATAGACAAGTGGACGACCAAGATGAAGGAAGCAGAAGAATATATAACCAGAGAGATCTCATGAAGAAGGGATCATGATTCGGAAGACACTTGAAAGCTCTAGTTGTGTAGTATCAGAGGAGGAGAAGGAGAATTCATCCTCGGACGAGGCCCGAAGACAGACTTTCACCCCTCCCCTACGCTATTGACGATCCTGCTCCCCAACGATCCTGTCCGACCGTTGACCAAGTCCTCGCAAAGGCCCAGTTCTTGAGCCCCCTTTTCTACCAAATTCATTGTATTGGGCCTGTTGGATTTGGGTTCGCTCACATCTACAGTGAAGGACACTCCCCAAATCAGGACCCTACATATATATATATATATATATATTTGTTCTACTTTCAAGCAAAAAATAAAAATAAAAAAAATAAAAAAAAATCCCAAAAAAATTTTGAACTAAAATCTGAAAAAAAAAAAAAAAAAAAAAAAAATTGTAATAGAGCAAGCCCACAAAAAAGCCCAACATCAATCCTAAATGTAAAGCAAACCCAATCTAAACAAAAAAAAAACAACCCAACAGATGGTAAACAGGTAAAGCAAACCCACGGATTCTATTAAAAAAAAAAAAAAAAAAACCAAAACCCAATATACGCCGCAAATCACTAAATCAGAAACCTCAAATCACTAAATTGGATATCACTAAAGCAAACCTAAAGACAAAAAACGTCAACAGAGCAACGCAGCCAACGCTGCAACACAAGCCAACAGACGGATCAAGCATCGCCGCATCGGAGATCGCCAATCGGTCAAATCGCTCGTCACTCGGCTTGGTCACGTCTCTTGCTTCGTTGCTCGTCTCTCAACTTTCTCCGTCGCTCGTTGCTCGGCTTGCTTTGGGGCTCCTTCAACCTCAACCTCAACCTTAAGTTATTTCATAGCTTCTCTCTCTTTTTCTCTCAGTCTCTCTCTCTTTATCTGAAAAATGAAAATGAAAGTGAAATATGAAATTAGACTAAAATGAAATGAATCTCTCTCTCTCTCTCTCTCTCTCTCTCTCTATATATATATATATATATTCTTTAAGACTTTAATAGTTTAACTTTAATAATTTATCTGATTCTTTTGAACAACTGTGATTGGCTCAGCTTAACTTTTAACTTTATTAATATTTTGGCCTTGTTCTTGACTTTTTCTTTTTGGCTTTATCCGTTGGTGTTGGTGAGACTTGGTGAGATACAATTAATTGTCTTATTGTGATTTGTAATTGTGAAATTTTCTAATTGGCAGCTGGCTCTTGTGATTGGGGGGCTTGTCTCATTGTCTGTTGAATAGGGTGGGGGTGGATGGGACATGGCACATGGGGCTGTGTGAGGAATTTGAATTGGGGGAAGTAAATGCACATGAAATGTGTGTTAGTGCAACTAATAAATAATAATTTAATTAACTAATAATTAATTAAAGGAAGCAACTAATAAACAATAATTAATAATTTAATTAACCAATATATTATAAAAGATAAACAAATTAAATTATTTTAGGCTAAATAACAATTAATAATTTTATAATTAATGAAATAACAATGTAAAAAATTATAGTTTATAAAAGACAAACAAATTAAAGAAATAACTAAATAATAATAATTAATAATTTTATTAATATTTTAAATGAACTTATAGTTTATTGTTTATTCTTTTGCTAAAATTATGGACAAATATTTGATAAAAAAACCATGTATCCAAGATTCATCTTCATCTTCTTGATGATGGCTTTGGATCTTTCAACTTAAAAAAAAAAAAAAAATTAGGAACACCTTGGGAAAAATTTCTGGAGTCGTCACTGACCACAATGATGACAAACAATGTGTTTAGGTCTATTAGGATTTTTGCGAAGGGATTTAGTTTATAAAAGACAAACAAATTAATGAAATAACTAAATAACAATAATTAATAATTTTATTAATATTTCAAATGAACTTATAGTTTATTGTTTATTCTTTTGCTAAAATTATGGACAAATATTTGATAAAAAAACCATGTACCCAAGATTTGTCTCCTGTGCAAGATTTATCTTTATCTTCTTGATAATGGCTTTGGATCTTTCAACTAAAAAAAAAAAAAAAAAAAATTTAGGAACACCTTGGGAAAAATTCCTAGAGTCGCCATTAACCACAATGGTGACAAACAATGTGTTTAGATCTACTAGGATTTTTGGGAAGGGATCTAGTAACATGGTTTTGTCCTCTCTTCAACTTATGACATTGAGGTCTTATATGACCAATCACACCACAATAGTGACAAGTTGGAACAAACTTAGATCCATCTAAAGTCTTAGGTTGAGACCTAAACGGAAGCTTTGACTTAAGAGCCTTTCTTTCCACCTTTTGATTTTTTTTTTTTTTTTTTTTTTTTTTTTTTTTTTTTTTTTTTTTTTTGTGTGTGGTGGAATGTACACCGATTTGTCCTTTAAGGTAGAACACACAATAGGCACAAAATTGGGTACCACAACATTATTGCAACAAATATTTTTATCCTTTTTAGAAATAGGTTCAGCAATCAAACACTTGGCATGCATCTTAAGAGATTCATTTTCACATTTTAGCTCATCAATAAGTTTGTTAGGCAAAACAAGTTTAGCATCCAAGTCCATATTCAAACATTCAAACTCTTTCAGCTTTCAAGAGAATTTTCAACAAGTTTCTTATATTTTTCAACCAATTTATTAGATTCATTGAGTTTAGCAATCAAATCATCATTTTCACAAATAAATTGGCTGAAATTCTTTTGAAACTCCTTAGCATTTTTCTTCAAGAGTTTGATGTTAAGAATATCAACAACATTCAAAGATTCATGTAACATAGCATTACAATCATGAGGATTATCACTCATAGAGGCATTTTCACAAACACATGGCATGTTACATTCATCAACATTCAAAACATGCATAGAGGCATACAAAACACTATCTCTGACAAATAAACACAAGGGGTCAAGGATCACACTTAGGTATTTAAACCATAACAAGTGTACTTGTTCTGATACCAATTGAATGTTCAAATAGTGTGTAAAACACTAATGAACGTTTAGACCCCCAATTTACAAATTACCAACACAAGCTTATAATCAAACAATATATGTGCGGAATATGAATATAAGCTAAACCTAAATAGGTAACACACTCTAAATCATAATTAATCACAATCACAGCAGTAATTAAAAGGTAAAGAGAAAGGGAAGAAAGATGCAAACACAAAAATAACACGACGATGTGTTATCGAAGAGGAAACCGAAGTACTTGGCGTAAAACCTCTCCGTTGCCCTCCAAGCGGTCAATAATCCACTAGAGAATGAAGTTGAGATACATGAATAGCAGAAGACCCTCCCAAGTCTAATCTACCTAGTGCACCTAAGCCCTCCAAACTTCTTGCACCAACAGGGTTATGCCGAACCTTGTCTTCTCTAGTTTGCCAGATCCTGCAATAAGCCTATTGCATCCGCTATCCTCAAGGAAATTGGTCATGTTCTTCAATCTTCATCAAAGTGCTTCCCCAAATATCAGGTTCACAATTTTAATTTTAATTGAAAACAATAAAAGACAAAAAAAGTCCTTTCAACACAAAAAGAGAGCCAACCCAAATTGTCAAATCCCTTCAACACACAAAACCCATAAACCAAATTTTCTCCTACTCTCTAGCTCATCCAAGAAAGAAAAAGGAAAGGCAAGAAATCCCAATATCAAGGCTAACAAGAAACAAGTCCAGTATTCCACTCCAACCCATTTATCCAAAATTGTGGTGGAGGATTTTGATTGTGGTGGCGATCACTAGTGGAAGATCCCAAGCTCTCTCTCTTCTCTCATGGCCGAAAACCCATGACTGAAGACCTAAGACTCATGGCCAAAACCCATGGCTGACCCAAATCTCACCATTTCTCTCTCCCTCTCGCTCTCTTTAAACCCAAATTGGTAATGGCTGGGTGGTTCACCGTGGTTTGATCTGACCAGATCTAAAACTAATGAGGATTGGCTTGTGTTTTGGTGTATTTTATTGATGAGAATCGGCTTTGGGTTTTGGAATTTTTGGTTTTTTGTTTTTGATCTAACTGTGGTTTGAATTTCCCGTGGTTTGAATTTCATTAGTTGATTGTGTTAGAATTGTTGAGTTTAATCATGATTTTGTGTATGTTTTTGCCTATTTTGATGCTAAGAAAATGCAAGAAAAGGAAAAAAAATTGAGTTTTATTTTTATTTTTTGGGCAACCATGTTCTTGGGAAAGAACATGAAGAACAATCAATCATTTTCTACGGAAGAAAATGAGAAAAATCTACACGTTCTTTCGAAAAAATAATTATTTTTTGAAAAAAAAAAATCAAAATTTATAATTGTGTTTTATTGTTTTTCTGATGTGGCATTTTTTAGTTATTAAAATGCTGACATGTCATTTTTAAAATATTATTGTAATTAATGGCCGTGTAGGAACTTAGTGTGCCAACTGTGCACTCCGTTTGCCATGTAGGCAATTTTTGTTAGTGAGATGACGGTAGAGACCAAAATGAAATGTGTTTTTCATTTTGGAGACTAAAAATGGTAAAATTGAAAATTAGGGACTAAAATGGAAATGAGGTCAAAATGTAAGTGTTTGTTTGTTTAGACCCCTTAAAATAGATTGTTTAACCTAATATATTAGCCAAGTGTTTATTTAGGTTAATTTTGAAATCTAGGTTAAACAGTAAATATCATATCATGCACAGCGGAAAAAGAATATAACACACATATATGATTACCTAAGAAAACCAATGAAACGAATCATTTCAAGGTAAAAACTTGGGGAGAATTTAACATAGCTATTCTGAAGGAAAACAAATCCACTATGATAGAATGGAAGACTACAATAGATTTAAACCCTAAATCTAAAGTTACCTCTTGTAGAATTTATTAACATGATCACGTGGAGCTCACTACAAGAAATCTGGGTTTAGGCGACGTTTTTTTTAGCGACGTTTTTAAATTCACTGCTATAAGTGGTAAATTGTGACGTTTCTGAAAAAACGCTACTATAACTTAAAACAATAGTGACGTTTTTGAAAACGCC
The DNA here is from genome assembly GCA_035136125.1 of Quercus rubra. Lineage (NCBI taxonomy): Eukaryota > Viridiplantae > Streptophyta > Magnoliopsida > Fagales > Fagaceae > Quercus > Quercus rubra. The sequence goes on along the minus strand of CM068734.1, from coordinate 10,696,670 downwards.
ACAATAAGTATAGTTTTAGCAGCGTTTTTCAGGTTTATATCAACGTTTTTCTGCTAGCAAAGTGCAAAAGAAAAAAACTCTTGCCCCCTATTTCTGACTTTTGCACACAAACTTTTGCCAACATTTCATTTCCTACACTCCCATTTCTCTTCTTCTTTTTCTTTTTTTTCCTCCACTTTGTTTTTCTTTTGTTCACTTTGTGTCCCACACTCTCAGTTCTCTTAGTTCTATAGTCTCTTTTCTCCCACTTCTCTAATCTCCAAAGCAGCCACACCTCTTCTCCCTCAAGCCACCACACATCTTCTCTCCTCCCTTGCCACCCCTAGCCACCGTTGTAGCAACCCCAAGCCACCGTTGACCCATCGTTTCTTTAGAGTGTAAGTATTTGTTTATGGCTTATGGGTTTGCTTTGATTTGGTTTTTCTTTAATGGGTCATGGAGCTTTTGTACTAATTTTTGCTCTTTTTCTGTTTTGGTTGGAAGGTTTTTGTTGTTCAAATTTTTTTAGAGTGTAAGTCTCTATTTTTGGCTTATGGGTTTGCTTTGATGTGTTTTTTTTTTTTTTTTTCTAATGGGTCATGTAGTTTTTGTGCTAATTTTTGCTCTTTTTTTTTTTTTTTTTTTTTGGTTGGAAATTGGTACAGAAAGCTCTTATTTAGATTTGGCTTTTTGAGCAAAAGGACCTGAGGATCAAGGGCCGAATGATTGTAAGTTTATGTACAAGTTTGTAAATCTTTTTTTTTTTTTTTTTCTATAGTTTGTAGATTTTGAATTTTTCTTTTTTTTGTTATTGGTTTTATGGTTTAGCTAGCTTGAGATTAATTTTTAAAAAGATCCCACTACCCACTAATGTCTACAAGGAGATACTTCTATTAGATGAGGATTTTTGCTTAAAAATTATATATTTAATGTGTTATCATTATTCAACATATATGTGTGTATGGTGTTATCGTTATTCAACATATATGTGTGTGTGTGTGTGTGTGTGTGTGCTTGCTTTAGTTTTGATTTTTTAATTGAATGCAGTAAAAGGCTATTTGTGACTGTATATGAAATTGATTTGGAGTACCTGTTTCAGTTGAGACATTTAGGCATAATGGGTAAGTTTTCTCATGTGTACCAAATGATAAAGTTTGGATACAATTAAACTTTAAATATTATTTGCAAAGTAGTCTTTAATTTTTCTGCATAATTGTACCAAGTCCCGACTCATTAAATTTTTTTGCAATGGCACTCTTATTTGCCTTCCACATCATTTAAGTGTCCTCTTTTATTTTGCAAGTTAACCACTCACTTATTGTGATAAGTTTGGAATTTTTATTTTTGGAAAGGTGCATGCTTGGTTTGAGTATAGTAAGTAATTTTTGCTTAAAATTTTGTACTTGAGATGTTGATGATTGTGTTGGAGTGGATTATTGAGTTGGAGCAAGCGGGTGGCTTGCATGGTGCTATAAGGTCGTTGCAATTGATATTGAGAGTGTTTATTAAATTTGGAAATTTGGATGGATATGGTTGAGTTATATTTTTTGATTAATTTTTGGACTTAATACTTGTAAGCATTTTATATTTGTGATTATGATAATTGTGTTGGGGTAGATTATTGAGTTGGAGTAAACGGGTGGTTTGCGTGGTGTTATAAGGCGGTTTAAATTCATATTGGAAGTGTTTATTATTTTTTAAAATTTTGGATGGATATTTTTGAGTTATCTTTGTTGGTTACTTTTTTGACTTCAATACTTGTAAGCATTTTATATTTGTGATTATGATAATTGTATTGGGTGGATTGTTGTGTTGGAGCAAGCGAGTGGCTTGCATGGTGTTATAAGGTCGTTGCAATTGATATTGGGAGTGTTTATTAAATTTGGAAATTTGGGTCGATATAGTTGTGGAGTTATTTATTGATTATTTTTTGGACTTCAATACTTGTAAGCATTCTATTGATAATTGTTTTGTGGTGGATTGTTGTTTGATTATTTCATTTCTTTCACATGTCAAACATGCAAACTAAATGACAATTATCAAGAGATATTAATTAGTTACCAAATATATTAATAAATTAGTTTGTGGTTTTGAATATGTTGTGCACTATATTTAAGTAGATGTCTAATTCTACCTCCATGGTTTTTGCTTAAATTTGTAAAGATTCAAGACTTAGTCAATTTGTGTGAATGAGGATATAAATAGACTTGATATGGTTTATTTATTATATTCAAGATTATGTGTAATCTTATTTGCATGTTTATGAAACTAAGTGGTTTTGAATTTGTTGAGTAAATGAAGATATGAATAGAAATGGATATAGATAGACTTGATATTGTTTGTTTAGAATATTTAAGATTATGTTTAATCTTATTTGCATGTTTATGAAACTATGTGGTTTTGAATATGTTGTGTACTATATTTAAGTATATGTGTAATTCTACTTCCATGGTTTTTGCTTAAATTTGTAAAGATTCAAGATTTAGTCAATTTGTGTGAATGAGGATATAAATAGACTTGATATGGTTTGTTTATTATATTCAAGATTATGTGTAATCTTATTTGCATGTTTATGAAACTAAGTGGTTTTGAATTTGTTGAGTAAATGAAGATATGAATAGAAATGGATATAGATAGACTTGATATGGTTTGTTTAGAATATTTAAGATTATGTTTAATCTTATTTGCATGTTTATGAAACTATGTGGTTTTGAATATGTTGTGTACTATATTTAAGTATATGTATAATTCTATTTCTATGGTTTTTGCTTAAATTTGTAGAGATTCAAGACTTAGTCAATTTGTGTAAATGATGATATAGATAGACTTGATATGGTTTGTTTAGAATATTTAGGATTATGTTTAATCCTATTTGCATGTTTATAAAACTATGGTTTTGAATTTGTTGTGTACTTTATTTAAGTGTATGTGCAATTCTACTTCCATGGTTTTTACTTAAGTTTGTAGAGTTTTAAGACTTAGTCCATTTGTGTGAATGAGAACATAGATAGAATTGATATGGTTTGTTTAGTATATTTAAGATTATGTTTAATCCTATTTGCATGTTTATGAAACTAAGTGGTTTTGAATATGTTGTGCATTATATTTAAGTGTAGATGTAATTCTACTTTCATGGTTTTTACTTAGGTTTGTAAAATTTTAAAACTTAGTCTATTTGTGTGAATGAGGATATTGATAGACTTGATATGGTTTGTTTAGTATATTTAAGATTATGTTTAATCCTATTTTCATGTTTATGTTGTGTGAGTGAGGATATTGATAGACTAGATATGGTTTGTTTAGTATATTTAAGATTATGTTTAGTCCTATTTGCATGTTTATGTTTAAGTGTATATGTAATTCTACTTCCATGGTTTTTACTTAAATTTGTAAAATTTTAAAACTTAGCTCATTTGTGTGAATGAGGATATTGATAGAAATTGATATAAATCTTCTTTGTTTATTTTACCTCTTGAAAGTATAAATGAAAATGAGAGGTTTAGTTATACATGACGTTTCGGTATGGTTGTCACAACAAGCCTCTAATGAAGCTAGTCAGGTATTAAATTTTAATGTTTTAAGAATGTATTTGGTGTTTAAATTTTTTAAGTATAGCAACTATTATTTTGTTACTCGAAATGATTTCTTTATGAACTTATTAGATACTCTTAATTTGAATTTAGGGTGGTTTCGGTTTAGATCATCAATCTCCAACTCCTTATAGATCGCAGGCTTCATCCCATCAAGAAACTAACATATAGCAGTACATATAGTGTTTTAAGGACTCCAAGGGCTATTACATAGTTGGAAAAATTGTACTTTGTTTATAATAATGTCATAGTTTGGGTGGATTTTTTTTTTTTTGGAATAGGTAGACAAGTGTTTTGTTACAACCACATTTATTTTGGAAGTATTGTACTTTGTTTAATATTGTCGTTGTTTAGGTGGTTTGTGTGTGTGTGTGTGTAGTTAGACAAGTGTTTTGTTCAATTCAAGATGATACATGTATTGAATCTATGGTTAATGTGTTAGTGTATTAGTTTGGACATCTGATATTGTGGAATATTGATGATAAGTATATTTGATCTATTACAAGCTTATGCTAGTTATATACCATTTTTAATATTTTAAAGAAAAATAGTGAGCGAGTTTTGCAACGTTTTAAAAACGTCACAAAAAAGTAAGAGGACAAATGCTTTAGCAACATTTTTGAAAACATCGCTATTAGTGTGATTATTTGTAGCGTTTTAAACACGTCGCTAAATGTATTTTCCTACATTACATATGAAGATGTTATATTATTTAGTGATGTTTTAGAAAATCTCACTAAAAATTTTTGAATGCCACTAAAGAGTCACATATAGCGACATTTTTTGAAACGTTGCAATAGACCTATAGTGACCTTTCTATTGCGACGTTTTTGAACATCGAAAAAGAAAACATTGCTATGGACCATTTGTGTCTATAGTGACGTTTTTTGGGTTTTTAGTGATGTTTTACAAACGTCGCCTAAACCCATAGAGTCTTTTATCTTGAATTTGCTTTGCATAAACACCCATGTTTGTGACTTTGAGATCTCACTCGATGGTTTAGCAACTCAAACTCTCCAGTTTGTGACTTCAAGACTACCCTTGAAGGTTTAAATCATCAGCTATGTATGATCTTGCTGCAGTAACTTCAAATCTACCGGTTCTAATGATATGAGAATAATTTCCAATAGTAGATTTAAAAGGAGAAGGAAAAGCACATTTTAGATCTCACAAGAGCACATCCAAAATCATCACAAAACGCGCCTTAGGGTTTCCTTTAAATACTATGTGAAATAGATTTGAGACCCTAATCACTTAATGGGCTTATGGACTCTTAGGTTGAAATTAAAATTTGTAGAGTTCGCATCTTGATTAATAGAACCATAGTCTTGATTGGTCAAACCTGGCAAGTTTCTAATTCTTCTTTTTGCAGCTTATATGTTCTTGTGTTCTAACTTGTAACACCTTGAGTAATGTCTAATAAATCCTATAGACTTTAAGATCTATACTTAGAAAAGTTTGTTTTCACGGTTTGCCAATTGTTCTAAACTTTTAAAACCTAACAATCTTCCTATTTGGCAATCTGTGACAAAACTTACATACAAAATGAAAAATGCTCAAATATAAGAACAACCGTATTACAATAACATGCTCAATTATATCACAAATTCTAATCTAATACTTCAAACCTAAAGTTGCTACAAGAGGTAGAAGGTCTTGATTAGAATGTATCTGTCTTTCCTGAAACACTCAAAAAAGCACATCAACGCATGTGCGTAAATAAAGACTAATGAACAATAAATAACAAATATGCAATAACATTAAATAAAAAACATGTAAACTAATTCTCCCCTTAAGTTAGATACATAAAAAATTTTCTTTCTCCCCCTTTCAAAAACAGTTTCATCTCCCCCTAAATAGAAACAGCATGATTCCTAAATTTCATATAATTCTTCCCCTTTTTGTCACGTATTGAAAAAGACAACTCAAACAAAAAGTAGATAATAAACATACACAACAGAGGATAAGAGAAAATAGAGAATCAAGTGAATACAAAACAATTCAGTTCTATAGAAAATAAAGGCAACTCCCCCTACGAAGAGCAAAAACTCTCCCTATGAACAACATAGCTTTTAAAAACAGGTTTCCCCCTTATAAGATATTGGAAAACACAAAAGAAGTTTTGGAAAGAACAATTTTGGGAAAAATTTAGGAGGTGGGGAAAAATTAAGAAACACAAAAATAAGCTAAGGATATACATGAAGAAAAAATATTCTCTCTTTCAATATATGCAAACTTGACACTATGTAACTTATAAACAAATGCATGCAAAGACTAATTAGTTAAGAGCTTAAAAAATTGAAAATTTTCCAGTTTTGATCGGTCGAAGGAGATTTTTGATTAGTCGAACAATGTAAATTTTAAAACTTTTAAAATCTAGAAACTTTATGCAAAAAAACAACTTGAAAAGAAGTTTTTAAGTCTCAATGTATACGAACATGATCCAGAAAAATTTTAACAACATGATGCCACTTAAATGCAAATATCAAAACCAATCAAGAAGTTAAAAACAAAGATTTTAAACTTCTAAACACATTTTTCTTCAAATCCCCCCCCCCCCCAAAAAAGATTTGCGTATAGTGTGTGCAACTAGTAAGTGTACAGAGTACATAAAATGTTATATGTAGATAGAAATCAAACAAATTTTCTAAATAATCAATCACATTGGTTTGAAAGTGATTATCACCTAAAGAGTTACATCATATAACTATCACATCTCCTAGGAAGCACGCTTACAGTCATTTAAAAGCATTTTGATTCTTTTTTCTTTTCTTTTTCTTTTGAAATTCTTTTATTTCTTATTCTTTTGAAATCAACATTATCTTGCCGTGAAAGTGCTTACCTAGCACGGTTTTTATGAATTGCACACAGGTATTCATTATTGATGAGTAATAATGGTGAGATGGTTATTTATGCATTTCTCATAGACTTTTTTATTCCTTACGATCAAAAGAATGTGACGTCAAAATGAAGATCATATGTTTAAAGACTATAAACAACTCACACAATTAAGCACTACATAGCACAAACTAGCAAAGTGCAAAAATAAGCTCATCAAAGCTAAACAAGTTACACAGTCATGAAATGTAAATTTCATTGGCCAACCTCAATTACACATTTAGTGATGTGCAATACAAAAATAAAAATCATTTTGAATTTTCAAAATTTTAAGACAAAAAATCAAAAAGCACACATTATGCTAAAAGAATAAAATGCAACACATACTTTCTATGCTAAAAGAATAAAATGCAACACATGATAGTACTCAACTAAGCTATAGAGGGTACACAAACAAAAAATATCAATTTCTTAATTAACGTATGAGTTGTGTACAATCTAGTACATACTCATACAAAAACTAAAATAGCTTATGCACTAAGTTATGCAACACATACTTTCTATGTTTCTCCACAATATCAAGCATGTTCTAAATCAAGAGAGAGATATAATAATTCATGTAATCCTCCAAAAAAAAAAAAAAAAAGACACAAAATAAAATATTTTTGTCTTTTAAAAATTTTCAATGTTTTAGGTTTTTTTTTTAATTTATTTTTAATAATCAAAACAACCAAAAACTGAAACAAAACATGTCCATTAAAAATTGAAAGAATTAAATCAAGGACAAGTAAACAACACTCACCTGAGAAAATCTTTTCTTACCCATATAGCACAAGTCTTTAGCTTTGTAGGTGAAAATCCAAGAGAACAAGAGTGTATTTGAGGGATTACACAATCCTTTTGAGAGACACCAAAATCCTGCAATTTCCTTTTAGAAGCCAACAAGCTTAAATTTTTCAAAAGCATATGAAACAATTTATCAGGACTTATGGTAGGAGAAATATCATCACATATCCTAGATTGAAACACAAAATGCTTAAATTCTAATTTATGACAGTTAGGACGAATGTGACTAGTGGCACCACAAAAGTTATAAACAGGAACAAATTTAGAAATGTTAGTATTCGTAGAGGTAGATCTAATCATAGGTTTTGATTTTTGCCTCAACAAAGAACAATTTGATCTAAAGTGACTAATAACACCACAAAGATGACATGTAGGCACAAAAACAAATTTCATTTGCACTCTAGTAGTAGGTTTAGACTTAGGTTTACAAATTTCTTTTATGTTAATCCAGGTTTCTTTTGCTATTATGTTAAAAAACCAAGTTTTGGTCTTGAATGTGTTTGGCTTTTGATTAGGAAGCTTCTATACCAAAAAAAATTTGATGGTTCTAATGTGAAATGAGTCTGCCATCATGATATGTTAGATAGTTGATGCAGAATCTGTTTTATAACTTATATTTATGATAATGATGGTTAATATCTTAGACATTGTTACTTGACCAAAGTATAGTTATATGCAAAATGAGGTGCACTGACTTGACCTTTTTTGAAGGCTAGGTTATTTATATTAATATGCTGGATTATTTTAGTTAGAAATACATAACTATGTAGATATTTATGTGTGTTGTTTCAAGTCCACCCTTTCGAAACTATGTAGTTATTTATGTGTGCTGTTATCTATATTTGTTAGTGGGAGTGAAACTGTGGAGCACTTTGGTTTACTAATCTCTTTAAATTGTGTTATTTTAATTCAAAACTTTTGAATAAGGTTCTAAATGTATTATAAATTTTTGGGTGTCAATGTCAATTAGTTACTATTTTGTTATATTAGATGTTACCCATAAGATAATTTTAGACAAGCTATGAGTTTTCCATGTTTGAAAAACTGAATCTTTATCCAAATATATAGAGGCTTAAAAAATAAAACTTCATTTTAAATTTGGGGATTTAAAAGGATATAGTTTTTGGTATTTTGATCAGTTGGTTTTGAATTACATGATTGGCTTAGATTTGTTTTAATTAAGGTTTTGATTTAGACTTATTCTTCTTCATTTGTTGTAATTTCAAAAGATTGTTTATTCATTTGAATGAAATTGATACCTCTTTTTAGTTGTTTAATTGTTTTGATAATGATTGATTTTGTTTATTTGTTTGGTGTTTTTAGGTTCCCAAAGTGGTTTATTTAGGCTCTTATCAAATAGGCCTCAACCTTCGACTCATGGTTTGAGTTTTTCACGAAGACAATGGTTGGTAAAGGCGTTACACGCTGAGCCAAAATTTAATGATTTGATGGCCCCTAGTGAGTGCAAAAGTTTGAGTTTGATTTTTTTTTTTTTTTTACAAATTCATTATCTTTTTCAATCATTTGTTATTATTTTAATGATTTAATTTTAAAATAGATTTCTTTAAACAACTTCATTTCAAGCAGTATCATCCTTATTAGTTTATACACTTTGATGACATGGTTCCTTATGTGCTTTAATGACATGATTCCTCTTTTTGGTTGTTTAATTGTTCTGATAATGATTGATTTTGTTTATTTTTTTTGGTGTTTTTAGGTTCCCAAAGCGGTTTATTTAGGCTATTATCAGATTGGCCTCAACCTCCGACTCATGGTTTGAGTTTTTTCACAAAGACAGTGCTTGGTAAAGGCGTTACTCGCTGAGCCAAAACATAATGATTTGATGGCCCCTAGTGAGTGCAAAAGTTTGAGTTTGAATTTTTTTTACAAAGTCATTATCTTTTTCAATCATTTGTTATTATTTTAATGATTTAATTTAAAATAGATTTCTTTAAACAACTTCATTTCAAGCAATATCATCCTTATTAGTTTATGTACTTTGATGACATGTTCCTTATGCTTTGAAGAGTGAAGGAGGTTGTGTATGAGGCTTGCAAAAAATATGATGGGGATGTGCAGAGTGATGTGTTAGCGTAAGATTTGTGTCTATATGAGAATAATTTGTGCTTGAAATATTGTTCATTGTAACTTTTTATTTTTTATTTTTTTTAAGGTATTGATATCTTGGATTTGTATAAAAATGTTTGCTTTCTTTGTAGGGTTTGGTGTTGTTGGCACACAAAAAGCTTATTAGGAAGAAGCTTGTAGAAGAGGCTGAACAGAACGTCAAGCAGGGGAGGCCAAGAGGGAATATTACTTGGTAACAAGTATGTCATACTGGACTACATTGTTCAAGAGCTACTACTGCATTAAGGTTGCATCAATTAAGTGCTACTGCATATTGAGACAAACAAATTTAATTCTATGCAACACTCAATCAAATTTAATCATTTTGAGTTCAAGCCTAAGGTAGACTTGGTAGTGTATGAAAATTGAGGAATAGATGTCTTGATTTGGTTGGATGAAAGTTTTTGAATTAGCGGAGTGAATGTATTTTTATATTGCTGATTTTTTTTTTTTTTTCCCATTTAGATTGGAGACTCATGCATTCCTTTTTTTTTTTTTTTTTTTAAATAAAAAAAATGAGATCTCAAATTTCACATGCCTTTCTTTCAACTCTTTTAAATAATAATATTATTACTCTGCTCTTTTTTCTTTGTTTGGTTGATGGGATGTTATTCAAAATTTAAGTCAATTATTTTTTAAAATTGCACTTAATTTGGTTAGATGGTCCATACTCCTAAATTTTAGATTTCTTTTTTTGTCCTCCTTGCTTGGTTAGTGTGGAAGTTCAAGAAGGTTAAGGAATTAAGAAATGGGAATTTGGAAATTTTCTTTTGCTCAACTATTGAGATTTGCCAAATAGAAGCTAATGTTGAATTTGGCAAAATTAATTTTATTTTGGATTAGCACAAGACACCATTATTTGATTGGAATATTTTTAGACTTAAAGTAACATCTTAAACTACAAATGGAAAATGCATTCAACAGAAGAAGAAAAATAAATCAAGATGATTTTGCATATGTTATATACGTTTCACATTTATGTAAAAACTTTCCGCACATAACAGGTTAGCGATTAGTATATAATAATAAAGGAAAATAATATAATGAATAAAAATAAAAATAATTAATATATTACATTATATATAATGTTATTTTATTAATTTTAATTATTAATAGTTAATATTTTCTTCTTCTTTAATGAGTACAAAGAAATTATATTTTACATATTATGTACTAAGGACGTAATAATAAATTTATATAAACTAAATTTTCTATTATCTCACTTTTCTCCACAACCAAACGAAAAGAAATTTCATTACTCCGAAATTAGTATAAACTAAATTCTAGAAAATTAGTATAATACTTGTCCGAAATTTTTTAAGAGATCCTTTAGTCTAATGATGAAACTAAAAGTGGGAGTTGATGTAATTTGTATATATATTTTATTCTTCACTCATTGGAGAATCAAATAAAATAAGTTTGCAATCAACAAATACATAATAACCAGACAGATGAACTATAGCTCAACTGATATTTTGTTCTTCTATGAGACTTATTTGGTGGAAGGGTGATAGTAACCGTAATTTATTAGCATATTACAGTATGATTTAGAATGTTTGCCCGTAGAGTAATTCTAGGCTTCTAGTACCACATAAAAAATCTCAATTTTTACCACAACTATCCTACATGACAAACCGTGATTGATTACTTGTTATTATCATATAAATCCACAACTTTTTCTCTGTTACTCACAATCTGCCACAGAGAAAATTGTGGTAAGAATTATTCTTTTTTTTTTGTGGTACTAGATTTTTTGTTGCTCAGTAATAGAACTTATTTATAGGAAGGGATTCAAGCTAGGGCTAATAGCCAGGGAAAGGTGCAAAATTGGCAAAATTCTACCAATTGCGTGTCACGTCCTCCCATCAAGGACACAACCACACTGAACTTAAAAGCATTCACATCATGCTTAATAAGTTTAGAGTCATATAAATTTTGCAACTGTATAAGTAAAGTTATAATTTGTGGGTAAAAAATCATGTTAATGAGGGGTCCAAATGAGAACAAAGAAAAAACTTACTACCTCAATTATTGTGAAAAATATTGCAACAATATTACATACACAATCATTCTTACACCAAATTTCATAATCTAGTGACTTGTGTGATTATTAGTATATAATGATGAGTGGTGGGTTCATATAGGCAGAAATTGTCCATCATTCATAGTTACCCAAAAAAAAAAAAAAAAAAAAAAGTAAATAGTGAAATTAGGCACACAATTTGGTGTATCTTTAGAAGTATTCAAATTATTGTGCCTATAGTATTACTCATTTCAAAAGTAGTTTTTTTTCAAATTTAGTCTAAAAATCCCACTAGCTAAGGCTGAGGTTGGTGTCTTATTCATAACCCAGGCTACATCTTTTTACTTTTTACCTTTTGTCAGTTTTAATTCAAATAATTTAACTTCAAATTTATTTTTTCAAAATAAGATTAATTGTCTTTTAGCTATATTATCACATATTTAGCATAAAATTTACCAACAACTATTTTCCTGATTTAGAGTACATTTGGATTTGCTTTGCTTATTTAAATGCACACTAAATCAGGAAAATAGTAAACATCTTCTCTACATGAATCGGAAAACAGATACTCTCTAATGAATTCGAAACACGTTAAGCAATGCCAAGGTTAAAGAAATCAAATCAAAGGAAATAACAGAAGATTAAACACTAATCAAACCAAATATACAACACACGTTACAATACAACCGCAGGGACACATCTTTTTTTTTTTTTTTTTTTTTTGAGGGCACACATCTATCTATTATACATACTCGGAATGGAAATGCATGAGAAATCACACAATATCATACAATCATAAGGAAAACACATAGGGACAAATGCATTAGTCAAACATCTTAAGCTGAGTCTCGCTTGAGTATACCAGCATGAGAGAGTAATGCCCATAAGTGAGTCACAAACTCTCCTCCCATGGCCAGGTGCTCTGCATGGGCAGTTTCATCATCGGAGGGAGCCACAAACAACATCATCTCTGTCCATAATTCAGCCAGAATTTTCCATCTCCGCCCATTGTCATCTATTTTTTCTAGCAGATCCTTCGCAAGAACAGCACCCCTTTCAATAATTTTTTGGTTTCCATCCTCTTGCCCTAAAGTCAACATCTTTTTGGAAATTGTTTTCATGCGATCATCTTTGCATAAATTAAACATCTTTTGGCAAATAATTTTCTCGCATCCCTTGAGTTTCTCCCTGGCTTCAACAACTACATGATCAAAAATAAATTCTGTAATATACGGATGATCAGGTAAAAGTCTTGGAGCAAAAGCCACCAAATAGGCACAGTATTTAGACAACTTAGTTGCCACAATGAAGTCTTCGCTTTCCCTTTGTTGGTTGACCTGTTCCCCTGTGACAATTTCTTGTGATGATAAATTGAGCTCGCAAAGACTGGTGGCTATATGCCAGACCATGATAACATGCGTCTGTGTCTCAAGTCTACATGCCCAGGAGAGTTCATTCTCAACCCTGTTTCTCTGCAGAGAAGCTACCCCATTTGTCAATCGCTGGATTCGCTGCTCATGGGTCTTTAGAGAGTGAATAATTGCTTTCTTCACTTCCATCGGCAACGTGACGTTAGCACTTAGTTTTAGACCATTTCTCGGCTTATCTATAACAGGATAAATCCAACGAATGTAGTACAATACGGAAGGGTTATGACTAAAAGATTCAAGAAGAGAATATTGGCTAAGTTTTCTATCCCAAGGTTTTAACAATTTCTTATGACATATAACTCGTATGATCATCTCCATGCATTTATTATGCCACAAGGGTTTTTTAACATAATAGCAAAGCCACTGTACCTTAGCCCAATCGGAGAAGTTGACAACAAAAAGTTGCACAATTTCCATGAAAAGTATAGCGACTAAAACTACACCTGTGAGAAGAGCATCAAGGTCATGTCCACCTGTTGTCATGAGGTGCACATCAGAATCTCTATCTTGGTAGTTGGTTAGAGTGCGAACCGCAACCCAACAACCAATTATGACAATAATGAACTCAAAATTTCTTAATAATGGAAGCCCCTCGGCAAAATAGGCGGGATATTTTGTGTAAAAGAGATCATAAACAAATCCGAGCTCCAGCTCAATTACTCTGAAAGCTCTCTCATGATCACCTTCTTTGGAAAGAAGCCCATATCGAACAAAATTCCATGTCTTAAACTGGGAGCTTTCAGCGAAGGAATATTTTGCAAATCTACGACAGAGAAGCCTATACAATGCATAGGAAAGGCAGATATCTTTGAGTCGCCCGTCTGGATCGCCGGTGGAGCTTAAGAGTCTCCCTTTGCATTGCCAGATCATATCAATGGTAATGACTTTAGGATCTTCCGTCGTCTCAAACTGCTTATGGTAGTGTGGTGCTTTAACTATCACCTTTTCCTTCTCTTCGCCTTTCACCAAATACTTGTAGCCTCTCATGCAAGTAGGATCTGCTTCATCGCCTTCTATGTTTCTGTCATCTTCCATGAAGTCTGCAACCAGTTTGGTGTTTCTCACCAAACCATATGATTTGCTTGCTAACTCCAAAGCTTCGGCTCTGCATCCTGTCCTACGCAAAGACAAGAAATAGAGGAGAAAGAGTAGAATATTAAATTTGAGTTCGTAAGTATACATACCTAACAGTGCGCCCAGCCAAGAATACTGAACAAAAATTTCCAAGACATATCTCTTCCGATTCTCACTGTCTTCAAGGCTGTAGGCGGAGATGCAATCAGCACTTCCTAGGAAAATAATCAAAAACGTCGCCCATACACCAAACAATTCATTACGGAATGTTGCTGACGTCATCAGGCCCATGGCGTAGTTTATCAGGAACATAGACAAAAGATAAGATGCCCATATCGAATTTTTGAGCATCAAACTGTGGCTACGACGCCTCCAAGATCCGAAGACTGTGAGAAAGGCTAGCAGGAGCGTTGTCAAAAGGAGACATGATTCAATATATATTAGCGTTTTCCGAGGTTCCCTACAATTTGGAACATTAGTGCCATTGTTAACAACCAGGATATCATTTCCTGATAGCATTTTGTTCTAGTACACTCCTAATACCAAAATATATGAATGGATATTTGTAGAAGCCCTACATTCTTAAATTAGAAGGCTGAAGAGTGAAATTAATATAGGCCATCTGTTGTTCAAAAGACAAGAGGGGGAAATAATGGGAAGAGAAAGGACCTTTTAAGGTAGCCACAACTCTATTAGAGTAGCCAGAGTTCCTCCCACTAAAAAACAAAAACAAAAGTATAAACAGTAATCAGGAAAATAAAGATGAAGAGCTAAAGGAGAAAAGAGAGGAAAAGGAACGGAGATTAAGTCTGAAGTGAAGAGATCGTGGTGTAGTAGAAATGGGGGTGGTGGGTGGTTTAAATAAGAGAGGAGACTGGGGAGATTTTTTTTTTTTTTTGGCCTGTGTGCTGTGTGAACGGGAAATACTCATGCACGTGATGTCGTTATGCGTGAGTATATTTTTGTGTGAAAGGTGGGACCAATGCACGTGATGCAAGACTAGTACTGTGAAAGTGACCAAGTCAAAACAAACAACTTTACGCACAATCATTTTGAATAACGGTTGACCAATGCCTTAAAAAAAGAATTTAAAAAAAAAAACGAAAAGAAAAGTGACCAACGCCAGATGAGGAAAAGAGGATGGAGCTGCCGATAATATATCAAAACAATATTTTGAGGGATCATACTCTGTTTCAAATCCAATTAAAACATGAAGTATTTGATAAACAAGAACTCTAGGTTTTTGCCATAAGGGAGGTCCTAAGTTCGAATTTTGTAATAAGAAGTGTTTGGAAAATAACTTAATGCTTTTAGCTTATATTTTCACATTATCAATCCCAAGAGTTAAGATGTTACTATGGTTAGACTCAAGTAGAAGATATCGACTAAAATCGCTCCTGTACCCATTTTTGTTTAGCAAAAAAATAAATAATAAATAAGAACTCTAGGTTTTTTTTTAATAAATAATAAATAAGAACTCTAGTTTTTACAGATCCTATAGAGTATGGAACAATGGATGTCATGCGGTGAAGCAAAAGAAATAAAATAAATTAAGGGTTTTGTTAACAAGTGATATATAGCACCCGTTAAGAAGGGATAAAATAATAAATAAACTACACGTGGAGCAACATTTATTGAGGAAAGAGAAATACTTTTGAAAAGTTAAATTTGTTACTTAGAAGACAAAAATACCCTTCATCATCTTTTAACTCTTCTAAACTTTTTACACAATTTTCTGTCTCTAACGTCTGAAGCGTTCTCCTTCTTCTTCTCATCTCACCTCCTTCTCTTTTGATCTCTCTAACATTTCAAAGGGTATTTTAGAAAAATGCCCAATTTTTATGCTTTACAGACACTTTAAGTGCCACGTTACCCTGCTTTTTTCTACTCTCAAAAAGCAACTATGTTTTATTAATAAAAAATTCAATCTTAACTGGTGTTGAACAGCACCCGTTAACAAAACCTATAAATTTAAAAACACATAGATGAGAGGGCGCTAATAGAGTTAATTGTGGCCTAACAAGTGACCTAAAGATCTCGAAACTTACAAATCGGCAACAACACATAATTAAAGAGGAGAGCTTGTTGATTATACATATGTGAGTGAACGTTTCACATGGAGAAAAATAAATCATTTAAGAAATTAAGCTGAGTTTGGATTGCACGTTTGCATCTGCTTTTGGCATTTGATGTTTTTTCCTAGGTTGCATGCACTGTTCATGGGACCCGCAAGTACGAAAAAACGTAAATTTTGCTTTAAAACTAGATCTCATGACACTATTCACACATTTAAAAATAATTTTGTTACAATGTTTTTAGTAATAAGTTTTCAGTTTTCAGCAATAAACTGCGGTATTCAAACAGACCCTTAATGTAATATGTTGGACATACATCTATTAATTTAAAATTTTAAGTTAAGTGGTATTCAATATCTAAGTATGTTATACTAAAATTTGACTTGAACTCTCCTCAATGTATTATCTTTACAGCAAATTAAGTTAAACATACACAATAATGCACTAAAATTGTTAGTTGGTACCTTTCAAGTTAAGCTTCTAAACGCAATAATTGACACATTCTGGCCTTTAATAACAAGAAATTACTTATAATTACAAAAAATTATGCACTTTCAAAAATTTGGTGCAAAACTGGTTACTACTATTAGTCTCTCTTGACTTTTGAGGAAGCAACATAGGTATTTGATAAAACTAAGAACAAGTTGAGCTTCCAACGTTGTCACACTTGTCAGTAACAATTTAATTTCCTTTGATTTTTATGCCAACTTGCAACAATTGAAATGGACAATCAAGAATTTTAGTTATTAACTTCCAACTTTCAGTGACTAGTAAGGTCGAATAAAACAGAAGATAGGATAAATTCCACTTTTCCACATTTGGCATTTGGGGGCAAATGAAGTTGATTGTGTGGAAATGGACAATTCAAAATAACAGGGTCACCATCTAAATATTACACATCCAAATCTGAGTGCCTTTGCTCCGTTCAGAACTTATCTTTTAAAAAGAAACAAAGAAAGTTTTTTTTTTTTTTTTTTTTTGGCCTTTTGCGTGAGTTGAGAAAAGTGTTTAAATAGTTTATTTTTTATAATTTATTTGAGTAGTATTTATAAAAATGAAATACAGTTTTAAGTAACATTCATATTAAGTTTGCACTTGGATAACTTATATTTGGCAGCTTATTTTATTATTCAGTTTATTTTTGGTACTATTAATGAGTCTTATATATTGCACTATTCACGGGACCCACAAGTACGAAAAAACGCAAATTTTGCTTTAAAATTGGGTCCCATGACACTATTCACACATTTAAAAATTATTTTGTTACAATGTTTTCAGCAATAAGCTGCGGTATCCAAACAGACCCTTAATGTAATATATTGGACATACATCTATTAATTTAAAATTTTAAGTTAAGTGGTATTCAATATCTAAGTATGTTATACTAAAATTTGACTTGAACTCTCCTCAATGTATTATCTTTACAGCAAATTAAGTTAAACATACATAATAATGCACTAAAATTGTTAGTGGGTACCTTTCTAGTTAAGCTTCTAAACGCAATAATTGACACATTCTGGCCGTTAATAACAAGAAATTACTTATAATTACAAAAAATTATGCACTTTCAAAAATTTGGTGCAAAACTAGTTACTACTATTAGCCTCTCTTGACTTTTGAGGAAGCGACATAGGTATTTGATAAAACTCATAACAAGTTGAGCTACCAACGTTGTCACACTTGTTAGTAACAATTTAATTTCCTTTGATTTTTATGCCAACTTGCAACAATTGAAATGGACAATCAAGAATTTTAGTTATTAACTTCCAACTTTCAGTGACTAGTAAGGTCGAATAAAACAGAAGATAGGATAAATTCCACTTTTCCACATTTGGCATTTGGGGGCAGATGAAGTTGATTGTGTGGAAATGGACAATTCACAATAACAGGGTACCATCTAAATACTACACATCCAAATTTGAGTGCCCTTGCTCCGTTCAAAACTTATCTTTTAAAAAGAAACAAAGAAAGATTTTTTTTTTTTTTTTTTGGTCTTTTGCATGAGTTGAGAAAAGTGTTTAAGTAGTTTATTTTTGATAATTTATTTGAGTAGTATTTAGAAAATGAAATACAGTTTTAAGTAACATTCATATTAAGTTTGCACTTGGATAGCTTATATTTGGCAGCTTATTTTACTATTCAGTTTATTTTTGGTACTATTAATGAGTCTTATTGCTTTTTTTGGTATTATTCATAGATCACACTATACTATTTCAACTAACTTTTAACTTTATCTCTAGTTCTTTTTGTAAAAAATTTCAGTTTTAGTTTAATAAAATGTTCCAAAGCGAACTCCAAATATATTATTAAGAACTAAAAATTAATTTATTTTAAAAAAATATAAAAGAAAAATTATTTGGAAAAAAAAAAGACAAAAAGAAAAATAAAACTGTTTCTTAACCATTGTCGAACGCATGTGAAGCAAAAAAATTTATTGTGAAAATAATAAAAAAGTATCCCCAAAATGGGACTTTACCCTGCCACAGATGGGACTTGACATGAGGGTGGGACCCACTAAGTTCAGCAGAATTACAAAAACGCCATTGTAACATGGTTCTGGTGTTTTGGAACTACAAAATGAATGGTCTATTTGGATACTGCTTATTTTGCTGAAAATTGAAAACTTATTTCTAAAAATACTATCGCAAAATAATTTTTAAAACACAAAACACTGTAGCAGTGAGTGATTGCTATGTTTTTAATGGGTTTGATGGTCCATGAATGGTGCCATGGGACCCTAAAAAAAGGGAAAACGCAACTTAATTGCCAGGCAAACGCACGCGAATTCTCATTTTCACTCACCCAAACTCACATTTTTGTGTTAAGAGTGATGGAAATTGAAAATGAGTGATCAAGCAAACAAGTTGAAATGATATGGATCTCACAAAAAGTAAATAATGGATGATGAGAATTGAGTGATGGGTGTCAGCTATAATACACTTCTATTAGTCAAAGTGTTACTTAGAAGTGTTACACTTCTAAGTAGACTGCAGAAGTGTGCCTACCATACACTTCTATCGGTAAAAGTGTACCAAAGCTCAATACCGCCATACACTTAATGAAGACATAAGCGTATTTCTAACGGAGTGGCTAATAATGCAATCAAAATATAAATTTAGGAGATAAAATCTAAATTCTAAAATTTCAATGTATAAAATTTAAAAATTTTGAAACTTTAAGAGTGTAATTTGTATTATAGCCATACTTGTACTAGGCATCAATAATTTCATATTTTTACTATAATCTTGCATTATTTTTGATCTATTACTATTTTTTTTGTAAAATTTCAATGATTAGTTTTTATTCCCATATATAATATGCACGCATGTATTTTATATTTTGAATAAACAAATACATATTCATTTTAATTTGGAATAATACGTTTCTTGAAAATAAATAAATAAAAACTTAGAATTCTATATATGAGATAAATACATACTTTTATTTTTGGCTAAATGAATGTAAAAATATAGGAAACATCATATCCTTCATTAATATTTTGTATATTCTAATTGAATTAAATTTTTAATTAGTTGATTTTTTATAACATCTAATAAGATTATATTGCCAAGAATTTTGTTGCTCATTGACACTTCTTAGGGTGGTAAATGAGGGGAGTCGAGCCAAATATTAAAAGTTCAAATTTGTTCATTTAATTTTATTTCAGACGTGAGTCAAGCTCAAGCTCAACTGAATTAGCAAAGGCTTCAATTTTATGTTTTTGTTAAAGAATAAACTTTAATTCCACACTGATGAAAACTCAAATGAGTGACTAAATTAAAATTATATATATATATATATATATAAATTGAAGATTGTGGCTTTACAGATCCTATAGAGTATGGAACTATGGATGTCATGCGGTGAAGCAAAAGAAATAAAATAAATTAAGGGTCTCGTTAACAGGTACTGTACAACACCCGTTAAGAAGGAATAAAATAATAAATAAACTACACATGGGGCAACATTTACAGAGGAAAGAGAAATATTTTTGAAAAGTTAAATTTGTTACATAGAAGACAAAAATACCCTTCATCATCTTTTAACTCTTCTAAACTTTTTGCACAATTTTCTGTCTCTATCATCTAAAGCGCTCTCTTTCTTCTTCTCGGCTCATCTCCTTCTCTCTTGGTCTCTCTAACGTTTCAAAGGGTATTTTTGAAAAATGCCCAATTTTTATGCTTTATTGACACTTTAAGTGCCACGTTACCCTGCTTTTTTCTACTCTCAAAAAGCAACTTTGTTTTATTAATAAAAAATTCAATTTTAACAGGTGCTGTTCAGCACCTGTTAACAAAAGCCATAAACTAAAAAACACATAGATAAGAGGGCGCTAATAGGAGTTAATTGTGGCCTAACAAATGACCTAAAGATCTCGAAACTTACAAATAGGCAACAACTCATAATTAAAGAGGAGAGCTTGTCGATTATACATATGTGAGTGAAAGTTCCACACGGAGAAAAATAAATCATTTAAGAAATTAAGTTGAGTTTGGATTGCACATTTGCATCTGCGTTTGGTGTTTGGCGTTTGGCATTTGGCGTTTTTTCCCTGAGTTTCGTGCACTATTCACGGGACCCGCAAGTATGGAAAAATGCATATTTTGCTTTAAAACTAGGTCCCATGACACTATTTACTCATTTAAAAATTATTTTGTTACAGTATTTTCAGCAATAAGTTTTTTATTTTCAGCAATAAGCTGCGTTATCCAAATAGACCCTTAATGTAATATATAGGACATACATCTATTAATTTAAAATTTTAAGTTAAGTGGTATTCAATATCTAAGTATGTTATACTAAAATTTGACTTGAACTCTCCTCAATGTATTATCTTTACAGCAAATTAAGTTAAACATACATAATAATGCACTAAAATTGTTAGTTGGTACCTTTCTAGTTAAGCTTCTAAACGCAATAATTGACACATTCTGGCCGTTAATAACAAGAAATTACTTATAATTACAAAAAATTATGCACTTTCAAAAATTTGGTGCAAAACTGGTTACTACTATTAGTCTCTCTTGACTTTTGAGGAATCAACATAGGTATTTGATAAAACTCATAACAAGTTGAGCTTCCAACGTTGTCACACTTGTCAGTAACAATTTAATTTCCTTTGATTTTTATGCCAACTTGCAACAATTGAAATGGACAATCAAGAATTTTAGTTATTAACTTCCAACTTTCAGTGACTAGTAAGGTCGAATAAAACAGAAAATAGGATAAATTCCACTTTTCCACATTTGGCATTTGGGGGCAGATGAAGTTGATTGTGTGGAAATGGACAATTCACAATAACAGGGTCACCATCTAAATATTACACATCCAAATCTGAGTGCCCTTGCTCCGTTCAGAACTTATCTTTTAAAAAGAAACAAAGAAAGTTTTTTTTTTTTTTTTTGGTCTTTTGCATGAGTTGAGAAAAGTGTTTTAAGTAGTTTATTTTTGATAATTTATTTGAGTAGTATTTATAAAAATGAAATACAGTTTTAAGTAACATTCATATTAAGTTTGCACTTGGATAACTTATATTTGGCAGCTTATTTTACTATTCAATTTATTTTTTGTACTATTAATAAGTCTTATTGCACTTTTTGGTATTATTCGTAGATCACACTGTACTATTTCAACTAACTTTTTGCTTTATCTACAGTTCTTTTAGTAAAAATTTTCAATTTTAGTTTAATAAAATGTTCCAAAGCGAACTCCAAATATATTATTAAGAACTAAAAATTAATTTATTTTAAAAAAATATAAAAGAAAAATTATTTGGAAAAAAAAAAAAAAGACAAAAAGAAAAACAAAACTGTTTCTTAACCATTGTCGAATGCACGTGAAGCAAAAAAATTTACTGCAAAAATAATAAAAAAGTATCCCCAAAATAGGACTTTACCCTGCCATAGATGGGACTTGACATGAGGGTGGGACCCACTAAGTTCAGCAGAATTACAAAAACGCCATTGTAACATGGTTCTGGTGTTTTGGAACCACAAAATGAAGAGTCTGTTTGGATACCGCTTATTTTGCTGTAAATTGAAAACTTATTACTAAAAATACTGCAACAAAATATATTGCAATGTTCACGGGACCCACAGGTACGGAAAAACGCAAATTTTGCTTTAAAACTGGGGCCCATGACACTATTCACACATTTAAAAATTATTTTGTTACAATATTTTCAGCAATAAATTTTCAGTTTTCAATAATAAGCTACGGTATCCAAACAGACCTTAATGTAATATATTGGACATACATCTATTAATTTAAAATTTTAGGTTAAGTGGTATTCAATATCTAAGTATGTTATACTAAAATTTGACTTGAACTCTCCTCAATGTATTATCTTTACAGCAAATTAAGTTAAACATACATAATAATGCACTAAAATTGTTAGTTGGTACCTTTCTAGTTAAGCTTCTAAACGCAATAATTGACACATTCTGGCCGTTAATAACAAGAAATTACTTATAATTACAAAAAATTATGCACTTTCAAAAATTTGGTGCAAAACTGGTTACTACTATTAGTCTCTCTTGACTTTTGAGGAAGCAACATAGGTATTTGATAAAACTCATAACAAGTTGAGCTTCCAACGTTGTCACACTTGTCAGTAACAATTTAATTTCCTTTGATTTTTATGCCAACTTGCAACAATTGAAATGGACAATCAAGAATTTTAGTTATTAACTTCCAACTTTCAGTGACTAGTAAGGTCGAATAAAACAGAAAATAGGATAAATTCCACTTTTCCACATTTGGCATTTGGGGGCAGATGAAGTTGATTGTGTGGAAATGGACAATTCACAATAACAGGGTCACCATCTAAATATTACACATCCAAATCTGAGTGCCCTTGCTCCGTTCAGAACTTATCTTTTAAAAAGAAACAAAGAAAGTTTTTTTTTTTTTTTTTGGGTCTTTTGCATGAGTTGAGAAAAGTGTTTAAGTAGTTTATTTTTGATAATTTATTTGAGTAGTATTTATAAAAATGAAATACAGTTTTAAGTAACATTCATATTAAGTTTGCACTTGGATAACTTATATTTGGCAGCTTATTTTACTATTCAGTTTATTTTTTGTACTATTAATAAGTCTTATTGCACTTTTTGGTATTATTCGTAGATCACACTGTACTATTTCAACTAACTTTTTGCTTTATCTACAGTTCTTTTAGTAAAAATTTTCAATTTTAGTTTAATAAAATGTTCCAAAGCGAACTCCAAATATATTATTAAGAACTAAAAATTAATTTATTTTAAAAAAATATAAAAGAAAAATTATTTGGAAAAAAAAAAAGACAAAAAGAAAAACAAAACTGTTTCTTAACCATTGTCGAATGCACGTGAAGCAAAAAAATTTACTGCAAAAATAATAAAAAAGTATCCCCAAAATAGGACTTTACCCTGCCATAGATGGGACTTGACATGAGGGTGGGACCCACTAAGTTCAGCAGAATTACAAAAACGCCATTGTAACATGGTTCTGGTGTTTTGGAACCACAAAATGAAGAGTCTGTTTGGATACCGCTTATTTTGCTGTAAATTAAAAACTTATTTCTAAAAATACTGCAACAAAATATATTGCAATGTTCACGGGACCCGCAGGTACGGAAAACCGCAAATTTTGCTTTAAAACTGGGGCCCATGACACTATTCACACATTTAAAAATTATTTTGTTACAATATTTTCAGCAATAAATTTTCAGTTTTCAGTAATAAGCTACGGTATCCAAACAAACCTTAATGTAATATATTGGACATACATCTATTAATTTAAAATTTTAGGTTAAGTGGTATTCAATATCTAAATATGTTATACTAAAATTTGACTTGAACTCTCCTCAATGTATTATCTTTACAGCAAATTAAGTTAAACATACATAATAATGCACTAAAATTGTTAGTTGGTACCTTTCTAGTTAAGCTTCTAAATGCAATAATTGACACATTCTGGCCGTTAATAACAAGAAATTACTTATAATTACAAAAAATTATGCAGTTTCAAAAATTTGGTGCAAAACTGGTTACTACTATTGGTCTCTCTTGACTTTTGAGGAAGCAACATAGGTATTTGATAAAACTCATAACAAGTTGAGCTTCCAACGTTGTCACACTTGTCAGTAACAATTTAATTTCCTTTGATTTTTATGCCAACTTGCAACAATTGAAATGGACAATCAAGAATTTTAGTTATTAACTTCCAACTTTCAGTGACTAGTAAGGTCGAATAAAACAGAAAATAGGATAAATTCCACTTTTCCACATTTGGCATTTGGGGGCAGATGAAGTTGATTGTGTGGAAATGGACAATTCACAATAACAGGGTCACCATCTAAATATTACACATCCAAATCTGAGTGCCCTTGCTCCGTTCAGAACTTATCTTTTAAAAAGAAACAAAGAAAGTTTTTTTTTTTTTTTTTTGGTCTTTTGCATGAGTTGAGAAAAGTGTTTAAGTAGTTTATTTTTGATAATTTATTTGAGTAGTATTTATAAAAATGAAATACAGTTTTAAGTAACATTCATATTAAGTTTGCACTTGGATAACTTATATTTGGCAGCTTATTTTACTATTCAGTTTATTTTTGGTACTATTAATAAGTCTTATTGCACTTTTTGGTATTATTCGTAGATCACACTGTACTATTTCAACTAACTTTTTGCCTTATCTACAGTTCTTTTAGTAAAAATTTTCAATTTTAGTTTAATAAAATGTTCCAAAGCGAACTCCAAATATATTATTAAGAACTAAAAATTAATTTATTTTAAAAAAATATAAAAGAAAAATTATTTGGAAAAAAAAAAAAAGACAAAAAGAAAAACAAAACTGTTTCTTAACCATTGTCGAATGCACGTGAAGCAAAAAAATTTACTGCAAAAATAATAAAAAAGTATCCCCAAAATAGGACTTTACCCTGCCATAGATGGGACTTGACATGAGGGTGGGACCCACTAAGTTCAGCAGAATTACAAAAACGCCATTGTAACATGGTTCTGGTGTTTTGGAACCACAAAATGAAGAGTCTGTTTGGATACCGCTTATTTTGCTGTAAATTGAAAATTTATTGCTAAAAATACTGTAACAAAATATATTGCAATGTTCACGGGACCCGCAGGTACGGAAAAATGCAAATTTTGCTTTAAAACTGGGGCCCATGACACTATTCACACATTTAAAAATTATTTTGTTACAATATTTTCAGCCATAAATTTTCAGTTTTCAGTAATAAGCTACGGTATCCAAACAGACCTTAATGTAATATATTGGACATACATCTATTAATTTAAAATTTTAGGTTAAGTGGTATTCAATATCTAAGTATGTTATACTAAAATTTGACTTGAACTCTCCTCAATGTATTATCTTTACAGCAAATTAAGTTAAACATACATAATAATGCACTAAAATTGTTAGTTGGTACCTTTCTAGTTAAGCTTCTAAACGCAATAATTGACACATTCTGGCCGTTAATAACAGGAAATTACTTATAATTACAAAAAATTATGCAATTTCAAAAATTTGGTGCAAAACTGGTTACTACTATTAGTCTCTCTTGACTTTTGAGGAAGCAACATAGGTATTTGATAAAACTCATAACAAGTTGAGCTTCCAACGTTGTCACACTTGTCAGTAACAATTTAATTTCCTTTGATTTTTATGCCGACTTGAAACACTATAGCAGTGAGTGATTGCTGCGTTTTTCATGGGTTTGGTGGTCCATGAATAGTGCCATGGGACCCCAAAAAAAGGGAAAACACAACTTAATTGCTGGGCAAACGCACGCGAATTCTCATTTTTACTCACTCAAACTCACATTTTTGAGTTAAGAGTGATGGAAATTGAAAATGAGTGATCAAGTCAAACAAGTTGAAATGATATGGATCTCACAAAAAGTAAATAATGGATGATGAGAATTGAGTGATGGGTGTCAGCTATAATACACTTCTATTAATCAAAGTGTTACATAGAAGTGTTACACTTCTAAGTAGAACTACAGAAGTGTGCCTAATATACACTTCTATCGGTAAAAGTGTACCAAAGCTCAATACCACTATACACTTAATGGACACATAAGCGTATTTCTAATGGAGTGGCTAATAATGCAATCAAAATATAAATTTGTGAGATGAATTCTAAATTCTAAAATTTCAATGTATAAAATTTAAAAATTTTCAAACTTTAAGAGTGTAATTTGTATTGTGGGGGCCAATTGATCCCAGATGTTCAAATTACATTGGAAAAAGGCTGGGCCTAATATCTAGTCTCATATGAACAGACTACATGAGAAAGGGCCCGGCCCAATACCTAGTCCGAGGATAAGAGAATATCCGAGGACGACTAGTAAAGGAAGAGATGAAAGGTGGACTCGAAAAGAAGTAAAGAATGCCTGAGAAGGATCTGACCTTGTCCAAGGACAATTACCACCTCGGAACGTACGTCCAAGGTGGCTAGTAAACTTATCAGTCTCTTAGGGAAACGCCTCGGACGAACCTTGCAACAAAATGAATGATAAAATATCAAATAAAGGATAAGGGTGAGGGAAAACAAATTTCTAGGGGTACTGTTGCCTCCGCATTAAATGCTGCCCAGCTAACCCTCTGGCCGCATTAATGTAGAGGTGATACCTGAACAGTGAACACGCAACCTTACAGCTAAGAATGGAAGACTCAAGAAAAGGCAAGAAAAGTAGAAAAGAAAAGACTTTTAACACCTGACCCACACGTGGATGGAGGAAATGGTAAAAAAGCCATAGTATATACTACGAAGGAAGAAAAAGGAAGAGTGGGAAGAAAAAAGAGAAAAAAGCATTATGTGCCCTTAAGCCATAGTATTAGGGCAAGTTCGAGGATACTTTCTGTATCGATATATGCGAATAACTCTTTCCTTGCAACGCTATAATCCAATATCTTTATCCTAGATTCAGACTAGCTTTTTCTCCCGCACTCTACAAATTTATTGTTCGGGCCTCGTGGGCCTGGATCCGTACCTGTTCTGGATTCAAGTCGAATCTGGTCCTTACATGTATTATAGCCATACTTGTACTAGGCATCAATAATTTCATATTTTTACTATAATCTTGCATTATTTTTGATCTATTACTATTTTTTTTTTTTTTGTAAAATTTCAATGATTAGTTTTTATTCCCATATATAATATGCACGCATGTATATTATATTTTGAATAAAAATATATATATTCATTTTAATTTTGAATAATTCGTTTCTTTAAAATAAAATTTAAAAAAAAACAAAAAAAAAAAAAAAAAACTTAGAATACTATATATGAGATAAATACATACTTTTATTTTTGGCTAAATGAATGTAAAAATATAGGAAACATCATATCCTTCATTAATATTTTGTATATTCTAATTGAATTAAATTTTTAATTAGTTGATTTTTTACAACTTCTAATAAGATTATATTGCCAAGAACTTTGTTGCTCATTGACACTTCTTAGGGTGGTAAATGAGGGGAGTCGAGCCAAATATTAAAAATTCAAACTTGTTCATTATTTTATTTCAGACGAGAGTCAACCTCGAGCTCAATTGAATTAGCAAAGCCTTCAATTTTATCTTTTTTTTAAAGAATAAACTTTAATTTAACACGGATGAAAACTCAAATGAGTGACTAAATTAAAATTACACACACACACACACACATATATATATATATATTGTAGGGTCATAATTTGTAGCCCAAACCCAGAAGAATTGGGTTATAAGCCCAGTGAGTCCAATACAATAAATTTGTAGAGAGCAGGTGAAAGAACTGGGTTTTTAGCGGATTGACTAACGGTTAACTAAGATTTCAAGTGTAACCGAGTGGGAAATTATATATAATTATGGATGGAATGTACATTTTAGGAGATAGTTTGATAATCAAATTACTATTTCTAAAAGATAGTTCAACACTGTGCTACAGTAGTTCTCTTTCTATTCTCCTTCACTATGTTTTTCCGATCATTACCTTATGTAGGGTCTTTCACATTATATAGAGTTTTCCAAGTCATCTCCATCGTACAGTTGTTCATCATCCAACCCTGCACTCAAGTATGTGTCTTATTAAGCATCTTCTTTGGCTCTCTGTGAACGGTAGTGGTTAAGACCACTGTTCAAATGTCTTCTCCACATTAATGTGGTCAAGAAAGTTGCTGCAGTGCATTTAATGCGGTAGTGGCAGCTTTTCCCTAAGATATTTTTGTATCCTTATCTTCTCCGTACGTGCCTGAAGTCTATCCTCATTGTTGGAGTCTCTTGGAAGATTACTCAAGTCACCCGGATGCTTGCTCGACTGATATTCGTCCGGTCCGAGGAGGTTAACCTCCTCGGACCTCAGCCCTCCACTCTTTCCTTACGCGACTATCTATTATGGGGCATCCCCAGTCATTTGCTCCTCCTTGGACGCATCCCCATTAGCAAATAGGGCTTAAGGCCCAATATAAAAATTCAAGTTTTTGCCTTCATCAAAGTGAGAAGGAATAACCAGAGAGTATCCGTGTTCCATGACAACAGGGGTCAAGGATCAGCTCAAAGATCAAAGGATCAACAACAAGAGAGCTACCCGCTCTGTTATCACTTGTTAGTTTTTAGATCCCTTAAAACACAATTGGATTAACCTAGGTAATTAGCCAAGTCTTTACTTAGTCAAATTATTCAAATCTAGGTTAAACACAATCAAACTATCATATAATGTAAAGCAGCGGAAATATAAAAGACACAAGATATGATCATCGAGGAAACCAAACCGGTAAAAACCTGGGGAGAATTTAACCTAGTTATCCTCAAGGTAAACTTGAATCTACTATCTTGAAAGAATCGAAGTTCATACAATAAGACTTACAAGCCCCCACGCTCGACTTCTTATTGCTATCTACCAGTAGAACTTATTGACACGACCACGTGCAAGCTCCGAATCCACGGACTCCTTCTTTCTTGGATTTACCACCAGATACAAGCACACCCGCTTATGTTTCTTTAAACTTCAATGGGAGCAACTGGATTGATCATTAAGGTGTAGAAAACTTCTTCTCCTTGAAAACCCTAAGTTTATGTGAAGGAAAACTCCTCAAAAATCTCACAGGAGATTCACACAAATCGTAATATGAGCAACACTAAAACGCGGCTAGGGTTTGCCTTTTATACCTAGGGCAAATTAAAAACCCAAAACGTTTTAAATCACTTAAGGCTGAGTTGGAAATTTGCAGAAAAAAATGTCAGACCCAATTTTCGATTGATCGAGCCTAAGCTTCAATCGATCGAAAAGGCTGAAATAGTTTTTTTAATCCTGCAATAATTTAATCCAACTTTACAACAATAAACCAACTTTGAGCAAGTCTAAAACAAACTAAATACATTGTTTTGATCATGGTTTGCCAACAATACAATTTAGAGTTTTAAATACCTAAAAACCTAAGTCTTTAGAACCTAACAGAATAAACAAAAATAAATTCATTTTAACTCATAATAATGTATATGAGATAATACATATTTTTATTTTTGGCTAAGTGAATGAAGAAATATAGGAAACATCATCTCCTTCATTAATTTGTCGTGTATTTTTCTTGAAATCGCAACTAAAAATTGATTTAAAATCAATCAACTATAATGGTAAAAGTGGTGATAGAAGTGTTTTTTTTTTTTTAAATGGGAAGAAGTATTTCTTGTATCACATTATCATTTATGTGAATAGCATATCTGTCAAAATGATGTTAAGCATCTGAGTTATGTATTTCATTGACCAAAATCATTTGCGAATAATTCTTTTTTTTTTAAAAAAAAAGTGCAAATGATTTTTTTAACTGTTTATATGATAATGAATATGAGACAAATGGATTGCATGGAATAATGTGCTAAAATATTATTGACTAGTAACGAATGATTGGACGGCATATTTAGTAATTACTCCCAGTTATTGTGAAAAGTACACAAACAATGCAATGAGTCAATGAACAATGTCCTGGTAAAATACTTGAAACCAAATCAAAATCTTCTACACAAAGTAGGCATTATAAAAGCAAAGAATTGTATATCTCAACTTGTATTTCAATGTTTTTAATAAAGATATCTATTCTAAAGTTAAAGAAACAAACAAAATCAAAAATAGGCATGATAAATGTAAAGAATCGTGTGCCTCAACTTATATTTCGGTGCTTTCAACAAAGATATCAACATGTCAAAATTCCTATCCCCCAACTATCCAATTCCCAAGAAATTATTCTTGCACGTAACATTAGAGCAAAAACATACTTACGAACCACCGGTGACACTCCCATTGAAGACCTCTATTGTGTCACCTTGCCCAACATGGTGCCACCGAAAGGACCTATCATCATCCATCACATTCTGCTTGTAAATGAAGAAATAACCCTCTTGTGGAAGACTAAACTGTAGCTTTTCTTGCAACTTCTGCAGCTCCTTCCTCAATTCCCCAACATTATCCGATGCATTCATCTCCACCGGAATCTTCTTCGTCCCGCATTTCGGCAATACCAGCAGCTTCAATTTCTTCGATCCCAACAACGTCGTTGGCCCCAGCCCTGGCCCCGGCGACGGGGACGGGGACAATGCCGCCATTGCAGCCGGTGAAGCTGTTGTTGGCGAAGGCCTAAAACTGACATCAATATCCGAATTCTCCGAAATCTCGCATTCACATAAAGACCTGTGGTCTTGTAACTCCGCACCACTCGAATGAATCATCAAACGGTTAACTGGGACAGCCTCCATTTCTTGAATCTTTTCCTTCAACTTTCCAACCGTGTCGGTTACCTCCATTTCTAGAGGAACGTGCATTTTGTACGTGGGGATTTTCACGTTGAGCTGGATTTTCTTGGAGGGCGATGATGAGTTCTCGGGAGATTTGTCGGATTCCGAGGCAGCGATCATGAGTTGAATGTGCGAGTTTTGGAGGATTTCGGTGTGTTCAATGTTGAGGTCGTCTTTGAGGACATTGCCATTGAAGATTAAGGTTTGTTTGGACACGGGTATGCCTTGATATTTTTTGACCTTTTCTTTGATCTCTAAGATAGTATCAAAGAAACCCACTTCAATAGAGAATGATCTTCCTCTTTGGGGCTCAAAAATCACATCCATTGTTGGATTAGAAAGAAAGAGAGATCATGAAATAAAGATAGGTATAGGTGGGTTTGTTTTGTGGATTTGTGAAAATGCAATGTAAATGTAGATAATGGAATTTGTTGTAATTAGAGTCTGCTACGGTTCTGTTACACGCAAATAGCTGAGGTAGTTAATTTGCTATATATACACAAAAGATTTTAGCTCGTATAAATAGGGATTGTAGGTGGGTTTAGGCTTTTAGCTCCTCATTTCTGTTGTGTACTTTGTAACTATTCTCTGAGGAAATGCACAGAATTCTCCTTCGATTTTCTCTCTTTTTCTGTTTCAGTAAAATCTTCGTGATAGTTAGTTTTGATTCCCCTTTCAGTAATAGTATCTGATATTGTCTCTAACTAAGAGCCGAGATGCATGCTGATTCTCATTTAATTCACATGCTGATTCTCTTAGAAAGGTTCGGATTTAGTTTGGAAGAGAAGAAAGAAAGAATGTCATTGAAACTTTATAATCTAACGGCTGCTTAACAAAATATCTTGGATGGCACGTATTGAATCTCATCCAATGGAGGCATTACACATACCTCATCACTCTTAGGGAACTATTGGTTTCAGACTAATTGATAACTTGATGCTGTACTATATATATTGAGTGGCCATTTTGGTTTCGCTTTTTAGTGGAAAAAACACAATCGCATTCTGTAAATGCATATTTTGACATTTGGTAAGTTTTCAAAATCATACTTAATGACCCCACTATTGTGATTTTACGCGTTTTTGGGTAGCACCCTTCAAGCTACAGTTGCAAAACACACTTATAAAAACAAGTTTTCAAAATGCCCAAAAACATTAAGCTGAATCAAACTAATTTTGAATTGAGAGCTTGAAGCTAATAGTGAGGACACAAAGGCTACACTCGCTACCATGGGCATGAAGGTATGCTTCCATGGCTGCAAAGACGTGGATTAATTTTTGCATAACTGGATAACTAGGGGTGATCAAGGGTCGATCAAGCTTAGGTTTAGTGTCAACCTACGGATAGACTTGATCACAACAAGTTTGAAGAATTTAAAACTGCAATCGACCATGGTCATGGAAGTTATTAACCAACCCGGTAATAGCTTAAATCAATGGTACAATACTTAAATCTATGGATCGTCTCAATCAACAGCAATTGATGGTCTAATACAAAAATCTATAGATCGTCTTGAAATGCTACTGATCTTGTAACATCTTGACGAGAGAGCTAGAGCTTTAGGTGGCATCACCATGAGATGATGGAGATCCCAAGATCTCTGTTGAAGCTCATACAAAGATCAAGCCGAACAAGAACGATGGCATGACAATGACGGGGAATACATGGTATTGGGAAATGCTCTTTAGACAGGTTAAGTTTGTTGAATTTCCATATGAAGTCGATATTCAACCTGATACGATTGGGTTTTGTTGATTTTAACTCATTGTTGACCAAAGCAACTTTCGGAGCCAGCAGATTTTAGATTGGGTGGCTCCGAGTCAGACAAGTGCGGGTGTGGTTGCTAAGCCATATGAGGAACAAGTAACTAGCCTTCCTAACTAGAAAAGCTCATCAAATCAAACATAATTTTCGTTCATACTCATATGGTAAACCAGGCCCATCATTGTGAGTTCTTTGTCAGCAATACAACCACAACAAATAAACTAGTCACTTAATCCACTTCTATCCTATTGTAGTGGGCAATTTGACATTAGTTTTCCTGATAGTAGTGGACATATAATAGAAATACCCTGGGAATTTTAAACCACACATAAGGACCTTTGCATTTTCTACAATAAAGCATCCACGTTTCATTGACCACACCTTACTGAGAACTTAGACAAGACCTAAGTGTACTCTGTTGAGATCACTTGTATTTTTTTAAATAACTCTGACCAAGTTTTGCAGCTTACAAATCATGTTCTTCTATGCTCATATAAATCTATGCATCAAATCATGTTCTTACAAATCATCAAATCATGTTCTTACAAATCATCAAATCATGTTTTTAAAATATTCAAAAATATTAATCTAATACAGTGCAAAGCATGCAACTAGACCACATTTAATATTCACAGTAAAGAAAATATGTGAAGAAAAATAAGAGCACCCAGTAATGAAGGAATTTTAGTATATATACATTAAGAATGTCAGGAATCTTGGAAAGTATAAAGCTGTACTTGTCGTGGCCAAACTTGACCATAAACATCTTTCTTGGTATATCGCCGATCCCAAGACCAGGGTACATCTGCAGAGGAAATAAAGTTAGATGAGACCCGCATAAGCACAGCAATGGCTGAGGGGCAGAGCATACCTTCAGAAGTATATGGTTGAGGAGGGAGTTCGTAAGGCACAGGTAATGGAACCACATCAGATGAAGAGTCTGAATTTCTGCTTCCTTGCCAAGTCAGAGTCACTAGTTTCGTTCTCTGTACTTCAGAATTTTCTAATGATCTGCATTTATCCTGAAACTCACAGAAATTTTCTTTTGGCTATGTTTCTTCTTCAATAATCATCTAAATGTGATACAATAGGTTTAAATATTCAGATGACTAAAAGAATCACAAGCCAGGATATAGCCATTACCTCCTTTATATCCCCATTACTTGTACAAGAAAATCCAGAACCATATCTTTCAAAAGAAGATGGCAAAAATAGCACTCCCAGCTGAAAGGATCACACACAGGAAACCATATAATTACAATGTCAACCCTTCAGTTGGAGCAAATAGTGGGAAAAGATTCAATGATTTGTTATATAAACATTTTTTTAAAGCTTTGGCCCGAGGGGGAAGAGAAGATTTCTACTGGCGACTTCTACTTCATGAGGGTTTTCTAGCCAATCGTGCTATCCCATGGGATTATGAGTTGTAATATAAACATCAATTCAAAGATATACAGATTGGGACAGGTGAGTTAAAATGAAGTTGTTCATATTCAGTATAAACTTTACATGCGTATCTCAATTCTAATATTTCAGATAGTGATATTATTGATATACATGCCTCATAAGAACGGATCATCAACTGAGAATTATTTTTCTGGAGAGCTCCCCAGGCGGCTTTGCTAAGATTTGATGAAGTCAACAATAACCAACTGTTGCAGAAAACTATAGGTTCACAGTTGATGCTTAAAATATAAAAACAGGCACAAATATAGGCATAACATGAACTCTTACGCGAGTTTCTGACCATTATACCGGGTGAACGTCTTTATATGTGGCATTGCACGACTGGAACATTGAAAAGAATGATTATAAGTTAGTCAATAAAAATACTTCAAAGAAACCAAAAAAAAAAATGGTGAGGGCTAATGTTTTCTAATACAAAGTAGGAACACTAAATACTATGAGTTGTTGTGTCAGATAATAGAACATATCTAAGTTAACAAAAATGAAAAAATGATTTTGTTTTTTTGTTATCATTTTAGTAAATGGGTATGAATAACAGAATACAAGTTAGTACGGCAATTGACAAAAGTTTCATTCTACTAGACTTTCAATTAAAAAATACAACCTTAATTAGCATTTTGATGGTCTGAACTGTCTCTAGTGATGAGATATACATACCAGCGACCAGTGTGGCTTGCCTTCCACTTTGCCCAATACTTCTTCAAGAATTCTTTCTCCACGTTCTTTAGTGGACTTGGAACGGCATTGCCAGCTGCATAACCCTGGGAAAGAAAGAAAGAAAAAAATAAATAAATAAAACCACACTCAAAAGTATTAAAATGTAAGCAGTGGATGGATAGAATAATCTAATATGGATTGCATACTCTCAAATTGACATGAGAAACTTGAGGCTACTTCATTTCTACTCGGCAGTTATTTCTTGAAATGAAATTGTCAACTCAAGTCAACTTGACTCAGTCTTTGTGAGTTCATTAATTGGTCTTCTTTACACATGATCAAATCATCTCAAGCGACTATTCCTCATCTTTTCATCAATAAGAGTCACCCCCATCTTTAAATGAATTTCATCATTTCATATCATATCTTTTCTTCTATTTTGCACTTATTCTAGCTAATATTTCATTTCAAGGACATGTTGCTTCTTTGCTACTACATCTTTAAACTGTGGTCTGAAAAGTACAGTGTATGTAAACCAATTCACTGTCATTTTTGGGTAAATAACACAATTCGCAATATTACTAAAGGGAGATGAATCACTCAAAAAAAAAAAATCAGAGTTTTTTGGCTTAAACAGGTTTTTCACCTCACTCACATTTCTGTGTCAGCATCCTAGGATGGTTTTATAAGATTTTACTAAAACTTTAATGACCAGTTATTTTATCTACAGTTAACCCTTACCTCCACTAAGGAAGTTGTTTTAACATTTTCAGAATTGATTTTCATAAAGGTGTCGAGTCTTTTAGCTATAAGCATGACACCCGCAAGCTAAAAAGCCGAGTCAACCAAATGATCAACAATAGCCAATGTCCAAAACCTGGTAAAGTTTGAGGAAGACAACTATAATCTGGCAAGAATTTCAAGGTACGGTCAAAAGATCTGCCGGAAAGACCTACTCAGTAGTACCTCTAAAGAGCATCTGACATCTTCCACAGTGGGCCATATAATACGTGGTTGTCCAAGACCAAGAGGTGTTTTATCTTCTGAGAAGCCTGATGACATTGAATAAGTCAGCTCAGCCAGCCACTTCTCATCCAAAGAACCAAGGGAAGAGAACTGCAGTGACACAGTACAATCAGAAAAATTCCTCAAAAAATGGATGACATTCAAAATGCTAAGCTTTTCAATTGTGAAAGATACATTCCAGAAACCAATCACCACTATTACTCCATAACATTTTTGAAAGATCCATTGCAAATATTATGCACATAAAAGTTCAGCAGAAGAGGATAGAATGAAAATACTAGGTCCAGATAGAACAGCATAATACAGAGAGAAACCAAATGAAAGAAAACTTAAATAAACGGAATGATATATTTTATTTATTCACCTACTAACAGAAAGCAATTAGCATTTACATCCACCATTAACTACCATTTGACCATCATACCAGTCAAAAAGATTTCCAACTATACCTGATAAGCAAGTGGCGAATTTTTAAAATCTTTATCAAAAGTACATTCCTGGAGAACAGTTCGTAGCTTCATATGACCCCACTTCTTCAAATTGGTACCAGTATGATATCCAGGGACAGAAGCAATCAATCTGACCTGAAAATTGTTCAAGTAGTTTCATATGTCCCCCATTTTATGGCATGCTACACACATATAGACACTATTCTAACATTATATCCTCCTAACAGAAATGAATTATTTTTAGAAAAGGAAAAAAACTGACAAACTAAGGGAAAGAAAAATAATACCGCTGCATCACTATAATCAAACTTCTTGAAGAAAGCTGGATTGATATTGAAGTTTCCAAGTGCTGGTAATTTAACAGAGAATTCAGGCCACTACAAACAATCAACCAAAAGAAAAAAGCAAGGTTATTATGGCTAATCTAAATAGTAGCATATATAAAGAGGATAAAATTTGAAGCAACAAAAATCTCAATCAAGCTCCATTTATCCATAATCTCTCACAGGTAAGCCTACATCCCGAATCCATGGGTTAATAGGGGAAAAAAATAAAATTAAAAAAAGTAAAAGTGCTTAGCTAAGCAACAAGTTTTTGAAAGTGCATAAGATGAGATCAGTAACAAGTACAATCCCCCAAAGCAAGAAATCAATGAAAGTTCAAGCAATCAGAAGAAAGCTTAACACTTCAAACAGTTCAGATATATTAAAAAAATGCCCATGATGTAGGCATATAAAAAGGGGTTCATGGCATCACTTCCAAGGCAATATTATCTAATACAGCTGGAGAAATATTACAACATTTGATCAAGAGAGCAAACACAGCCATTAGGACTACATCTTCCACATAACATGCTTCATGCATTATTACCTTCAAGGCACTGAGATAATCAATCAAGTCATTTTCAAATCCACATCTTTTGCTTGGACTATTTTGATCTTTCCAGGGGAAATCCTGCATCCACAAACCTTGGCTTTTGTTGTTCCAATCTACATATATTAAATTTGCTGTATGTACAATAATCCTCACTCCTCGAGGATATACAAGAAGCATGGCCTTCGAATGGTGCGTCCCAAATGAAATAGGTAAGGGGGGTTTATGCAGAATCCAATTTGCCGGCTTCTTTCTCTAAACAACAGTCAAAATTACTAATATTACTGTCCATGACCCCAAATTAAACCTTCAATGTATAATAGAAATTGGCATTAATAGAACAAAGGAAAACCTTCATGTGATCCAATGTGCCATCACCTTCCCCATGAAGAACCAACACGTGAGGGGTTTTTGCAAGTGTTGGACATGCTACATCAAGAAAAGGAATCCAATAATAAAAATAATAAGGCATCACTATATAAAGTTAAGAATGCATCAATTTCAAGCAAATCACAAGCTGATGACTATGGGTCATGCCAATGATACAAAAGAAACTATACCCATAATGGCATAGTGATTTAAAATACTGCACAAAGAACGGATGACAGTTGAAAATGCAATTAAAGCATTGCATTAATTCAAAGAATGGAGGATCTAAAAGCAAAGATCATTCATAAAATTGGCAATACATCCATTAAGACAATGTAACAAGCAGTGAGAAACCCAAAGAAGTAGAACAAATACTCATAAAAAATTCATAAACAGCAAGAGAAAGTAACTGCAGCAATCTTTGAACATAAAAATGCACTCATTATTTCCATATTCAGCTTATATGAATTTATATACCTACTTCTCAACAGGTTTTTGTTAGTCAAAGATGTTGAACCCATCCAGCTCATACAGAGAGGAAGTTGGAACTAAACCAAGGGTGAGAACCAAAGTGAATAGAACTCACCTGGTAACAACCAATCAATGTCTACCATATAATTTGAAAGGATTGCAACGAGAACATCCCCCTACCAAAAAACAAGCAATTAAATGATTAAAACAAAGAAAAATAAGCAATTTAACAATCAGCTACTCCATGGCTCCATTTCTCCTACAATCCGTATAATGAATATACCTATCTTATAGACAATCTATTATGTCTTTTAAAGTGTTACAAGTAACATCAATCTCAACAGACAATAACAACATTAAACATAATAAAGTTTACAGAATAAAGCAGGGCAAGAATGCATCATTAAAATTTACAGTGCTAATACCTGAATCACATCCCCAATAGAAACACAAGAGGTATTTGACCAAGCTGGCAGCTCTCTCACTCGCAAAAGTCGAAATGTCCAAGGTAACTTATCATTTGAAACACGAAA
Source organism: Quercus rubra (assembly GCA_035136125.1). Taxonomy (NCBI): domain Eukaryota; kingdom Viridiplantae; phylum Streptophyta; class Magnoliopsida; order Fagales; family Fagaceae; genus Quercus; species Quercus rubra. The sequence continues at coordinate 10,658,312 of CM068734.1, read as the reverse complement.
ATCACAGATAGCCTCCTCCTTACTCTCTCCCTTAGAATCGTACTTCCCAGAATTTTCAACCTCCACACCACCCCCTTGTCCTAAGCTTTTCTTTTTCACCTCATCCTATACAAATCAGATTAAACAGTATAATGAAGCAAGAACTTTCCCATAACAGAGTTCAACCTGTCAACCAATTTTTTGTTAACATACAAAGCAAATGAATACCAAAGCATGAACTAAATGCATGTATCAAACAAAAAAAATGTTAGAATATCAATATATGTTAGGATATTACCATAAATAACATAGACCATGGTTTACTGTAGTTTTGTAATACCATGGGCTACCATGGTTTTAGGGTTATCATACTAAGCCATTGTACATTAACAACTAATTCTTAGTCCCAAAGTTTTGGGGTTAGCTATGGATTCTCAACATATTATTCAGAATTGACCATAAGTATTTTTTCCATCATTTTATTCTATCCAAAATCATACTCTATGGTATTCCCCTAATTGACATGTCCATTTTTATTACTTTTACTAATGTTATTTGTGGTCTTCATCTTCCTTTTTTTTTTCTTTTTTTTTCTTTTTTTTTTTTTTTTTTCGTTCCCTCAACTTGAAGCAACTCATTTTTTTGCACTAGTGCATTAATCGCTCTCCATGGAACATGAAGAAACCATCTCAAGTGACTCTCCTCATCTTTTCATCAATAGGGGCCACCCCTATCTTTAAGGGAATTTCCTAATTTTTAAACTTATCTTTTTGTATACTTCCACTTATTCATCCTAACATCCTCATTTAATCTACACTCATTTTATGAATATGTTGATTCTTAACGGTCCAACAGAGAGCATAGTTGGTCTGATAACAATATTATAAAATTTTCCCTTTAAATTAACAGGTATTATATGATAACACAATACTCCTAATTCACTTCTCAACTTCATCCATCATTCTCTCATTTTATGATTCAAATCCTATTTAACCTCTCTCCATCTTTATGAATTATTGATCCAAGATATCAAAAGCTTTCGCTCTTTGGTATCTCTTGTCCATTGAGTTTTATAGCCCCTTCATCTTTGTTTTTACATTTACTAAACTAACATTTTATGTACTCAATTTTGGTCCTACTTAATCAAAAAACTCTAGATTCTAGAGTAGTGATTCTCTCCCTATGTTCCTTAGCTCTCTACTTTGTAATTAGTATCTTTTCTTTCTGTTTTTTTATCTTTTTTTCTGTAATTTTTTATCTCTGCCTTATGACTTTCTGCATTTGGTGGTGTTCTTGAATATACATCTTTATTACTTATCAAAAAAAGAGTATTTGGCATTATATCATTTGGAATACTAAGCCAATTGTATTCCTATTTATATGACATATCCTTCATTGGGTTCATTGAAACACACAATTCAACATAGTATTGGGCTTTCGATGGTAGACTAATTCTCTTGCCTCAGCTCTCTCTACATCATTTCTTTTTTTCTTTTTTTTCTTTTTTTTCCTCTTTCTATTTTAAAGACAATTTTTAAACAGAAAAAAAAAAAATTTAACGACACCCACCTGCGACTTTGTTGTCAAAGCTACATGATCAAATGTTTGACGCGACCTCTTTAAACTTGGTTCCTCTCCTTTGTCACCAGCCCATGTCACATACTTGAAAAAATGATGCCCAGGAATAAGCTCCACAACATCACCATCAACAATGGTAGTGCTTTCTTGAGAATACAGCTTCTTTCTCTTATTCCCAGAATTAACCACAATGGGATTCGAACCCTCCTACAAAACAAGCCCACACAATGCAAGAATCATAAGTTTTTGGAGATGGGATTTTTGGGGTTAGTTAGTTAGTTAGCAAGTTAGTTAATTAGTTAGTTAGTTAGTTACCACAAACAAATTGGCGGAGGCGGTGGTGGAAACGGTTAGAGTGAGGTGCTTGCGGCTGAGCCTCTTGTCTGGGATGGGAACATTGTGGCGGCCAATGACATTTGGGCCTTTGGAGAGAGAGAGCTTTGGGATTGAAGTGTCTTCTTGGTCTAGATTTTGAGTTAGCGGAACCAAATATCCAATCTATAAAACAAGAATATAAATAAAAGGAAATGTTGAATGAGATAGATACATAGATAGATAATATGTTATTAGTTGTTGAAATTGAAAGAGAAGAAAATAAAATGACCTGAGATTGAGGCATTGATGATGATTTGGTTGCATGAGAGCGAGCAAAGACAGTGGAACAAGAAAGGGTTTTGGAAATTGGAACAGTGTTAGACTGAGTAGAGAATTTCAAGAATCCAAGAAGGAGCAGATGACTCCGCACATAATAAGACGTACTCCACTATACGCACCGTTTTCATCTCTTTTCTTTTCTTTTTTTTCTTTTTCCTTTTTTATTTTTGATAACTTTTAATTTTATTACAACAGAAATGGCTTTTAATTTTACCCCAAAAAAAAAAAAACAAAGAGGCTTTTAAGCCCAACAGCAAGTTTGACAATAGTGTGGGCTTCAAAATTAAGATTTTTCCTAATCCAACTAAACTTACCTCGGAAAATAATTTACTTAATTCAAGAAAATTAGAAAATTACAAATAATAGTACCGATAAACCAGTCGACCAGTTCACCACTATCGAGTGTCAATACAGACTTTAACATCACCTTCTATGACAATTGACAACATTAATTCAATTCTCCCTAACAAGAAGTTGTAAAGCCCAAAGAAAGGTAAGTGCTTATGCTTTAGACTTTGAGCACTTCACTAAAACCGTCTCTTGCCACAACAACTTTTGGTTGTGTGTTGTGTTATCAATACATACAACGTATTGCCAATTTCCAATCTCATCCTCGCATTTTTTATATGTTTGGTACGTTTAAAAATGCAAGTTAATATATATTAAACCCTCTTTCTCTTCACAAACCAACAGTATAATTAATTTTTTTCTAAGAATTTTGATCAGATCAATTGCTTTCTCACTTAATTTATCGTGCAGTAGGATATGTTTTTTAATTGATGGCTCCCCAATAAACCAAAATTGAGATACAACATAAGTGTAATTAAAACCTTAAAGGGTAACGAAATTCAGGTTCAAATCTTCCCAACCCAAAATTGAGATACAACACAAGTGTGATTAAAAGGTGTAACAAAATCCAAGTTCAAATCTCCCCACCCCAATTATCAATATATCCAAAAATAGAATAAGGCACCACCATAACAAATGCTTGAAGGAAATCCGGACTGCAAAATGCCAATTTTGAGATCACTACAATGTCGCTTTATTTTAGCCAGTACAATAAATTTAGACGTGCCCGTCAAAAAAATCAAATGGTTTTCGAGTTCTACAACTGCTTATGGGTCTCCTCTCTTCCTTCTAAAATTACTTGAGAAATTATTAGCTTGGGGGGTCATACATATAAAAAAACAAGAACAACAGCAAAAACCAAAAAAGTCCCCAAGGCCTCCGAGTTAAGACCGTTCTGAAAATCTAGACTTCAAGGCCTATAGTATTGACCCACAAACCAATCATATAAGCTCACCTCTAGAGTCTAGACTTCATATTTCAAGGCATACACACGTTGCTAATTTGGTGGTGTGCAACAATGATCCTACTCTTGCCATTTTCCTATAAACCAACCCATGGTTCTCATATCTTAGTACACTTGTGGGTGATTTTGTATAGGTTTACTTCTATCAAAATTGTGTCATGAGTATTATATAAGGGGCCTCAAAATCTTTCATCGTCTGCGCTTTGATTCTTTCCGCATCTCTGACATGTAGCTCTCCAAGTTGGGCTTCTCCCATAAACGTCTATAAACAAGATCTTCCTTTGTGGCATCATCTAATAAACACACCAAGTATTAATTAGTAATACACTTTTAACAAGATCAAAAAATAATAATAATAATAATAATAATAATACTCTTTTTAACTTATGAGGAAACTCTAGACCACACAATACAGGAGTTTTAGCACGCATGAAGTCTGGAAATCCCAACTCTTAACCATTTCCATAAATAGAATGCAAAGGTTTTGATTAGTTTAGCAACCTTCCAAAAGCTGTGTGGCCAAAAGCTCAGTGTGTATGGTCAAAGGAAAACAAATGATAGATGGTATAGAAGTTTGATAAATTCATCTAATTGGATGATATAACCATGAGATCTTGTAATTGAGTTTTTAGTCCTATGCCCAGCAAAGAATGTAATGCATTATATGATCTAAAAATCAAGCTCCACCAACTAACCCAACAAAATTCACCTGATCCATTATAAGGCTAAATGAATTAAATTCAACTTACCAACAGTTCTCCACGCATCAAGAGAAGCTCCAAGGGATCTTTGTGTCAGGTAGGAGGCATCTTCCCAAGAATATGGAGCTTTCTTCACCTTGTATCTCCAGAACCAACAACCTGACCATAATAATAGCTGGATTGGATAATAAAAAAAAAGTAGTCATCAGTATTCATGTTCCATAACTCTTAGGCTAAGATCAGCATCAAGTCAAATACTAATTGCAGAAACACCACCAGAGAAATAGATCAACAAGAAAATACAGCCATCATCATTATGCTTGAATAATACACAATCAGAGTTGCTGATATTTTTGAATGATAACATTGGCACAACCTTTCCAATAGTGTAAGGTAGAAGTACAAAACGGACACCAACAAGCTCCCAGACCGAGGGCATTTCAGCTCCTTTTATCTGCAGATCAAGTTCTTTACTGAAATCTTCTTCCAATTTCCTGCTATAAGAACATAACTCACCTTGTTTTAACCATAGTTTGAAAATTATAGAATGGAAAGCCCAATGATAGGGATTAGCCAAAAATGGGAGAGTTTGAAAGGATAAAGTGTCCACATTGATGGACAACTGTCAATACAAGAAAATGACATCTATGGAATCTTATATGACAGACAAAAAGCTTTTGATATAAGTTCATACTTGCTCGTCTGCTTGTTACTCTTCTTCTTATTTGTTGTTCCTCCACTGCGTTCAAGTTCCAAGGCTCGTAATTTATTTTTGTAAGCAGGCGTCTTCTTGACCATTTCAATAGCCTAGAACAAGAACTAGAAGAGTTATGCAATAGAATATCAGAGGACTACTCTGAGCCTTTTCTATGAGATATTATTAAATATAAAAAAACATTGGAGAAATCCAAGCAAATATCCTGCAGTATAGGAAATGTTCTTATTCTACAGCCTTTCTTTATAATAAAAAAGATTCTACTTTTAAGTCCAAATGGTGACCATTACCACTGCTAGCAGTATAGTTCAGCACAGACAAGAATAAAAGCTTTTGCAGAACTCTAGACAAGTAACATCATCCTTGTATTATGATGTAATGATGTATTAACTTCAGGTTAGTTCAAGTTTTGTTAGCAATACTAGCCTATCAACATTCATCAAACCCATCAAACAATCTCACATTAAGATGCATATGATATAATGTTTCAATACTTTCTTTGTGATAAGTAGTGTAATGTTTTAATACTTGATATATCACAGTACCTGATTATACCTTGTCCACTGGTTGAGATATTGAAATGCTGAGAGAACTAGAAGAAGGCCAATAAGGACAGCACGGGTATCCTGGCAAGTGGATGCATAACCCAATTTGAGGATAATTTGAATGAATTGTAAACCTTAATCTCTCTACTATCACATTTGGTTTTAAACCAGGCAGAACACTCAGATACCATAAGAATAAATAAAGAAAGTACTCACTGTTTTGTGACCATAATATGCCTGATAGTAACGAGCTGTATTGTAAAATACCTGAAAATAAAAAAACGATGACAGTTATAGTTTTTTACATATATATGTAAATTTCAATAATTCTAATATTCTAATTGTGGGAAACTCGAACTGCTCACAAGTTGAGAGGAAGGGAGATGCTTATACAGTGGACATCTTTGATAACCAGAAAACAATTTGTACCAGAAATAGTCTTTGACAAACCAAAGTGACTTACTAAAAAAGTCTACACAAAATTGTAAACCAACAGACAACACATTGTGTCAGTTAACTCACAGAGAAAGAGAGACATGTTAATTAGGGAGAAGTTCTAACGCTAAATTAAGTAATGCCAACTCCCTTACACTTCAGAAATTTTTAAGGATCCTCTGGCAGCCATTTATAAGATTATAACTTAAAGTACCATTGACCTCCATGGATAGAGTAGGATCACACTAAGCTACAGACTACATATATGACTAAGTAAATCAACCACTATGCTGAAAGTCAATACACAACCTATCCCCAACGTTGCAGGAATAATTCAATCGATTTCTCAGGCTTTATTATTCATAAAAACCAAGCATGCATTTCTCATGCTCCGTTCACAATCCAATTCAAAAAATGACCAAGCACCAGGGACAGAACCACTTCAATGGGTTCTGTATGGTTGAGCCCCCCCAAACTTCTCAAATTTTAGCTTTTTACCCCTAAATTTACATATACTTTTCAAAAGAAATATGGTTAGCCCTCCAAACTCTTCATATTTTTTGTATGACACTAATAAATTGGTTCAATTTTATATTTGTTACTATCCCCCCCCCCCCCCCAATTCATGAAATTCTAGTTCCACCACTGCCTAGCACACAGTTGTTTCGAAGTATACAATGACAATGCCTAACAAAACAAGAAATTCTATCGCTAAGTTGCTTACTAAGAGAACGTGATCCACACCAATGCAACTAATTCTACTGATCTTCCAGAGTTATTATTCATAAGAACCAAGCATGCAATTCTACATCCCGATTCAAAAAACAACCCAGCACCCAATTCATTCCTAAGGCAAATTTCACAACTTCCTAAGCAACATCGCTTTCACTAACACAACCTCGCCCCGGACACCACTTTTATTGTATACCAAATGCTAACAACACTATGGTCTATTTCAGCATTACAAAACTATGTAAATTTCCTTTTTTTTTTTTTTTTTTTTTATGTATTACCTCCTCAGGATGTTCAATTGCATAATCGTATTGGGCTCGCGTATCCTCGTCCTTCAAAATCTACAACAGTGAATCAATAAACAAGTTTCAGCATTTACAATCTGGATTACAAATTCAAAGAGCAATCAACAAATCATCCAAGATCCAAAATTACCTCATATGCATTGGCAATTTTCACAAACAGCTTCTTCGATTCGGGATCGGGGTTCTTATCCGGGTGACTGAATTTAAACCACAAAAATATATAAATTTTTTTAACAAAAATTAAAATTTTACAGAATGAAATTAATGGAAACTCACTGTTTGAGTGAGAGCTTATAGTAAGCTTTCTTGATTTCCGAAGCATTAGCACTCTGCGTAACCCTACATGTAGGCGAAGATTAGGTTAGTAAGGAAGTAAAATCGAGAAAATGGGAGGGGTAAATTGGGAAACAGAGGAGAATTTTTTGTAGTTGGAGCTCTGACCCGAGGAGATCATAGCAATCGTCTTCGTCGCAGTAGATCGCAGTCGATGGAGAAATGAGAAGAAAAAACAGAATCACGGCTGACACCGCCGCGCACCACCGGATCGCTGCCGCTGCCGCTGCCGACATTGCTTTTTTTTTTTTTTCTCTTTTTTTCTTTTTGGGTTCGGAAGCAGAGACTCTCTGGAGTCGAATGCTTCCGTTATTTTAGACTTTGGAAAGTTTAGACTGTCTAATATAAAACGAAAGATTCTGCTTACCACGTGCAAGACCCTTAGATTTTGGATTAAATAAAAAAAAATAAGCAAAATACTATATAAAAGGGCATTTCGGTAATCTTCCCTGAGCTCCATAAGCAGGAAAAATTATTAGCTGTGTAGAGACCGAAGATGGCATTCACTGGTCTTTCTAACTAATAATAAAACGTTTTTATTCATGAAAATATAACATCATTGGATGATTTTTTATTTTTTGTGCTAATTAGGAAGCTAATTCACACATTTACATAAGTGACATTATTTTATTAATTGTGGGAAGACCATCTCAACAGTCTTTTATGTAGACCTAATAATTTCTCCCATGATAAAAATTTCTATCATGAGTAGCCTTGCAAATATGCTTGGAATTTTTAATTCTCTCAAAAAAATTTTGAAGATGATCAAGCTAAATTTATCATTATATTTTGGTATTTTTAATTCTCTAAAAATAAATGTTTGGAAAACGAAATATTTTGTTAAAATGATTTACGTATATATTTTTATAAACTGATGCCTTAAATTCACCTAAAATTAATGACTTTTATATCACAAAATGTCAATATTAAAGGAAAATAAATGAGACACCAATAAATGAAAAGTAAAATTTGGAGTTACACGAAAACTCTCATCACCTGTTGAATAATTTTTTTTTTTTTTTCCTCACTTATCAAGTTTTTGAACATCCAAATGGGGTTGGGCACTTTTTTTTTTTTGGGAGGAACTTGTACAAACCTATGAGCCCATGCAAAACACAGTACATGGGCCTAAAAACACACATGAAACTCCCTCATAAGTCATATCTATTGAATAAGTCGTGTTTTTTGGGCCATTGCTAATTTCACCAAGAAAAATGCCAAGTTGATCTCAATTCTCAACTGTTGCTTTTTTTGTGACCACGCACATTTAGCAAGTCCAGTAGGCATCATTCCCTTTATAGACAAACCAAAACAAATCAGGTCAACTAGATTACCTCAATTTCTATAGGACTAATAAATCTGTTGAATCTATCAAAAAGCTACTACTACCAGCTACGGCTACCACCTGCAAAAGAACCTTAAAATCAACTGCAACCCACTGCACAACACCTAAAAATCGTCTCTCACAAGCCAATCATTCTCACAAGTTACCTTCTTTGAATTTTGGAGAATGCTCTGGTCAACTAAAAAACTCAACACACCCACTTCAGCTTTTAGATATATATTATGTAGATATATTGTTCCACATCTTCATATGATGTTGCTTAATACATTTATTGGCATGGATCTAATATTGAATATATTAACTTGAACATTGACAAATATATATTCATTTAATCTTGTTACATATATTTGCTATGCCTTACTAAACATATATCTTTATCTCAATTTCTATGTTGTATAGGCACAATCATTAGAACATGAAAAACAATCTTTTTCTTTTTTAAGTTTATGCCTCCGTCACTTATTACTCTGTCTTTTGCCTAGGATGGAACACAATAGTAGCACCCAACGGGCAACCTATTGGCGTGAATATCATATTTCACTACTCGAAGAAAACCCAAAATAATAATAATAATAATAATAATTTAACTTACCAAAATGCGACTCAAATCATAAACCTCAAGCAAAGAACATTAAAACTAATGATACCATAAATCTTGCAATATTTTTTACTATTTTTGAATTAATAGGATATGCTTTTACTTTTAATCTAAGATAAAAAAATTTACTCTAATATAATTTAAAAGTATATATATATATATATATGTGTGTGTGTGTGTGAAACTCTTTCTTATAAACTTAAACTTTGATCATTACCTTCTTATTATATGAAAACTTATATAAAGGAATCACCATGCCAAGAATGTATAATGGTTAATTGAATATACTTAGTACAAAATAAAAGTAATGTTATTTACAAACAGCGTTAAACTAAGTATCTGTTTAGCAATATTATTTTTGTCAACTTATTTTACGAGGGAATTTGAAGACTAACAGAGGGAGGGGATAGAATATCATTAGTTAGCAAGGTTTTGAAATGATGTAGGAAACTAGCATCTCAAGTCTTTGAAACTCAAGTTCGATGACAAAATCAACCCAATCAACCCTTAGAGACTCGAGTTCTAGAGCTGAGATGGAGGAATTTATCCACGTGGAACTCGAGTTTTTTAGACTTGAGAAGTATCTGAAGAACAGAGGAAACAGATCCGAAGGAAGAAGAAGACACAATCTAGAAAATAAGATCTGAATTCTGAAACGATCTGGAGCTCCGAAGAATAGAGGATGATCTGGAGTTCCGAAGATCTGGTTGAAGAAGATCTGGTGGACGGTCTACAGCGCCGAAGAAGAACAAAGAGTCACCCACCATTGTGAGCAAAACCGAGTCACAGTGCTCCGTCTTCCTGGTGTGGCTTTCTCAGGCCAACTTCCCAATGGCATTCTCGGAAACCTCACTCGTCTCCGCACTCTCAGTCTTCGTCTCAACGCTCTTACTGGTTCACTTCCTTTTGATCTCGCTACTTGTGCAACCTGTACTTCCAAGGTAATCTCTTTATTGGTGATATTCTTGAGTGTTGATAAAATGGTGGAACTCAAGTCTTAAAAACTTGAGTTCCACGTGGATTTTTATTCCACATTAGACCCAGCTACTTAAAAATTGAGACTTAAAAACTCGAATTTTATCTTGAAACTCGAGATGTTAGTTTTCAATATTGTTTTAAAATGTGACAACTAACAAAATTTTTTTATATTTAATGTTATTTAGAAAAAAAAAATTCCTTATTTTACCATTTAACTCATTTTTTATACTATTTATGGATCTCATTATACTTTTTGATACTATTTATGAGTCATTTATGAGTCTAATTATTTTAGTAAAAAAAGTTTTAATTTCAACCAAATAAATAAATTGCAAATAGAGCCTAATTATAACAATCTGACGCTCCCAATGAGTTAGGGAGTTTGTGGGCTCAAAAGATTTGATTGGTGTTGTCAAATCATAGTTGAATAGTCAAAATAGTTAATTTCTTCGTGACACTAAAGAAGAGAAATTCAAATTGAATTTGAAGCTAAACAAAGCTGGGATTTGGTTGGACCAGGGTGGGCGCGGTTTCACTTTCACCATCGTCACGTCAGTGGCTTTATATATATACTACGGAGGACATAACAGATAAAGTTGAGTAATATGTGAATAAAATACTAAATAGTAAAAGTCTTCATAAGTTTGTATTTGTATCCCACTTACATTAGAAAATAATAAAAGCTTTGTAAGTTTAAAAATCAACGTCTTTCCCCTTTTTTACCGAGGTGAAATTCAAATTAAATTTGAAGTTTAACATAATTGGGATGGTTAGAAATTCTGAATAATTGTATTGTATTTCTTAAATAATAGAATATATATATATATATATATATGAATATTTTTATATAAGAGGTATATGTGTGCAGTATAAATAAAAGTGTAGTACAAGAATATATACTGTACAAGTAATCTAGTTGGGCCTAAAGCCCACAACACTATATACGTTAACAACCCCCCTCAAATTCAAAGTGGATGTGAGACCAGCTTAAGGTTGTCAACCACATCATGAAGGCATCCCTTAGGATGTGACTTGGTGAAGATATCTGCAAGTTGATCTTTAGAGGAGACTGAGATCAGCTTGAGAGCATCATGGACAAGATAATAACGGATAAAATGACAATCGATCTCGATATGTTTAGTCTATTCATGGAAGACATCATTGTGAGTAATATGAATGACACTCTGGTTGTCATAATAAAGAGGAGTAGTAGAAGATGTGAACACACCTAAGTGTTTGAGAAGTCATCGTAGCCAAATGAGCTCAGATTTGGTATCAATAAAGGCACAATATTTTGTTTCAATACTAGAGCGGGCTACATGAGTTTGTTTCTTATTTCGCCAAGAAATCAAAGAAGAACCAAGAAGAAAGCAATAACCAGTGGTGGACCTGCGATCAATGAGATCTCTTACCCAATCAACATTAGAAAATGCACGAAAAATAAGAGGAGACTGAGCAAAATAGAAAAGATCATAGAAGAGAATGCCCTTTAGGTATCGAAGAATGTGCTGAATAGCAGCATAATGAGTCGATCATAGAGCAGATAGATATTGGCTCATCTGATTAACATCATAGGAAATGTCTAGATGACAGTGAAATAAACTAAGCTGCCAACCAAGTTTCTATAAAGAGAGGGATTAGACAATGGTTTTCCTCCTGAAGGAGTCAGAAGCGTATTAAGCTCAACTGAAGTATCAACATTCTTGTTATCAGTAAGTCCAGCTCGAGACAAGAGTTTAAAGGCATACTTGGCTTGAGTAATATAAAGTACATCCGTAGAATGAGTGATTTCAATATCCAAGAAATAGCTGAGATGTCCCAGATCTTTCATCTCAAACTGCTGATTAAGAAAATCCTTAAGTTTTTAAATGCCATTAAGGTCATCACCAATTACAATCATACAAGAGAAGTAAAATAGTGCATTTGTCAGTGCGACGAAAAAATAAGACAGAATCATAATATCTGGCCATATAACCAGCGAGAGATGGTAGAGTTGAATTTGGCAAACCAAGCTCGTGGAGCTTGTTTAAGGCCATAAAGTGCACGTCGAATGTGACAAACCTTATTTGATTCAACAGAGAGACCAGGAGGAGGTTGCATATAAATTTCTTCACTTAAATCCCCACTAAGGAATGCATTTTTGACATCCCTTTGAAAAAAGTCTCATTTACTGGTAACAGCAATAGTTAAAAGGGCACGAACAAATGAGATACGAGTAACCAGAGCAAAGCTCTTTTTATAATCAATCCCATACCCCCTGTGTAAAACTTTTTGCAACAAGACGAGTTTTGTAGCATTCAATGGACCCATTAAAGCGTGTTTTAATCTTGTAGATCCACTTCTCTATCCAACAGACAAAGTTAACGGTCAAAGGCGGCAGTCAACCAAAAAGTCAATGGTGATGACGTCAGTGTGATGATGTAATCGCTGACTGAGTGTTGACGTAAGCAAGCTGACGTGTTGTTGACACAAGCAGTGATGATGTGGCTTGATGATGTCAATAGGGCTGACGTGGTGTAACTGATTGTTAGTAGACCAAGTTCTGGTGTGTGGCGGTGCGTGAAGAGGATTGGCGGTGCATGGTGGCATGTGATTTTAACGCCAAGACTTTTAGCGGCGCATGGAGGCACATGAAAGGTCCAATGAAGACGATTTTTCATAGAAGAGTAGATCGGAGAGATTACTTTTTAATGGTGCAATCTATGGTCAGATCAGAGAAGTGGAAGTGATGGTGGTGGCAAGGCAATGGTCTTTGATGTACTGGAGTCGCAGTGGAGGCAGTGGTGTTGCTCACAACAACGGCTGTAGTGGATGACACCCAAGAAGAAAAGACTGCTTAAAAGCGGCTCACCAGGGGATTAGAGTAATGACTTTGATACTATGTTAGAAATTCTAAATAATTGTATTGTATTTCTCAAATAATATAATATACATGAGTGTCTTTATATAGGAGGCATATGTGTGTAGTATAAGGAAGAGTGTAGTACAAGAATGTGTGTTATACCAGTAATCTAGTTTGGCCTAAAGCCCACAACACTATATACGTTAATAGGGAAAATTGGGATTGCTTGGGACCAAGGTATATGCTTATTTATTTTAATTTTTAATATCTATAAGGGCAGAGCTTCTTAGGAAAGCTTAAGGTATCTTTCAATAATGAAACACTAATCTAGTTTATTGCTAAGTTAAAGTTTAGATCCAGTGCACTTCAGTTGATACGATGAGTACACATAGCAAATATCAAATACATATTCATATATATTGTGTCAGCTCTAGTACACTGAAGCTAAGCTATATTGGTCCCTATTTTTATATTAGGTGTCATGTTAGCAATATGCAACTTTGTTTCAATTATTGTTTTACATGAGATATGTTCCCCTCTTTTCTTTTTCTTTTTTTTCTTTTTCTTTGTCTTTTTGTTCTCCATCTGTAATATGACTCACTATGGATAGATTTGGCTGATTCAATCAATATAAGAACACATAGAGTGACGTAGAAAAACGTTAAGCTAATGCATTTTGTACCGGCTTGCATTAGAAATTTATAAAAGCTTTGTAGGTTTACAAATCGAATACCGTCGTTAAAAATTCCTTCCTTGTTAATCTCGCACTACATTAACACGAGTTTGCAAATCAACAAGGATTTGTTTGCTGGTACTTAGTCGTAAGTGTTATTGGGTAATAACCTTTGAAGACAACGGGAAGAACATAGGATGCGAAATCTCATGTATCATTTATGAGTTAGTTGGAATAAAAAAGAACATAGGATCTATTTGCATAACTATTGGCTTCACGAAAAACATGCCCAAGGTGGATGGCCCAGTCGCGAGTCCTCAAGTCCTGCAATTAGAATTAAAATAGCAATATCTTGTGCAAGTACACCATTAGATGTTAACCAATTAAGTACTATTTGTGAATCAACTTCCAAATTTACATATTTAAAAGAGAAATACTATATCCACAATATTTTCATAACACTTTCACAACAAATTTTAAATGACAGGTTATTAGTTATTATTGCAAGTGGACAAAAAAGTAATTTAAGTTGTGGATTCAAATTAAAACCAATTTACCAATTATGATTTGTTGTGAAAGTGTTGTAAAAATGTCGTAGAGGTAACATTCTTCTATTTATAACCTAATTATGATGCTAGATTAAGTCCATATGGGACAGCCCAAATATCAGTTAGGTTTTTTGTTGCAATTTTTAGATTAAATGAAAATCCTTTTAGCCAATGGCCATTACTATTTTTAATGACTCCACCTTCCTCGGCTTTACTTGGACACAAGCAACTAGTATAAGAGTTATTTATTTATTTAGGATAAGCAAGGTAAAAATATTCCTAAGCAAGATGAAGGGCATGGTGAAATAATTGGTGGATATTTTTGTTTTCCCGAAAAAATATGTAGTTGTTTCCAACTTCTACAGGAGAAAAATGCATAAAAAAACGATAATTGTCTCTATTTTATGTACTATTAAGGGCATGTTTGGTATACTGTAATAATTATTACATGAAAATATGAATAAGTATTACAAGGAATACATTAAATTAGAATGTAATAAGTATTACTATTCATTAATTTGGTGACCATTTAGGAATAGAATCCTGAATATGCATCCACAATTTAGTAGAGTATAAAAAAAGGTGTAATTAAATCATTTTTAAGTCAAATTTCCTAAAATAAGTATTTTAGGGTGTTCAAAATAGAGCTAATAATGAACAACAAGAAAATTTGATTTTCTTTGCTTTTGAAGATGTGGCAACTAATGGCTTTTTAGGAAATTTTTTTAAAAAGTTATTACATAAGGTGGAAAAATAAATATTCAGTATTTTTAATAAGGAATAGTTATTCCTCATTTTGAAGAATAGCTATTCATAAGAAATAATTATTTATTGTAATAAAAACATAACCAAACAATTGAATAGTTATGTCATAAGAATATCTATTACATTACAGTGTTTATAATAGTCTACCAAACGTGTCCTTAACATATTTGGGCACCCCTCGAGAATGCCTAGCAAATGCTCTCTGTATGTATAAGCAATTTACTTAAATAAATAAAACCTTCCTTCTTAATAATAATAATAATAATAATAATAATAAAACAAATATCCATATTATTTAAAAAAAATTAACTGAGGGGATATTTTGTACACAATTCTAAACTCCAATTAGTTGAGGGTTGATGCCTTGATATTGGACACTCCACTCCAAATAAGTTGCCAGCTTGCTAGTCATGATGATGATTAATTGCAAATCACAAGACGAAATAACGTCATCACAAGAAAAACATCCGAAAAAATTTCTTTTGCATTATAGTAATCAATTACAAATGATTGACCCAGCATCCAATAATGCTGAAAATTGCTGTAGCTTTCTTATTTTTTTCCCCCTAATTGAACTACGCTTGTAACACCCCCACTCGTTGTTCTCTCTCACTATCACAACAAGCCTATATAGTCGATGAAAACGATAATAATCATGTATATTATTGGCTTTGAACAAGAAACCTAGGAAGGCCTATTTTAGATCCCAATTTTTGAACATCCTCTTGGACTTGTTGCCTGTACTCTCTAAAGCTGAATTTTCTGTAGACTGAAGGCTCGTGACAACTATGTATCACAGTATCATACGAAGGACAAAAGAAATATGCGGTGGAAAACCTTTCCACCAGAGAATTGGTGACAACTCTGTGCTCTACACTCTTATACACATCATTGCTCCATGCCTATAACCAGCCAAAAAAAATAAATAAAAAAGAAACATTTATTAGTGGGTGGACTTCAATATAAATAATTCAAAGTAGGTAATGTAAAATCATCTAATCAAAGACATGAACTTTACCTGAAATAAGTCACCAATGTTGATAATTAAAGCCTCTGGGTTAGGTTTAACAGAAATCCATTTCCCATCTTTCACTAATTGCAACCCACCAACTTGATCTTGATGCAATATTGTGAGGAAGTCACTATCGGTGTGTGGCATTAGGCCAAATACCTCTGAAGGTATTGGGCATGGTGGGTATCGATTCATTCGAAGATAGCAAGTGCTAGGCAAGCAATGTTCTTGGAAGAAAGTGGATTCGTGACCCAATTTCTCAGCTAAAATTTCAGCTAATTTTTGTGCCAGACTAGAAACTGTTGTGGCAAACTGTCCAATTGTTGAGCTGGATATAAATATACAAGTATATTAATAAGGATAAAAAGATATATACTAAAATAATTAGTAGGGGTAGAGCCGTTGATGATTCCGTGCAAGTTTAGACTTTAGAATCATGACAATGCCGCTGATGATTCCGTGCAAGTTTTGAGTTACGACAAACTTTAAAATTGTTAATGTGACAAGTTATTAATTATAAATAATAATGTAATATTAATGGTGAATCTAGTTGAGAAATAATTATAACCCGTCAACTTTTGTAATTGTAAAATTTATTGTGAAAAATATTATGCATGTACCATTTCTCATTCAGGGTTTTAGCCATGTATGACGTAGAATATCATTCTCACACTTGCGGATATTCCTAAAAACCTAATGGTCAAAATCTTTGTTCATTACCTACCTGGAGTTGACACTAGATATGGCTAATAGTAATTCAACCAAAGCAATAGTCCCTACATCCATTAAAGCCAAATTTTTACATCCAACTGGTCTCCGTTTACCTCATCATGATGAGAAGTTATATCACGCAGCAGACATATGCATTCAATCCATCATTTCAAGGGAACTGAATTGGTATATGTATCAAATTTTTTTACAGAATTAGCTTATACATATGTATAAGATAATTATTATAATAAAGTATGTATTAGTGTGTTTGTAAGTTGTAACAAGTTTTTAGCATAGAAGGTGCAAAATAGGTAGGAAACATGAGAGAGAGAGAGAGAGAGAGAGAGAGGCAGAGAGACAGAGAGACCATGCATGCAGAGTCCAGCTATGTTGGTCATAGATTTCTGAAATGTGAGAAGGTACTACTGAGCACTGTATGAGTAAGATGCATGCACCACTACTACTGTATGTTTATTTGCCACGTATCCTCTGCAGTCTCCGTGTATCTGAAATCTATTTCTGATAGATATAGCTTCCAAATGCAAAACGACACAAAAATAGACCGATGCAAATTTGACACAATTCGTGAAGTACTATGCGCATATCTACCATTGCACAGCTAGAAGCTGTGGTTCGAAAACATTCACATGTGATACTTTGAAGCAGAAGCTGACTCATCCAGTAGATGTGGTTAGCTGTCTGTTTCATTTACTTTCTATGAAACTGATGTGTGGCAAATTAAGAAGCCAAAGCTTCCACTGATTCAATCTAAAGCCAAAAATCCCAAAAAAAAAGTAAAGAAAAAACAATTTATGTCTGAGCCCGGGTTCGAACCGGGGACCTCTAGTGTGTGAGACTAGCGTGATAACCAACTACACCACCCAGACACACGCTCTATGCTTTGCTAAATTAGTAATATCAACTTAGGTATTGTCTCTCACATCTATAAACCCTTTTATGATATTTAAGCTTTTTTTTTTTTTTTTCCTTCTTCCAATAGTTGAGGAAGGAAGGATTTAAACCCTTGAACTTTGACGGGTTTTGGTTGAAGACATTAAAAAAACGTAATTGAATTATGAAAGTCTTGACTACAAACATAATATCTATCATCACAACAAATATTGAGTAAAAGAATAAAGATAGAAATTGGGCCTCCGTCTATATCACACGATGACATGCACCCTAATCAGTTATAGCATGACTATCAGAAACAAGTTGAGCCTAAAAAAGCAATATTATAGCTTGTTGTAGAAATATATGTTATAAGATTTTGTCACCTTATTCGAACTTTTTTATATCTACCTAATTGACAAAAAAGGAAAAAAAAAATGAAAAGGAAGAGACAAAGAGAGTGCATAAGCAAAAACCAAAGTATTTTGGTTAATTAATAAATATTATTATCATACCTGAGACTATCGGAACCAGAAGGTGGTGAAGTCGAAATATCGAGCAAAGGAATGTGGAAAGCTTCAGACCAAGACAACTGCCTGAGGCAAGTGGCTGTAGGTGTGCCCCAACGGTAGCAACCAGCTGAAAAATTCAGGTACTTGTCCTCTTTGGTCTTCATATCAAAGGGTTGCTTAAACACCCTCTCTTGCATAAACCTCATCTTCTCCAAGATCTCACAGGAAATCCCATGATTCACAGCTTGGAAGAAACCCCACTCTTGTGAAGCCCTAGCTATCTCCAACTTGCACCCCTCTCTCTCACCTTCATCGCCATGTTCTAAACGGCTAAGGTCAATCAATGGAAGCTCACATTCCTCCACCATCACAACCTGCTCGTTCTTTGGGGTAATCTTTTTTTCGATGGTTCTTTTATCGAAGAGGGTCTTGTAGGCTTCATGAAATGGTGGGTCCGAGTCCATACTTAGCTGCTGAAATTAGAACACAGTGTGAACAGAATGTTAATATATAAGAGCTTTATATATAGGGAAAGGTAGCATAAACTTAGGTTAAATTAGAGGCTAGGCTTTAACAAGTGGGTGTTTTTTTGGAGATAGAGACAAGGAGAGAACGAATGGGACAAATTTATTTTTCCATTTGTTCCTGTTTCTTCGTCGTCGATGAAAGCGTTTTGGCTTTTCTTCTTCCAAGTTTTGGACTTTGGACACAAAGCTGATCCATGTCTTTTTCTTATACTTGAAGACATCTATTTTCTTTAAATTAATTAATTTTATTAGTGTTTTCTATGGTGATTACTTATACTGTTCGGCGCACAGACATGAGACACCCCCTTTTTTTTTCTTTTTCTTTTTTTTAATTTGACTAAGTTTATTATTTTAGTTAATTTATAAATTTTTAGATATAGTTATATTTCTACACTTTTAAGTAAAACTTTATAAGCTTAAACTCTTCGGTGGGTTCTATCTAGTCTAGTAATGTGAAAAGAATGTGTATAAAACTATTCATATAAACTTAGCAATGAGAATTGAGTTGAGTTTGGGACGAAATGGATCTTTTATAAACTTAAACTCTCTAAATATTTTAGATATCAAATTCTATTAATTTAATTTCAAAAATTACAACTCATACTCATCTCAATTATATTTGAAAAACTTAAACATATCCCAAACTCACCTATTTATACTATGAATGGTGTCAAATGCGTTGGATCAAGCTGGGTTAACATAAATTGAAAGTAAAAAATACTATATATTTAAATTTAAGGAACTGCTAAGAATTTTAAAATTAAATAAAACAATATTTTAAGAGAAAGAGAATGACACTAATTTTTGTTATAAAAAACCCTAGTTTTCTAAAATACTACTATCAAAATATAAGTTTTAGTAAGCACTTTTAAATAACTTAAACAATCACTTAAGATAGAAAGAGAAATGAACTTACTTTGGTTATAAAAACTTTAGTTTTTGTGTAAATAAAATTAATAGTGGAGATATTTTGATAGATTTCTTTATGTATAAGAAAGTGATGTCTCAACTTTTAACTAGATTATTTCATTCCTTACTTATGATATACACTAAAAATCTAATAGACCAATAGTATGATAGATTTAACCTAAAACTTTTAGATTTACATTTCACATCTTAGGCAAATAAGGGGCCATTTGATACTATTGTTTAAACAACAGTTTTCAGTGTTTAAACATCACAATATGTATTTCCACAACATTTTTTCACCCACACATATTTCCATAACACTTAAACAACAATACTGAAAATCTTTTACCAAACAAGCCCTAAGCCTACCACCTGGGTACCCCTTGGTTTAATAATTTAGTATATAATCATGTTGGGTTGGGATATTTAAGCGGGTTTGATAATTTGAATCCAAACACACCCTCAACCCTTTTAAACAATAGCAAGCCATTACTAAAAAAAAAGGCCCCTAAGCCCAACGTCTTATAATCCCTGCCTAAACTTGCCTTTTCAACTTAAAATCACTTTCTAAATTAAAACCAAGCCCAATTAATTAATCACTTTTCAAATAAAAGCAAAAACAATAAATTATTAGCTCATTGATGAGGAGAAATTATTAGGTACATCGGGAGGACCAAGTCCTCCCAACCAATGAGATGATGTCATCTATGCGAATGTATGAGTACACTTTTTAATCAATACAAGGAATATAATAAAAAATAAAAAAATTATCATGTAATGTTATATTTACATAAATAACAATATTTTATTAATTGGGAGGTTAAGGAAGACTACATCAGCAATCCTCCTGATAGACCTAATAATTTTTCGTTGATAAGACCTTACTTTTTGGGCTTAAAATCATTTCCTAGATAAGTGCAAACATGATAAATCATTAGCTCCTTAGTGGGACCTTTTAATTTTATATGTCATGTCACCGGCCACATATATGAGAGAGGACAGCATGACAATTTGGACTTTTATATTTTTAATTGAATTATTAAGTAAGAAAAATACATGATAAGCGTTCAATAACTTGTTTATTAATAGATTTTAGTTAACTTAATTACTAAAATATTTTATCATAAGCTATTTGAGATTCAAACTTTAAATATTGCCTACACTAAAAATTAATTAGTGTCTTAACATGATTATAGAGAACAATCATAATAAAATGGATGTCATAGATTTAAAAAGAAAAGAAAAGAAAAAAGCTTGTTTATTAAAATAAAAAGTGGTGTTCAATAACTTATGGTTTATTGATTAATGTTATAGATACAATATTTTTACAGTTTTTTTCATAATTGTTGACATAACACGTTGTGATTAGAATAACATCACTTTCATGTGTCCATCATTAACACCAATTTAATTAAATATGCAATAATAATAGCAGGTCATATCAGTAGTAATGAAAAAAAATTGGATCCCTAAATTTTTTTTGTTATTTATTTTGCCAAAAATATCATCCATATAACTATATGTCCTTGAATTTTTTATATTTATAAAAAAAAAATTATTTAACAAAAGTTTTACAGTCTATACTAGGCAAAAATCTTGTATATGCTTGACATATACAACCTATGTGAGACTGGCATATGGGCCCACAACTATGAGGCCCACATGTCTGTCTCACATAGGTCTTATATTCCAAGCACATAAGATATTTTTTGTGGGATCCATATATGAGTCTCACATAGGTTTTATACGCTAAATGTATAAGATATACTTTCTCCTATACTCGAAACTCACAAGTAAAAAGGTATAACCCTAAAGAAGAAAAGGTAAACAAACAAAACCTCTAATTCCTTACAATGAAAGTGCCGAAGGCCTTGTAACTGAATTGGCATACAAAGTGCTTGGGGGTTTAGAAGGGAAATGGTTCGAGCTGGGGGATTAGTAACATATTATAGTTATCTCTAAAAAAAAAAAAAAAAAAAAAAATTCCTTACAACAAAAGTAAAACATGTAAAATCAGAGATACATATCACTTGCATCTCATTTCATGTGTTTACTTCTGAAATATAAAAAGTGAAAACAATTTTTCTTTCTATTTCCGTATAATTATACAACATTATCATACGGGTATAATATACTCATATCAAGTTCTTAGCAAATAACCTTTACATTAAAAAGAAGACACATACATATAATTCTGTAATGTATTTAACGGAAACTTTTAAGTTGGATTTGTGTATTTATATGGTCCTTCTGAACATGATAGGCTAGCTATATATATATATATATATATTTCTTGAACGTGTGGCCACTTGGACTTGTCTCCCGGGAGTACGTTTGATTTTCTCTTATGGATTTTTCCTACACTAGCTAGGGTTTCCGTCTTTTTATACTCGTATATTTTTGTATGTTTTCTTTTATGACACAGTGAAAATAAGAATAGCTTATCGAAAAAAAAAAAAAAAAAAGTGAAAACAAAAATATGGTCATACTAATGCTAGAGGAGTAAAGAGGACGGAAAAAATATGTGTCGTTAGCTGAAAATATGAACTTAAAAAAAAAATGTAACACAAAATTGTAATAACCTATTAGTTATATATTCAGGTTTCACAGAAAACATTTAACCTCAACTTCATGGAAGTTCTATAATTTAGCACGTTTTTTGGATTCCTTGGGGTAATTCTAATGTATATAGTTCTTAAAAACCTAAGCATTTTTAATTAAATGAATGATTCTTTTCTTTTCTTTTTTACCATGTCATCACTATCTTTCATGTATATAATTAGTGCTGGTTTATATTTGTTACATTAATGACGAAGAAAAATTTGAATAATTTCATGATAGAGTTATTGTTATTATTGTTGTTATTATTATTATTATTATTATTGATAATATTATTAATATATTATTTAAAGAGTTCTAGAGAATATCTTTGGGGTCCAATTATTCGAGGCCCAAAAATTAGGTGAGTTATACTTTTTCCAGAAAGATCTTATTGGCCCATTTCTTGTGGTGTTTTAAAAAAGAAAAGAAAAGAAAAACATACTTATATAGGTACGTTGAATTTTATGCACCTTTCCTCCTTTATTAGAGACCATAGACTTGGAGATCTAACTGTGTGGGCTCACCTTGCCCGGAATGTTGTAGAGAACGTACATAGGAACCTCACATATCAAGGCTGACAAAAAATATGACAGGAAAGATCTGGCAAAACAATATACTTGCTATTTTAAAATTATCACATCCTCAAGTAGGGATGGAGAAAAATTCTCTTCAGTACTTATTGGATTTGTCAAGAACATCTTATTGTTTATGGCTTTTCATTGCAGGAAAAAACTATAATGCGAATCTGACTTGTAATGGATAGTTACAATCTGGACTTGACACGTCCAGTGCCTAAATCCAGAGGTGACTCAGCTCACAGGCAAAGTAGTGGTGTAACTAGTCCTACAGTACCATATATGTTTTTTAAAATCAAGAAATGTTGTTGTCAAAAGCATGTTTTATTCGGACCATTGGTCCACATAGCAATATCTCTCTCTCTCTCTCTCTCTCTCTCTCTCACGTGTCTCATGGGTTCATAAAGCGCCTGACCAATCTCAATCAGTGCAGTATTTTTGACATATACACATCTTATAATTACAAGAAAGAATGGTCTAAGGTATTGATTAGATGATTTGAGCCCGGAACTTTATGGATTACATGAAGCAGAGAACCATTAATTAGACCAATCACTTGGTCTTGGTCAATAGAATCTTATAGATGCAAAAATTTTCCTGGCCACATAACAAAGTATACATGCTTAAATTGATGATCAAATTTTCTTTAAACTTTACCTGTTTTAGAATCTCCAACGGGGTTCCGGACTTCTAATCTGCAATGCACATCAACTATGGGAGCTCTGATGTAACTGATCAGTTCTGCCAAGAAAGTAAAGAATATTAAAATTTCAGCTAATTTTGGATAGTGATATGCAAGAGGGTGAACTTCAAAGATAAAGGGCTAGATGGGGAGTGAAAGATTACTTGCATGGCAATGCACGAAGATGAAGACGTGGACGTGTACTTTCTTTTTAAAAATTTTTATGTAAAGCTTATCTCTCTAACATTGTTGACTACAATGATAAAGGAAACAAAAGCATGAGAATGGGTAGCGATTAGGACAGGGAAAGATCTCTTTGCTGGGCTAGAAAAGGAAACACTAGTTAAAGCGACTAGGACAGGCTAAACAATTTGAAGAAATAAAGAAGTTGCAAAAGAAACTAGCTAGCCCTCCTAATTGTAACTTAAAAAAAGAAAAAACACAGATTCTACCAATTTAAAATAGCATGTGCCTGGCTAGCTACTTAGCGACATAAGAAAGAAAGAGAAGCAACCTTTATATAAAAGAGAGAGGGACAGATAATGAGACTGCGTGTATGAGTGTAGTCCAGTATTATTGTAGGGAGATATTTTACAGGCTAAATAGCGACTTAATCATTAGGGTAATATTTACTACATACAAATTATTATACAAAGTTTTACACGCATCTAATTTTTGAATTAAAACTAACTTTGAAGTCACGATTTCAATTCAAAAATAAAAAATATATAAAATTATGTAATAGTTTATGTATAATAAACACAACACTAATCATTATATCACAATTGGTGTGTAAAGTCAAAAAGAAAGTGAGTGGGGATTAAAAGCCTATGCCTAAGAGAAGAACACGCGGCTCGTGGTGCTATCACAAAAATAATTTCAGGCTGGATTTTTTTTTTTTTTTTTTAATTTTTACTTATGCCTTCTTTAGGCTAAGATGAGATTTTCCATTTCTAAAAGTGTGTACTGTGTATATAATAAGAGTGCAAAAGATAAGAGAGATTTAGAGGAATGACAACCAATTAAATTAGTGCAAGATTTATTGATGAGACCAGTGGCGGAGCCACTTGATGACCAAAGGGGGCGTAGGCCCCCCTTATGCCTTCTTTAGGCTAAGATGAGATTTTCCATTTCTAGTAGTGTGTACTGTGTATATAATAAGAGTGCAAAAGATTAGAGAGACTTGGAGGAATGACAACCAATTAAATAGGTGCAAGATTTATTGATGAGAGTGAGACTTGGTTCAATATGCACCAATTGAAAGTTTGGTTTGAACTTTTTGAACCTTGTTTGTGTGTGTGTGTGTGTGTGTGTGTGTGTGTGTGTGAAATCTATGAAACAACAAGGCACATAATTGGCCAATGGGAGTTGGTTCATTGGTAAGACTTGAACGTTTTGTCCAAAAGGTCTATATTCAGTCTCATTACCAACCGTCCTTTTTGATTGGCAACCCATAAACAGTGGCAGAGCCACTTGATGACCAAATTTTTTTAAAAAAATGATTTTTTTTCTTAAAATATCTTAAATATTTTGATAATTTCTAAATAATCTTATAATTTTGTCCCATAATATACATACATATTTAAGAAAGTTTAAAAATAAACATAATTTTCATTTAAATAAAATACAATCTATAAATATATATATATATATATATCAATAAATTATAATAATTAAATATTCATTATCTTTAAAATGAACACACGGGTATTTTAAGAATTATCTCAATAAATAAAATAGAGAAAATTGAGTTATGAAGTATTGTATATTACTATTTTACATTTCATATAAATATATATATATATATATATATTATATATAACCGCCTAAAGATAAATTTCTTACTCTACCACTATCCATAAACTCAATATAAGTCATTTCTAAAACCTGCAACTTGCCTTGAACTTGGAATAGAATAACCTCCCCCTTCCCTTGACTTTTCTTTACACCCAAAAAAAAAAAAAAAAAAAAAAAAAAAAAAAGCATTTGATTAGTCTTGGGCCAACAGAAAACCGTACACCTGTGAGTAGATATCGATTCCAGAATCTAGCTTAGCTAGAGTCACATGCATGTATAATTTCACGTCGATACCAGAATCTAGCTAGCTAGGATGAGACTTAATGAGGCCATGCAGTACATGTAAAAGGACATATATAGTATCACCATTCTAGCATTGATGGGTATAATGAATTGATTACCTTCCAGCATAAGCGCGTGCAAAATATCTCATGATATATTTCACGCGAGTTGTGTTTATTAAATACATTGTATGCAACTAGTTTAACTCATTTTATAATAGGCATTTTTGTTAGCTTGGGTACTTCTTCTTTTTTCCAGACAATCTTGTTCCTGAGGAAGAACCATACATTACAATGATCAGGCTACGTGGCCTGCTGCTAACGTTAAGATGCCAGATTTTATGCTGGTTTAGTTCTCATATTTTAAAGTCTCTTTGGAAATATTAAGTTGTGAATGTGAGTTAAAGAGATTTAAAGTATATGCTGTATATTTAAGAGTTAGGTTTTTTTAAAATATATACTATTGTTAATTTCTTTATAACTTTCTTCCCTTTCTAACAATTGTAAAATTTATAGTCTATAGCATTGTTGAAGGCCAAAATGGGAAGATACCCCTTTCAGACAAACTTTCCAACAAAATGCCCCATATTTGAAACTATTTAAGAATATATCCCTATTTTAAACTTAATTTTTAGAATATCGAGTTTTTCATTGAAACTCGATATTCTAAAAATCGAGTTTTAAAATAGGGATATCTCTAAATAGTTTTAGACATGGAGAATTTTACTTGAAAGTTTGGTTGAAAGGGGTAAAACTCAATTTTGGCCCATTGTTGAATCCAAGATAAAGTGATAACCAGGAATTGACATACTAGAGTAAGAAACTAAAAATTAAACTAGAGTCAACTTTAAAATTAACATCTTAAATGGCCATTAAGCCATGCCAGTAAGAGCATTCACATTGGGTCTTGCAAATGCCATATATGGGTATGTTTAGCATCAAAGCCTCCAAAACCCCCCATTACTTGGACTTGTAAACCCAAAAAAATTTACAATTGTACTATAGTACCATCCCAAATATATGATAGTAGTGTACCACAATCCCAAATCTCATATATTGTTTTTTATTCCAAAAAATCTATCTGCTCTTTCTCTCTCTTCATGTCTTCTCCTCTCCCTCTCTCTAGAACAATCCAAGCTCCTTTCTCTCACATCTCTCTTTAGCTCATGGTGGTGGCTATTTTCTGGCGTGGGTATGGCGGCGTGAGCTGGGTCGTGGGTTTGGCGGCGTAATCTTCTCGTCTCCGATGATGGGCTGCTCAGCTTGCTGATGACTTGTGCTCAAGCTTTGCCACTCGCCGATGATTGGGATTTATAACCAAAGCTCTGTCAGTGTCTTGGTGTTGGAGGTTTTGAGTTAAATGTTGTGGCGAGGTGGGTTGTGCGTGTTGAGGTGGCTTGTGGTGAGGTGTGCAGTGGTGGAGGTAGGTGTGGTCACGAACTCACAGCGTGGCGAGATCGGGTGGGTCGTGGCAGAGGTGAGTGGGTTTTGATTTTGGATGGGTTCCGATGGGGTTTGGGGTGGATTCCGATTATGATGGGGTTTGGATTTTGATTTTTTGCCATGGATTTTTTTTTTTTTGGATTCGGATGGTTGGATTTTGGATTCCAATTGGTTGGACTTTGGATTCCAAGGGGTTTAGGTTGGATTCGGATTGGTTGGTTTGGTTTGACATGGTGGTGGTGTGGTGGCGGCATGGTGGCGACTGTGGTGGGTGGTGTTTGGTCGTCGTGGGTCACTGTGGTGGCTCTGTTTGGTCGCCGTTGGTTTGGTGGGTCTGTTATTGTTATGTTCTTTGCTCACTGTGTTGGTTTGATTTAAAATGATTCTTGGTGGTGGGTGGTGTGACTATGTTGCTTAGCGGAGGTGAGTGGTGTGACTGGGAAGCTAGACGGTGGTGGTGGGTGGTTGAGAGAGAGTAAGAGAAATAGAGATTAGAGAGAGAAGTGAGAAATATTTTTATATTATTTTTATTTTACTTTATATTATTTTAATTTGTGGTATGGTAAAATAAAAGTTGGAATGTTAGGTGTGTTGTAAAATAGTATGATATAAATGATAAAGTAGCTTTTGAGATAGTAAAATAGAATTTTTTTTGTAGAAATTGGATGTGAATGCTCTCGTGAACAGCCAATCGCTTTTCAAAACAACTAGTAGTGGGGAAGCCATATTAGTAACAAGGGCTATCCAGTATCCCCCTTCAAAAACTCCTCTCTACTTAAAATAGATTTATTTCACTCTTCATATTAAATATTATAATTATAAATATAAATGTGTATTAACTATCTATTAAGTGTCGCGTCATTTAAAATTTTAAATGATGTAATAATATGTACATTGTTAGATTCAAGAAATAAAATCTTAATAGAGAAAGTATATGTGCTTATACACATGTATAACAGTCAATGTAATTGGACCTATGATCCCAAATTCCAATTAAATATATATATATATATATATTTTGCACATATTTAGTACCTTTTTTTTTAGAAACTTTTTTTTTTTTTAAGAAACATACATATTTATTATGCCGAATGATAGTTGTTTAAATTAAGTCAAAGATAAAAAAATCTTAGCACAAAGTTGTCAAGTTTAATAGATTTTCGTTTTGTGGTACACATATTTGATTATAAATTATTTAGCTTACTTTACTCCCAAAAAAAGAAAAAGTATTTAGCTTACATGAAGAAAAAATAATTAATAATCGCATATTTTTTTACAATTACAGATATAATAAATTGTTAGTGCTATATATATATATATATATATAAATTAATAGTAAACCTAGAGGAAAACTGTGGGGTTGAAGGATCTGGCAAAACCCAGTCCATTTCATATCAAGCCCAAGATCCACACCGAGAAAGAAGAAACGTCCCAAGATGAGTAAAGAAGGCCCAAGCTACTAAAAGGCGTCGCCGAGGACCATCCTGTCCTCGGCCAACCAAGGTCACTGAAGGGAAAAGTAACACACCCTAAAAGACAACCCTCCTAGTCGTCCCAAACAAAAGGACCAACACAGTGGGACAGCTGTGGGGGCGTGGTGGAGGAGCAATTCTAGGAGAGGCTGTCACCTCCGCATTAAATGCCCGCAGCTGACAGTCTGACAGCATTAATGAAGAAATGACCTCTGAATAGTACCACCTTGTTTGCCGTAACTCACAACAAGTTGAGGAGGGCGGCGGATGGGACAGGCATTCCAGTAGCGACCTGTATGATCAACAAATGGATGGCCAAGATCAATGGGAAGGAGATATATAACTGAAAATGCCCTCTTGAAGAGGATGAGGCAGAAAGAAACAGAAAAAAGAAAGGAAGACGATTGCAGTTCCTATCGCCCCTGAGAGCTTTCGCTGCTAAGCACTAAAGAACCAAGAAGAAGAAGAATCAATCCTCGGACCAAGCCCGAAGATATACCTTTACCCTTCCTTTAGAGAATTCGATCATCCTATCTCCTTATGATCATGTCTGGCTGTTGGAACTCTTACTAAAGCCCAGTTCTTAAGCCCATTTTCTCTACCAAATTTATTGTATCGGGCCCGATGGGTTTGGGCTTGGGCTCATTTACGCCAACAGTAAATAACCTCCTAAAAGTGGACTTCACAATTGGCATCGTCTGTGGAAAGAACTTGTGTGCTAGTGAGAACAACAACCAAATATGGTAGGATCAGGCCCCCATAGGGCAGACTCCCATCAGCCCGAGCCGGCCAGATCCTAACAGCAGGGTAATTTCCCAAACCCTGAGCATGGCTGGAATGAAGAAAATGGAAGGTTTTGGGAGGGGAGCGTAAACACCACTCAAACCAGTATAAGCCATTCCCGTGTGGGCAGCCACGTATCCCAAAGATGGGATAATGAATAAGCCATGCAATGAGAAATAAATGACTTCAAGAGAAGGCTGCGCCTTGCATAATGAAGGTAGTCCCCCTTAGCCTAGACACACTTCTCGATGACGAAAACGATGACAACTATAAGCAAAGGTCGAGGACCCCCCCCCCAAACGGGACTTTCTCTCATGTGGAAGAGCGTTACCAAAAGTGCAAACGCAGAAACCCATCTCCAAGGAGCATGGGACACGACGCTATGAGCAGGGCGCTAGACTAGCTCTCCAGGTCACCTTTCACGCGCCGTATTGAAGGGATTGCGCTCCCTCGGCGATTCCAATAGCCGACCTTCACTATTTATAACGGCAATACGGACCCCGTGGAACATGTGAGTTAGTTTAACTAAAAGATGGCAGTCCATTCTAAAAATGGGGCGCTGATGTGCAAGGTTTTCCTGTCTAGCTTAGGACCAGCGGCGATGAGATGGTTCAATGGCCGAAAAGCGGACTCCGTAGATTCGTATAGGCAGTTAACTCAAGCCTTCGGCTCTCGCTCCATCACAAATAGTAGAGCCCCTCAGCCTTTAAGTGCTTTACTGTCGTTATCCATGCGCGACGGAGAGACCTTGAAGACCTACTCGGGTAGATATTGGGAGATGTATAATGAAATGGATGGCAACTTTGATGACGTCACCATCAACACCTTCAAAAGCAACCTCCCAACCGAGCATGGCTTGAAGAAATCCCTGACTGGCAAGCCTGCCACCAGTGTGCGCCAGCTAATGGATCGGATCGATAAGTATAAGCAAGTAGAAGAAGAGCAGATGCAGGGCAAGGGAAATGAGAAGGTTATCTCTCAGGAGATGAGGGATTTCAGGTCGGACCGATACATCAACAGTCACCCGAGGAGAGATTTCGCAGGGCAATCAGAGACAACCAATGCGCAGAACGTCGAGGCTGTATTCTGAGAACCAGTGCATCAGGTGCTGGAAAAAATCAAGAGCGAACCATACTTTAGATGGCCGAATAAGATGGTGGGAGAGTCAATAAAGCGAAACCAGCACCTTTATTGCCAATACCACCAAGACCACGGACACACCACAGAGGATTGCAGGAACCTCTGGAATTACCTGGATCAGTTGGTCCAAAAAGGAAAGTTGAAGCACCTGCTGCATCATTCTAGCGGTCATTAGAGCCAAACACACCAGGAACCTTGAAGAGACGCCGCCCTGAGGCCACCGGTAGGAATGATCAATACGATCCTAGCCGCACCAGGAAGAATGGGAACCTGCCCCTCACGAGTATTGTCCGTGACTCAGCTGCCTGCCGAAGAATCCCAACCGAAACCAAAGAAGGCCAGAAGGAATCTTCACCCTATCTTAAGTTTTTCAGAGGAAGACAAGGTCAGAACCACTCAACCCCACGACGAAGCGCTGCTGATCACCCTCAGGATCGGGGGCTACGATGTGAAAAGAGTAATGGTGGACAGTGGCAGCGCTGTTGAGATTATGTACCTCGACCTCTATAAAGGTTTGAAATTAACACCGGAAGATTTGCTGTCGTACGGCTCCCCCTTAATGAGCTTCGACGAAAAACTTGTCATTCCAAAGGGCATGATCAGATTGCCCATCCAGACGGGCCCAAAGATTGTGGAGGTGAACTTTATCGTAATCGACACCTATTCTCCATACATAGCCATCGTTGGCAGACCCTGGCTTCACACCTTAGGAGTCGTTGCCTCCTCTTTGCACCAGAAAGTAAAGTTCTTGTCGGGGGATCAGATCCTCGAGATCCGAGGCTGCCAACCCATGGCAAGGCAGTGTATAGTGGCTGCCGTCTCACATCGGCTTAATGTGGAGTCCTCGGCCCCTGTGGAAAAGGATTTATAACAATCAAAAGCCCTAAGGCCACCTCTTGAGACAGTCGCCGAGGAGGTAAAATGCGAAGACCTGAAGAGGGTGGTTGTCGGGGACAACGCAGAGAAATTCTTTCAGATAGGGGCCAAGTTGCCTCCTTAGGAGAAGGAAGAGCTGGTCGAGTTTCTTAAGAGAAATACCAACATGTTTGCGTGGGACGCCTGTGACGCTCCAAGGATCGACCCAGCTTTCATCTGCCACCACCTCAACGTCAACCTCTCAATTACCCCCAAAAAGCAGTCACCCCGGCACCCATCTAGAGAGCATGCTGAGGCAATCAGGGAAGAGGTGCTGAAACTCAAGCGTGCGGGGGCTATAAAAGAGGTTTTTTACTCCAAATGGTTGGCCAACACCGTGGTGGTCAAGAAGAAAAACGGAAAGTGGTGAGTTCGTGTAGATTTTATGGACCTAAACAAAGCGTCCCCAAAGGACCTGTTCCCCATGCCTTGGATAGACCAGTTGGTGGATGCCACAGCAGGACGCCTTTCAGGGCTACCATCAAATATCGCTGGCCCTAAAGGATCAAGAGAAGACAGCCTTTGTGACACCTACTGGGAACTATCACTATAAAGTAATGTAGTTTGGCCTAAAGAACGTAGGTTCCACCTATCAAAGGATGATGACTAGAATGTTCGAGCCGCAATTAGGCAAGAACATTGAAATCTATGTTGATGATATGATGGTAAAGAGCAAGGTGGTGTTCGAACACTTAGGAAACCTCAACGACATTTTTGACGTCTTAAGGAGGCACAAGCTGCGCTTAAATGCTTCCAAGTGCTCATTTGGCGTGGGATCAGGCAAGTTTTTGGGTTACATGGTCACGCATAGGGGGATTGAGGTCAACCCTGACCAGATCAAAGCCATTAATGATCTAAAACCGCCACGAAACGCCAAAGAAGTCCAACAGCTCATTGGGATGATCGCCACCCTGATTCGATTCATTTCTAGATCGGCAGATAAATGCAGACCGTTCTACCTCCTGATCAACAAGTGGTAGGGATTCAAATGGTCCGAGGACTGTACCCCAGCCTTCCAGCAACTCAAGGAATATCTGTCGCGGCCACTCATCATGTCTAGTCCTGCAGCCGATGAAGTGCTATACATATATATCGTTGTTGCCCCCCACGCTATGAGCTTGGTATTGATACGAAAGAACAGTGGCCTTCAAAGGCCGGTCTATTACGTGAGCAAATCGCTACATAAGGCTGAAATCAAATACTCCCCCTAGAGAAGGCAATACTAGCCGTGGTCCATGCTTCGTGGAAGCTTCCCCACTATTTCCAAGCCTACACGGTAGTGGTTCTAACTCAGCTACATTTGAAATCCGTACTTCGGACCACAGATTACACTAGAAGGATCGCCTTATGGAACAAGATTCTGGGAGCTTTCGACATCAGGTATATGCCTCGAACCTCCATAAAGGGCCAAGTCCTAGCTGACCTGGTAGCTGAATTCGCTGAACCACTAGTAGAAATATTAACCGAACAACGCGGCATGGAAGGAAATTCGGTCGGTGTGATCTCCACACCGAAACCCCCGTGCTGGAAGGTATATGTTGACGGCGCAGCAAACCAAAGAGGATCTGAGGTGGGGCTAGTCATAATCTCTCCTGAGATGACCACCGTAGAGAAATCCCTAAGACTGGGGTTCTTGGTCACGAACAACGAGGCCGAGTACGAAGTTTTGTTACAAGGGATGGCCATGGTGTAAAAAATGGAAGGAAAAGTAGTAGAGATGTTCTCGGACTCAAAACTAGTAGTGGGCCAAGTGAAGGGATAGATGGAGGCTAGAGATGTGAAGATGCAAGAGTACCTTAGCCAGGTCAAACGCCTACAGTCAAGTTTCGACCTATTCAGCTTGTCACACATCTCCAGAAGTGGCAATATTAACGCAGACTCACTGGCCACACTTGCCACCTCTTTGGCAGGAAAGCTCCCTCGAATTATCCTCGTTGAGCATTTGAGCAAAGCAAGCAAGGTTGCGAAAGACATGGTCTGTGCCCATGAGGTTAGAGTAGGCCTTAGTTGGATGGACCCCATAGTAACGTTCCTCAAAGATGATATCTTGCTTGAAGGGAAATCAGAGGCTGAAAAAATACGAAGAAACACGACTCGACTTTGGTTGTCTGAGGATCACAAGTTGTGCAGGCACTCCTACTCTGGGCCATATTTACTATGTGTTCACCCTGAGGCATTAGAGCTACTGTTAGAAGAGCTATACGAAGGGATCTGTGGGAGTCACACTGGGGGAAGATCCTTGTCTCACTGAGCCCTTACCCAAGACTACTAGTGGTCGAGAATGTAGAAGGAAGCTCTAGAGTATGTTAAGAAGTGCGACCAATGCCAGAGGTTTGCCCCGAGCATCCACCAGCCATGAGGGGTTCTCAACCCTTTGTCCAGTCCATAGCCATTCGCCCATTAGGGCCTAGATATTGTAGACCCCTTCCCCATGGCAGCAGGAAACAAGAGATATCTGTTGGTCAGCACGGATTACTTCACCAAGTGAGTCGAAGCCGAGCCACTGGCTAACATCAGAGACGTACATGCTAAAAGAATTGTCTAGAAAAATATTGTTACACGATTTGGGGTCCCTCGAACCGTTATCTCAGACAACGGGCTTCAAATCGATAGCAAGGCTTTCAGAAGATATTGCTGTGAACTAGGGATCGTAAACAGGTACTCGACCCCAGTTTATTCTCAGGGAAATGGACAAGCCGAAGCTTCCAACAAAGTCATCGTTAATGGGCTTAAGAAAAGACTGGATGATGCCAAGGGGAGGTAGGTAGATGAGCTACCACATGTCTTATGGGCCTACCGAATGACGTCGCAACGGTCAACAGGAGAGACACCCTTCGCCATGACTTATGGGGCTGAGGCTATGATCCCCCTGGAGGCAAACTTCCCAACGTTGAGAACAAACTCATTCACCCCGAGCGGCAACGACGAGTTGCTAGGAGAGAGCCTAGATCTGATCGAGGAAAGAAAAGAAAGAGCAACGATCCACTTAGCCTACTACCACCAGAAGCTCAAGTAGGGTTACAACGCCAACGTAAAGCTGAGGCCATTGACACCAGGAGATTTAGTGTAAAGGAAAGTTGTGGGTGCTGCCAAGGACCCATCCTGGGAAAGCTCGGACCCAATTGGGAAGGGCCGTTCCGGATTACTTGGGTAGCAGGAATAGGTGCATACTATTTAAAGGACTTAGATGAAAGAGCTATACCCCGCCCCAGGAATGTAAATAACCTAAAAAGGTACTATTATTAACGAAAGCACTTCTCCAATTCAAATTCTTAGTCTGTCGCGGTTACATGTCTTACATTATATCAAGTACTAGACAGAACCAAGGTCTTGCATGGTCTTCGAACTCAAGTCTATGGGGAAACTAGCTATTTCCAAAAAAAAAAAGAACTAAGTACTAGACAGAACCAAGGTCTTGCATGGTCCTCGGACTCAAGCCTATGGGAAAACTAGCTACTTCCAAAGAAAAAAAGAACTAAGTACTAGATAGAATCAAGGTCTTGCATGGTCCTCGAACTCAAGCCTATGGGGAAACTAGCTACTTCCAAAGAAAAAAGAACTAAGTACTAGACAGAACCAACGTCTTGCATGGTCATCGAACTCAAGCCTATGGGGAAACTAGCTACATCCAAAGAAAAAAGAACTAAGTACTAGACAGAACCAATGCCGTGCATGGTCCTCGGACTCAAGCCTATGGGGAAACTAGCTACTTCCAAAGAAAAAAGAACTAAGTACTAGACAGAACCAAGGTCTTGCATGGTCCTCGGACTTAAACCCATGAGGAAACTAGCTACTTCCAAAGAAAAAAGAACTAAGTACTAGACAGAACCAAGGTCATGCATGGTCCTCAGACTCAAGCCTATGGGGAAACTAGCTACTTCCAAAGAAAAAAGAACTAAGTACTAGACAGAACCAAGGTCTTGCATGGTTCTCGAACTCAAGCCTATAGGGAAACTAGCTACTTCCAAAGAAAAAAGGACTAAGTACTAGATTGAACCAAGGTATTGCATGATTCTCGAACTCAAGCCTATGGGGAAACAAGCTACTTCCAAAGAAAAAAGAACTAAGTACTAGACAGAACTAAGGTCTTACATGGTCCTTAGACTCAAGTCTATGGGGAAACTAGTTACTTCCAAAGAAAAAAGAAATAAGTATTAGACAGAACCAAGGTCTTGCATGGTCCTCGAACTCAAGCTTATGGGGAAAATAGCTACTTCCAAAGAAAAAAGAACTAAGTACTAGACAGAACTAAGGTTTTGCATGGTCCTCGGACTCAAGCCTATGGGAAAATTAGCTACTACCAAAGAAAAAAGAACTAAGTACTAGACAGAACCAAGGTTTTGCATGGTCCTCAGACTCAAGCCTATGGGGAAACTAGCTACTTCCAAAGAAAAAAGAACTAAGTACTAGACAGAACTAAGGTCTTGCATAGTTTTTGGACTTAAACCTATGGGGAAACTAGCTACTTCCAAAAAAAAAAATATATATATCTAAGCACTAGACAGAACCAAGGTCTTGCATGGTCCTCGAACTCAAACCTATGGGGAAACTAGCTACTTCCAAAGAAAAAAGGACTAAGTACTAGACAGAACCAAGGTCTTGCATGGTCCTTGGACTTAAGCCTATGGGGAAACTAGCTACTTCCAAAGAAAAAAGAACTAAGTACTAGACAGAATCAATGTCTTGCATGGTCCTCGGATTCAAGTTTATGGGGAAACTAGCTACTTTCAAAGAAAAAAAAACTAAGTACTAGACAGAACCAAGGTCTTGTATGGTTCTCGGACTCAAGCCTATAGGGAAACTAGCTACTTCCAAAGAAAAAAGAACTAAGTACTAGACAGAACTATGGTATTGCGTGATTCTCGGACTCAAGCCTATGGGGAAACTAGCTATTTCCAAAGAAAAAAGAACTAATTACTAGATAGAACCAAGGTCTTGCATGGTCCTCGAACTCAAGCCTATGGGAAAACTAGCTACTTCCAAAGAAAAAAGAACTAAATACTAGACAGAATCAAGGTATTGCATGATTCTCGGACTCAAGCCTATGGGGAAACTAGCTACTTCCAAAGAAAAATGAACTAAGTACTAGACAGAACCAAGGTCTTACATGGTCCTCGGACTCAAGCCTATGGGGAAACTAGCTACTTCCAAAGAAAAAAGAACTAAGTACTAGACAGAACCAATGTATTGCATGATTCTCGAACTTAAGCCTATGGGGAAACTAGCTACTTCCAAAGAAAAAAAAACTAAGTACTAGACAGAACCAAGGTCTTGTATGGTTCTCGGACTCAAGCCTATAGGGAAACTAGCTACTTCCAAAGAAAAAAGAACTAAGTACTAGACAGAACCAATGTATTGCATGATTCTCGAACTTAAGCCTATGGGGAAACTAGCTACTTCCAAAGAAAAAAGAACTAAGTACTAGACAGAACCAACGTCTTGCATGGTCATCGAACTCAAGCCTATGGGGAAACTAGCTACATCCAAAGAAAAAAGAACTAAGTACTAGACAGAACCAATGCCGTGCATGGTCCTCGGACTCAAGCCTATGGGGAAACTAGCTACTTCCAAAGAAAAAAGAACTAAGTACTAGACAGAACCAAGGTCTTGCATGGTCCTCGGACTTAAACCCATGAGGAAACTAGCTACTTCCAAAGAAAAAAGAACTAAGTACTAGACAGAACCAAGGTCATGCATGGTCCTCAGACTCAAGCCTATGGGGAAACTAGCTACTTCCAAAGAAAAAAGAACTAAGTACTCGACAGAACCAAGGTCTTGCATGGTTCTCGAACTCAAGCCTATAGGGAAACTAGCTACTTCCAAAGAAAAAAGGACTAAGTACTAGATTGAACCAAGGTATTGCATGATTCTCGAACTCAAGCCTATGGGGAAACAAGCTACTTCCAAAGAAAAAAGAACTAAGTACTAGACAGAACTAAGGTCTTACATGGTCCTTAGACTCAAGTCTATGGGGAAACTAGTTACTTCCAAAGAAAAAAGAAATAAGTATTAGACAGAACCAAGGTCTTGCATGGTCCTCGAACTCAAGCTTATGGGGAAAATAGCTACTTCCAAAGAAAAAAGAACTAAGTACTAGACAGAACTAAGGTTTTGCATGGTCCTCGGACTCAAGCCTATGGGAAAATTAGCTACTACCAAAGAAAAAAGAACTAAGTACTAGACAGAACCAAGGTTTTGCATGGTCCTCAGACTCAAGCCTATGGGGAAACTAGCTACTTCCAAAGAAAAAAGAACTAAGTACTAGACAGAACTAAGGTCTTGCATAGTTTTTGGACTTAAACCTATGGGGAAACTAGCTACTTCCAAAAAAAAAATATATATATATCTAAGCACTAGACAGAACCAAGGTCTTGCATGGTCCTCGAACTCAAACCTATGGGGAAACTAGCTACTTCCAAAGAAAAAAGGACTAAGTACTAGACAGAACCAAGGTCTTGCATGG
Source organism: Quercus rubra (assembly GCA_035136125.1). Classification (NCBI taxonomy): domain Eukaryota; kingdom Viridiplantae; phylum Streptophyta; class Magnoliopsida; order Fagales; family Fagaceae; genus Quercus; species Quercus rubra. Next base: position 10,620,560 of record CM068734.1, on the reverse strand, counting down.
TCCTTGGACTTAAGCCTATGGGGAAACTAGCTACTTCCAAAGAAAAAAGAACTAAGTACTAGACAGAATCAATGTCTTGCATGGTCCTCGGATTCAAGTTTATGGGGAAACTAGCTACTTTCAAAGAAAAAAAAACTAAGTACTAGACAGAACCAAGGTCTTGTATGGTTCTCGGACTCAAGCCTATAGGGAAACTAGCTACTTCCAAAGAAAAAAGAACTAAGTACTAGACAGAACTATGGTATTGCGTGATTCTCGGACTCAAGCCTATGGGGAAACTAGCTATTTCCAAAGAAAAAAGAACTAATTACTAGATAGAACCAAGGTCTTGCATGGTCCTCGAACTCAAGCCTATGGGAAAACTAGCTACTTCCAAAGAAAAAAGAACTAAATACTAGACAGAATCAAGGTATTGCATGATTCTCGGACTCAAGCCTATGGGGAAACTATCTACTTCCAAAGAAAAATGAACTAAGTACTAGACAGAACCAAGGTCTTACATGGTCCTCGGACTCAAGCCTATGGGGAAACTAGCTACTTCCAAAGAAAAAAGAACTAAGTACTAGACAGAACCAATGTATTGCATGATTCTCGAACTTAAGCCTATGGGGAAACTAGCTACTTCCAAAGAAAAAAAAACTAAGTACTAGACAGAACCAAGGTCTTGTATGGTTCTCGGACTCAAGCCTATAGGGAAACTAGCTACTTCCAAAGAAAAAAGAACTAAGTACTAGACAGAACCAATGTATTGCATGATTCTCGAACTTAAGCCTATGGGGAAACTAGCTACTTCCAAAGAAAAAAGAACTAAGTACTAGACAGAACCAAGGTCTTGCATGGTCCTCGGACTCAAGTCTATGGGGAAACTAGTTACTTCCAATGAAAAAAGAACTAAGTACTAGACAGAACCAAGATCTTACATGGTCCTCGAACTCAAGCATATGGGGAAACTAGCTACTTCCAAAGAAAAAGAACTAAGTACAAGACAGAACCTAGGTCTTGCATGGTCCTCAGACTCAAACCTATGGGGAAACTAGCTACTTCCAAAGAAAAAAGAATTAAGTACTAGACAGAACCAAGGTCTTGCATGATCCTCGGACTTAAGCTTATGAGGAAACTAGCTACTTCCAAAGAAAAAATGACTAAGTACTAGACAAAACCACGGTGTTGCATGGTCCTCAGACACAAGCCTATGGGGAAATTAGCTACTTCCAAAGAAAAATTGACTAAGTACTAGACAGAACTAAGGTCTTGTATGGTCCTCGAACTCAAACCTATCGGGAAACTAGCTATTTCCAAAAAAAAAAAAAAAGAACTAAGTACTAGACAGAACCAAGGTCTTGCATGGTCCTTGGACTCAAGCCTATGGGGAAACTAGCTACCTCAAAAAAAAAAAAAAAAAAAAAAAAAAAAAAAACAAAACAAAACAAAACAAAACAAAAAAAAAACTAAGTACCAGACAGAACCAAGGTCTTGCATGGTCTTCGGACTCAAACCTATAGGGAAACTAGCTACGGTGAGGTCTAAATGAGCACTACACAATAGTCTGGTCCTCACCCCGCGATCAAGGTGCCAATTGATGAAACTATTCTCCCCATGTAGATAAGTAGGCAAAAATTTGGATACAAATTTCAGCAAGTCCGCTACCAGATTAGTTACCCTTGAAAGAAGTTAATGAAATCAAAAATTCACACAAGTCGTGAACCTAGCCTAAACGCGCAGCCAGCGCCTCTGAGTTTGGGGTTTCAGGGCTTTAAGGCAAGCATGGTGTATACATATTATCATTTACGGGTATATAATCCATACTAACAGTGATAACAGATAATAAAAGCGAGTAAAACAAAAAGAAAATGGAAAATTTCACTCATTCAAATAGAGCCCTATTACAGCAAACCACTTTGTTCAAAAAATAAGAAAAATAACAACACAACACCATAGCAAATACAAAACCAGAGCTGCCTTGGGTGGCCTACTCCTTTGACCTGGCCTCGGCCCCTACCTCGGAGAGCTGAGCAGGAGAAGTCTTGGGATCTTTGAAGCCCTCACCAAGGGGAACCGACTATAGAGGCTCGACAAGGAGAACTAGCCCCTCGGTAAGGGAGACTGGAGCGTCACCTGTGGACCCTATAGTCTCCTAGGGTGCATCAGGGTTTTGGCCTTCATTCGTTTTAGCCGTCCCAGAAGGACCGCTTTCCTCGGCTAGATCCTTGGAGGAAGTTATTGCCAGAGCAGAATCGAGGCCGGCAGCTTCAATCCCTCTTGGGGTATCCCTGGCCTTGGAGCTAGAGGGGGCATCTTCCCTAATGGTAGGGGGATAGTACACACGCTCTACTTTCCACAGGTCAGATAAGGCTTCAACCCCAGCCTGTTTAAGAGCCTCCTTCCAAACCTGGGAACAGTAAAGCCTGCATACCCTAGGAACTTGAGCCTTTAGAGTAGCATGGGTCTCAGCCACTCCCAAGTCGTAGGCCTCCTCCTCGGCCTTCTCTTTGGAGCACTCGGCCTTAGTCCTGGCAAACATCGCCTCCTCCTTGGCCCTCAAGGCCTCGTCTCTAGCCCACTCAGCAACTTTTTTGCCCCCTCTGCCGTGGCCAGTTTCTGCTTCAGATCAACAATTTGCTCCTTGGTGATCTGCAGCTGCCCCTCAGCCTCTAACAGGCACCTGGTCTAATCCTCGACCTGCTTCTGGGTGCTGGTTAGGCCTGATTCGGCGCTATCCCTGGCCCTAGCCACCTCCTTCAAATCCTTCATTGCTTTTAGGAGGTCAGCCTCGGAGTTCTTGAGGGTTCGCGTGGCATCCAAACACTTTTCACGCTTAAGGTCCAGGGTCCTGCCTTGGTCATTAGCCATCTCCTCCATTCTAAAAGTAGCTTAGACGGCCTACCATTAGAAACAAGCAAGGTGTAAGTTAGAAGCCAAGGAACAAAGGCTAGAAAAGCCATAAACGTTGAAAACCTTATCATGCCGAGGTACCTCTTCATACTGAGGAAAAGCTCCTGCCTCCTCAAGTTCTTCAGATTTGCCATATTGGCAGGGAGTAGCAGGGACCTCTTCAATGCGTCGGCCACATAAGTGCCCTTACCCTTATTAAAGTCCCTGAGGGAAGCGTCGTCCATCAGGGGCTCCCCATGGAGCATCGGGGCGGGGAGCCAGGCCTATGGCTCGGGCTGAACGACAACTTCCTTTTCTTGAACCTGAGGCGCAACCCTTAATTGCATTGAAGCTTACCGACCCTCATCCTCCTCCTGAGAAGTGCGAGATCTCCCCCCGTCCACAGGGTCTTTACCTTTGGCAGACCTCTTCCTCTTGGGGTCAACATGTTGAACGGGAGAAGGGGGTTTGGCTGGTTGCAGTAAGGCAGATGATGACTTAGTCTGAGGGGGTTGGGGCTTGGAAGGAGGAGGGGGAAGCTTAGGCTGTGATTTCCCCGGTACATCCTTCCCCGGCTGGCCCTCGAGTAGGTCCTGGAGGCTAGCGAATGGTTTCCTCTTGAAACCCATGTCGATCTGCGAAGAAGTCCCTTGAAGATTCGCTTTCGTCAAGCTAGGATCGCCTAAGTCACCATAAGGACCTTCGGACGGATCGAATTGGTCAAATGCACCGAATTCGTCCTCGGACTGGTCCAATTCAATGACCTGCTCTTTGACTTCTGCCCCTCCTTCCTCGATCTTCGCGGCCTATTGAGTAGAAGACCCTTCAGGGAGGAAAAAACCGTGCTCCGTGACAATGATCTTTTGAAGCCGAGGATCTTTGGCCTTAATTACGTACTTCGGGGCTGCAAAAGATTTTTGGATAGGATCATACCTGAGGATCTTGTGAGCAGCTCTGACCTGGAAGTCACCTTTGTTCACAAAAACCTCCGCTTGAAGAATGGTCTCTAGGTCCACTCGATTAACCAAGTGAAGATGGCATTCGAAGGCATGAGGATCTGCAAAAGAAAAAATGTACCACCATTAGTAACCACACAAGTGTCAATTACGGCAACATCTAAGAAGTAACTCTCTCCTACTCAAATGCCCCACCTGGCGTCCCTTCCTGAGTCGGGCAGGGTAGGCCGTCATGCCACGCCCCTGACACGATGAGAAAGTCTTTATTTAGACCTTTGCTAGATTCTGGGAGACATTGAATGAGCCGAACCCTTTCATCCCTCGCTTTCATATAGTAGGTTTTACCCTTAAGGTATTGGAGGTTGTAGCACCAGTTTACGTCATGGTGGGTCAACCTCAACCCCATCTTTTCGTTTAAGGCATCCACACTGCCCAGGATCCTAAACACATTGACAGCACACTAGATGGGTGCTAGTCGAAAGTGCTTAAGGTAGTCCCTCATCACTGGGCGCATAGGAATCCTCATGCCCCCTTTTAGGAAGGCGATTATAGGAATCACCACCTCGCCCTCTTGCCTCATAATGTGCCACTCACCTTCCTTACAGTACCTCAAACCCACATTACTGGGTATTTTGTACTCAGCAACGAATTTCTCCATAGCCTCTTCCGACTCAACTAACTTCTTAAATCTACCCATCCCTAGGACTGACTAAAAACTCAAAGAAGGGCGAAGGAAAGAAAAGAACAGGAAAGGAAGAGACTTAGAAAGGAGAAAGTATAAGTTTGAGAGAAGAGAAAACTTACAAAAGTGAGGAAGAGCTCCTCAGGCAGGCTTTTTATGTTGAAAGAAGGCGTAAGTTCGACTGGACACTTGACCAAATTCAAGGTATATGCGCAAGAACTCTTAGATGTAAAAGTAAAGTGGCAGATTAGTTCGAATGGGTATTTATACCCCCAATTAAGGTAACCGCACGGTTTTTTACGCCCATAAAGACTGGAGAAATTCCTACCATTGGATTACCATCACGCCGTTCAACATGGGGAGCACAGAGTCGCCAGAATATAATGAAGACTCACTCTATATACCGAAGCGCCAGAAATGTGTCTTAGGCAAACAAAAAGGCCCTGACGTTAACAGAGGACAAGACTTAACAAGTCACTAAGGGGCTCCGAGGATATCAAAACCTTCCTCTTCGTCCGAGGTGCCGGACAACAGGATTTTGAGGGGCTATTGTGGGGCTGAAGGATCTGGCAAAGCCCAGCCCATTTCATATCAAGCCCAAGGCCTACGCCGAGAAAGAAGAAACATCAGAGGATGAGTAAGGAAGGCCCAAGCTGCTGAAAGGCGTCACCAAGGACTATCTTGTCCTCGGCCAACCAAGGTCACTGAAGGGGAAAGCAGCACTCCCTCAAAGACAACCCTCCTAATCGTCCCAAACAAAAGGACCAACATAGTGGGCAGCTGTGGGGGCATGGTGGATGAGCAATTCTAAGAGAGGTTGTCACCTCCGCATTAAATGCCCGCAGCTGACAGTCTGGCCGCATTAATGAAGAAATGACCCCTAAATCGTACCACATTGTTTGCCACAACTTATAGCAAGTTGAGAAGGGCGGTGGATAGGACAAGCACTCCAATAGCGATCTGTATGATCAACAAATGGACGGTCAAGATCAATGGGAAAGAGATATATAATTGAAAATGCCCTCTTGAAGAGAAGGAGGCAGAAAGAAAGAGAAAAAAGAAAGGAAGACGGTTGCAGTTCCTATCACCCCTGAGAGCTTTTGCCACTAAGCACTAAAGAACCAAGAAGAAGAAGAATTAATCCTCAGACCAAGCCCAAGGATATACCTTTACCCTTCCTTTAGACGATTCGATCATCCCATCTCCTTATGATCATGTCTGGCTGTTGGAACTCTCACTAAAGCCCAGTTCTTGAGTCCATTTTCTCTACCAAATTTATTGTATCGAGCCCATTGGGTTTGGGCTCATTTATGCCAACAGTAAAGAACCTCCCAAAAGTGGACCCCACAAAAACCAATAAAACTTTGTCAATGATATTTTTTTGTGTATGTAATATTGCTCAAAAAAAAAAGAAAATTTCTTAATTTTGCCATTGCTGATGGGTTGAAATAAGAGTGAGTAAGATGTAGCCACTAACTAGGATAGGGAGAGAGTGGATGTGGACTCTATAGAACTAGGCATTGATGATATTCACAATTGCTGTCAATGCAGACATTCATTATTGCTATAATCATTGATAATGATGGCATTAGAGCAGTTGACTCAATATTGACATATGGTTAAGCATAATATTGACATAGGGTTAAATCGTTTTTATAATCATAATATTGACATACAAGTTCACTCAATACAAACATCATGCACATAAACATCCCTTTCTTTCTTCTCTCTGTTTTTTTCTTCCCCTTGATTTTCTTTTTCATCACCATCAGAAAATATCTGAAGTGAATTCAGTTCAGATATTTTTGAACCAAAACCCTTAAAAAATCACATGGCAATGCAGTACGTACAAGCTTTATATGGGAGAGACTGAAGAAAAATAAGTAATATTATCTTGTTTGGAGACTGAAGAAAATAAGTAATATTATCTTGAGCATGGCCCGAAAATTTTAATATTGAAAACTTTGCCAACTGCAAATCACAAGTAAACCACATGTGATGCATTCTTATTAGTTGTAAATGGGCCAAAGATGGAGTTGTTGAATGGTCAAAACGTACACACCTTACATCATTGCATCCGAGAGTTTCCAGCATCATCATCATCTTCTTCTTCTTCTTCTTCTTCTTCTTCTTCTTTTAGAAGTGATAGAATTTTAATTTTTATTATGATTACTTTTTATCATCAAGTCAAGATCTCAATTGATTTGTGGTGTAGTCACAGGGATGGAACCACGTACAGGCAGAGGGGGTTGTGGCACCACCACCCCCCCCCCCCCCCAAATTTTTTTAAAATACTAAATAATAGGTATATATTTAAGATTTTAGAAAACAAGGCCAAGAAAAATTATATTTGCCCTCCTCAATTTCGAATCCTAGTTCCATCCCTGGGAGTAGACATGATTTGAATTTTGAATGTTAAATCTCTTATTCAACAATAAAATATTTTACTAATTAATAAAGGAACTCTAAATTATTTAATCTGCCACATGGATGGCTGATAGATATTGAAGCACAATGTTTGAGTGAGCAATGGATGGGTTTCGCAATTCATGTCATTGTTAATGTTAGATGTCATGTGCATTTGACAACCGATTATAAGCTAGTTTTTTGCTTAAATTATCATCGGTTTATGGGTTTTATATTACTTTTTGTCTTGGCCAAATAATTTACTTCTAGATTTTTAGAAATAAACTAGCTTTTAATTTTTTATCTTACATTCTACAAACTAGCTTATAACCCCATGCATGTATATTGATACACTTAAAGATATATAATAAAATACATAATATAATTACTATATATAATATATATAATTTAAATACTATTGGTAGTCATTTTTATATTTTGTTAACTCTTTAAAAAAAATTTTATAAATATTATTAGGTATCAAATGTAAATTGTCCATTTAAAAAAATATATATATTGTGAAGAACTTTTTTTTTTTTTTTTTTTTACAATTCATTTATTCTAAACTCTTTGGTTTTTTGTATTTAATAACTCATTTGGATGAATATTTATGATATAGTCCTACATTTGATTCTAAAATTAAAAAATAAAACTCTTTAAGAATAAATAAATTATGACACATGGTGCAAAATTGAAACTCTAATTTGAAATTCCAATTTGAGTTTCTCTCAGCTTCACATATTATATATCTATTATTAGATATATAGATAAATTGCCAAAAATAAGTAATTTCCAATAGAACATTAAATATCCTCAATCATTCAAGAGGCCTAAAATGATTTCGCCATTTCAATTTTAATCTGCCAGTGTGCATGCAGACATGTGGCAATTGATCAATGAATTGTGAATCTCTTTGATGTGGAACCTTTTTTGTGTTTAAAAAGAAATTTTGACACGGCACATTGTGATGACTTTGATATTCTAAATTGTGAAAAAAAAAGGGGTGATTCTTGCAAAATTCTCCCATTCATTTTCTATTTATGAACTCTATTATCCATAAAATAAAGATTTTTCCTTGAAGCTTGAAGAGATATATGACTTATATCTTTACTTTGATATTCCATTAGATTATTTAAAAGCAACTGTTTCGGAACTTCTAAATCTTTACAGTCAATTAATCTAGGACTAATCTCTATATTAAAAGGCCTAGGTTCTATTTCTCAATCACAAGAAACATTATTAGACAAGAAGATGAAGAAGAAAGAAGTAGTTCTAAAAAAGAACTTTTTTTTTTCCTTAGAAAAAAAAAGAAAAAAAAAAGAACCTATTGTTATGAAAAATGTACAAATTCCTATAATGTTAAGAACAAATTATCTTAAGAATAAAGAATAAATAAAAAGTTCTAAAATCTATCATTTTCAAGTAGGAAATGAAGAAATTATATTCTATCCTAGTTAAGGAAAGAGAAAACATATATATGTTTTAGGATATTTTAATTTCCTTAGATATAAACCCTACAGTGAGATTAATATAAAGCCTAATTGCTTGAAGAAGATGTTGAGACTTGTTACCACGCTTTGTTGGCGCAAAGTCTGGTGTACAGTTATATTTGTGTCGATCAAGCATTGGAATATCAAACTCTTTTTTTATTGTTAATGTAACATGTTTTAGATGGACTTGCATAGTTTCGGATAACCTTCTCTAGTCATTTCATCCCATGGGTTTGGTAATTTGATGAAAAAATTTTCCAACCAATATTTTTTTTGGTGGGTTTATCAAAAAATAATATTTTCTAAAATTTTTTTACATAATCTTTAAAATAACAACTAAGAGCACCCGCAACAGATGTGCTAAATGTGCCGAATGCCAAATTTTTGGCACATTTAGCACACCAAACACAAAAATGGAGCTTTATCAGATGTTCCAAATGGTAAAAATTATACCACATATGAACAGTACCGTTGCAAATTTGCAATGGTACGGACAAAAATGGTATAAGTTTTATTAATTTTTTATTCTCTTTTCTCTCTCCTCTCTCTTCCCTTTATTTTTTTCTCTTCTCTCTTTCTCTTTCTCTCCGCCTCTCCATCTCTGTCTGTGTCTCCTCTTTCTCTTTCTTTCTGACTCTCCCTCTCTTTCTTTGATTGTTGATCTTTCTTTGTGGGCCGAGTCGATTTCGTGGGTAGTGGTGGATCGTCCTTGTTCGTGATTTCATGGGTCTAGGTTGATTCATGGTTCGGTTCTTCGACAAGTGTGAGTCTGGGTTGATTTCGTGGGTTTGGGTGATGGTGGTTCGGCAAGTGTGATATGATTTTGGTGGGTTTTGTAGTTTGATTTTGGTGGGTTGATTGTTTTTTTTTTTTTTTTTCCTTTTTTCTTTTTTCCGTTCACTTTTTTTGGCTGTGGTTTGATGGGTGGGTTCTGGTGAATCGGTGGTAGTGGGTGGGTAGACTGGTGGGCGAATCGGTGGTGGGTTCTAACGGTGGGCGAATCGATGGTAGTGGATGGGTCAACTGGTGGGCGAATCGGTGGTGGTGCCGATCTCTGTTCTAATCTGTTTTTGTCTTTGTTTTTCTGCTTTGGTGGTGGATTCGGCGGCAGTTGATTTTGGTGGTTGTGGTTTTTTTTTTTTTTTCCTGGTGATTGTGGCCGCAACAATTTTTCTGGTTGTTGTTGCAGTGGTGGTTGATGATGATGATGATTTCTGATCTGTTTTTGTCTTTGTTTTTCTGTTTTGGTGGTGGATTTGGCGGCGGTTGTGGGTTGATTTTGGTGGTTGTGTTTTTTTTTTTTTTTTTTTTTTTTCCTGGTGATTGTGGCGGCAACAATTTTTCTGGTTGTTGTTGATGTCGTTGTTGCGGTGGTAGTTGATGATGATAATGATGATGAGGATGAGGGGAGGAATTTAATATATTATTTTAATGTAGTGTAAATATTATTTTAATGTATAAAATTAAAGTATAAAACATCTGATAAATGAGATGTTGTAAAATGATGTGGTAAAATAATAAAGTAAGTGTTTGATGTTTTAAAATGGCATTTTTTTTACAACGTCTGCTGTGGATGTAGCTTGGATAGAATAAAATTAGTATCTTCCTGAATTGACAGTTCTCAAACAAAACCATAAAGCAGTATTTTGTGTTTTACCTTCTTATTTTAGCCACCGCAAGGTGTCTCCTTGAAGGGTAGCTGCAATATAATCAAAAAAACGTTTCTTTTGTCCAAGTAATTTTATAGTTGGTTGTTACGATAGATACAGATTGAGCCCAATCATCAATTGCTTTTATTTGATCTTTAAAAAGTATATTTGTCAGATCAAGGTGGGTTTCATTTTGAGTGACTAACAATTTGTTCATATCATCTCTTCTTGTATAAGAAGGAGTAGGTAAATGAGTTTTTTCCTCTTTTACTCTACTCGTAGATGGTTTATTCTCTCCAATATTATATTTCTTGTATTAAATTCACTACTAACCCATGATCCAAATTCTTATGGATCTAGTAGTTCAAGTATTTTTTTTTTTTTTTTTAGAAGAAGTGTTTTCTTTTTCTTTTTTGCTTTTTTTAATCTTAATTTGCTTTCAGTTTCACTCTCACTTTCACTCATCAGGTTGGCTATTTGTGTGTGAGGAATTTGAAGATTAATTATCTTCATCATCTGAAACAAACATGGTTGTTTCACAGTGGAAATTCAATAAAAGTTTTTAATATTCAAAACAAATGTTTCTTATCTTGGTAGCAATTTCATATCTTTCTTGAATAGAAAGTTATGGATCTTTGCATAAATGTCTCCAAAGCATAAAACATGAACAAAATATATAAATAAATAAATATAAATATATATATATATATATATATATATATGCACAAGCCTTTATTAGGGATGTCCATTCAATATACCAATCTAAAAAACTAACCTAACCTAACCAATTCTAATACTTCGAGTCGTATTTTATTTAGGTGATGGGTTGGGTTGAATTTTAAATTTTTTTTTAAAGTTCAAGTTAGGTTTGGTTTGGATTGACAAAATTTTCAACCTAAATAACTTGACGCAACTCATGTTATTAATACAACTTGGGTTATAAGGCTTAGTTTCAATTTATTAATGAAGTTGGATTATTGAAACTAATTGTGTAAATTGTAATTGTTTATTAAATAATGAGCTTAAATAGTTGGATGAAAATCATATAATTTTATTAGGCCTAAAAAAAATTATCCCAACTCAATATGTACGAGATGTGTTGCGTTTATTTAAAAGCCACCATGAACTGGAATGGGTTGAAAAATTTTCGAACACGAGAAATTTGGATTTGGTTTAAAAAAAAAAAAAAATCATAAACCCCCAATCCAATTCAATGCTTGCACCCCTAATTTTTTCCATGTGAGAACTCCACCTGCGTATTTGATATCAACTAGACTCTTTTCTTTAAATATCAACTAATAAGCTAACATGTTATGCAACAAGTTTTAACGAGGACCAAAAAGCCTTGTACCTCAACTAATTGACACATTTTGGTATTTTCAATAAAAACATTCAAGATTTAAATCCTTCCAACTCAACTATCGAAAAGAAAATGGTAAATTACAAATTACATTCCTAAATTTTGGTGGCATTTGGATTTTACACCCTGAAGTTTCGAAATTTAGATTTTACCATTTGAAGTTTGGGGTATTTGGATTTTACACCATAAAGTTTCAGAATTTAGATTTTATACCCCCAAATTCTAAAACTTCAGGGTGTAAAATCCAATCATCCCAATACTTTAAAAAGTAACATCCAAACACACCTAAAATTTAGAGGGTAAAATCCAAATTCTGAAATGTTAGGGTGTAAAATCCAAATATTCTCAAATTTAAGAGGGTAAAATCTACAAATTGAACCTTTAGGGTATAAAATCAAAACACTCCAAAACTTTAGGAGTGTAATTTGACGTTTACCAAAAAAAAAAAAAAAAAACCTTCCAATGACTAACATGTATTGAAATCTCAATTAATTAGTTTTTTTTTTTTTTTTTTTGGTTGAGAAAATAGTCCTTCAGTTGGAGAGTCGGATGACTCATCCTATTCTAAATGAGCAATACTAGGATCATATAATTGGCTACAACTCGTCACATGACAAGTTACAGGTGATAGATGTGTGGACCCACATAAACCCACAACAACATTTCTACTACTCACAACTCGTCATGTGACGAGTTGTGGTCAAAATTGTAGTCAATTATGTGGTCCTAGCATTTCTTGTTGTAAATTATACCATGAATAATTTTAGATTGCCACGTGGATGGCTGATATATGTTGCAGAACAATGTTTGATGTGTTGTACTATACAACAAGGGGGCAAAGTATGAGGTAGATGGGCTTTCCATGTCATGTCATTGGTTGAGGCCCAAAGGATTCGGCCTTTTCATTTTTATTATGTAATGTTGTGTGCCGACTGCCTACGACTGCCGACTGGAGTGGCAACTTGGTCCTGGGAGACAAAGTCTCACTCCCACGGTCCCACCGGCTTTCCTATCACGTGGATTGCTGCACTTTTTGCTTTTTTGCTTTATTCACTTTTATTAGTTTTTGAGCAATTTTTTTTTTTTTTTTTTTTTTAAAGCAATTCTAGTATCTCATAAAAATGTAACTATTTTACCGAACAGGCTATGGTTGGTTTTTCGTCACCTTTTTTTTTATTACCCATGTCACATGGATAGTTATGACAAAAATTATGATTTTTTTTTTATATAATCCTAAAATTTTTGATAATTTTTCAACATTCCCGCAATTTGTTGAAGTGGTAGATACTTGAAACTTTATCTATTATCTTTATCCAAAATTCTATTATTCTAGGCAATAATTTATTAAAGAAAAAGGAAGACTATCAAGGCAATAAATGAGTAGAGGAAAAAAAATTACAATTGATAAAAATTTGCGTTTAACCTAGATAATCAAATTCAAGTTTCTTGCAATTATTTTCATGTTCTTAGCGAAACTCTCTCTTTACCATTTTTGTTCAATGTCAACCAACGGAATTTATGAGCAAGCCCTAGATGGAACACATAGTTTAATTAATGGTTTCTCTATTTTACTTTACATTGTTATTTCTTAGAATGATAAAGATAAGTAGAGGTTCAAATTAAAATAATTTCATTGATAACACTGCTTTTCGCAACCATTTATTTTTCACTGTTTTAGCATTAGGGGTAAAATAATAATTTTATGTTTTTAATTTCCAAAAATGACCTTGTTTCATATCTTAGAGTGGTCACAATGCACTCATATTGTCTTTGCAGGACTGATCCAATCCTCAAGAGGCCTTAGACAAGGAGATCCTTTCTCTTCTTTTCTTTTTCTCCTATGCACTAAGGGCCTACATGGCCTTATTAAAAAGGCAGCAAACAATGGTGACATCAATGGTTTCAAACTATGCAAAAGAGGACCCAAACTAACTCATTTGTTTTTTGCAGATGATAGCCTTCTTTTTTGTAGGGCCAATTCCACTAAATATAGCAAAGTGATGGACCTTTTATCCTTGTATGAAGAAGTTTCAGGCCAAAAAATAAAACAAGGGGAAGATAGCTTTATTCTTCAGCAAATCAATTACGGAATCAAACAAACAGATCATTAAAGGGATTTTGGGGGTTCATGAAATCCATCACTATGAAATATATTTGGGGCTACCATCTCTAACGGGGAGAGGAAAAAAAGAAAGCTTCAATTATTTAAAGGAGAGAGTATGGAGAAAATTACAAGGGTGGGAAGGAAAACTCCTTTCCTAAGCCAGTAGAGAAGTGCTCATTAAGGCCATTATCCAAGCCATCCCATCATATACAATGGGGTGCTTCAAATTACTTGTGGGGTTTTGTAATGAGATTGAAGTGATGGTAAGGAAGTTTTGGTGGGGACAACGAGGGGAAAAGTGGAAGATTCATTGGCTAAAATAGAGTGAGATGACAAAAGCAAAAGGTGAGGGTGGTATGGGCTTTCGGGACTTAGCATTCAACAATGACTCTCTCTTGGCCAAGCAAGCATGGCGCTTACTACAGGATAAAAGTTCACTACTCTATAAGGTTTTCAAACCACGCTTCTTCCCAAATTGTACAATCATGGAGGCTGTTGATTCCAGTCATGGATCATATGCTTGGAAAAGCATTCTCCATGGTCGTGATGTTATCAAACGTGGAGCTTGTTGGAGAATAAGTAACAGGCAGAGTGTGCAGATTTGGCAACATTCATGGCTGCCAACCAAGCACCCTACACATGTGTTATCACCTATTTTGGAGGGGTGGGAGGAAGCCAAAGTTGAGGTATTGATTAATGAAGCCACGAGGACATGGAATGAAAATATAGTTAATGGTCTATTTGTTCCCGACGAAACTGCTCTCATTAAGAAAATTCCACTGTCAAAACACCCTACCAAAGACAAACTCTATTGGCCATGGACACAAAATGGACAATATTCCTTCAAATCCGAATACCGATTCTTAAAGAGCAAGGCTGACAAGGAAGTGGCCGAAGCAACGCAGGACGAAGACAGAAAGTTCTGGTTCAGCATATGGGCTTTGCAAGTTCCAAACAAGATCAGAAACTTCATGTGGCGTGCTTGTTGTGATTCCTTCCCTACGAAAGCAAATCTGAGGCGGAGACACATCATGGACAGCTCACTGTGCAAATGATGCTTGAGAGAGGAGGAAAACCCGTTACATGCTTTGTGGTCATGTAGAGAACTTGACTCAATTTGGTCAGAATCGGAGTGGAACTTTCGTCAAACTATAAACCCCAGTAACTTCAAGAAATTGCTATCATGGATACTCAATAACCAAGGAAAGCCAGAGCTTTTCGTGATGACGACGTGGGGAATATGGTACAAGTGAAACCAAGTTCACCTCCATAAACCTTGTTGCACTTCGGATCTAATTGCAACTCAGGCGAAAGAAAGGCTACAAGAATTCACTGCTGCACTCCCACCAAAGCCACCAAGAATGACGAGGACCAGGGACATTTGGAAGCCACCTGATGTGAGCTACTTCAAAATAAATTTCGATGGAGGAGTCTTTAGGAATGAAAACAAAAGCAGTATAGGTGTTGTTATCTGAGACCACACAAGCTTTGTTATCGCCTAATTAGCTCAGAACATCTCCCCTGCATATCAACTAACTGAACTTGAAGCAATTGCAGCAACTCGGGCATTGGAATTTGGACAGGAAATTGGTATAGGTGGAGCGGTCCTTGAAGGAAGTTCAGAATTAATAATAAAATCCTTGAAGGCAGGTGGAAATACCATAGCTTCAGTGGAGCCACTTATTCAAGATGCCATTTTGTTTTCTATTTCTTATTCAAAATTGCAATACTCTCATTGTAGAAGAGAAGACAATAGATTAGCACATAGTCTAGCTAGATATTCAATTAATGTTTCTAACTATGTAGTTTGGATGAAAGAAGTCCCCAATCATTTACTATATGTTGTTCAGCAAGATTTAGCCAATTTGACGAATCAATTTCAATAAAGTTTAAGCCCATTCTCAAAAAAAAAAAAAAAAAAAAAAATTGTCTTTGCATCGATTACCATCGATATACAAGTGAAGATTCATTCACAAACACTATCCTTTTAGAGAAAACATATTGGGTGAAGATCATGATCAAATTGATTATCTTTTTAGTGAGGATGGTTTTTAAAATTACTAGTTCTTCCGGCAATTTTGACTTAGTCAAATTAATCTTGTCCATATATCTTCAAAATTCTCAATCCAATATAATTATGACACATCATTAGTTAAAATAAATTTCCTAAGAACCAATCATAATTAATTAATCATGATCATATGTGATCTAATTGTGCAAATGCATACTAGTCATTAAAACTTAATTAAGTTATAACTTTTAATTTGGTGATTCAATTATTTATTTATTTATTTTTTTGAGAAAAATCTGGTGATTCAATTGAAGCACATAATATGTCGTTTTGATTGTTAAAAATTCTAAAAAAATTTTCTCAATAAAGATTTAAAGAAACGGTGATCAAAATTTTGATTTCTACCCTGGAGTCATGAAATGACAATCTTTTCCTTAAAAATGAGGTAAAACGGAGGTTGTAAAATAATTTATCTACACCTACCCATATTGGGCCATATGGAAGTCAGTGAGCCCCAATGAATGAGAACACTCAACCCTTTCTCCTTCTTTTAAACACTCAACCCTTTCTCCTTCTTTTAAATCTGCTTATGAGGGTCACAAGTTCATGTCTAAGTATGTCATTAGGCTAGATATTTTCATTAGATTATTTTACTTAAAAATTAAGTTGGGTAAAAGTCGAGTCTAAAAGTGAGACTTTTTAAAGAGCTGCATATCACACAAGGCAACTATTTCTTTAATTTGTTTTGACTAACGAGAGCAAATTGCTCCCACTTAACATAAGGTATATTTGCTTATGAATGACAAAAGTGCTTGTCTGAGTATGTATTTAAAATAGATTATTTTCATTATTTTATTTTGTTAGTAAAAATATTGTTTTGCCTAGAAAAACTGAGGTTTCAATAAAAGAAGAAAAAAAAGAAGCTAAATTGTAAAAATAGTTTGGTAGCTGTTTTGAAAGTTCCACTAAATGATGGTTTTTAAAAACGTTTGGTAGCCGTTTAAAAACAAAAAATGGTGTATCGCAAATGTTAGTTTGTTTGGCAAAATTTTTTAGAAAATTTTTCTCAAAATCACTATGCATTTTTTTTTTTTTTTTTTTTTAACAACCCATTGTTTTTGTAGGGTCCAAATTAGGGAGGTCCTTCATTGTAGAGGTGAACAAACCCAAACCCAACATGCCCAATACAATGAATTTGGTAAAGAAGTGGACTCAAGAACTGATCCTTAGTGAGGACTTCTTCAACAGCCTGACAAGACCGTAAGGGAGCGGGATGGACAAATGCGTGGAGAGGGGGTAAAAGTTTATCCTCGGGCTTAGTCCGAGGATGAATTCTTCTTCTTCTTAGTTCTCCGATGCTTCACGGCTAGAGTTTTCAGGAGTCCTAAGAACTGCGATCCTCCATCTTGCGAGATTTCTATTGTTATATATCCTTCTACTCCATTCATCTTGACCGTCCATCTGTTGATCGTGCAAGTCGCTACTTGAGTACCTGTCCCATCCAACGCTTTCCTCAACTTGCTATGAGTTGCAGCAGACAAGGCGACACTGTTCAGGGGTCATTCCTTCATTAATGCGGCCAGACTATTAATTATGGGCATTTAATGCGGAGGTGACAACCTCTTCTACAATTGCTCCTCCACCATGCCCCCATAGTTGTCCCCTTGTGTTGGTCCTTTTGTTCGGGACGACTGGGAGGGTTGCTTTGGATGGTGTGCCGCTTTTTCCTTCCATGACACCGGCTCGCTAAGGACAGAACGGTCCTTGGCGACTCCTCCCAACAGCTTTGGGCCTTCCTTATTCATCCTCAGACGTTTTTCCCTCCTCGGACGTTTTTCCCTCCTCGGCCTGGGCTTTGGGTCTGATATTTAAATGGGCCGGGGTCCCCAGATCCTTTGGCCCCACAATAGCCCCTCAAAATCCTGTTGTTCGGCTCCTAGGGCGGAGATGAGGGTTTTGATGTCCTAGGGGTACCTTACTGACTTGTCAAGTCTTGTCATTTGTTGGTGTTAGGGCTTTTTCGTTTGCTTGTGACACGTTTCTAGCGCTTTGGTATCTAGAGCGTGTCTTCATTAAATTCTGGCGACTCTGTGCTCCCCACGTTGGACGATGTGATGGTAATCAAACGGCAGAGATTCCTCCAGCCTTTATGGGCTCAAAAAACCGGGCGGTTACCTTAATTGAGGGTATAAATACTCATTCGAACGGGCCTACCATTTTACTTTTACATCCAGGAGCTCTTGTGCACATACCTTGAATTTGGTCAAGTGTCCAGTCGAATTTACGCCATCTTTCAGCATAAAAAGCCTGCTCGAGAAGCTTTTCCTCACTTCTATAAGTTTTCTCTTCTCTCTAACTAATATTTCCTCCTCTCTAAGTCCCTGCCTGTCTTGTCCTTTTCTTTTCTTCGTCTTCCTTTGAGTTTTTAGTTGGTCTCAAGGATGGGTAGATTTAAGAAGTTAGTTGAGTTGGAAGAGGCGATGGAGAAATTCGTCGCTGATTACAAAATACCTTGCAATGTGGGCTTGAGATACTGTAAGGAGGGTGATTGGCACATTATGAGGCGAGAGGGTGAGGTAGTGATTCCTATAATCGCCTTCCTAGAAGGGGGCATAAGGCTCCCTATACGCCCAGTGGTGAGGGACTACCTTAGGCACTTTTGACTAGCGCTCGTCCAGTGTGCCATCAATGTGTTTAGGATCCTGGGCAGCGTGGATGCCTTAAACGAATAGACGGGGTTAGGGTTGACCCACCACGACGTAAGCTGGTGTTACAATCTCTAGTACCTCATGGGCAAAACCTACTATATGAAGGCGAAGGATGAAAGGGTCTGCCTTATTCAATGTCTCCTAGAGTCTAGCAAGGGTCTAAATAAAGACTTCCTCATCGTGTTAGGGGCGTGGCATGATGACCTACCCTGCTTGACTAAGGAGGGGACGCTAGGTGGGGCATTTGAGTAGGGGAGGGTCATTTTTTTTTTTTTTTTTTTTATGTTGCCGTAGTTGGCATTTGTGTGGTTGCTAACGGGGGTACATTTTCTCTTTCGCAGATCCTCACACCTTCGAGCGCCACCTTCACTTGATCAACCGGGCGGACTTAGAGACCATTCTTCACGCAGAGGTTTTTGTGAACGAAAGCGACCACCAGGTCAAGGCTGCTCACAAGATCCTCAGATATGATCCCATTCAGAAATCCTTCGCGGCCCCGAAGTACACAATTAAGGCCAGAGACCCCCGGCTCCAAAAGATCACTGTTGCGGAGCATGATTTTTTCTTCCCCGGAGGGTCTTCCGCTCAATAGGCCGTGGAGACCGAGGAGGGAAGGGATGAAGGTGAAGAGAAGGTCATTGAATTGGACCAGTCTGAGGACGAATTTGTCGCATTCGAACAATTAGATCCGTCCGAGGATCCTTTTGGTGACATAGGCAATCCTAATTTGTCCGAGGCGGATCTCCAAGGGACTTCTTTGCAAGCTGACATGGGTTTCAAGAGGAAACTATCCGCAAGCCTTCTTGATCTAATCGAGGGCCAACTGGGGAAAGATGCGCTGGGGAAATCACAGCCAAAATTTCCCCTTCCCCCTTCCAAGCCCTAACCCCCACAGACCAGGTCATTGTTCGCCCTGCCGCCGCCCGCCAAACTTCCCCCCACTGTCCAACCTGCTAACCCTAAGAGGAAGAGGTCTGCCAAGGGGAAAAAACCCATGGACGGGGGGAGATCCCATACTTTTTAGGAGGAGGATGAGGGCCGGCGGACTTCAAAGCAATTAAGGGTTGCGCCTCAGGGTCAGGAGAAGGAAGTTAACGCTCAGCCCGAGCCCCAGGCCTGGCTCCCCGCTCCAATGCTCCATGGGGAGCCCTTGATGGACAACACTTCCCTTAGGGACTTCAATAAAAGTGAGGGCACTTATGTGGCCAACGCATTGGAGAGGTCCCTGTTACTCCCTGTCGATATGGCAGATCTAAAAAACCTGAGGAGGCAGGAGCTCTTTCTCAGCATGAAGAGGTACTTCGGCATGGTAAGATTTTTGGCACTTGTGGCTTTTTTGGTCTTAGTTTCCCGGCTTCCAATTTACACCTTGCTTATTTCTAATGGCAGGCCGTTCAAGCTACTTATAGAATGGAGGAGATGGCCAACGACCAGGGCAGGACCCTAGACCTTGAACGTAAAAAGCATTTGGACGCCATGCGAACCCTCAAGAACTCCGAGGCTGACCTTCTGAAAGCAAGAGAGGACTTGAAGGAGGTAATTAGGGCTAGGGATAACGCCGAATCAGGCCCGGCCAGTGCCCAAAAGCAGGCCGAGGATCAAATAAGGCGCCTGCTAGAAACCGAGGAACGGCTGCAGATTGCCAATGAGCAGATTGTCGATCTGAAAAAGAAACTGGCCGAGGTAGAGGGGGCCAAGAACGTTGCCGAGTGGGCTAGGGACGAGGCCTTGAGGGCCAAGGAGGAGGCGGAGTTTGCCAGGACAGAGGCCAAGTGCTCCAAAGAGAAGGCCGAGGAGGAGGCCTATAACTCGGGGGTGGCGGAGACCCAGGCTGCCCTGAAGGCTCAAGTTCCTAGGGTATGTGGGCTTTATTGCTCCCAAGTTTGGAACGAGGCCCTTAAACAGGTTGGGGTTGATGCCTCGTCCAACCTGTGGAAGGTAGAGTGTGTGTTCTATCCTCCTGCCATCAGGGAAGATGCCACCCCCAGCTCCAAGGTCAAGGATGCTCCAGAAGAGGTTGAGGTCGCCAGC
Organism: Quercus rubra; assembly: GCA_035136125.1. Taxonomy (NCBI): domain Eukaryota; kingdom Viridiplantae; phylum Streptophyta; class Magnoliopsida; order Fagales; family Fagaceae; genus Quercus; species Quercus rubra. The sequence goes on along the minus strand of CM068734.1, from coordinate 10,600,292 downwards.
CCCAGCACTGCCCTCTTAATAACTTCCCCCGAGGTGCCCGCCAAGGAAAGTGGTCCTTTTGGGGCGGCTAGGACAGACGAGGGTCAGAATCCTGATACACCCAAAGAGATTGTAAGGTCCGTAGGTGACGATCCGATTTCTCACATTGAGAGGCCGGTCATCGTCGTTGAGCCTCTCCAGTCGGTTCCCCTTGGTAAGGGCTCCAAAGATGCTGAGGTCTCACTTGCTCAGCCTTCCCAATAGGGGGTTGAGGCTAAGTCCAAGGAGTAGTCCTAGGATTTTGATTTTTTTTTGAAGCAAAGTGTTATGCTATAATGGGGCTCTCTTTGAATGAATAAAAACTTTCCTTTTCTTTTCGTTTCACTTGTTTTTATTACCTGTTATCACTATTAGTCTGGGTCACGCACCTAAAAATGATAATGTATGTATGCACCATGCTTGCCTTAAAGTCCTGAAGCCCCAAAATTTAGAGCTGCAGGGTATGCGTTTAGGCTAGTCTCACGATTTGTGCGAACTATTGACCCTTGCGTTTATTGCTGGGAGTAACTAGTTTCCCCATAGATTTGAGTCCGAGGACCATGCAAGACCTTGGTTCTGTCTAGTACTCAGATTTTTCTTGGAAGTAACTAGTTTCCCCATAGGTTTGAGTCTGAGGACCATGCAAGACCTTGGTTCTGTCTAGTACTTAGTTTTTCTTGGAAGTAACTAGTTTCCCCATAAGTTTAAGTCCGAGGACCATGCAAGGCCTTGGTTCTGTCTAAACCTTGGCGTCATCTAGTCTTTTCTTAAGCCCATTGACTATGACCTTGTTAGAAGCTTCAGCTTGTCTGTTACCTTGAGGATGAGCTGGGGTCGAGTACTTGTTTGTGATCCTTAATTCATAGCAGTATCTTCTGAAAGCCTTGCTATCAAATTGGAGTCCTTTGTCTGAGATAAGGACCCAAGGGACCTCGAATCATTTAACGATGTTTCTCCAGACAAATCTTTTCGCATCTACGTCTTTTGAATCTTTTTGCATGGACCATGGCTAGTATTGCCTTCTCTAGGGGGGAGTATCCAATCTCGACCTCATGTATCGATTTGCTTACGTAATAGACTGGCCTTTGGAGGCCATTGTCTTCTCATATCAGTATTAAACTCACAACATGGGGGGCCACAACGATATATGCGTATAGGACTTCATCAACCGCAAGATTGGACATGATAGGTGGTCGCGACAGATACTCCTTGAGTTGCTAGAAGGTTGCGGTGCAGTCCTCGGACCATTCGAATCCCTTCCACTTATTGATCAGGGAGGTAGAATGGTCTGCATCTATCTACCGATTTGGAAATGAATCGATTCAGGGCGGCGATCATCCTGGTGAGCTTTTGGACTTCTTTAGCATTTCGTGGCGGTTTTAGGTCGTTAATGGCTTTGATCTGGTCAGGGTTGACCTCGATTCCCCTATGTGTGACCATGTAACCCAAAAACTGGCCTAATCCCACACCAAAAAAGCACTTAGAAGCATTCAAGCACAGCTTATGCCTCCTCAAGACGTAAAAAATGTCGCCGAGGTCTCCTAGGTGTTCGGTCATCATCTTGCTCTTTACCACCATGTCGTCAACATAGATTTCGATGCTTTTGCCTAACTGAGGCTCGAACATCCTAGTCATCATCTTTTGATAGGTGGAACCTGCATTTTTTAGGCCAAACGGCATTACTTTGTAGTGGTAGTTCCCAGTAGGTGTGACAAAGGTTGTTTTCTCTTGGTCCTCTAGGGCCAGCGGTATCTGATGGGAGCCCTAGAAAGCGTCCAGGAAGCTCATCCGAGGATGGCCTGCGGTGGCATCCACTAGCTAGTCTATTCGAGGCATGGGGAACAGGTCCTTTAGGCATGCTTTGTTTAGGTCCGTAAAATCCACACAAACTCACCACTTTCCGTTTTTCTTCTTGACCACCACGGTGTTGGCCAACCACTCGGGGTAAAAAACCTCTTTTATAGCACCGACGCGCTTGAGTTTCATCACCTCTTCTCTAATTGCCTCAGCATGCTCTCTGGATGGGCGCCGAGGTGACTACTTCTTGGGGGTAATGGAGGGGTTGACGTTGAGGTGGTGGCATATGAAGTCTGGGTCGATCTTGGAGCGTCGCAGGCGTCCCATGCGAACACATCGATATTCCTTTTGAGAAACTCGACTAGCTCTTCCTTCTCTTAAGGAGGTAATTTGGCCCCCTACCTGAAAGAACTTCTCCGCGTCGCCTCCGACGACCACTCTTTCTAGATCTTCGCATTTTGCCTCATCGGCTGCTATTTCAAGTGGTGGCGTCGGAGCTTTTGATTGCTATAAGTCTTCTTCCACGGGGGCCGAGGACTCCGTATCGGGCCGATGTGAGATGATAGCCACCATACATTGCCTTGCCATGGGTTGGCAGCCACGGATCTCGAGGACCTGATCTCCTGATGGGAACTTTACCTTCTGGTGCAAGGAGGAGGCAACGGCTCCCAGGGTGTGCAACCAGGGCCTGCCAACGATGGCTGTGTATGGAGAGTAAGTGTTGACTACGATAAAGTTCACCTCCACAATCTCTGGACCCGTCTGGATGGGCAGCTTAATCATGCCCTTTGGAGTGACGAGCTTTCCATCGAAGCTCATTAAGGGGGAGCTGTATGGCAACAAATCTTCCGGCTTTAATTTCAAACCCTTATAGTGGTCGGGGTACATAATCTCAGTTGCGCTGCCCCCGTTTACCATCACTTTTTTCACATCTTAGCTCCCGATTCTGAGGGTGATCAACAGCGCATCATCATGTGGTTGGATGGTTCCGACCTTATCTTCCTCTGAAAAACTTAAAACTGGGTGAGAATTCCTTTTGACCCTCTTCGGTCCCGGTTGGGATTCTTTGGCGGGCAGCTGAGTGATGGATAATACTCGTGAGGGGTAGGCTCCCGTCCTTCCTAGCGCGGCTAGGATCGTATTGATCGTCCCTACAGGTGGCCTTAGGGTAGCATCCTTCCGGGGTTCCTGGTGTGTTTGGTTTTGATGACCACTAGAATGATGTAGGAGATGTTTCAACTTTCCTTCTCGGACCAACTGGTCTAGATAATTCCATAGGTTCCTGCAATTCTCTGTGGTATGTCCATGGCCCTGGTGGTATTGGCAATATAGGTTCTGGTTTCACTTTGTGGACTATCCCGCCATCTTATTCGGCCATCTAAAGTACGGTTCGTTCTTGATTTTCTCTAGCACCTAATGCACTGGTTCTCGGAATACAGCCCCGACGTTCTGCGCGCTGGTCGTCTCCGATTTCCCTGTGAAGTCTTTCCTCGGATGACTGTTGGTGTATCGGTCCGACCTTAAATCCCTCATCTCTTGAGGGATAACCTTCTCCTTTCCCTTGCCCTACAACTGGTCTTCCTCTACTCGCTTATACTTATCGATCCGGTCTATTAGCTAGCGCCCACTGGTGGCAGGTTTGCCTGTTAGGGATTTCGTTAAGTCGTGCTAGGCGGGGAGGCTGTTCTTGAAGGTGTTGATGGCGACGTCGTTGAAGTTGTCATCCATTTCATTATACATCTCCCAATACCTACTCAAGTAAGTTTTCAGGGTCTCTCCATCACGCATGGATAATGATAGCCATGCACTCAAGGGCTGAGGGGCTCTGCTGTTCGTGACGAAGTGAGAACTGAAGGCTTTGGTTAACTGCCTATATGAATCTACAGAGTCTGCTTTTAGACTGTTGAACCACCTCATCGCCGCTGGTCCCAGGCTGGATGGGAAAACCTTGCACATCGGTGCTTCATTTTTAGAGTGGACTGCCATCTTTTGGTTAAACTAGCTTACATGCTCCACGGGGTCCATATTGCCGTTGTAGATGGTGAAGGTTGGCTGCTGGAATCGTCAGGGGAGTGCGGCTCCTTCAATACGATGTGTGAATGGTGACTTAGAGAGCTGGTCTAGTGCCCTGCTCATGGCGTCGTGTCCCAAGCCCTTTGGAGATGGGCTTTTACGTTTGCGCCTTTGGTGACATTCCTTCATGTGAGAGAAAGTCTCACTTGTAGTCGTCATCATTTTCGTTGTCAAGAGGTATGTTTGGGCTAGGGGGGATTATCTTCGTTGTGGAAGGTGCTGCTTTCTCTTCACATCATTTATCTCTTGTTGCATGGCTTGTTCGTCATCACATCTCTAGGATATGTGACTACCCATATGGGAATGGCTTTTGCTTGTTTATGTGGTGTTTACGCTCCCTTCCCGAAACCTTTCATTTTCTTCATTCCGGCCATACTCAGGGTTTGGGAAATTACCCTGCTGTTGGGATCTGGTTGGCTCAGGCTGATGGGGGCCTGCTCTGTGGGGGTCTGATCCCACCATGTTCGATTGTTGTTCTCACTAGCACACAAGTTCTTCCCACAAACGGCGCCAATTGTAGGGTCCAAATTAGGGAGGTCCTTCACTGTAAGGGTGCGGGACGGACAAATGCATGGAGAGGGGGTAAAAGTTTATCCTCGGGCTTAGTCTGAGGATGAATTCTTCTTCTTCTCAGTTCTCTGATGCTTCACGGCCAGAGCTTTCAAGAGTCCTAAGAACTGCGATCCTCCATCTTGTGAGATCTCTATTGTTATATATCATTCTATTCCATTCATCTTGACCGTTCATCTGTTGATCGTGCAGGTCGCTACTTGAGTACCTGTCCCATCCAGCGCTTTCCTTAACTTGCTGTAAGTTGCAGTGGACAAGGTGACACTGTTTATGGGTCATTCCTTTATTAATGCGGTCAAATTGTCAGCTGCGGACATTTAATGCGGAGGTGACAGCCTCTTCTACAATTGCTCCTCCACCATGCCCCCATAGTTGTCCCCCTGTGTTTGTACTTTTGTTCGGGACGACTGGGAGGGTTGCTATGGATGGTGTGCCGCTTTTTCCTTCCATGACACCGGCTTGCCGAGGACAGGACAGTCCTCGGCAACTCCTCCCAGCAACTTTGGGCCTTCCTTATTCATTCTCTGACGTTTTTCCCTCCTCAGTTTGGGCCTTGGGTCTGATATTTAAATGGGCCGAGGTCCCCAGATCCCTTGGTCCCGCAGTTTTCTATTTTCATTTATTTTCTCTTCACTTATCTCTCAACACTACCGTTGTTGGACCATCTTCGAAAGAAGCACTGCACAAGGAGAAATCTTTCATCAATGATATCGAGACTCTATGGACACAAAACAACAAAGGGTTTAGTCTTTTTTGATCATGTAGTGCTAGCCACCAGCAATCCATCAACCAGTATCTTGAGCCACTAACTTGTTGGGGATTTCAAACTCAAGGAATAATAATGAAGGAACAAAATGAATACAATAAGGGTGTGGGTCCCGTGAACAGTGCAGGAATCCACTGGAAAGCACTGTCCACCGCTTATTTGCTGGTTAAGAGGTAGTGGATCCTGTGCACAGTGCATGAGACCCACTGACAGAAGTGATGGAGTGCTTCTTAGTTAAAAAAAAAAAAAAAAAAAAAACAACGTAGAAACCAAAACATAGCCGCTATCCAAACGCTGCTTAAGCAAACTGAAATTATGATTAACTTGGAGGCATAATTGAACGTTATCCTTAGACAAAATTTGTTCCCATACATGAGTTACTAAGGGGGTGTTTGGATTTCTAGGAGATGTTTGGATCATCGATTTCCATAACTTATAACTCTAAAATGGTGGGACCCATAACTAGAAGTCCGTTTGGCACCACCATAATTCTGTTGTGTTTTCAATTTCCATAACTCTGTTTTCAATAGTATTTTTGTAATTAAACACATATAGAGGGACCTACTGTTAGAGTTAGCCACAACTTTTGACTATTTTTTTTTCTTTCTTCTCCAATTTTCTTTCTTTTTTTTCTTTTTCTTTTTTCTTCTTCTTTCACTAGTCTCCGTTGGCTGGGTTCTTTCTTTCTTTCTTCTCTCTCTCTCTCTTTTTTTTTTTTTTGTTCTTTCACTGGGTTCTTTTTTTGGTTGGGTTTCTTTTGTTCTTCATCAGGTTTCTGGGTTTAGGTCTTTCTTTCTCTTTTTTTTTTTTTTTTTTCACTAGGTTATTTTTTTGGCTGGGTTTCTTTTGTTCTTCATCGGGTTTTTGGGTTTAGTTCTTTCTTTCTCCTTCTTTTTTTTTTTACTGGGTTCGATGAGTTTGGGTACTGGGGGGAAAAAAAAAAGTTGCACCGAGTGATAGGTATGGGGCCCACACATAGTGTGAAAAATATTGAGTGATGGCAAGTGAGTGATGGTGCCAAACGGGTGTGGTATTTTAAAGTGATGAGTCACGGAAATTGAGTGATGAAAAATATGCATCCAAACAAGGCCTAATTCATGTATATTTTGTTTATCAACTCAATTAGATATATTTTATTTATAACTGAGTTGGAATATTAGTTCATGTATGTTTTGTTTATCAACTTAAATGACATGTGTCATTTATTTTTTTTTGCTCAATTTTATGATTATAGTAATAAAAAAATGTCCAACCTATGGGTTCAATCTGACCCAACCCAATCCATATGGATTGGGATGGATTTTTTTTGACCCATCATGATGGGTTGGGTAAAAAATTTCCTTAATCTGACTCATGCACACCTTACCTCATATAGAAAATACATGGAAGACAACAAATTTTAAAGATTTGGCGCCACATTACACATGCAGTGATTACATGTGGTGTGACAAACGAGCCCGTCCAAATTACATACTAATTCAAACAATAATTTCCCTACCTAAAATGTCCCAATACATTGCACATTGTATATATCGCCATCTTCAATCTGTCTATTTGATGTCACTTCACATTTATAACATAAAGTAGCTTTTTTTATTTTATTATTTTAAGAACAAAAAAGGCTCTTGAGCGTGTGATCATTGAACTTGTAGAACTCATGGCGCGGGGCACTTTTATGTGTGTTAGTGCTATTTGCGTCATGACATAGCATTTTTGTGAAACACACGACTCAAACTAGATAACTCCTAGACATGTAGGTGTGATCTAGTCTAGGACTTCTACCAACGCACCACACTCCAAGGGGGCGATATAATATCTTTTGGATAATCGAATTTGATTTTTTTAATATACTAATAACAATAATTAATAGGATACATATTTTGAATACCTAAAATCATTTAATTTGAGTCTCAATTATTCAGAAGAAGTAGGATAATTTTTTAGCGGTATTCGAGTGACTGGGTTTGTCTGTGTGACGTAAATTCAGGCATTTCAAATTTAATCCACCACACTCTAGACTATTAATTTATGAGATTTTCAAAGAAGAAAGATACTCCAAAAAATTTAGATTTCCTATTCTTCATTTTTTTAAAATAAAATAAATAAATTATTTTCTAACATTTTTTTCACCAAAAAAAAAAAATGCTAAGGCCCACTTAATAAAGGTTTGGCCCAAAATGTCACTGAGCAGTGAGGAGGCAGAAATTGCAATAAAAGAAAAACAAATCCAAATAATTCAAAAAGACAAAAAAGGAAAAAAAAAAAATGTTGGCTTCATCCACGTTAAGGCTCCTGAACATAAGACCCACACCTATCTCGTCCAATCAAAACCCATCCGAACCTGACACCAAACCAGTACCACAGGCTTGGAAACTGAAGGGAAGCGCTCGGCTGAACCGGTGGTCGAGGGCTCGCACGATTCGGTCCGGGCGAAAACTGGACCGGCCGGACCAGCAGGTCCAAGTATTGGAAGCGAAGCGTCCTCCAGTTGAAGCAACAGAGAGCGAGGTTAACTCCGTTACGAAAATTGACGGAGACGATGACGTGGGGGTGAGAGTGGGGAAGTCGATATACATGATTTCTGACGGAACTGGATGGACGGCGGAGCATTCCGTTAACGCCGCGTTGGGTCAGTTCGAACACTGCTTGGTCGATCGTGGCTGTCCTGTAAATACCCACTTGTTTTCTGGGGTAAATATGTCTTTTTGACCTACTTGAATTAGATTTGGATTTGGTTAGTAGTAGTACTAGTTAGTTTATTCTGTTATGCCTTTACTGGGCCGAGCCCAAGTTACAATTAATTCTAAAGCTCAATTTAAGTATCTTGATTGGTTTTATATATGCACAAAGTGACACAAATTTTTATTTTATTTTATTTTTCACATGCAAACTTGTTAACATTTATTTTTTTTTACTAATTTTTTGCAATGTCATTTTCACATGGATGTGTAATCATTGGCAACACTTTTATTATATACCAACCACAATATGATTAAAGTTCGTAATGTTATTACACTATTTTTCACATCTGTATACACGCCCACAAAATGCACTAGTGTGTCTACAAATGTGTAAAATAATGGGTGTATGACAAATATTGCTCTTATTTATATATTTTTGTCTAGGGTTGTGTTTGTTATACATTTTGTGTTTTATGGTGCTCTATGTTTTCAAATTATAACAACACAGTGTGTAACGAGATTTTCCCTTTCAAGATTATAGGAGGTAGGAACCAATGCTTAACTCCTGTGAATAGGCTTGCAAGGGAGTGAAGTGACTCATCGATATGAGGCACGAACGCTCTCACATGGATAAGCGAAGGAAAGCAAGCCAATAAAGAATTAGGAGCTTCACTCCTTAACCAAACTATCTGTAAACTAAGGAGCTCAACCACATAGTGCAATAAAACTTTTTCTCCAAATTGATTTAGAAGGAAATTACGCTGACTGAAACGATCATTTAATTATGCTTTTCATCACATGACATATTTAATAGTCACATGACATTAAAAACACGTGGGAATAGTATATTATCCGTCACATAGTAGGTTGAATGAAAATATTCCAAATGGTTTAGAAGAAAACTTTGTCCGTTACTCCATGTGCTCTTATTAGTAGTATTAGGTAGCCAACACTACATTAAGCTGGTTTAAGATTTTTCTTATGCCAGGCATAAGAATTTGTCTATATATGCCTCAGCTAAGCTTATCAGTTTGATTGGATTGGGTTGGGTTGGGTTGGGTCAGGTTTAAGTTGCAAAACTTTGTTTGTTAAGCTGTTGCCTAGGACCAATGCTTTAGTGATCTTAAGGGCGATTTACATTATACAGATGTATGCGATACCAATATTTGACTTGAAACTAGGACTGATTGCAGAGTTCACTGAAAGAGTCCCCTCTGGAGCTTAAGGTTCTCCAGAGTTTACATTATGCTTTACTCACTGTCAAAACTCTTTAAAACAAACTAGGCAAAAAGCACAACTTTTGAAAAATTGTCATATTTAGTGTTTTAGCGGCATTTTGATGCAAAGCAACCAAAAGAATGCCCAAAGTTCTCTGAAAGGAGACACCTGGTCCATGAATTTTTAGAATGGTGACAATGATGGAAGCTTTGTTAGAGTTGATTCTTTTTCATTTTTATTTTTTTATTTTATAATTAGCATAAATAATTTTTGTAATCGTGCCATAAAATCATGATATAAATATAAATATGTGCTAAGGTGAGAGATTGATTAATGGAGCAGTACTCTCTCTCTCACTTCATTTTTCTTTTCATTTTCTCTCTTTCAACCCTAATATCTCATATCTTACAACTTAGCTAACTTATGGCCTGTTTGGAAGTTTAGAGAGGGAGGAGAGTAGAGGGGGTAGAGGGGAGGAGAGTAGTGGGAGGAGAGTAGAGGGGAATGGTTCCCTTCCACCTTATTTGGATGTTTTTAAAATTAGTAAGGGTGAAGGGAGTAATTAGCCTTTCCCCTTATTTGGATATTTTAAAAATTAGGATAGAGAGGAGAGGAGAGGAAATTATTAAAATAAACAAATTTACCCTTATTTAAAAATGGACTTGTAACATTGGTCTATTATTAATTTAGAAATGGTAAATTGGGAAATTTATCTAGTCAATAATTTATCTATTCTACTCTCCCTCCAAATCTCTCCAATTTGGGAGAATTAAAAATGAGGGGTTAAAGGTAGTTGAAACCCCTCCAAACCCCTCCAAACTCTTTTCCCCTTCTTCCTTAAAAAACTTCCAAACAAGGTAATTGAATCACTCTCCCTCCCTCTACTCTACTCCCCCTCATTCTTTTTACTTTCAAACAGGCCATTAATGTAGAGTTGTAGTCAAGCTTTTTTTGTTTTTTAATGTGTTGGGGGGGGGGGGGGGGGGGGGAGGTTGGGGAAGAAATTACACGAGCTTTAATTCCAACATGATTAAGTTTGACCAAGTAGGTGCAGTCTGATGAACTTCAAAAAAAAAAAAAAAAAAAAAAAAACCAACTTTAGGGTCATGTGTGTATATATATATATATATATATATATTACACATACTCATACGGTAATTTTGTTACTTTTCTCATTCTCATGTTAAGTTCCTTGAACAAGAGCATTCTTTTGATAGTTGTAATTATGAAAATTGGATTTTCAAATGGATTAAATCTCTCTATTAGAACCTAGACTGCCTAAGTTCATATATGGTAAATCTTGCATCTTGTGCTAAGGGACAAGTGAATTTACTGTCCAAAGTCTCCTGACTTGGACTGACTTTTGTGCAATGGGATCCATGCACTTGCCAGATTGATGATGTAGATCGGTTAATGGAGATTGTTAAGCAAGCAGCCAAAGAAGGTGCAATGGTTGTGTACACTTTAGCTGACCCTTCATTGGGTGAATCTGCCAAGCAAGCCTGCAAGTTGTGGGGTATACCCTCCACAGACATACTTGGCCCAATCACAGAGGCAATTGCTGCTCATCTAGGAGTCTTACCATCGGGCCTCCCCCGCGGGGCTCCTGGCAGAACTATTCCTCTATCTGAGGAATACTTCCGTCGGATTGAAGCAATTGAATTTACCATCAAGCAAGATGATGGGGCGCTTCCTCAAAATCTGTACAAAGCTGACATTGTTCTTACTGGTGTATCTCGTACAGGGAAGACACCATTATCAATCTATCTGGCTCAGAAAGGGTATAAAGTGGCAAATGTCCCTATTGTAATGGGTATAGAACTTCCAAAAACTCTCTTTGAGGTAGACCCAGAGAAGGTTTTTGGTTTGACTATAAATCCTGTAATCTTGCAAACAATCAGAAAATCAAGAGCTAAGAGTCTGGGCTTCAACATAGAAACAAGGAGTAATTACTCGGAGATGGACTATGTTAGAGAGGAGCTGGAATTTGCTCGCAGGAATTTTGCACAAAATCCCGTCTGGCCAGTAATTGGTAAGAATTTTAATTTTCATTAACTATCTACTTGGTTTCTCTATTATTCTACATTTGGATAAGTGAAAATTCAATTATAGATGGCATAACATATAATGAAGGCTTGAGAACAATTGACACACTGATAATTGAACTTGGATATTGTTACTTCCTACAATTGCAGAAGTGACAGGAAAAGCTATAGAAGAAACTGCAGCGGTTATATTGAGGCTATACCATGACAGGAAACACAGGTGCTCAATGCCAAGAATCTCAAAGCGCTACTAATGATGTTACATTGCTCCCAAGTAGGCAGGGAGATACTGATGCTGAATAGTGGAGTTCATCTCATATTGCACTGCAGGACGTAAGGGTACGGTCTTCTATATATGTAGATATATAGTTAAATGAAAATATGAATTTGTACATAATATATTCATTTTTATTTTTTCCCTCTGCTTTCGGCCTTCAAATTGTGTGTAATACAACTTCATAGTTGATTTGGTTGAAATCTGGACTTTTGAAATGATACCTACCAGTTATGAAACATAAGCTTGTCACTTGATGTGCTAATAAAGAATCAGGAAAAAAGAATTGTTGCTACTGTTCATCTCACATGATTGGTTGATTAAAGCTATTACCTTCACATGTTACCTTTCTCTAGAAAGCACCTAACATGTGCTTAATGAGGCTATAGTCAGATGTCAATTTGATTCTCCCCAAATCCTCCCTCCCCCGGTCACACAGGGACTACGTCATAGAAACGCCAATATATATATATATATATATGTGTGTGTGTGTGTGTCTTTTTTTCTTTCTATGAAGGCATGAACTGATGAACCTACCCCAAACTGTGGCCTATTGGAATTTGGAGGACCCTGCTATTCTAATCAGCCAAATTGACATCTGCTTAATCAAATGCACTTAAGTCGGTTTATTTTATTGTTAATCCTGAGTCATGGATTTGATGTTGGTGAGTCATGTTTCCTCCAGTTGTTATCCTATACCCATGTTTTTATGTGGCAGATATTCTAAATGGAACTTTTTGGTCATTTACGGATTGATGTCCAGAAAATTAATGCTTCTAAAGTCTCTGGTGAGGCAATTCTTTCTATGGAGGGGCAGACTGGGGTAGGAATTTCTGCAAACCTTAACTAAGCAACACAAGGAGCTTGAAGAAATATAGTATATATAAACAGAAGAATATACTTTGTATTATTTGCGGTCAAACCACCTGAACATAGCTCACGCTGGGGTCTTATTTCCACTTTCACATTGATTATAAAATTTTCTTTTGCTCTTTTCCCCTTTGACTTTGACATTTTGTATTGTAATGCTTGCTTCTATTGCCAATTTACTAGTGGAACAGAAATGGTTATTAGTCATCATTTTAGGAGATGATCTATAACTTGTAAGGGCAGGCTGAGTTACCAGGCTTTTGGGGTATTGCTGATCAGTATTTTGGGTGTGTTTTCTTGGAAAAAAAGAAAAAAGAAAAAAAAAAAAAAAAAACACAACTAAATCTCAGGGTAAAAGTTCTTCAAGTAAATAGGCAAAATTTAAGTATAGTTTTGCATGTCCTATACTTTGAGTTCCCCAATTAAATTTAACTATGTGGTTGTGTTGGCTAATTACAAAACAACCATTGTTATTTCCTCTAATGACAACTAGATTCAGCCATACGGGAATTAGCCACAAGGTTGGATTTAATTGGAGAATCTAAATTACTGCATATCTGAGCCTAAGAAGTTGTCCCTAGTTTTGCTTATAGTGGATAGAGTTGTGACTAATTACTCTTAGGGTTTAGACAGAATGGGATTCATGCTGTGGTACTTGCAAAACTTTTCCATGTTATATCATACCAAGTGAAACTTAATTCTGGAATATGCCCACTGACAGATGCCTGCTTTTAGCTAATAAAACTGTTGTTGCGGCTATTCATTGTATTCATGTTGCATTCATCATTGTATGTTGATTTTTGCTTACATCTTGACTCAAAAATCATGCATGTTGATTTTTGAAAACGTGTTACCATCTTAATGGGTCCAGTGCACTGACTGCACTGGAGCCAAACCTCACCCGTCTGTCAAAGCATTTTGCTCCTGCTGTGTACTAACTACTAAAATTAAATTCTTTCATGTTCAGAAGCACTAATTCATTCTGCCCCCAAAGGCTTAAATTAGTCACAAACCATACAATAAATTGGGAAAATTATGAAGCCTCCTCAGTCCACATCTACCTAAATTTTAGTCTATTCAATGCTAGACAAAGGCCTGGCTTCACTAGCGCACTTTTGAAAAATAGAAAAAAGAAAGAAAAGAAAGAGTTTAAGTGCGCATGCGTGCGTGCACATACAGAAATGATTTAATCTCTTATATATATATATATATATATATATATAACTGTTATTTCACTTTTGGTACCTTTGCCTACTCACATGGAAGCCACGTACAACACAAAGGGTCTATTCAAAACTAAGGAGAGCCGAAAGGGCAAACAGAATGGAAGATATGGGCAAGAAAGTGAGCAAAAAGTAAACTTTCTGATTCTCCACTAAGCTCTGCAGAGAACCAGTAATGACAAAGCAAAAACAAGTATTTTTTGATCTCTGCCATTTCCGTATTGAAAAGAAGATTCTTTTTCTCTGTCAGCATGCAGTATGTCATTGTCTCCATCTGTAAAAATTTTATGGCCCGGAGAAAGGCTCCAGAATTATCAACTTGGAGGCCATGTTAATTGAAAGTTAGTTAACTTTTGGTGTATCCTCTATTTTTTCTTCTGTATCCTTCTTTCAATTTAGCATTTTGTTTTAGTATACCCATCAAAAGAAGCCCCATATCTCCAAAATGGACCCCCCACCACAAACTGCTTGAGCCTTGAATGCTTTTCTAACCTAGTTCGGGTGCCACTGTCATTTCTCTTTTATGGCTGAGCCTATTTTCACTGCTACCAATCTGGACCATCTTCTTTTGCATTGAGCTTTCCAATTGAAAGGGTGAAGTATATTAACAAAATTGTTCCCATGCTTGACCTGTCACCAAAATAAATAAACCACTAAATTCGAGGAAACAGAGCATGCGCGTTTGGCGTTGCTAAAGGAAGTAGGGTTCTAACTGAAAAGCTCTGAAGCCTTTTTGAGTGTTTGACAAATTACAGTGAATATTACTCTAAAGTTCTGAAATTTATAAAGTTTGTACAGTGAATGTATGTATATCCTTAAAGCTCTCTAGTGAAATTACCAAATAAGGAAATTTCTATAAATTTTGTGTCAGTGCTACTAGTACCAGACAGGGCAGAATGTCTGAATAGAGAGCTGCAGAAATTGTAGACTTACAGGGTGGCAAAGAGGAAAAGAACCCTTTTAGGATCAAGCAGCCATGGAGAGCGCCTGAAACTATTTCTCCTTGAAAATCCTCTGCTTTCGGTGGGAGTGCTGATGTTGCTGGTGGTGATAGTGATCTGATGATGAACTTGTGGGCTACTGGAATTATCCATGGTCCCTACTGTCACACTAGACTTGTCAGGCGTGCTAGGCCCTACCATAGAAGCTGGCGATTAATAATTTCATCTCCGATATGCATATAGAATATATTTGCATATGCTTCCAAGAAATATATGCCAACAGTAAGCAGTGATAATCTGTCATTTGTACTTGCCAAACAAAAGAAATGAAAAAGGACCCAGATGCACCTTAGTTCCAAATTCATTTGCTCTACACAGTACAATGACCTAGCATTCTGGTAACACATCACTTTCATAATTGTAATCTACTCACTACATTGACCTCGTGACAATCATATAAGAGTGAGTTGGCTTTACATTATCAAAGGCACAAGATTTCAAGCTAATTTTCTTTCTTTGATAGATACAATAAAATTTAAACATATTGCGTCAACTTCATGTTGATTGATCTCTATTAATTATTATCAGGCTAAGCTCCAATTAGGTTATTTGGTCATAGATAAATTTTTTTTATCAGTTATGCTAATTGAAAGCCAATACTTTGAACTAATTTCTTAAACCTTCTCTTATGTGAGGGAAAAAAAAAGATCCTAATTGACCAAGAGTGTCTTTACTCTTTACCGTAATTCAAGGCAGGTAACAGTAGGTAACAGTAGTAGATACCAAATTCCCCCCCACCCCCAACCAATAAAAGAAAAAGCACACTAATTCGTGTAAGTTGACAATTGAATGAGGAGACAAGCACTGAGCCACCAACCTCGGAGGGCAGCGGGTACAGGTAGGTAATGATCTTTATCAGAAATATGTTACATCTATGCCACTTACCTAAATCTTAGAATTCGAGTTTATTCGTCTATATTTGAACCAATGATCCAAACTCCAGAGGGTTAAAAACAAATCGAACTATCAATTTAGGGACAAATAGGAGAGTTGGAACTAGACAAATCAAATTCATCAAACCAGTCCCTACAATAATAATCTTGAGTTGAGTTCACTTTTGTATTGGTATAGGAAATGATACCTCTGGGTGAGGATGTGGCAACACCATTATCTCTATCGTTTGAAGTAGCAATTGAACCAATCTTTTTATCAACAGCTCGCTGTGACCCTTTTCTTGAATGACTTCTCTGCAACTTTTATCATCCATAAGAACATGTCAAAACAAAAGAAAAGTCATAAATAATCATCCTTATCCAAGCAGATTAACAAGGTAAATAAAGCTACCCTTAAAAAAATTAGAAGAATGATACGAAGTTTATTTGTTTACTTTTGTTCATGTATTATTGAAAAAAGTACATTGGAAATGGTGGCAGATAGTAACCACCAACTAACTACTACCTGAGAAAGACATTCGATTTTAATTGCGTCTAATGCTAATAGGTCTTATCTCAGACATGTTGATTGTTTCCTACATTTGAAGATTCTCAATAACAACTAAGAAATTAACAATTACCAAAAAAAAAAAAACAGAGAGAGAGAAAATGGTTTTGACGTAGATACACGAAAGCCGAAAGAATATTTGCAACGTGTGCTATTGGGTCAACCAAAATGAAAATTATCCCACATAAGAAAAAAATGAAAAAGAAAAGAAGAATAAGAAAAACTTACTGTGATTCTTGAATTTGCAGTAATATCTTTATTGTTGGGATGAGAGAAACTATCCATGTCAATAACAAAGTTATCTGATTTATCTGCGGTGTATTGAAAACCGTTTGTATGATCTGAAACCGAAATTTTCTGGCTACCCATTTTCTCTTCTAAGCCACAATCCTCACAAGAATTACTCATTTCCTGTGAACAAACCCAACAACCCAGAAAATATATTAATATACAGAGAGAGAGAGAGAGAGAAATGGATAAAAAAGAAGAAGATAATTTGCGATACCCAATGAAACAGTTACAACAAAGAAAATGGTGACGACTATGGATTTTCCGCCATATCCGTCACTTTCTTGGTAAAAGAAAGTCGAGGAAGAAGGAAAAGGCAAAGAGAGTTGTTGAACAAGTCGATTCTACAGCGTTACCGTGTCGTGTCGAATAGGGTAATAGCTATGGTTACTACTTGATTGGAAGATTAAAAATAAAAGAGGACCCCATTAACAACAAGTCAAAGCTTAAATTTACAAATTCATAGTAATACATAACAAAGAAAAAACAAAAAAAGAAAAAGAAACCTTTTTTTTCTTCTTCTTGTTCTTGTTCTTGGTCTTCAACTTATCCGATTGGTTGGTTGAAAGTTTCAAACGTTAAACCGAGAAAGGATCAAAAGTGCTAAGACAAGCTCTTATTCTTGTTCATCAACCTGTTGTTGCACAAATAAGAAAAAAACAAGGTCAATAAAACAAAAACGTCTATTATGTTTTTGTATTTTTACATTAAAAAACGTTTAAATAAAACTGACCTGTGAACCACCCTGTTTTTTTTTTTTTTTTCTCTGATTTGGAAGATGATTTCTGTGAATTTTGCAGAGGAAGAGAGGAAGAGAGATAGGAAATGAAAAAAATAGTGTGCGAGTTTTTGATGAAGAAGATAAAAAGTGAGAGAGAATGATGATTTGATGGGGGTTGTGGTGGAGCTAATAGAAACACTGGGAATCGGAATTTTCTGTGGCTTTTTATATGGTAATGAATGTGTTGTTTACTTGTTTTTATGCATCTTTGTAACGTTCGCTAACTTTTTTCTCAGGAATAATAATAATAAAACGTTCTTTTATATATTTTAATATTGTGATGTTTGTGGGTGGAGATCACATACAGATGGCCCATGGTAAGCATTCTAGGCCTCTTTATATTTTATATTTTTATTTTAAGTTAGGGGTAACACTAACAGTCCCCTAAATTAATAAAAGCCATAAATTGCACCTTTGCAGAGAATTGTCCTCAATTTATTCCCTAAATTAATACAAGTTATAAGTTATATATTGATTCTAACATGACATGTTTATTAAATAGATAGGTAACGATGCAACTCACATAACATATTTAATAAATATATTGTGTTATGGTTGATAGTTGATATGGCTTGACATCATTCTCCACACACAAAAAAAAAAAAAAAAAAAAAAAGATTTGTCTTGACATGACCCATTTAATTATTAAGTCGGTTAACATGCCTACCTAACATAAATAACTTGTTTAAAGCAATTCTCA
This sequence comes from Quercus rubra, assembly GCA_035136125.1. Taxonomy (NCBI): domain Eukaryota; kingdom Viridiplantae; phylum Streptophyta; class Magnoliopsida; order Fagales; family Fagaceae; genus Quercus; species Quercus rubra. The sequence goes on along the minus strand of CM068734.1, from coordinate 10,582,547 downwards.
TTTTTATTTTTATTTTTAGTACATATACAATACAACTAGATTCTGAACAAAATATTGAACATTTAAAATATAATTATAACCATAAATTTAGAAAAAAATAACAAAGGTAACAGTTGTCATTCCTTAAAATAAAATTACAAGTTCAAAAGTCACTTGGTGGATAGTTGTTCAAGTTGACTGGTAAATTGATAAAATGACTAAGTTAAAAGGGTCAAACAAGTTGAAATGTGTTTAACTTGAATTGACACATTTATTAAGTGATTCATGTCGACCCTATTCTGACACGAACCTACTAAGTTTTAACCCTAACTTGCTAATTTTGTATTGTGTTAGTGTTGTGTTTGCAAATCATGTCAAATATTGTCACCTACATATTTTATATCTCCTTTATATATATATGTGAGTTGAGTTTAAGTTACACTTAGTATAATTTTAACTAATATTACACTACTTAATATTTTTTAATTAAATGTGAATTTTGACAAATCTACTGTTAGATTACATTATTTTCGCATATTCTCCATACTTGCAAAATTTTAAGGTGATTAAAAATTAATAGTCATGTCATCAAATAAATGTTTAAATTCAAGTTTTTGTAGTTTAAAATAATGCATAAAAGAAAAGTTTATTGATCGAGTGATAAATAACATCCAATTGACATGAAAATTGGTACGAATGTTAAAAACATATAAAACATGTAATTTAATGGTGGAATTTTTAAAATATGAATTCTATAACAAGTAGTTAGGTAGTGTAAAGCACTGTTATACAACGTAAATAATAATTATGCAAAAAAATTGAAATGTGAAATTGATTTTTTGGTTAGAATTTCATATACATAATGAGTTTTTTTTTTTTTTTTAATATGTGTTTTGATTTTATACTTGCATATATATTTTGTACATGTAATTAGTAATTACTATTTTATAATAAAATAATTTAATAATTTGACAGGATCAATGTTATATGGATTACTGATAATTTGATTTGGAGAACAAATAAAGGAATTATATGCTTAGCTTAAAAAATAATAATGATAACAAAAGAATTAGGAAAAAATATTGGGGTACAAGATAGAAACTTTTATGATGAGATCGTTGACTAGAATTTATTGTTGGATCCTATTAATGGGTATCTTTAGGAGATTTGTTAATCGATCATTTTGGGAAAAAATTAATACAATTTTTAAGAAAAATATAAACTTCCGTTAAGAAAATTTGAATTATTTGAATGGATTTCATACCCCACTAAGATATTGGAGATGTATATGGGTGAAGAATACAAAACTTTAACATTCAATTCAGTCATTTCATGAATCATGACGGATCGTTCTCTATATATGTTGGAAGATTTTCAATGTCTCAGGTACCAAAAAGAATGACAGAGACAACCAAATTTCGTGGATTGGGTGTGTAATAGACTAAATGTGTGGGCATTCCCATTGCCATTCCCATTGGGTATTTAGATTAGAGGATTAGCGTGTGTCTATGACTATTAGTATATTACTCTGCAATAATGAGTTAATGACCCTATACTCTAAACGTGTTGTTTGAAAGACACTGCGTCTACGTTGTGCCCTACTTCCATTGGTTGAAACATTGAGAATTGCCTCTTGCACCTACAATTCTAGAAGTATAATAGACTTACACCTGGCAAGAGCGACTTATGCAAATGCCAGTAGTATTTGCGGCGATAATTGCCAAGGAGTTATACTTAATATATTACTTCGCTTTCCAAAAAATGAGTAGAATTTAGCCCTCGAGAATTATTAATAAGAACCAGTACAATAGGAGTATGAATAAAAAATATAATAAAGTTTCTAATGGTTGAATAAGAAGTTTGGAGTTTAATATCTGTCTATACCAAAAACCAATTGATGTTTTAGTTTGACGATAAAAAGTAAAAATCACAGAAATAGACATTATAGGTTGAAACTCTATCATAAAAAAATATTATATAAATAAATGATTTAATATTTTGATAATCTTTTTGCAACTATCATTTGATAAAATAAAAAGAGTTTTATTACTATTACTTATATTATTATATTAGATTCATGACCCTTTGCCCCCTTTTAAGTTTTTTAATCCCATAAAGTCCACGCACTCCTAATAAGAATATATATGTACCTCGGTTGAATCTCTAAATTTTATTTTTTAATAACGGATGATAACAACCAATAAAGATGAGAAATTTGAATCCCAATTCTTTTCAAGAAGAGCAAATAGTACCAGTTTTTAATCATAAAATAATTTGAACATGACATGTTAAAATAAAATAAAATAATAAAAAGGGGGAAAAAGATAATTTGTGTGGGTTATGAGTGACTAATTGCATTCTTTATGGGATTGTCTCACCCAACCTTTTTTGATAGGTTGCTAGTGTTTGTGTTACATCTATTTTTAGAAACAAACATAAAAATACATTACAAACTCTACTTAAAAGCTATAATCAATTTACTTTACTTAAAATGGAGTCTTCCACACCCAATGCAACCGCCAATATTGTAGCCAAAATGCTCCAAATATAGACGATATAATGTTGCAACATTTGAATCCCGGAAGAGGCATAGATAATTAAGCAACATATTAATCATTAGAATTGCAAGCTCCACTAACAAGAAGCCAACAAAATAAAATTTTATATGGATAAAAAAAAAAAAATTAATTAATTAAACAGCCGAAAGCCTATATATGAATAAATATAATACAAGAACGTACAGTTTCATGAAGAGAATGATAGGCAACTTATGTAATTAAATAGTACTAGATAAACATGAAAGGCACATGAAGTGCAGATGAAGTGGCGCATGTCTTGGAATTAGTGTTTTCTTTTCTTCCTCCAATTCCTGTTCTTCGTCTATATATGCCGTGGAAAGACTTCGTGATCATCATGTCTTTTTTTTTTTTTTTTTTTTTCTCTCTATCAAATCAATTAAACAATTGATGATTCATCAAGTCTTTTCTCCATCAGATTGATCAATCAATTATTAATAATTAAAGCAGTCTAGGTTTAAATAGATGAAGTGATGGCACATGTTTAACAACTTATGATTATTTATATGACCCCCTAAAAAATAAGAGTCGTCTATGTTTAAACTCTCTCTCTTGAAGATTATTTTTTGAGGGTCAAAAACAGATAATCACACTCTCAATCTCCTTCAAAGACACTCAGGACCAAGTCAGAGATTGAAGAAATTAGTGGCAACAAGGGTAGGGCTAGGACTTAAATATTGAGGGGCCCAAAATAATAACCAATTAAAGTACAAAAATTAATAACAAATGTAAGAAGATTATATAGAAAATACAAAAAATAAAAAAAAAAAAATTTGGGGAGCTATGCAAAATTTATTGCAAAAATTAACCAAATATAAAAGTAAAAATTGAGTTCTTTGAAAGTTTGACCCATGAGCGTAATAGATGGGTTTGACTCTATCCATGGGTGGGTTGGGGGGGGTATAGGACATGGCATATTGAATTTTGTATTTGTGACATTGTTTATATACTTTGCTATGCATATAATATGATCAATCATTTATGTTTCATGCTAACCTAGTATCAATTCTTACTTATTGATCAAGCTTTTACTTTTATATTGTTGTTCATAAATATTTTTAGATTAGTTACTCAATTTTGTAGTGACAAGTGGGTGCTAGAAGGTGATTTCTATGTTGCAGTTAGACTATTGTTGGGATTTCAAGCACTTGTTTTTGGAAGTTTATTATGTGATAGAATTTTAAGGTTTTTTTTTTTTTTTTTGATAAGCTGGAATTTTAAGTTTTAATTTTAAAAGATGGATTTTGTGAGGATTTGTTTGAGATTTTTTTAATATACATTTTTCATGTTTAAATGTTGTGGAGTTTAGGCCATTTTATAGTTTTAGAGATGTACGTACAAGTTAGATTTGAACTTATATAAAGGAATAAAATAAGTTATTTAATAGTACATCTACATGAAAAAGCTTCTAAGTGACAAAGATTTTAGCTTTGACATGACACACGTTAGAGAAGAAGAAAATGATAGTAAGAATGTAAAAAAGGACAGAAGATGTACGTGGGAAACCCTAGGAAAGGGATGAAAAACCACGGTTTGAGTAAGAATGGAATGTTCTTACTTTGCTCAGATTTATATTATGTGAGGAAAATAGGTCATTCTTGTATAATAAGGGTGTTCTTCCTTAAAGAGAGACATTGTTTTCTACCTTCCTATCTTTTCAACTTTCTACTCTCTTCTCCCAAATATCTACTTGGGTTCTTGCCCTAAAATACGACTGCATGTTCCTCTTATAATCTGAGGAATATGGCTGAGTACAAGGACAGATGTCAAGTCATTATTTTCTTATTTTGGACATTTTCACAACTGTGATATTATCTGTTGACTAGAGGATAGAGATTGCACCAACGTAACTGTGGGGTCTGTGGGTAGGTGACTTTGCCACTGCTTGGGAAACAGCCCTTGGACATTGGGAAGGACATCAGGAGTACTGTGAATGATACACGTGTCTTTGAAGTAGTCTAACATGCATTCAACCAATAAGGGGTATCCTCATAGTTGCCGACCTTAGAAAATCACCATCTTCCTTTTTGTGAGTGCTTGAGTACCATGTCAGGTGCATATTTTACTTCGTTCCCAAGGCAATCATGCCTTTAGCACGAACTAAGAATATGATCTTTTAGCCAATGCTTCCTTTTCCTTTGCCCATAGCCATTCCATATGTAGGGTCCAGATTCAATTACATATGTATTCTCCCATGCCTTAGTGGTGTAATGTACAGGAGATAAAACGAATTATGATGTGCTTTTATTTGGAGATTGAATTTATTTGTATTGGAGGTTTTTTTTAGTGCAGATTGAGTCCATTTGGAAATAGCTTATTTAGCTGAAACTGAATTTTTTTTGCTGAAGGTACTATAGATAAAGTTAAAAGGTAGCTAAAATAGTATTGTGAGACTTATGAATAATACCAAAAAGTGTAATGAGATCTATGAATAGTAACAAAAATAAACTGAATAGTAACAAAAATAAGCTAAATAGTAAAAAAATCTGGCTTTTTAAGCCAATGACAAACGCAACCTTAATAGACTTTTTAAATTGAAAATTGTGGCTTTATAGATCCTATAGAGTATGGAACTATGGATGTCATGTGGTGAAGCAAAAGAAATAAAATAAATTAAAAAACACATAGATAAGAGGGTGCTAATAGGAGTTAATTGTGGCCTAACAAGTGACCTAAAGATCTCGAAACTTGCAAATAGGCAACAACTCATAAAGAGGAGAGCTTGTTGATTGTACATATGTGAGTGAAAGTTCCACATGGAGAAAAATAAATCATTTAAGAAATTAAGCTGAGTTCAGATTGCACGTTTGCATTTGCGTTTGACGTTTGACATTTTTTTCCTGGGTCTCATGCACTGTTCACGGGACCTGCAAGTATTTAAAACGCAAATTTTGCTTTAAAACTGGATCCTATAGCACTATTAACACATTTAAAATTATTTTGTTACAGTGTTTTCAGTAATAAATGATATCCAAACAGACACTTAATGTAATATAATAGACATACATCTATTAATTTAAAATTTTAAGTTAAGTGGTATTCAATATCTAAGTAATACTAAAATTGGATTTGAACTCTCCACAATGTATTATCTTTACAGCAAATAAAGTTAAACGTACATAATAATGCACTAAAATTGTTAGTTGGTACCTTTCTAGCTAAGCTTCTAAACGCAATAATTGACACATTCCGGCCGTTAATAACAATAAATTACTTATAATTACAAAAAATAATGCAGTTTCAAAAATTTGGTGCAAAACTGTTATTACCTACTACTATTAGTCTCTTTTGACTTTTGAGGAAGCAACATAGGTATTTGATAAAACTCAGAACAAGTTAAGCTTCCAACGTTGTCACACTTGTCAGTAACAATTTAATTTCCTTTGATTTTTATGCCAACTTGCAACAATTGAAATGGACAATCAAGAATTTAATTATTAACTTCCAACTTTCAGTGACTAGTCAGGTCAAATAAAACAGAAGATAGGATAAATTTCACTTTTCCACATTTGGCATTTGGGGGCAGATGAAGTTGATTGTGTGGAAATGGACAATTCACAATAAACGGGATCACCATCTAAATATTACTACAAAAAATGCGATTTTCCAAATCCTTGCCTTTTTTCGGTCCCCGTTTATTTTCTTATAAATATCATCGACGTCGGTTTGATACTCATCAATAATTAATTGGGAAATCTGGACGGAACCACATCAATGATAGGACTTAGGAGGAGTGTCTACTCTCTAGTAGTGATATCCCTATCTCATTTTGTTTCAAAATCACACAAATAGAAACTTTATTTCTTAACAAATGAAAAAGAATGGAGAAATAAAGGAAGTCTTTAATTTTTAACTTTTAATATCCTATTGAGATTAAAAAGTAACATCAACTATAGGACTTAGGAGGAGTGTCTACTCTCTAGTAGTGATATCCCTATCTCATTTTGATTCAAAATCACACAAATAGAAACTTTATTTCTTAACAAATGAAAAAGAATGGAGAAATAAAGGAAGTCTTTAATTTTTAACTTTTAATATCCTATTGAGATTAAAAAGTAACATCAATGATAGGACTTAGGAGGAGTGTCTACTCTCTAGTAGTGATATCCCTATCTCATTTTGTTTCAAAATCAAACAAATAGAAACTTTAATTCTTAACAAATGAGAAAGAATAGAGAAATAAAGGAAGTCTTTAATTTTTAACTTTTAGGCTGGGTTTAGATAGCAACGCGTTTGCGTGTGAGTCCTGTGTACTGTTCACAGGACCCGTAAGTATGGATTTCAGCAAATTTTTCTTTAAAACTGGGTCCCACAGCATTATTCATACATTTAAAAATTATTTTGCTATAATATTTTCAGTTTTCAATTTTCAGCAATAAGTGGTATTCAAACAGACTATTAATATCCTATTGAGATTAAAAAGTTTTCACTTCCTTTAGATCTAAAATCACAATAAATTTCACAACTATTGAAAAACAAGTTGAGATTGATGTACAGTAGAAGTGATGTCAATGATGGTTCTATTTTTTAGTAATGTTACATTAATTTGTTGTGTCTGTAACATTATTATTATTATTCATTATGCATATTTGTCTTGCTAAGTCTCCCTCCATTTTTTGTGTGCGACCCTGACTTGGCTCCTACTTTCCTTCCAGGGGTGTGCATTGGTCAGATTGAGAAGTTTTTTCAATCCAGCCCGCTACAGTCAGGTTAAAAAAATACAACCCAACCCAACTCATCATAGAAATCCAATCCAGCCCAATCCAACTCACCTAGATCGGGTTGGACCTTTTTTTTTTTAATTGAGCATTAGTACAACACCAACACAAATAAGAACAAATTTATAACCTAATAAAATTGAGCATAGCACTAATCCAACATAAACTATTTTGTTAGTGTTTAAAATTTAATTAAACCAATACAAATGACAATAGATATTGGTAATGCATCAAATACAAATGATATTGGTAGTGCATCAAATACAAATGAATTAGTTTTATTATTCTATAGTTAGTAGGATATTATGTAGTCTTATCTCAACTCAATTGATAAACAAAAGAGTAAATAATAAAATCATATAAATATATTTTAAAAATATATATCAAATATAATTATGTCCGGTTGGGTTATGTAAATTTGTGAATCTGTTGACTCACACCCAACTTGACCCTCTGTAAAAAATATTTTGACAATCCAACTCAACCCACCAACCTTTAAAAACCGACCCATTTTGGTGGGCTAGTTGGATTGGGTCAGTTTTGGCAGATTTATGGGTTGGTTGCATGCCCTTATTTTCTTCTCAAAAATATAATTAAAAAAAGAAAAGAAAATAAAAAAACTAAGCTGCATGTGTCCTTGATTATGAGTGGTGAACAGGACAACTATTTTCTTGTAAATTGAATTAGTAAATTCTCAATTTGTTGTTTGAAAAGTGCATCATACATGCTCATTTTTTGGGTCAACTTTTTGATGAGCTATTAAGATATACATCAAAGTTCTTGGCTTTCATTTTTGTGCTCGGGTTAAACTTAATGGAGCTTAAGCGTTTTATAGTAAATTGTCTGCACTATAGACAAAACTTCTATCTAAAAATTTAAGAGTTGCATTTAAATTTTTTTTTTAATAGAACAATTCAATAATTAAGGGTGTAATAGAATATGAACTTTGGATGTCTCCGTTAAAAATATCAGAAAATGTCAATTGAGCTGCATGACTCCTAACTATAGAATTTGAATGTTAAAGAAATATAATTGTGGAAAAGTATGCTATTATATGGTAAAAGCCAATTGTGGAAATTCGGCAATTCCTCTTAATAATGTTCTCCCTCATATCTAGTGGGGCAAAAGAAAAAGAAAAATGAAAATGAGAGAGAGAAAGAGAGAGAAAGGGAAAAAGAGAAAGAATTAAAAGCAAAGAAAATGTGTTACGCGATAGCGTTGTCCTTTTCAAGTCAAAGAAGGTGGTTTATTGGGAAGGCTCTAACTCGCCATCTTTCTGGTTTATGTTTGCTTCTCCTTCACAAATTGATGATATAATCAGTTTGAAAATTTGGGTGGTTCTCTTTGAATGCAAATGTAAAAAGATCGTCTTTGTTCAATTAAATTCCACGTCTGAGCAAACAGTTTCCTTATCTTAGGCTTTTGCCTAATTTGCCGATGCAATCATTAATGTGCAATATAAAAACATTCCCCACAAAATAAATTAGCTTTCTTTTCGAAACAGAACCAAAATTATCTAAGATTGACTTCTATTTTATCTTAGAAATGAAGGGAAAGAAAAGAAAAGAAAGTTCACTTGGATATTCTCCACTATTTAAAAGCCAACGTGGGTTTATGAAGTTAAAGCTTCAGCTTAATCATTGGATGCAATTGACAAACTTTTTGTATTTGGTCCACAAAAGAAAACAAACAAAAATAAAATGCATACACACACACACACCAAGGTGTATGTACCGAATTGGCTGACTTAATATATTCCAAATCATCCAAATTTTCTGTCTTCATCTCCTTACCAGATTTATAACTTACTATATATATTGTTCACACAAAAATAAGGCCGACCGTATATGATCATATAATGTAATCTTCAACAATTTGGTTGGTGCAAACCCTACCACAACCTTGCTTCGAGGTGATTTGCTAAACCAATCAACTGTTGACACATAAGAATTATTTCTTTATTTTAAAGTTTATTCCGTGACACGTGTGTCAGATAAAGGGGGGGAAAATTAAGAGGGAGAGAAATTGGGGTATCATTGCTACCCCACTAAAACAAAACTATTATGGCATGCATGTTATGGTAGATATATATTATGAGTCTTCCAAACAGCAAATTATGTGGATGTTGGAGATAGATAGAGTGTTAAATTTACTCTAACCAGATGCCATTGTTGGTTGGATAATGGGGAGCTATATAAGTTGTTTAATCAAAGAAGTAATTATGAAAAAGCGGGGTACAATATGAAAAATGGTAATGTACCATCACAATCATCCACCAAAACAGACATTTGTCTCTTTTAAGTTTGTTTATCATATCTTGCTGAATAGATTGAAAACTGGGTTTTCTAATTCGAAATGATTGTATTTCTTGTTAGGTGTATCTAGTTAGGATCGGGAGGGGAAGGAAATCATGAATATTATACTAGTTTTCTTCGATTCCTTGTGAGTTACAGTTGTAGTCATTCCATCCCACACACCTTTTAACTACAGGGAGCAATCCATTGAGGATGACACCAAGATGCTAGTAAGATGATACCATGATGGCTTAAGAACCAAGTTTGGCGTAATAATATCATGATAGCTGTTATGTACTTATGTTAGCTTGTTACAATTCATAAATTTATTAAGTGCGAAGTTTGACTAAACTATGTCCAGATTCATATGGAAGAGTACATTATTTAATTACTTACATAACTATTATTTTAATTCGTCCCCTCACATATGAATCCAAATTCTTTCTTAATAAGTGGGTACAACGAGTGGGGAAAAAAAAAGAGAGGTTATGAAGTGGGTTCAACATGTGGGTCTTAATTTTTCTTTTAATTGAAATAGGAGCTAAAGTGGAGATATCTAATTCAGAACCACCTATTTTGATACAATAATTAACTATCACCAATATCAAAATTTTAAGCTGTTAAGAAATAATGAATTTAATTATTTAACAATTATTCTTACCTAATTAATGTAAACTGGTTTGAAATATATATATTTTTGTTTGAGATCTAAGTCAAAATAAAGAAGAACATTCCTCTCATTATTAGCGTGTAGTATGAACTCAATAATAATGACAATGATGAAACGAGAAGAGTTAGCATGGTCACACTTATTGAACTTTCTTCAAAGAGAAGTGTATATAATTATTTGTCCGAAATTTGCATTTTGTAACTTTTGTTAAGTACATCTTTCTATTTTCAATTTCTAGTTATAAAGGGCTGTGTGTGTGTGTATATATATATATATATATATATAAAATTAACACTTCATTACCAGTTCATATATTTAGAATTTAGTAGTGTACACTCGACATAGTTTTTGCTTGAGGGGGAAACCAGCAAAGAGCATTATGCGAGCATGGTCTACCTAAAAGAGCATTGAAGGGATAGGATGTGGTCAGGTCTTGCCCTGGACATGAAGCAACATCAAATCAATAATGCTTGAGAAGAACACTAAGCTTGGCTCTTTCAAGTTTTAACGTTAATCCACCCAGAAAGTCCAAATTCACAAATGGTGAAGTACAAATAAGAAGATAATAGAATTTTGTGTCCTCCAAAGAAAGCTTGAACCAGCCATAGCTTATCTACGCCAACACCAATATCAGAGCCAAAAAAATCAGAGTGATCGAATTAGTATATAGGACAAAGATACCAAGAATGCGACAAAATTCCAGTACATAGCGAAAACGAAAGGGTATAAAGTGGGGTATTTTTTTGTTTGCTTACGAGCTTTCACTTGATCTGTACTGATAGGAATGTTGTTGTATAGCACACAAACCGTTTATTGGAAAAACCGTGTCTTTGTATTCAACCTTAGAACTTGAATCTTATGCATTGCATCAATTATATATATCCTTAAAGATTATCTCAACTTTCTCTAGCCATTAATGTGGCCAAGCCATTAGACATGAACTTAACTTGCAAACAGCATAACTTCTTGTAATATCATGTGCATTTCTGTGTCGATTTTGAGAAGCAATTTGAGCATGCTATATATTCGAATTAAAAGGTTCTAAAGGTGTCAGTCAATATGCTCTTTGAGCATGTGCTGCAGGAAGGTATCCCCTGCTCACAAGTATATATGCTGTAACAAGGGCTTTGTTTTTGTAGCCTAGCCATGGCCCATGGTTCACATAGTTGGCGACAAATACTCATCTAAGAGTGGGCTGACAGCCCAAGTTCATTCCATTTTTATGTGTATTTCTTGTCCATGGGTTTCACTTGGGCATGGATATGGGTTCCCGAATCAATTAGGATGGTTTGCTATTGTGACCTATTTTTATTTGTTTATTTTGTTTTAAAACAAATTGGGTAAAAATATAATTGTGTCTAGAAAATGTAATTATATTTAGAAAAATGTGAAACTTTAAAAATTTTAACGTAAAAAAATAATTAAAAATAAGTAAAGAAAAAAAAAATTATAGAAAACGCTAAAAATATACCCAAAGCCAAGCACAAATAAAAAGAAACACCCAAAGTTTTGAAATATACCGAACAAGAGGGTTTGATTGGGACTAGACCTTGCCACATTCTTTAAGGGTGGCTTAAAGTTATGAAAATTCGGCCCAAGCCCAAATGCCAGTAATCATCAACAACTTTGGCCCATACTAAAAAGAAAGAAAAAGAAAGGTGTTGACAAATGTATCCCCATTCAAGGTTGGACAAAATTATATAGGAGACACAGATAATAAGGCCATCCATTCAAGCACCTTGAGTACTGTAAAATCCCTGTTTTTATTGGTTTAATTCTGTATCAAATTTTATGTATTCAATTCTCTCATTTTTACGTATTTTATGAGCATTATTATATTTAGGGTAGAATGTACTTAAGCTTGACCAAACCTTAGTAAAAGCTGCATTATGCATCCTACCTGCAACACGCATAGCTTGTGAGTGACATGTGGTAGCCAAAGCTAGGAGCTTTGTTAAAGCAACCTTCTCGAGACCTATATAGATTGTGGTCAGCATGTAGACAGAATCTCTTGATCTGTTATATTCTATTTTTCCAAATTTATCACATATGCCAAATAACATACTCTATGCATGTAGGACATGGAAAATAAGTGCGTGCTGAGCTTGTAAACCTTGTAAGAGTTCATTTTGTTCATCCCGACCAACTCGACATTGTTGAGAGTGAGAGAGCCTTAGTCTTGACTCTTGAATCAAAATTTCTACATATTCCCTCTTCTCCATTTCTATTACAAATGACACACTCTTGAGAGAAATTTGTAATCTTTATCTCCATTACAAAAGAAACAAGTGTTATGAGTTGTTTGAAGGAGTGGAAACCATTAGAGCCTCAAAGTCCAAATCCTACAAGTTTGGTGACTTTGCGTTGGCAGCTCAATGGTGGCGCTTCCGAGGAGCTACTAGAAGAAAGGTTTTGGTTGAAGTTGGTTGCTAGTTGGAGTATTCTAGACGGTGGTGTCAATAGAGAGGTTTTTCCACCCAAGTGTTTAGGTTTTCCTTTTTATAAACATGTCTTGGTGTTTACGTGTGGTTTGATTTATTTTCCACATTTTCATATTGCTCTTTAATTATATGTTTTACTCTAATCTTGTATATGCATACATTATAAAATTTGGCTAATCACTTACATTTGGACTACTTGCTAGTTTAGGACTAAAAGTGATTAAGCTGTAAAGTTTGATTTTGGGAGTATAAATATTGTGTTAGGTTGTTATTACTATTTTTCAAGTAGCATTAACTATATATAAAAATAACATGTAACAAAAAAGAGAGAGTAAAACTGTGGTACAATTCTGCATGTGCAATATATTAAGTTCTCTAATTTAATTTGAATTAAATATAATTATCTTTTGAAAAGATGATACTATTTGTATTTTAGTGGTCAATACAATTATATGTTTGAATCTAATTGAAGATCTTAATATATTGCATTTAAGAATTTGAAATAAAGGGTAAAAATACTATTTTGGTATCAAAATTTTACCAAAAGTTTTTTTTTCATCCCTAAACTTTAAGAAGTTCATTTTTCTCCCTTAAATTATTGAAAATTTTATCTTTTGTCCCTAAAGTATTGAAGATATTTTATTTATATCCTTAAACTTTAACAAAATGTTGGTTTTCATCCCTAAATTATTGAAAAAAGTTCTATTTTCATCCCTATTTTTGTCTCTAAATTATTGAAAAAACCCTTTACAAAGTTTAGGGATGAAAAACAAACTTTTTAAAGTTTATGAGCAACTTTATTTTTTTGGTAAAGTTTAGGAACCAAAATAGTATTTTACCCAAAAATAAATAACTTGTTAACATGTTTTTACAATATTTTTGAAAGTTGAATTCAAATTGTGTACAAAATCATAAAAAAAAAAAAAATTCACATTTATAATGAATTCGTGTGTACAACCAATATATTATTGAAAAGTTGCATTGATTTATTTTTAGGGCACTCATTAACAAGACAAAAGGGGGGGGTCCGAAAAAACCTTATAGTTTTATTCTTTGATATATTAAACTCCATACTTTCAATTGTGTTACTTCAAAGCCCACAATTTCATTATTGTGCCACAATTGAAAATTTGAAACACTTAAGACCATAAGTAAAGTTTTGTTTGGTACAACAATGAAAGTATGGGTTGGAGCGCTAATGTTACTCTTTTGATGTGTTCATTTTACTCTTCAATATCAATTTCTTCCTCCTTTTCCCCCATATAGCACATGTTTGGGTGGGAAATGGTGAGATGCTTTGATAGCGTCTCATTCTCTCTAGGATTGGAAAACATTTCTTAAGTGATTTGTTTGGCAATTTGTATTTGCAAGTTGGTTATATATACAGTTGGTAATTTATTTTTGGTTTAGAGAGTATTTTTCCCTTGGTTATGAGGTTTGCTTTGTTTTGTTTGTGAGAGCTGCTTCTTTTTTATTTATTTATTTATTTATATTTATTTATTTATTTATTTTGTAAATTAGTTTGTGAGAAGTTCTCTCTTGGTGGTGCGAAATTTTTTTATTTGGTTTGGATTGTGCAGTCTTGTCTTGGATGGAGCATTGCCTCTTGTTTTATATGTGGTGTTGCGGTTGGGTATTTGTGAATTTTTAGTTCTTTGGTTTGAGTTAGAGAGAAATCTCTTTGAGGGGATTGTGTAATGTGAAGGAAATTTTCTCTTTGTATTAGGTGTAGTTCATGATCTTTGTATTTGTGAGAAAAAACCATTTCAATATATTAAAGTTTTGGGTTATGTGAGAGTGCCACTACACTATCTTTTTATTCTCTCAATTTATTAGTGAATTTGTCCCCTATTTTTTGTATTGAAGATCTTTGTAAGGCCCACAAGATATATTTTCAAGTAGCCTTTCAATCCATTGATTAGTGGTATAAGAGTCACAAGATTCTAGGATGTGTAACTAAAACTTAAAAGTGGTTTATTTTTCTTTCTTTATATTTTTTCTTCATACATACAACTATCTTTTGATAATAACAAGTTTATGTTTTTTGACATTTTTTCCGTAGTGTAATTATCATAACGTAGAGATTGTATAATAAATACACACACATGCAACTATCTTTTGATAATAACAAGTTTATGTTTTTTGACATTTTTTCCATAGTGTAATTATCATATCGTAGAGATTGTGTAATAAATACACACACTAGCCACTATGCATATCCATTGCACATGCTCAGAGGCTTTTTTATTTTATTTTAAACTTTTTAAACAATAATTGTAATTTCTTTTTAAAATATGTGTTTGAAAATTTTGTAGTAATATAGAGAAAATATTGGGTAGGGAAAATAAGATGAACATAAGGGGAAAGAAGGCTAAAATTTAGGAGTTCGCTTAGTTTAAAAAAAAAAACAATTGAAGGTATTTTATTTGAATGAAAAATGTTTTAAAAAAAAGGGCTAAATTTTACAGAACAAAAAGATAAATATGAAGGAAAAAAAAAGCCTAAATTTTAGGAGTTCGCTTTTGAATTCAAAAAGATAGTAGCTGTAAGTGTTGTAGAAAGTATAAATAGGTTGGTTATTTGTTTGACATTTATGACCCTATTTTTTAGAGAAGTTACTATTTATTAATGAGGGTATTTTTGGACTATATAAAAGTCTAGTTCAAAAAGAAAAATCCTCTTTATATATATATATATGTAGTCTAATTCAAAAAGAGAAATCCTCTTTTTATATATATATATATATATATATATATATATCATTCTTCTCACAATTGTGTGAGATTTACTTGTTTTGAGAGGACAATGTTATAATATGAAGTAGGCTTCATACATGATCTAAAAAATAAATTGTAACCTATGTGTACGTGTTGAATTTTATACTAACTAATAAAAAATAATTTAAGAAAACCACTAAGTGCTTAAATTAATATTACGTTAAATTAAAATTTATCATAACTAAAATTATGGTGTTTTAGACTTTGTAATTAGAACACTTTTACTCTTTTGGCTAACTCTAAATCATGATCAACAAAAGTTCTTTTAAGAAAGAGGCATACAAGGATGAAAACGGATAATTTTAAACTCAAAAAAGTGTTTAAAGCTTGAAGACACCAAAAAATAAGACTTAAAATAATTTACACACCCAATATAAGTTTGCTTAATATTGCTTTTATTTGTATAAATTGCTTGATAAATGCCAGCTTCCTTGTTTATTTTTTTTGCATGATTTAAAAATCTAAAAGGGTTACAAATATATTAATTAAAATGTTTAGTTAATGGATGCCTTTGGGAAATTTGTTAATGAATCATTTTAAGAAATTTTCGATATCAATTTTATGGAAAATACAAAAAGTTGTCAAAATATCAATTAATTTTTTCTTTTTCCTTTAAAATTTTTAAAAAATATTTCCTAAAATAATGCCCTTAGGGTATATGTTAAATTTTCCCTTAATCGAAAAAGATTTTTTCAAAAAAAACAAAAAACAAAAAACAAATAACACTTAAAAAAACATCATAACAATAAACATAAACCTAAACATGAAAGTAGTTTTTATTTTTATTTTTTATTTTTTTTAAAAGAAAAAATTTAAATCAACAAACATATGTTATTCTTTATTCAAATAGAAACATTATAGAATGTGGAAAGTTGAATGACAACATTTGAATTTTTAAGGATATTCATACCCTTTTCTCCATTTTTAATGTACAAATATATTTTTGACTATTTAAGCAAGAAAAGTTGAAGTTTTAGGATTTCTAAGCACTAAAAAACTTTCTGTATTTAAAGATAATTTGACTATGTTTTCACGTGACATTTTTCACTAATTAGTAGTTTCATTGATTATAATCATCATATTTATTCCAATAGTTTTTACTTTTAATTGTTAAACATGAAGTTTTAATTCAAAACCAAATTGTTTGCTGCTCAATTGAAGTGATAATTGGTGTACTTCTATTCGTACAAACCAATATTATAGGAAGAGTGATTTTGTTTTTGATGGTAGATTTGAAATTTATTTTTGTATCCTTCTTAACTTTTGTCACCAAAAACTGTGACATTCTTATGATAGATGAGTCTTTGTTGGTTGAAGGATATGCAAGCGTGAGCATGCCATTCACTTTTAGATTTACAAATAAAGAGAAATCATTCAATTATATTAAATGTATATTATTTTATTTTCACATGCAAAGCTCATTTGTATGTTATTAACATGAGCTTGTATGTTATTTTTGATTATTCAAATTTAAAAACGAAAATATGAAATTTTTTATATCAACTAGTGAATTCATAAGGTAGTTTTCACCTCTTTTCATTTATTTTTTAATATAAAAGTTATTGATGGAAATTTTTGTTAATATCATACATGTTAAGATGATGTCATAAAACCCAATTGTATGACTCCATCTTGTTAATTAAATTGTTTTAGATTTTGAGATTGTTTATGTGTAAACCAAGGTTGTCAAAATCGGGATCTTATGTAGGATCGTGGGAAGTAGGTGAGATTGTGAATCATAGGATCGGATCGTAGATTGTAAGATCCTACGTATTTTTAGATTTAAAGCAAAAAACACATCAATAATGACTTTATATGTTGAATAATCATGTAAATGGAAATTAACTAACTACAATATGAAATTTAAAAGCAAGATGAATATTAAGGTGAAGTGAACATTTAATAATTCTCATTCTAAGATTCTTATAAGTTTTAACCACCGTCTTAATAATCGTCATTCACTTCATCATCTATGTAGATATTGTATATTTGTATACTAGAGCTGCAAAAGACATCAAGATACAACTTCATACTCAACTATTCAAGTTATACCACTCAATAACAATTATAGAGCATGCTAAAAAAAATCAATTAATCAATATACAAATACAAGTATAACTAATAAAATTATATATAAAAAAACATTTTAGTAATATTAGAACAAAAATTAGTATATTGATCAAACAAATTTAACAACATTATAACTTTAAAAGCAGCAAAGCCAACATCAAATTCTTCATTTAGAAATGATTAGGCATTCCTTCATTTAGATTAACATAATTTTATAAAAATAAAAAAAATATACAATCATAACATGGAAAAATAAAAACCCTTAAAGTTTCATCAAACCAAAAATTTATCCCATAAAAAAAAAAACCAAAAATTTATGTTTTGATCACAAAATTTGAGATTTCTAATTTCAGTTTTGGTATATTTGGAATATACTAAACTGGATTATTGTGAGATGTTTTTCTACAAACTACTGTCATTTAAACAAACAATCTCACAACTGCTATATGCATCAACTCTTAATTCTGAAATGATGGTAAAGTTAAACATGAATTGTTTATTGTTTTGATGTTTGCCATAGTGAGATCTTGTATGATCAATACCTTTGTATCTTGGGTAATTACATGTATATGTAGTATCGTGGGAATACTGATTCTTAAAAATTGAATCCATAATCTCTTTTAGAGACGCATAAATATTCAATAGTGGTAATGATGTAATGGTCTTACCAAGGTGAAAGAGGTGATTATCTTAGCTTTTGAGCTAAAAGTTATGAATGGGTGATTTAACACTAATATTAAGAAAAAGAAGTTGGACACGTGATAAAAAATTAAATAGCAATTAGAAACTAATTTTGATTTTGATTGTTCTCTCTCTCTCTCTATCTCTCTCTCTCTCTCTCTCTATATATATATATATATATAATTTATATTGTTTTTTACTTATGATTCGTGATTTATAGATTGAAAACAAACTAAATAAAATTTAACTATTTAAATGGTACACAATAGGCATTCTTTATCAAATCGATCACATATTTTTTAGTAAATTTACTTTTTGGTTAAAAATATACAAGATTCCAAAATTACTCTCTTTAAATTTAAACTTTGGTGGTAAAATGATATTGACTTTTTAAATAAAATAAGTTAGACTTATTAAAGAGGATTACATTTTAGGATATCACAAAATGGAATACAGGACCAACAATTTGGGATGGATGAAGTAATTGTTTTTTAAAAACCTTGATATCATCCTTTTACTAGAATTTAAATTGAGAGTAATACTATGTCTTTAATATTTCCATAACAAATCTTAGTTGGCAAGTTGTTATTGGTTATAATTTGGGTCAATCACTAAATTATGTTTTTGCTCATCAATAACAGCTTACTACCTAAAATTTGTACTACATTTGAAGTTAAATACGTTAGATTAAGAGATGTTCTATTAAACGTTGGTTTTTTTATTTTATTTTATTTTTTTAAACTAGACTAACAAAATGGGGGTCAAGGTAGAATTTAATTATGAGATGCAATACACACTTACTAATAATTCATTCATTTGTACACACAAATTTGTTGTGGTTGTGTGTTGTTCTTAATATTTGTGCACAATTTGACTTCTTCAGTAGAAAAATAAAAAGGCTTGAAAAATCCAATCATAAGTATTCTCAAATTCTTTTATACACACCTTGTCTCATTTTGTCATTCCAGTTCAAAATATCCGATTTTTTAAGTGAACAACATTTAATACATTGTGACAAAATCCAAGTGAATAAGTATAAGTACAAGGGAGAAAATTGGTCTTTGCCATTTTTCTAAAAAAAAATCTAGCATTTTGCCAAATTTCTCAAACTAATTAGGGAAATACCTCTATTTTGAAACTCGATTTTCTCAAAAATGAATTTCAACGTCACTATAGACTCCTTAAAACGCCACTATAGGTATGGGGCAATCAAACTTAAAAAAAAAAAAAAAAAAAAAAAAAAAAAAAAAAAAAAAAAAAAAAAACACTTCCATGGAACTCGAGTTCATGGAGCTCGAGTTCCAAAACGACACTATAGGGTCTTTAAAATGCCACTATAGGGCTCCAGAATTATTATTATTATTTTTTTAATTTTCAATTTGTTATAACTCGATTGTCCAAAAATCGAGTTTTAAATTGAAACTCGATTTTCAGAAAATTGAGTTTCAAAACAAGAATATTTCCCTAATTAGTTTGGAAAATGGGGTAAAATGCTGGATTTTTTTTTTCTTTTTAAATGGGCAAAAACCCATTTTATCCCAAGTACAAGAGTATATGGGACAAAGACATTGAGTTAGTGAAAATGAAAGGGTATAAAGTGGGGTCTTTTGTGATTGCTTACGAGCCTTCGCTTGAACTGTACTGATAGGAACGTTGTTAAATAGAACACAAGCCGTTTGTTGGGAAAACCGTGTCTTAATACAATATGAATGTGTCCCTTACTATCAATAGTCTATTAGATGGCTATCTCAACTTTCTATAAGACATTAGAAATGGACCTGCTAAGCTGAATTGTAGAAGCAATTTGAGCATGGCCTTTGTTTTTGTAGCCTTGCCGTGGCCCATAGTTCACATAGTTGGAAAAAAATACACGTAATAAGAGTGGGCTGACAGCCAATGGGCAGATAGCCCAACATTTTTCCATTCTTATTTGGGCTTGACCTGGCATGTATATGGGTGCCTTGAATCATCTAAAGCTTTAAAATATAATCTAAAAATAAAAACCCAAGCCTAGCACAGATAAATAGCAACATCTAGAGCTTTGAAATATTTCCCATGATACGACAGGGTTTGTTTGGGACTGGACCTTGCCTCATTCTTTATGGCTGGCTTAGATGATGAAAATTGGGGCCAAGCCCAAATCCCAGTAATCATCAAGAAATTAGCCCTTTCTAAAAAAAAAAAAAAAAATTGGGTTGAGAAATGTATTCCCATTCAAGATAGGATAAAGTTGTGTATAGGAGACAAAGATATCTATTCAAGAACCTTGAGTTGCATTAACTCTATATAAAAATAATATGTAAAAAAAAGAGAGTAAAACTATGGTATAGGTTTTTTTTTTTTTTTTTTTAATGTGCAATACATTAAGTTCTCTAATTAAATTTGAATTAAATTTAATTATTGTTAGAAAATATAATATTATTTGTATTTTATTTTATTTTTATAACTTTTATTTATATTTTATTGGTCAATAAAACTATGTTTGAAATTAATTAGAGAACCTAATATACAACATCTTATAAGTAATTGTACCTAAGTTTTATTCTAAAAACAAATGACTTAATATGTTTTTACAATATTTTTTAAAAGTTGAATTCAAAATATGTACAAATATCATGAAAAGATATACACATCTATAATGAATTTATGTATACAAACCAATATATTATAAAATGCGCTTTTCATTTTTGAAAAGTGTGCATTGACTCTCATAATTGAATATTATTATTCCTTAACTTATATTTTTAGGGCATTAGTTAGCAAGACAAAGTTTTTTTGGTTGGGAAGAGAGGGGGGGGGGGGGGGGGGGGGAGGGGGAGTCCCTAAAAGTTATGATTTTATCCTCATGAACAATTAAACCCCATACTTTCAAATGTGTTACTTCTAACCCTTCAATTCCATTATTGTGCCAAACAATTGAAAATTATAAAATACTAGTGAAAGTATGGGTTAGAGCATTAATGAAAGTCTTTTGATGTGTTCATTCTACTCTTTAGCATGAAATTCCTCCTCCTTCTCCCCCACTTAGCACAGATTTGGAAGCTGATTAACAATGGTTAAAATGGTGAGATACTTTGATAGCGCATAATTTCTCTAGGTTGAGAAAAACTTATCCCTGAGTTTTGGTGGCAATCTTTCATGATATATTGAAACCTGAATCTTATAACACAATAATAACAACTTTATCACAAAATTAAAGTTCTATATACGTGAATTATATAAAGTGGGGTCTTTTGTGATTGCTTACGAGCCTTCCTTGAACTGTA
Organism: Quercus rubra; assembly: GCA_035136125.1. NCBI lineage: Eukaryota > Viridiplantae > Streptophyta > Magnoliopsida > Fagales > Fagaceae > Quercus > Quercus rubra. Next base: position 10,561,075 of record CM068734.1, on the reverse strand, counting down.
CTGATAGGAACGTTGTTCACATAGTTGGCAACAAATACACATGTAATAAGAGTGGGCTGACAGCCGGTAGATAGCCCAACATTATTCCATTCTTATTTGGGCTTGACCTGGCATGTATATGGGTGCCTTGAATCATCTAAAGCTTTGAAACATAAGCTAAACATAAAAACCAAAGCCGAGTACAAATAAAAAGAAACATCTAAAGCTTTGAAATATATCATAAGATACGACAGGGTTTGTTTGGGTGGACCTTGCCACATTCTTTATGGCTGGCTTAGATGATGAAAATTGGGGCCAAGCCCAAATCCCAGTAATCATCAAGAAATTAGCCCTTTCTAAAAGAAAAATTGGGTTGACAAATGTAGTCCCATTCAAGATAGGAGGAAGTGGGAATTATCTCAGGTTTGGATAGGAGTTTGTCCTCCTCTGTTGTCTGAAGTGATCCTAAAAGATTGTATGTAATCTACTTCCCTGCCTGAGTTTTCCTTTTATTCTCTTTGTTGTTCTCTCTTTTCTTTATGGCAATGAAATCCAGTTTCAAAAAAAAAAAAAGATAGGAGGAAGTTGTACAGGAGACAAAGATATCTATTCAAGAACCATGAGTTGCATTAACTCTATATAAAATAATATGTAAAAAAAAAAAAAGTAAAATTATGGTATAGTTTTTTATTTTTTATTTATTTTTATGTGCAATACATTAAGTTCTCTAATCAAATTTGAATTTAATTTAATTATTTTTAGAAAAGATAATATTGTTTGTATTTTATTTGTCAATAAAAATATGTGTTTGAATGTAATTAAAGAACCTAATATATGACATCTTATAAGTAACTATACCTAAGTTTTATTCTAAAAATAAATGACTTGTTAATTAATATGTTTTTACAATATTTTTTAAAAGTTGAATTCAAATTGTGACAAACCAATATATTATTGAAAACTATGTATCCATACAAACCAATATATTATTAAAAAATATGTTTTTCATTTTTGAAAAGTGTGCATTGACGCTCGTAGTTGAATATAATTATTCCTTAACTTATATTTTTAGGCAAGTCGTTAGCAAGCCTAACAAGGGGGGAGGGGCTTGGGGGACTCCCTAAAAATTATGATTTTATCCTTGTGAACAATTAAACCCCATACTTTCAAATGTGTTACTTCAAACCCTTCAATTTCATTATTGTGCCAAACAATTGAAAATTATTAAACACTAATGAAATAATGGGTTGGAGTACTAATGAAACTCTTTTGATGTGTTCATTCTACTCTTTAAGGTCATATTCCTCCTCCTTCTCCCCACTTAGCACAGATTTGGTTGAGAGTTTTGAGGCTAATTAACAATGGTTAAAATTGTGCTAGCACATAATTCTCTCTAAGTTGAGAAAAACTTGTCCTTGAGTTTTGGTGGCAATCTTTCATGATCTATTGAAACCTGAACCTTGTAACACACAATAATTATAACTTTTTCACAAAATTTAAGTTCTACATAGTTGAATTATATGCTAGTAGGAAAAACAATAGAGAAAACCTTTTTTTTGACATTACTTTACTATCACCACCACCTTTAAAAGAGTAATTAAATAGGTGTTTTTATGAAGAGATTTTCTGATACTCAATTGGGAAAACAAATAACAACGTCATATTTCATTTTCAGTTAGAGGGGGGAAAAAGCATAAAAAAAAGAATTTTTAGTTCAACGGGAAACAATAAAAAAAATAAAAATAAAAACTGTTTGTATCACATATGGAGGATAGACTTTTAAATTGGTTATGCATAAAAGCTGGAGGGGATTTAATTATACGGATTTCTGATCTTGGTGTCAAAGGTAAATATTAAAATAGGTTTCAAATGTAAATTAAATATTACTGATGTGGTATAAACTTTTTAAATAAATTTGATAATCGGTTTAGCATATAAATTTAAGATACAAATTAAAAAAATGCAAATTCTCTATACCAATTTTTGTGTACTACTTTATATTCCACAAATCACTACTTACCATGTGTATAATTGCTTTTCATTTTAAACTTACAAAGAAGCTATTAGGGTTGATTAATTATCAAGTAGGAGCATCAACCAGAGCATATATGGTAAGTATCAATTGTATCACCAATTACTATTTACCAAGTGTATAATTGCTTTCTATTTTAAACTTACAAAGAAGCTATTAGGGTTGATTAACTATCAAGCAGGAGCATCGGCCAGGAGCATATATGATAAGTATTAGCTGTATTTTGGGCTATATCCAATTTAAAATTTATTTTAAAAAGGATAAAAATTGTTATAAAAACACATTATTATACACTCATTTTTTAAACAGAAATTGTGCGTTAAAGACATGATTTTAAAATTGAAATCATGTTTTGAAATCGTGTCTTCAACTGACAATTTCAGTTCAAAAAATAGGTGTGTAACATGATGTGTATAACAAATACCAATCTTTATAAGAATTATTTTGAGATAACGCATGCATGATGCATGCAATCTTCTTTTGTTCTGGTAAGACGTATTTGTTGCAACTTGCAATATATATATATATATATATATAGCAGGGTCAACTGTCCTTTCACGTCGTAGACATACTTTAAATAATTAGAGAGATGATTAGATGAGTTTAATTTCTTGCAGTTCTGCGAGCTAGATGCACTAAAATTATACACTCTCACATGTACTTGTCACTCACCTTACTTGTGCCCACCATATATAACACAAAAAGAAAAAAGAGGGTGTAAATATTTTGGCAAAAAACCCAACGCTTATAGACATATTGTTTTTCTTGAAGTTGACTTCAATGGAGAAGTCAGAAGTATAATAAAGTTTTGTGCCTAGTAATTTCTCAAAATTTATTAGATTTATTGGAATGACAGATAAGTTATGATTAGTCTAATATCATTTTTATATGATTCATCACTTCCACACTAATCTCAACTTATTATTTCAACAAATTGGTGTAAGTCATTGTGGTGTTACAAGTTTCAACTTTCAACACTATAACAAAACAAGCGTGTAAAAATATTTTTCCTAATCATATAATGGACTCGATTCCGGTGTTTAAAAAAATTCAGTCCGCTTGTTATTTACGTTAATAAATATGATTAAAAGCTATTGACCTAAAAAATTATACTTAAAAACAAAGCAAAGTGCCATATATGTGATGACAGCCTATCCATGAAAATCTGATGAATTAGGTACAGACGTCCAGTATAAAATCGCACATACGTTGCACAAAATCTCAGTGCCAAAATCAAACTTTTATCAGCTTATCTTTATGACATGGATACTTTTCTCATTTTTATTTCTCTGGTACATGTTTGTACCTTTTGTCCTAGACCTCGCAAATGCACAGAGACTAAAAGTAGGATTTTATGCAAAGACATGCCCACAAGCCGAGACTATAGTTAAGAAGGTTATAGTTCAAACCTTGTCAAAATCACCTACACTTGCTGCCCCTTTTTTGAGAATGCACTTCCACGATTGTTTCGTTAGGGTACGTATACTGAATGTCTATTTCCCACGTTTATATTTGTAGCATTTTCTTTAAATAATGATTCTCTCACACAACTTATTTTATATATTCTGTATATATCCACTCTTCACGTCTAAATGTGACCATCACTTTTTTGGGTTTTAAAATGTGTACAATAGCACTTGCATTAGTAGAAATTATGAGCATGAGTGTGTGAAAATAGTTACTGTTTTCTTCTCTTTGCTCTAAGAGCATTACCATTGGTGGTGGTATCAAACTCCAATTTGGTGCCCAACATCGCGGAGACAAAGGCAAATTTTATATTTAAAATTTTTTTTTTATTTTATCACTTAATTGGGTTTTGTGGCAGAGAGGAAGAGAGAGGAAGTGAAAAAGAAATTAATAAGAAAATAAATAGTGTTTGGTTAATGGTAAAAATAAGACTATTGATACAAGGTGTATTGTGAAATTGTGTGTTAAAATAGATAAAATAATATTTTGAGGTATTAAATGCTAAAATTTTTAGCTTTACCAAGGTGGATGATCTTTTATATATATATATATATATATATATATATTAACTCACTGGCATTGTCTACACTCTACAGGGTTGTGATGGCTCTGTGCTTTTGAATTCTTCAACAAATCAAAATGAAAAAAACGCATTTCCAAATCTAAGCCTTCGGGGATTTCAAATTATCGATATAGCTAAGTCTGCACTAGAAAAGGCATGTCCTGGTGTAGTTTCATGTGCGGACATCTTGGCTTTGGTGGCTACGGATGTGGTTGCCACGGTCAAAATATATCCCTAGAATTTACGAGTCATTTCTTATGTAGTTAGCGTTTCTTAACATAAAATTTAATTAGATGGATTTTATTATCATCTCAGATTAAGGGACCATCTTGGGAAGTTGAAACTGGACGAAGAGATGGAAGAATCTCAAACATAACAGAGGCCTTGCTAAATCTAGTACCGCCAAATGCTAACATTAGTACATTGAAAAAAGATTTTCAACAAAGTGGACTAAATGTAAAAGACCTAGTAGTTCTATCAGGTACTCAAACACCATGCAATATTTGGTCTGTGTTTGGATGAGCATATTTTCTCATCTTATTTTGTTTATCGTGTAAAAATACAGTTGTATTTTTTTTTTATTTAATTTTTTTAAAGTGATACTTTAAAATACTGTAAATTATCTTACAGTGTTGTTTTGTTATTAATTCAGGTTGACACACCATTGGAATTTCTCACTGCTCTTCCTTCAATATCCGTCTTTACAACTTCACCGGTGTTAGAAATACTGAAAGATTGTATTGTATTTCTTAATGAGAAAATATACATCAGTGCCTTATATAGGAGGCATAAGTGTGCGGTACAAGTAAAGTGCAGTACAAGTATAAGTGTGCTGTACAAGTAAAGTAATTGGGCCTAAAGGGCATAAAGCCCATAACAAAATATACATTAACAGCCCCCCTCAAACTCAAGGTGGATGTGAGACCAGCTTGAGGTTGTTAACCAAATCACGAGTGCGTCCCTTAGGAAGTGACTTAGTGAAAATATCTGCAAGTTGATCTTTGGAGGAGACGGAGAAGAGCTTGAGAGCACCATGAACAAGATGATAACGGATAAAGTGACAATCAATCTCAATGTGCTTAGTCCGTTCATGGAAGACATCATTATGAGCAATATGAATGACGCTCTGGTTGTCACAGTAAAGGGGAGTAGCAGAGGATGTGGACACACCTAAATCCTTAAGAAGCCATCGAAGCCAAAGGAGCTCAGATGTGGTATCAGCAAGAGCACGATATTCTGCTTCAGTACTGGAGCGGGCCACAAAGGTTTGTTTCTTACTTCGCCAGGAAATTAAAGAAGAACCAAGGAGAAAGCAATAACCTGTAGTGGACCTACGATCAGTGGGATCCCCTGCCCAATCAGCATCAGAGAATGCACGGAGTACAAGAGGAGACTGAGCTGAGTAGAAAAGGCCATGGAAGAGAGTGCCTTTCAGGTATCGAAGAATGCGCAGAACAGCAGCATAGTGAGTAGATCGTGGAGCAGACAAATACTGGCTCACCTGATGAACAGCATAGGAGATGTCTGGACGAGTAACTGTGAGATATACTAGGCTGCCAACCAAACGTCTGTAAAGAGAAGGATTAGACAATGGTTTCCCCCCCGAGGGTGTCAAATGCGCATTAAGCTCAATTGGAGTGTTAACCGTCTTGCTGTCAGTGAGTCTAGCTCGAGATAAAAGGTCAGAAGCATACTTAGCTTGAGTAACATAAAGACCATCTGTAGAATGAGTAATTTCAAGACCCAAGAAATAGCTGAGATGTCCAAGATCTTTCATCTCAAACTGATGACTGAGAAAATCCTTGAGTTCTTGAATGCCACTGAGGTCATCACCAGTTATGATCATATCATCCACATACAGAAGAAGCAGAATAGTGCCTTTATCGGTACGACGAAGAAATAAGGCAGAATCATACGGACTAGCAGTGTAACCCAAGCGAAAGATAGTGGAGCTGAACTTGGCAAACCAAGCTCGTGGAGCTTGTTTAAGACCATAAAGAGCACGTCGAAGATGACAAACCTTGTTTGAGTCAACAGAGAGACCAGGAGGAGGTTGCATGTAGACTTCTTCACTCAACTCCCCATTAAGGAAAGCATTTTTAACATCCATCTGAAAAAGGTCCCATTGACGAGCTGCAGCAACAGCTAAGAGGGCACGAACAGATGATATACGAGCAACTGGAGCAAAGGTCTCTTCATAATCAATCCCATACTCCTGTGTAAAGCCTTTTGCAACAAGACGGGCCTTGTAGCGCTCAATGGACCCATCAGAGCGAGTCTTGATCTTATAGATCCACTTACAACCAACCACAGACTGTCCAGGAGGGAGAGTGACCAGATCCCAAGTATGGTTTTTGGTTAATGCATCAAGTTCCTCTTTCATTGCAATCTGCCATACAGGGTCAGTGGAGGCCTCACGATAGGTTTGAGGCTCGTGAAGTGTAGCAAGGGCAGTATAACAATGATAGTCAAGTAGGTGTGTAGGAATGGATCTTACCCGTGTTGAGTGGCGAGGTGGAATGTCTTGAGGAGGATCTTCAGGCGAAGCAGGAGCAGGGGACCTAGGCTCTAAGTGGGGTAGCTCGTCATCAACCTGTTCATCTTCAACCTGTCTAAGAGAAACAGCAAAAGTATCTGGAGAAGGGTGCAAAGGAGGATCAAGAGTATTTGTAGGAGGAATAAGAGACTCATCTGGAAAGATTTCTAAAACAGAGGATGTAGTTAGGGAAGAACGAAAGTGAGAGAGTTCAACAAATAATCGGTGTTCCCAAAAGATAACATTACGAGAAACACGAAGACGATGAGAGACAGGATCATAACACCTATACCCTTTTTGAGTTTCGCCATAACCAAGGAAACAACAAAGTCTAGATCGAGGCTCAAGTTTGTTGTGTTCATGAGGCTGAAGAAGAACGAAACAAGCAGATCCAAAAGATCGAAGGTGATGATAGTCAGGAGATGACCCAAAGAGACGCTCATACGGAGTCTGATTATGGATGACAGGGCTTGGAATACGATTAATCGTATAAACAGCATTAAGAGCAGCTTCACCCCAAAAAGGGGCAGGGACTTTGGCAGAAAGAAGAAGAGCACGAACAGTGTCAAGAATATGACGAAGTTTCCTTTCGGCTTGACCATTTTGTTGAGAGGTACCTGGACAAGTTAGATGATGTACAGTGCCATAGGAATGTAACAGAGCTTGAAACGCATATTGAGTATATTCAAGAGCATTATCAGAACGGAAAGTTTTGATACGTTTGGAGAATTGGGTTTCAACCATTTTTGCAAAGTTACTATATATTGGTAAAATTTCAGAACGAGATTGCATAGGAAATATCCAACTATAACGAGAATAATCATCAATAAAAACAACAAAATACCGAGATCCACCAATACTAGCAACAGGAGAAGGTCCCCAAACATCAGAATGAATTAACTCAAAAATACTATTAGAAATGGATTCACTGTTATTAAAAGGCAAAGCTGGCTGTTTTCCTAACTGACATGAAGTACAATCAAAATTGTCTTTGGACACAGAACCCAACAGACCCCTAGAAGCTAACTGTTGTACCCGAGAAGATGATGCATGACCAAGACGAGAATGCCAAAGTGCAAGAGATGGTAAGGAAGAAACTGCAGCAGCTGCAGCAGCAACAGAAACAGGAGCAACAGGTGGAAGATGAAGATTGTCCACGGGAAACATACGCCCAACTCTAGGGCCGGTCCCAAGCTCTTGTCCCGTCCTCGGATCCTGCACAATACACCCAGAATAGTCAAAAATAAGGCGATAACCTAATTCAGCTAATTGTCCCACAGAGCACAAATTATAGGATAGGTCAGGTACATGAAAGACTCCAGGAACAGAGAGGTTGGAGGTCGAAACAAAACCTAAACTATTTCCATGCATGGTGGAACCATCAGCTATATGAATATTTAGGGGGTGTGGTGCAGGGTCAAGTTTGGAGAATAAGGAGGAGTGAGGTGTCATGTGATTGCAACAGGCAGAATCGAAAAGCCAAGTTTGAGACTTACCGGGTAGAACAGAGAGAGCAGTGGAAAGAGATGCATTACCAGCCATACGAACAGCCTGAGCTATGATCTCCTGTAGTTCAGTGGGGGAGAGGTTGATAGTGGATCCAGAAGACTGGGACTCAGCTGAAATGGAAGCCATTGGTGGAGTAGGCTCAGTATTAGCAACAGCAGCAGTAGATTTGCTACGACGATAGCAAGTCTCAATGGTGTGGCCAGGACGCTTGCAATAGTTGCAGAACTTTTTGTTGGTCTGCTTACGACGATTGCTAGGGCCAGAGGAATCACTTGATTGCTGAGGATGCTCTAAGGATGGAGCAGAAGGTGTAATGGCCAAAACATTAAGCTTATTCTGAGCTTGAAGAGTTGCAAGACGAGCTTCTTCTCTAACCAACTCGTTCACAGCAGTGTCAAGAGAGGGAGCAGGACTGCGATTTAGAAGTTGACCTCGAATGGGTTCAAAATCCTTGTGGAGGGACATCAGGAATTCATAGAGGCGAAATTCATCTCTGATAGAAGCATATTGTTGAGCATCCTTTGAGCATGCCCAAGTTGGATCAGAAAGGTCAATTTGGTCCCAAATGAAGCGAAGCTGATCGTAGTAGTCATTGATGGATTGCCCTGGTTCTTGTCGGAGTTGATGCAATTCAACCACTAATTGATATTTCATGGAGCCATGAGTAGTGGAGTACCTTTTGGCCAACATATCCCACGCTGACTTGGCATCATCAAAGCTGCCCAACAGGTTAGAGATGGAGGGAATGGATGTGTTCCTAATCCTTGTGAGGATCAGGTGGTTGTGACTATCCCATTCAATCATGCGACCAAGGAAGGCAGAATTTTCTTCAGTGGCTCCCTTGACAGGAACAGTGAGTGCACCAGTACAATAATGCCAGAGCATGCGACCCTTAAGAAAACTGCGCATAGCTTGAGACCAAGATAAGTAATTCTTACACCCCTCCAACACAGTATTGATGGGGTGAGGAAGAAAAACATCCTTTTTATCCATATAGAGACACAATATGCAAAAATAGACTGCAAAAATGAAATCTACGCGAAAAACTGGGTAAGAAGAACCTGGACTGAAAAAGTCAACCCCGGGTCAAAGTCAACGGTCAAAGTCAACGGTCAGGTCAACGGTCAAGTCAACGATGACGTCAGCAGGTATCGTGGCGGATGACGTCAGCGGCTGACATGGCAGATGACGTGGAGCTGACGTGGCAGATGACGTCACCTAGGGCTGACGTCAGCAGGTGATCACTAGCGCGTGGCGGCGCGTGGAGGCGCGTGGCAGCTCGTGGAGGCGCGTGGCGGAAGTTGGAGGCGCGTGGCGGCGAGCCGAAACTTCTGGCGGCGCGTGGGAGCGCGTGAGAGGTCTGATGAAGACAAAATTTCACAGAAAGGTAGATCGGAGAGATTTCTTTCCGATGGTGCAATCTGTGGTCTGATCGGAGAAGCGGAAGCGGAGGTGGCGGTAGGCAGTGGTCTTTGATGTACTGAAGTCGCGGTGGAGGCAGTGGTGCTGCTCACAACAACGGCTGCAGATGACACCCAAGAAGACAAGACTGCTGAAGAGTGGCACACCAAAGGATTAGAGCAGTGGCTCTGATACCATGTTAGAAATACTGAAAGATTGTATTGTATTTCTTAATGAGAAAATATACATCAGTGCCTTATATAGGAGGCATAAGTGTGCGGTACAAGTAAAGTGCAGTACAAGTATAAGTGTGCTGTACAAGTAAAGTAATTGGGCCTAAAGGGCATAAAGCCCATAACAAAATATACATTAACAACCGGAAATGGCGATACTGATCCCACATTGGATCCCAACTATATAATAAGATTGAAGGGCAAAATGCAAGCCTGGTGATTTGAACACAATCGTAGAAATGGATCCAGGAAGCTTCAAGATATTTGATGAAGACTACTACACTCTTGTGGCTAAGAGACGGGGTCTCTTCCAATCAGATGCAGCTCTTCTAGATGATACTGAGACAAAAGCATATGTCAAACTTCAAGCCACTACTCATGGATCTACTTTCTTTGAAGACTTTGGAGTATCAATGGTGAATATGGGTCGAATTGGAGTTCTGACGGGCAATGTTGGTGAAATCAGGAAACAATGCAGTCGGGTCAACTAATTAAGGACTAGGAAACCTAGCTAGCTATATAGTTGGAGAAATGCAGGAAGTTTTTTGCATATATTGTCGCGGTTGTACTTTTGAGCAATTTTTTTTTTTGGGTTGAGAAAACCTTTTGAGCAAACTTGGTTGGTCAATGTTATTACTTATTACACCAGCTTTATTAATATTAGGGAAAATTGCACTTTACCTACTTGTGGTTTGACCCGTTTTAATAGTGTCTACCAGTGATTTAAAAGTTATTACTTAACCCACTTGAGATGATCTCCGTTAGACCCCCATTACCCACCTCTGTCGTTATCGTTAAAAAATCCCCTTTACTATATAAGCCACAATAAAAACAGAATTAGAAGCAACATATTGAAGAATGACTTGTCTCTCACTATCTTAGAAATCAAATCTTCAAATCCAAATCCCATTTCATGACCCAAATCTTGTTTAATCAACACAATAATTGGTTCCCTCTTGATGTATATAATACCAACAATATACATCAAATCTTGCCATAAAAAAAAAAAAAAAAAAAAAAAAAAAAAAAAAAACCCTCAGTTGAAGTTATAAACCCAGATAGCAAGGGAAAACAAAAAGGAACCCATAAATCCATTAACCCCAAAAAATTTGAATCCACCAATCCACCACTCTCTGCTGCTTCGATCTCAGCCGATCTATACAATCAGGTTGCTCTGCTGCTTAGCTGATCTCACAATTCCATTTTTCTTGTTTCTTTGTTTTTCTTCCTGGTCTGGGGTTTTGGGCTGTGCATCTAGACTGAATGTTTTGACAAAAAACCCCTCAATGTCTGGTTGGCAATCACTGTGCTTAGGATATTGCTGCTAGATTTGTTGGCTTTTGGTAGCTTTATAGCTAAGCACCTCCTATGTAGTGGGCATATATGGTTAGAATTGTGTGACTCTATCTATGGTTCTTGTAAGAAGTCAAGCACAAGATTCTTTTTCTTGTGGAGATGCTAGAGCCTTTTTCTTGATCCTGCTATAGCCACGTCAAAAAGCGCAATAGCTTTTGGAGATCTATCTTCCTCTTTTCTTGAAAAGCAGGAAACCACTTTTGGAGATCTATCTTCCTCTTTGGAATCTGAATGGAGACATGGTTCAGTTGCTCCTAGGTAATACACACCTGTATTGTTTGTTTAATGAGTTCGTTGTGGTGTTGGATTTGCTAGATTGCTGAGGTTTTTTTTTGCAGTTTTTTTTTTTTTTTTTTTAAATTTAGAGAACCCAACAAAAGAGAAGGGGTTAGAGTTTTAGAGAGAGAAAGCCTAGGGTAAAGATAGAATCTAGCAAACTGGTGGATACCATTCATTCTTAATTTTTGTATTTTATTTTGTGATTGTTTTATGAAGAATTATGTAGTCAATTTTTGGATTTAGTAGTGGAAGGCTAGCGAATTTGTGGGTGTACACATGGATTTGTGGCTTTGTTTGTGACTGTAGGTGTATTGGTTTTTTTGTCATTGTAAAAGTATCTTTGGCAATTGTAGTGGGCATTGGGTAAGAATGTTAAATGCATCATTCCATATATATTTCTGGGTTTTGATTGTGAAGAAGAAGAAGAAGGAGAGAAAAGAGGAGAGAGACATAAAATATAATGAAAAAGACACATTTACCCCTATTTTTAACGGTGAAAAGGGAGAGGTGGGTAATGAGGGTCTAACGGAGGTTACCTCAGGTGGGTTAAGTGATAACTTTCAAACTACGAGTAGGCACTGTTAAAATAGGCCAAACCATAGGTGGGTAAAGTGCAATTTCCCCTTAATATTATTAATATTGTTTGATTACTATTTTGTCCCCACTTCATTAATTTCTTTCTTTTTCATTCCAGGACGTAAATTTTGTATAATTTGTTTATGAAGTCTTTCAATTTTGTTTATAGGCCTTAACTCACGTGGGTTTTGTTATAAATTGTTTCAAATTCCTAATTTGACTTGGTTGGAAGATTGATCAGTGCAATTTGAGTCAATGTGAAGATTTGTTAGAAATTGTGTCCAATTCCAAATTTAATTTGGTTTTGATTTTCTTAGTAAGAAAAAAAAAAATTCCTTATCCACTAAGGAAAACATACTTCTTATGAAACAAAATATTCATTGTCCGCTAATAAAAAAATATTCATTGTCCACTAAAGAATTGAATTGTTATTGAAGTCTTCTAAATAAACAATACCAAATAATTTTTTGTGGCTTTGGTCTAGGGGTTCTCCTACATGGCAAGAATTTTGAATTACCTTGAAAGTGCAATTAGAAGATGAGAGATTTTGATGTAGAATAGACTGCTATGGCCTTTCTAGACTCTCAAGTGCGTCTAAAATTGCGCAAGGCAAAAATGCACTAGTAGAAATCATTTGGGCGACGAAGTCGGAATTATATGAAATTTGGCAAGTTGAAGCAAAATGGTCTTCTGAATAATAGTTGTCACTTTGCAAAGAGGTACCCCTTGAAAATGGTCTATTCCTTCATTTATACCCCGAAAACTGTGATTTTGCCGTTTATAGTAATTTTTGTTTCTTAAATAACTTTTTGTTTAAAAGTCAAAATAATGTCATGTTTGTTTTGGGATGACCCTTAAGGCCAGTAGTTTATAATTTTGCATTTAACTCAATTTTAACATTTTTGGTAAATTTCAATATTTTGTCCTAATCGCATAATTAGTGTGAATTAGGATTTCAAATGTTTCCTAATCATCCTAGGGTTTTACTTTTTCAATATTTATCTGTTTTGTAGTTATCAGAGGCAAATTAGACTATTATCAATAAAATACAAACTTTTTTTGAATTCTTTCTCTGGTGGATTCAAGATGATTACTTTGTGGATTTAAGGAACTCATGGATTTGAAGTATTTAATACCTAGAAACTAACAATTTAGTTTCTGTCAATCAAAGATAGCATCATGTGTGCTTTCTTTAGGTTTCCACGACATCAGATCTGTTTGGCAATTTGTATTTGTGGTTTGGTTATGTGGCTTGTTATTTGTTTTTGTTTAGAGAGTATTTCTCTCTTGGTTATGTGATTTTGCTTTGTTTTGTTTGTGAGTACTGATTTGTTTAGTTTTGTGTTGAAAAGTAGTTTGTGAGAGGTTCTCTCTAGGTGGCGTGACAATTTTCATTTGGTTTGGGGATTGCAGTTATATCTTGGGCTTGGAGTATTTCCCCTTGTATTACATGTGGTGCTGCAGCTTGGTAATTGAGAACCTTTGGTTCTTTGGTTTGAGTTAGAGGGAAATTTATTTGAGGGTGTTGTGTAATGTAGAAAAGAAACTCTCTTTGTATTAGGAATAGTCTATAATCTTTGTATCTGCAAGGGAAAGCCTCTTGAATGTATTGTGGTTTTGGGTTATGTGAGAGTACCTCTACACTATTTTTGTATTCTTCCAATTTGTTAGTGAATCTATCCCCTATTATTTGTATTGAAGATCTTTTTGAGGACCATAATATATATTTTCACAATCAGTCTTAGAATTTGGGATTATGCTATTACTACGTATTTTTCAACTAGACTTTCAATCCATTGTTTAGTGGCATAAGAGTAAGACTCACAAGATTCTAGGTGTGTAGTTAAAATTTAAAAATGGGTTTTTTTGTTTCCTTCATACGTACAGCTATCTCTTGATAATAACAAGTTTACTTTTTTGTGTCATTTTTCCCCTATCATACCTTGGAGATTGTGCAGTAAGGTAACACACTCACACAGAGATATTGTAACTTGTGGTTATCCATTGCATTACGTACTAACTAATACAGAATTTAACAAAACCTATAAATGCTTAAATTACTATGGCATTAAATTAAAACTGAGAAGAGTAATTTGGTGTTTAAGACATTATAAAGAACATTATTTTACTCTTTTAGCTTACTCTATATCATAATCAACAAAAGTACTCTAAAGAAAGAGGCATAACAGGATGAAGTCGGATAATCTTTAAACTCAAAAAATAGTTTAAAGTTTTAAGACACCAAAATTAGGCATTAAAAAAAAACTATACATCTACTTTGGGTCTACTTAATATTTTTTTTTATTTTAATAAATAAAATGATAAATGCTAATTTACTTTTTTTATCTTTAATACATAATTAAAAAAAAAAATCCAACATGGCTACTGTGGGGCCAAAGGATCTAGGCGCCCTAGCCCACTTCGAATAATAAGCCCAAGGGCCCAGCCGAGAAGGAGAACATCCGAGGATGACTAAGGAAGGCCCACAGCTACTAGGAGAAATCGCCGAGGAACGACATGTCCTCGGCAACTGGTGTCCTGAGAAGAAAGGACAATACGCCATCCACCGCAGCCTTTCCCGTCATCTCCAAACGAAGGGACTAGCGTAGAAGGGCAGCTATGGGAGCATAGTAAAAGGACTATTATGGAATAGCCTGTCACTTCCGCATTAAATGCCTGCAGCTGGCTGTCTGGCCGCATTAATGAAGGAATGACCTCTAAACAGTGCCTTGCTGCCCACTGCAACTCACAGCAAGTGGAGGAAAACACTGGATGGGACAGACACTCAAGTGGTGACCTGCGCAATCGACAGATGGACGACCAAGATGAAGGGAGCAGAAGAATATATATAACCAGAGAGAGATCTCACGAGGGAGAGGACGGCAATTCGGAAGACACCAGAAAGTTCTATTGGTGGAGTATCAGAAGAAAAGAAGAAGAATTCATCCTCGGATGAGGCCCGAGGACGGACCTTGACCTCCTCTTCAACTACGCTGTTGACGATCCTGTTCCCCAACGATCCTGCTTGACCATTGACGAAGTCCTCACCAAGGCCCAATTCTTAAGCCTGCTTCTCTACTAAATTCATTGTATTGGGCCTGTTGGGTTTGGGCTCGCTCACATCTACAGTGAGAGACCCCCCCAAACCGGGACCCTACAGCTACAAATGGAGTATTAATTAAAAATGATGTTTTTAATATAACACCTAAATAAAAATAGCATAAAAATAAATATAAACCTAAACATGCAAAATAAATATTTTGTTTAATTTTAGTCGGTTAACACATGCTATTCTTTATTCAAATAGAAGCATAGGAAAATATGGAAATTTCTACTAGTTATTTATACATTTTCACCTTCAATTTTAACATATCAATTTTTTATTTTTATTTATTTATTTATTATTTTAGCAAGAGAAGCTAAGCTATAGAGGTTCTAAGCTCTAAATAAGTTTCAATATCTAAAGATAATTAAACCATATTTTTGTGGCATTTCTCTTATTAGTAGTTTCATTGATTATGATTATCATATTTATTACAACAGTTTTCACTTTCAAGTGTTAAACAGGAAGTTTTAATTCAAACCTAATTGTATGCTACTCAGTTGGCATTATAATTGGTGCATTCTTATTCATATAGATTAATATTCCAGGAAAATATATTTTGTTTTTTATTGTTGATTTTTTGGAACCCATTTTAGAGTTTGTCTTTGTAAGGTTGAATTTAATCAACCATCTTGTTGGCTTTATTCCGTGCCAAATTTGCTTGTATTTTAGCAATTAGTAACCTTGTATTTAGGTGGGAATCATGTAAGGGTAGTGTGTGAGAGAGTGTGAAGAATTGCTCAAGTTTGTGCAAAGAAGCAGGGACTCGTGGTTGGATCTCACGGGTGCAAGCTGCCAGATTGCTACACACGTGCCAAGCATGCAAGAAGCTGAAGCGTCGCGCCAGCTATTCACTACAGGATAAAAGTCCCAGGCTGGCTAGGCCGTTTGCTCGCGGCTTGAACTCTCGACTCAACCCAGTCGCGAGGTTAAGTCGCCAGAACACCCTATTTGGCAAAATATGAGTTTTCACATTCCTTCTCACCCTACTATATATATACCTTTATACCCATGATTTAGAGAGAGCTTCCAGAGAGAATTTTGAGAGAGAAACCCTAAAGAAAACAAGATTGACTCATCTACAATCTTTACCTAAGAGACTCTTCAAATTCCTCTACTCTCTTCCTCTCCATTGTCAAATCCTTGAGAGGCTCATTACCAAAACCTTTTCTCACCACATCCATTTCTGTGAGAGGGTTGTTTGGTGCTTTGAGAAGTAGTTAGGAAGGAACCAATGTCACATTGGTTGATGCTATGGTCAAGTAGCGGAATCCGGGAAGCTAGAAAAGAAATAGGTTCGGCGCAACCTCATTGGAGCAAGAAGCTTGGAGGGCTTAGGTACATTGGGTAGATTAGGCTTGTAGGGTCTATTACTGTTCATGTATCCCAACTACATTTTCTATTAGATTACTTACCGCTTGGAGGGCGGTGGAGAGGTTTTACGCTGAGGGTTTCGGTTTCCTCTTCGATAACACATCGTTGTGTCGTCCTTGTGTTTGCATCTCTCTTCCCTTATCTTTGCCTTTTATTTTCTGTTGTGGATGTGATTTTAAATTGGCTTAAATTGTTTATCAATTTTGTTTATAGCTTGTGTTCATTTTCCACACACTTTGTGTTTGTCATAAAGTTTGAATTGGTAATTTTAATTTGGGGGTCTAAACGTTCATAGTGTATTTCACACTATTTGAACTTTCAGTCTTGACTTCTATCACCAAAATACCATGGCATATATAAAACAAACAAGTCTTGTGGACTCCCGAGTTGGAATAATAACTTTTTTAATAATTTTTTTTTTTTACTTTATTAAATTAAGCTTTTCATATATTCTAGGTAATTAAATTGGCTATAAGTTTGATTTTGTTGCCAATTATTATGTCAACACTTTTAATCAATACCAATAATCATAATTGATATATTATAGATTTATTGTCTTATCAAAAAAGACTCACAATCTTATTACAGACTATGAACTGAAATTTCTGATTGATGTATTGGTGTATTTGGAATACACTAAACTGGATCAATGTGATATGTTGTTCTACAAACTTCTATCATTTGAACAAACAATCTTTACAATTGCTATGTGCATCAAGTCTTAATCTTGAGAGGATGGTGAGCTCAAACATGAATTGTCAATTGTTTTGATGTCTGTCGAAGTGAGATTTTGTATGGCCAATACCGATATGTTGGATAATCACATATAATGGCAGGAGAACTCTAATTCTTAAGATGGAATCAATAATCCATTTCAGAGACGTAGAAACATTCAACAATGGTGATGATGTGTTGGTCTTACCTAGGTGAAAGAGATGTTTAACTTGGCTTTTAAGCTGAATATTATGAATTGGGTTAACTTGCACCAAAATTAAGTAAGGTAAATTGGACATATGGTGCAAAATTAAACAACTTTAGATTTTGATTGTACTTCAACTTTATTATATATAAAATATTTTATATGGTTTTTCACTTATGGTTTGTCATTTGTAGATTGATAGCAACTAAATGAAATTCAACTATTTAAAGGGTACACAATAGGCAATCTTTAAATCAAACTATTCAAATTTGTTTTAGTAAATTTACTTTCCAGTTAAAAATTTCAAACTATCCTCATTAATTTAAACTTTGGTGAAAAAGGATTTCTACTTTTAAAATAAAATAAAGCACAAGTTTTTTTTTTTCTTGGAAAAATAAAGGGCAAGTTATGATATCTATTTATTGACTTTTCAAAGAGAATTACATTTTGGGATGAAGGGATTACTTTATTTAATAATTCAATACCATCTTTTTTATAGAGTTTAAATTAAGAATAATGTTATATTCAAAATATTTTCACAACAAATCTTAGTTGATAAGTTGTTACTGGATATAATTTAGACCCACTATCATTTTTCTCCATCAATAACAGCTTAATATCTAAGATTTTCATGAAATTGTTGTAGACTTAGCACACCCCCTATAGAACTAAAATGTTATATATATATATATATATATATATATAATAAGATGGGTTCAAGTTACATCTGGTGTAACTTCACAAGAGTTACATATTTTTTAGACCATTGATTTGTATTAGATCTAAGAGTGAAAAAAACACTCATAGTCATGTATTTATTGTTTCCTAGAAATTAGTAACTAAGTCATTAATTATTCTTATTAAAAATAGAAAAATAAAAAACATCATTAACTCTCTGCTCTCCATCATCTTCATCTTCTCTCCCTCTCTCACATGGCCTTATGAGATCCATGTGATCTCCACATATTTGCTCCATTTACAGTGTGAACAAACCATGTCTTCCCTTGGTCTAAGCAAATATAAAATATTCAAGGCGGCTTTGAGAGAATGGAGAAATTTGGACAAAGTTTTATATGTTTGATGTACTAAATATCAATTTGTGCCAAGATTTGACATCTTAAGCTAAGGATAACTCGGAAGCATTTCATATCAGCACGTTACTTGATAGCTAGCTATGTTGTTTTTTTGTTTTTGAATATTGGAGAATTTTTTTTTTGTTTTTTGGGTTTTGGAAATTCAAGTTCATCTGTCCAAAGAAAAAAAATCTACAACTCAAAAACGTTGAGAATAGGATTGTGCAAGGTTAGGGATGAATTAATTAGGAGAGAGAAAGAAAGTAGAAAATAATATAATATATTATTCTCTCAAATTAATTAGGTTAGCTAATATGGAAAGCAATAAATTTTAAAGATTACATTTATTATAGTGATTTTCTAACCATTAGATTTCTTAGAAATCTACGGTCTAAAAAAGATGTTCCTTTTCAAGAGTTACACCAGGTGTAACTTGAACCCATCTCATATATAATTGTGGTTCCTAATTTTACTTGTGCATATGCAGATGCTATGAGCTAGTTTTTTTCTATTTTCTCTTCTTCTTCTTCTTCTTTTATTTTTATTTTTTTTATTATATATTTTGTGTGCAAAGCTCAAAGTTTCAGCGATAGTACCTGAAAGTTCAATATGTGTGCAAAACACCCTTAAACGATTAGAGCCCCAATTTACAAATTACCAATTCAAGCTTAATGTCAAACAATTAATGTGCGGAATATGAACATAAGCTTAAAACAGAATTGATAAAAAATCTAAACCAATTAAAATCACATCCACAGTAGAAATTAAATGGAAAAGATTAAGGGAAGAGAGATGCAAACATAAGGACAAAACTCGATGTGTTATCGAAGAGGAAATCGAAGCCTTTGGCGTAAAACCTTTCTGCCGCCCTCCAAGTGGTAAACAATCCACTAAAGAATGTAGTTGGGATACATAAACAGCAGAAGACCCTTCAAGTCTAATCTACCCAATGTATCTAAGCCCTCCAAACTCCTACTTCAACGAGGTTACGCCGAACCTATTTCTTCTTTAACTCGCCGAATTCCGCTACTTTACCATAGCATCTACCAATATGAAATTGGTGCCTTCTTAATTGCTTCCTAAAGCACCAAACAGCCTTCTCACAGATATGGGTATGGTGAGTAAAGGTTTTGGTAATATGCTTTTCAAGGATTTAACAATGGGGAGGAAGAGAGTAAAGGAATTTGAAGAGTCTCTATGTGAAGATTGTGGATGTGTCAATCTTGTTTTTCTTTAGGGTTTCTCTCTCAAAATTCTCTTTGAAAGCCCTATCAAAATCATGGGTATAAGGGTATATATATAGTAGGGTGAGAAGGAATGTGAAAAGTCAGTTTTTCCCAAATAGGGTGTTCTGGCGGCTTGACCTTGCAATTAGGTTGAGTCACGAGTTCAAGCCGTGAGCAAACAGCCTAGCTAGCCTAGGACTTTTGTCCTGTAATGCAATAGCTGGCGTAACTCTTCAGCTTCTGGCATGCTTGGCACGTGTGCAACTTTCTGGCAGCTTGCAAACCGCGAGCCACCCTTGAGATCCAGTCGCAAGTCCCTGCTTCTTTGCACAATCTTAAGCAATTCTTCATACTCTTTCACACACTACCCTTACATGATTCCCACATAAATATAGGGTTACTAATTGCTTAAATACAAGCAAATTTGGTACGGAATAAAGCCAACAAGATGGTTGATAAAATTCAACCTTATAATCTCCCCCTTTGGCTATGCCGTGACAAAACCCTAAAATAAACTTTAGACTTAATATGTGAGTTGGAAACAATTGAACAAAACTCACTTACACCTAACTTTAGAATCTGATATGCTCTTGAATCATATGAACAAGTAACTCTTGAAACACATCAACACAATTTGATCATTGTATGCAGAAAACTTGTAAGGCATATGAGGCAAGCACAATGCGATCAAGTAAAAAAGAATGAGAAATAAACCATGGTTTGACCAAACAAGCAATAACTTTAAAATAGTGACCACAATGCTCATTCACACTTGGAATGAACATTCAGACATACAAGTTAATAAGCTCAATGCAAATCACTTGCATAACCAACACTCAACCAATACACTATACATAAAGTATATGCATCTAGGAACAAAATCTACAAGGGCACAAGAGTGAAAATACTTGAAGAAAATGTATGACATTTAGCTAGAAGCATTGATAACAGAACATAAGGGTTGCATAGCATGGTTCAAACCACAAAAGCCTACAAATTCTCATGAAAACAAACCCTAAAAGCTTACAAAAGTAACATGGGCACAAACCACAGTACCACACCAAACATAGTATAATGAAAAACATCTCAGATATATAAATATAACCCAAAGTATCATAACTAAACAAATCCATGAGATTTAAACCAGAAATTTAACCACAGAGTATTAAGCCCATAAAACATAAAACCATAAAGTAAAATTGAAAACATACATTGAAAATTTTTTTATGACGAGCTCCCTCTCAAGAGTTGTCCCTCAAAAGTTCTCCCCCTTTTTGACCAGAATGGCAAAAGGGTCACTGTTGGGTGCCGAAGCTGTCAAACTTGGCTGAAAGTAAGTCAAGCTGATCTTAAATTGCTGCCATCCTATCAGTATGCTCATTTTGGACCTCTTTGAATCCATTAATCCTCTCTATGATGATCTAAAATGCATTTGGAGGTACCTCTGATGAGGTTGAAGTTCTGCTCCTCTTGCCTCGGCTTTTAGATGATGAAGCTTGTCCTGCAGCTACTGTCTCAGTCTTCATTTGGTCACTATCACCTTGGTCACCTTCCTCTTCATCACTTGGAAGACAGACTTGTATCCTGATGATGGTTAGCTTGTTGATAACTAAAGGTGTAGGCATGGGGCTGATATCTTGAGGGATGACAACACCTTTTGCTTTGAAAAGTCTTATAAGAAGACTCAGAAAGATCTGTTTGGGCCTAGAGGTGGTTCAAGTCTCATCCACAATAGTGTCAAAGATGTGAGAGTTGATGTCAATGAAGGTTTTCTCCTTCAGTTCCATGAGGAAGATAGCTCTGGCATTGTTGATTGTAGTTAGCTTCTGTTAGGTTCTAAAGTTTATGATTTTATGTATTTAGAGCTCTAATGTGTATTGTTGGCAAACCATGATCAAAACAATGTGTTTAGAAGTGTTTAAAGCTAGCTCAAAGTTGTGTGTCAATGTAAAATTGGAATCGAGTTAAAGCAAGGAAGCTTTGTGCTTTTTGACCTGGCTCGGTCGATCGAACGACAAGCTCAACCAATCGAAGCTCGGGTAGAATGCTTTTCTGCAGATTTGTCCAACTCAGCCCTATTTGTTTTAAAACGTTTTTAGGGTTTCTTATTTATCCTAAGTATAAATGGCAAACCCTAGCCATGTTTTAGGTGAGCTCATATTTGCGGTTTGTGTAAATCTCTTGTGAGATCTAGAGGAGCTTTCCTTTACACAAACCTAGGGTTTTTAAGGAGAAGATTTATCTACGCCTTGATGATCAATTCAGTTGCTGCCATTGAAGTTTAAAGAAAACACAAGCGGGTGTGCTTGTATTTGGTGGAGAATCCAAGAAAGAAGGAGTCCGTGGATTCGGAGCTTGTACGTGGTCGTGTCAGTAAGTTCTACTGGTTGGTAGCATTAGGAAGTCGAGCGTGGGTGCTTGTAAGTCCTTTTGTATGAACTTCGATTCTTTCAAGATAGTGGATACAGGTTTACCTTGAGGATAGCTAAGTCAAATCCTCCCTAGATTTTTACCGGTTTGGTTTCCTAGGTGATCATATATTTGTGTTCTTTATATTTCCGCTACTTTACTTGATATGATTATTTGATTGTGTTAACCTAGATTTAATTAATTTGACTAAGTAACAACTTGGCTAAATTCTTAGGTTAATCCACTTGTGTTTTAAGGGGTCTAAAAACTGTCAAGTGGTATCAGAGCAGGTAGCTCTTTTTGTTTTAGATCTTTTGATCTAAGAGCTGATCCTTGACCCCTGTTGTCATGGATAATTTGAAGTGTCTTTCTGATCATGTTTCTGCTCATGCTTCTGTTGATTTTATTGATGCCTGTGAATTCTTCGTAAGGAATTATTGAAATCTATGAAAATTGCTAAGAAATTCAAGGAAGAGTTAAAGTTGGCTAATCTTGAGAAAGAGGAATTGGTTGTTAGATTAGATGAATCTAATAAAAAGAATGAATTTTTGCGAAATCAAATTTCTTCTCAAGATGAGAAGATGAAAAGCTTGGAACAAGAGTTAGTTGAATCTAAAACTAAAATTGAAAATTTGACTAGTACCAAGCCTACTGTTGATAACAGAAGTGTTTCTGTTTCTCTTAAGCCTAAAACTAAGAAAGTTTATATCCCTCCTTTTAAGAGGAATAATAAAGAAAAGGCTATAAAAGTGGTGCATTCAGGCCCTCAGAACTTATTATCATTCTACTTTCAAAGAAATTCTTGCAGTCAAGCATGGAATTGAAAAATTCCAATTTCATCTTCTCGGACATAATTTCTTAGTAGAAATGGACATGTCTTCCTTCCCCAAGATGCTCCAGTTTAAAAGGAAAATGCTCCCACATCCTCAGCTACTCAGATGGTCAAATTGGTTCTCACAATGGTCCTTCCAAGTCAAACACATTAAAGGTAAGGATAACCTTATCACTGATTACCTTTCCAGGAAACCTCCAGTACTTAATACCACAATTATCCCTCCACCTTTATGTGTATATCCTATTACAAACCCATCCTCATCCTCAAGTCCTTCCTCTGCAGACCCTAATGATATCCTTAATATGATAGAAAACCTCCCCTCAGAAATAAAATACCAAATCAAGACCTTGACCCTTGAAGCCAGAGCTAAAAGAATTATTAAAACCCTCAATGATTACCTTAAAAAGCACCAAAGCCACTTCCTTGCTATTTTCCCTGATATAGATCAACCATGGAAAACTCCTTTTACATTTTGGATAACTAATTGGACTGTTGCACATTACCTTTATATGTGGTACTTACTCAATGAATATTACTTGTGTCTTCATTTCGAACCAGAGTTTTACAGTTATATTTTCCCTCAGGGAAATAAATATTTTCATAAATTCTGGTCTGAAATTTTGAAAAATGATGCTCATAATGGTGAATGGGTAAAGTATCATAAAATAGGTAAAAGTTCTGATGTAGACGCTGAAGTTTCTAAACCTATGTCTAAACCTACTGTTAGAGAGCATAATAAATCTGTTTTTGTACCTACTTGTCACCTTTGTGGTGTTGTTGGTCATATTAGACCAAATTGTTCTTTGTTGAGGCAAAAACCAAAATCTGAGAATAGATTTGTTGTTAGGAATACTGATTTTCCTAAATTTGTTCTTGTTTGCCACTTTTGTGGTGTCCATGGTCACATTTGTCCTAATTGTCATAAATTGAAATTTAAGCATTCTGTGTTTCAATCTAGGATTTGTGATGATGTTTCTCCTGCCATAAGTCCATATAAATTGTTTCATATTCTTTTGAAAAATTTAAGCTTGTTGGCTTGTGAAAGAAATTTGCAGGATTTTAGTCTTTCTCAGAAGATTGGTGTAATCCCTCAAATACACTTTGCCTCTCATAGATTTTCACCTACAAAGCCGAAGACTCGTGCTATATGGGTGAGAAACGATTCTTTAAGGTGAGTGTTGCTGACTTGTCCCTGATTTAATTCTTTCAATTGTTTGTGGACATGTTTTGTTTTTGTTTTTGGTTGTTTTGTTTTTTTTTAGGTTTTTTTTTTATTAAAAAAAAAATCCAAAAACATTGAAAAATTTGAAAAAGACAAAAATATTTTATTTTGTGTCTAGTTTTATTTTTCTTGAGGATTACATGAATTATGATATCTCTCTCTTGATTTAGAACATGCTTGATATTGTGGAGAAACTTGAATAGTATGTGTTATATAAGTGCTAAGCTATTTTTGATTTTGTATGAGTGTCTACTAGTTTGTACATGTACTCAAGGGTTAATTAAGAAATTGATATTTCTTGTTTTTGTACCCTCTATAGCTTAGTTAAGCACTGTCATGCAATGCATTTGCATTGTTCATTTAGCATAATATGTGTTTTTTGTTTTTGGTCATAAATTTTTTTAAAAAAACCAAAATTTTTTTTGTGTTTTGTATTTCACATCTTGGATTTATAATCAAGGATTGACCATTTTATCTTTACATAACATGTTTATGTATCTTGTTTAGCTTGGATGAGCTTATTTATTGCACTTGACTAGTTGAAGCTTTGAAGTGTATGTTGTGTGGGAAAGATGTTTATGGTGTTTATCACTTTGTCTTAATCTTGAAGTCACATGTTATTTGACTGTCGGACTTGATCCTTTTGAGAAAGGCATAAATAACTATTTCACCACTGTTCACTAGCCAATCATGAACACCTTAGTGCATATCATAAGATTTAGTACTCGAGAAAGTGCAGCACATTTACAAAAAGAACATAAGGTGAAGCCTCGGTTTAATTGATAATTGCTTAAAATTGGTGTGTACTATTAGGCTTGATGCCAAATCACTTAATTAAAATTGGAATGTATATTATGAGACATAAATACAAGAAACTTACATGATTGCAAACTTATGATCTAAAAGATGTGGGAGTTATATGATGTAACTCTTTAGGTGATAGTCTCTTTTAAATTCTATGTGATGAATTTTGTAGACTTTGTGATTGATTGCTATTCACATATCACCTCACATGTATTTCAAGCTTTTGTTAGTTGCACACACTACACAAGTTACTCTTTGCTAAACTTGATACATTATATTGTGTGTGATTTTGTTGTGGCCATCCAAGATTAAAAGTTCCTTGACTTTAATACAAAATGTATTTAACGCTTATGTTTTGAGGATAAATTGATTGAAAGTCTTGATTTTGGAAGATCTAGGTTGAAATTGATGAAATTGGCTTGTTGTTTTGATGTAATTGATCATTCAAATAAGTTTTCTAGCTTGTGTAATGATCAATTGGTCAATTTATTTTGAAAAATTAATAAGTGGTTTAAATTTTTTTTTTTGGGGTTTTAGTTATAAACTCTATGTTCAAGCCAATTTTGTGAGTTTGAACTTATTTTGAACTTAATTTACTGCCTTAGCTCATGCATTATGTCACTTAATCTGCTCATGCATCATTTTTGTTTAGGATTCACATGCATTGCATTGTTTTTGTATCCATCTTGCCATTTTGCAGTCATATCTCTCATTGTTTTCACACATAACATGCATACACTTTGCTACATTGGGTACTCAACTTGATCAAAAAATTGATTGATTAATTTTTGAGCTATGTACTTTCTAGTATATGCCTTTTTTATGTGTGAGCTGTAGAAAATATTTTTCTTAAGAGATATGATGGATAATCAATGTGCAAATATTTTCTCTACTCATGCAACTGTTTATGGGTCACATAGTGTCAACTTTGCATTTATTGAAAGAGAGAATATTTTTTTCATGTGTATCCTCAACTTAAGTTTTTTTTAAAACTTGGTTTGTGTCTTTTTCTATATCCCCACTCCCTTTATTTTTCCCTGAAACTGTTTTTCCCAAAATTTGTTTTGTTTTTCCTATTTTTATAGGGGGAGAAATTTTTTTTAACCTTTGTGGTTCTTAGGGAGAGTTGTCTCTATTTCTCTTACTCTATTGCGTATGTTTTCTGTCTACCTTTTGATTAGGTAGTCTTTGTCAATACGTGACAAAAAGGGGGAGACATAAATGACCTATTTGTTTTTGGTTGGAGTTTGTGGAGTTTTAGATTGTATCTAGGTGCTTCACTTTGTACTTTTGCATTTTTAGCTCTTGCCTTGTTTTTGATGGGATATTCTTGTTAGGGGGAGTTTTATGTTTGATTGGTACTTTATTTGTTTCTCGTTTCAAACTTCTTATTGATTTATATTTATAAGTTATTCATTGATATATGTCTTTATTTGTGTGTTGTTTGAACTCAAGAAGTTATTTTGTTTACTTGTATTATTTCCACATATGCGGTTATGCATTTTGTTTAGTGTTTCAGGAAATATATAGGTTGATTCAATTGAGCTGCTGTCTACATTTGCAACTAATGGATAGTAGTTAGGATTGAATTTGTTTTATGAGCATTATTTTGTAAAGGGCTTTTTTATTTTGTAAACTTTGAGTTTCTAAGTTGTGTTTTGTCACGGATTGCCAAAGGGGGAGTTTGTTAAGTTCTAAAGTTTATGATTTTATGTATTTAGAACTCTAATGTGTATTGTTGGCAAACCATGATCAAAACAATGTATTTAGAAGTGTTTAAAGCTAGCTCAAAGTTGTGTGTCAATGTAAAGTTGGAATCGAGTTAAAGCAAGGAAGCTTTGTGCTTTTCGGCCTAGCTCGATCGATCGAACGACAGGCTCGACCGATCAAAACTCAAGCAGAATGCTTTTCTGCAGATTCGTCCAACTTAGCCCTATTTGTTTTAAAACGTTTTTAGGGTTTCTTATTTATCCTAAGTATAAAAGGCAAACCCTAGTCACATTTTAGGTGAGCTCATATTTGCGGTTTGTGTAAATCTCTTGTGAGATCTTAGAGGAGCTTTCCTTTACACAAACTTAGGGTTTTCAAGGAGAAGATTTATCTACGCCTTGATGATCAATTCAGTTGCTGCCATTGAAGTTTAAAGAAAACACAAGCGGGTGTGCTTGTATTTGGTGGAGAATCCAAGAAAAAAGGAGTCCATGGATTCGGAGATTACACGTGGTCGTGTCAGTAAGTTCTACTGGTTGGTAGCATTAGGAAGTCGAGCGTGGGTGCTTGTAAGTCCTTTTGTATGAACTTCGATTCTTTCAAGATAGTGGATTCAGGTTTACCTTGAGAATAGCTAGGTCAAATCCTCCCCAGATTTTTACCGGTTTGGTTTCCTGGGTGATCATATCTTTGTGTTCTTTATATTTCCGCTGCTTTACTTGATATGATTATTTGATTGTGTTAATCTAGATTTAATTAATTTGATTAAGTAACAACTTGGCTAAATTCCTAGGTTAATCTAATTATGTTTTAAGGGGTCTAAAAACTGTCAGCTTCCTCACTGGATACAAGTTGAACATCATGATGGTGGTTAGGCACTTCATATCAGTTGGAAATGCTGTAGTGTTGAGGCATCTCCCCTCTCTTTGCCCACCAATGCGAGTTTAGATAGTTTCTATAGATAACATCCTGTCCTTGTAGTTGGTGAAGTCATGGTCCTCTAAACCTTCAAGCCCTAACACCTCATCTATGTCATGGGTATCTATAGTGAATTCCTTTCTTCTGACCCAACATCTCAACTCATCCTCCCTTATCACAGCATTTGCGTAGAATTCCCTTATTAAGGGCTCACGAACTGCGAGTAGGTCACTCAACAATTTATCCCATCCTCCGCCTTCAAAAAAATCTGGAATGAAGTTGTCCTTCAAATCCCCTAAGTCTACAAACATTTCCTGAATAATAGTTCCTTTCATGAAAGAATCTCTATATCTCTCAAAGTGATGAACAGACCTAAATAGGTTATGGTCCATTTTCATCATTTTGTCAGATTTCTTAGTAGAAGTTTTCTTCTTTATGGGAGATGGGTTCGTCTGTAATCAAGCAGAAAAGGGCCACAACAACAGAGCACAATAGATGAACACTCAAAACATTAGTAACATGTTAGTGTCATAGAGAAGGACGGAGTATAAAAACAACATTTAGACCATATTCAACTTAGAATCAGACATTGAAGGAGATAGCTCAAAACAGAAAAGCATAGAACAACCTATCAACAATTCTTATGAATAACACATTTTAACAGAGAGCACAACAACTCAAACAAGAACATTCTAAGGTAAATACCCAAGCATAGATTTCAACATGCAACAATCAGCAGTATTGAGGCAGTGTATACCACATTCATTCAAAAGAAAACATATGTCAATGAGACATATCTTACTGAGTGTAAGATGCTTAAACTTAAACAGAGTAGACAATAGCAACACACATGTAATGACAACACAAAATCAAAGCATTAAAAGTCAATTAGAAGAATCATTCTGAAACAACCATACTCACACTCCGAGTAAATCATAGAGAACCCAAACACATATCATATGGGTATGAAATTTACCAACCAACACAGATTAGACAAAATACTTAAACATATTAAGCATCTTATAGCCAAAATCAATAGAACCCATACTCCCAAAGCCAACAAAAGGAACAAATCCATGTTCGAAACCCATAAAACTCAAAACTCCAACAACATCTTACAAAATCAAGAAAACAAGACTAAAAACATGAAATATAGATGGAGGATAGAAAAACCCATATCCTTTTCTTGTAGATTAGAAGATGAAAAGATGCAAAAATAGAGGTTCTTCGAGAGTGACACGGTGAGTTTTAGAGAGGTTTGAAATGGGGAAGAAAATGAACAGTCAAAAATGTTCGAGGGAAAAACTGAAAACATTTAAAACTGACTTATATGTGCAAAACACGCGATTTTTGTGACTGAGTCAAGTCGCGAAAAAGTCGCCAGGGCCAGTCGCTAGAACACTTAAGACAAAAATTTTGAAAAATTTTTCTAAGTGTTTTTCGGAATTGGAAGTTCTACCTGTGAGAGAGTCGCAAGATAAGCCGCGAAAATCTCTGAGCCTTCTTGCGACTGGACCTTCCACCCGCGAACAAGTCGCCAGATTGAGTCGTGAGAAACATTAAAAACCCAAATTTTGAAAAATATTCTAAGTATTTTTTGCAACTGGGGCATTGACCCGTCAGTGAGCCGCGAAAAATCTCTGAGTGGACTCGCGACTAGGACATGTGACTAGACCAACCCACGACTGAGTCACCAAAATAGGGCAACACTGTTTTTGAAATTTTTGACATTTTTGTAAAAACAAGAGACTTTCCAAAAATAGCTAAAACACTCAAAAATATTTTTATGTTTAATCAACAAGGATTGAGCATATGAAAACACATTTAATCAAGTACAATCACACAAATGAATATGACATTCATTGAACATAGACATGTGTGTTGTGTGTGAATATAAAAGATGAGATAGTCCTTAGTCTAATTTGAAGCTTCAATGATCAATTCAATCAAGGCATACATAACTAGCACTAGATAATGTGATCCATCTCAATTATAGAAATATACATATATGACTTCCCACAAAAACTTGAGTACAATATCTTTGAAGCTTTTCATTTGGCTCTATGTTCAACATATCATTTGATTTTTTTGAGTCAATACATCTCATTGTGAGATCAATACCTGAAATTTTTGATATTTCACTTTGATGAGTTAGCCTTTGGCTTTTTGGGCATCATACAATTTTAATTTTGGTCGCTTTTCCTTTTTCCTAGTCAAATACTAGTATGTGCGACAGGCTTTTGCAACTTAATATCTCTTTTCATTTGGAGATTTACATTTGATGAGCTCTTTAAGTAAAAATAAAAGAGTGGGAAGATATATAGGCATAAGTCTATGCATGTCTCAAGATCAACAAAATCATTCACTAGTCATTCATGACAAGGTTGAAGACCTATTTACAACAGTCACATAAATTTCAAAATTTCTCCCATAATGATATGAGTGCATAGGAAACAAGCTATGCTCGTAAATGCACAAAACCATTTGCACAAAGGTACAAGGTAAAACATATTTTGAGACAAAACTCAACAATGTCGATCAAAACTTTTTGGATTTTCTACTTTTTATGAGTTTTTGGATTTTTGACACACAAGAAGGAAAAGATTGATCTAAAACAACCGTGTAAAAATATTTGATGTAAAACCAAACAAACAACCAGTTTGCAACTCAAATAACCAACAAGTACACTACCAAACATAGGAAGTATTAATGCATGAACATGTTGTAATGCTTATGCATGAGTACCCTTCTTCACCCACACATCACGTGTGTTTGGGGTGATATCCCTGTAGGATTGGGTACGAGAGTTAGGACTTTCAAACCTTCTATTGAAGCTTTCCAAGTAGTTGGTGAATGCATCAATCATCTTCATCACGTTTATCATTCCGAGATCACTATTTCGATCTCTTGATGACTCAACAGCCCAAGTCCTTTTGTCATTTCTTGGTCCTCTTGACCTTTGATCACTTGCATTCTTCAATGCTCTCAACTTATGACAATTGGGTCGGGTGTACCCTTGAAGTCCGCAGTGATGACATAGATGGTTCATTCTAGGACCTCTTTGTGATTGTGGAAGAGATTTTGCTTTGACTTCAGACCTGACCATAGATTGATTACAGGGCTTGTTCACTACCCGTTGGTCAGCTACATTCATCATATTCTCAACATTTTCCTTTTCAACAGTAGAGGTAGCTACCATAAGCTTTTTGGCCTTCACAAACTTCACTTCTTTGGGGATGTTCACAGCTGAACTACTTTCTCCGGTGTATCCTAATCCAGTTTTGTTAGAGAAGGTCTTCTGAGAGGAAAGGACAACATCAAGCTTCTTTGTGGAGACTCGCTCTACCTTGGCATTTGCTTGAACCACCTCCAGCTCAAGGAATTTTACCTTGGTGTAAGCTTCGGTTAGTTCGCCATTTAGCGTCTCTATCTCACACTTGGCCTCCTTATATCTCACTAGGAGACTTCAATAGTCCTCCTTAGCTTTCTTCATCTTCTTCACAGCTGCCTTAGCCACCCTTGCATATTCCTCGGACTTCTCAAGTAGAGATTTGTAGTTTTCTCTAAGACCGGCTGTATCTTCATCTTCATCATCATCCGATTCTTCTACAATTCCCATGAATTCCTTATCACTATGCTCCTCAAGCTCTTCTACAAGCAAATTCAAGTCCTCCAAGGACTTACCATGGGTAACAGTCATGAGTGCTGAGAAATTCCCTTCTTCATCACAGCTATCCTCAGAATCAGAAGTGGAGGAATTTGAGTCACTAAGAGTGGTAGCATACACCTTGCCCTTTGATCTCAAGTAATTATGACATTCCCTTTTAAAATGGCCATGTCCATTGCATTAAAAACAAGTGACACATTAAGTAGATTGAGACTCCTTCCCTTCTTTCTTTTGAAATCCTTCTTCTCCTTTCCAGAACTCATGAATTTCCCTTTATCACCAAATTTCTCACTATTCTTGAACTTTAGAAATTTGCGGAAATTCTTTGCAAGGTAGGCAATATCCTTTTTGACTACATCCTCGTCCAATGAACCATGAGTTTCTACCTTTTCATTTATCGTCTTAAGAGCAAGTGATTTGCTCTTTCTTTGATTTGGTAATGAAAGCTCATACGTTTGGAGAGAGCCAATTAGCTATTGGACTTTGATTTCATCAAGGTCTTTGCTCTTCTCAATTGCTATCACCTTTGCACAGAAGCTTTCCAGCAATGAATGGAGAATTTTTTATACAACTTTCGAGTCCTCTGTATTCTCTCCCAAGTTGAACTTGCCGATGACCACTTCATTTAACTTACTATAGAAAGAGTTAAAGGATTCATCCTCGCTCATCCTGAGCTCCTCAAACCAAGTAGTTAGCATCTGTAACTTTGTGTCCTTAACTTTTGTTTGTACCCTCATAAGTGGTCTCCAAAATCTGCCATGCTTCCTTGGCAACGGTGATATGAGAAATCTGATGGAACTCATCTGAGGACACACCAAAAAAAATTGTGTTAAGTGCTTTGCTATTAGCATTAGATGTTGCAAGGGCTGCCTTATCCCAAGTGGATTTGGCTGCCTCATGCTTTGTCCAACCAATTTCAACAGCATCCCACACAGCCTCATCAATAGAACACAAAAATGCTCTCATCCTCACCTTCCAAAAGGCATAGTTGCTGCCATCAAAATATGGTGGAGCATTTAAAAATTGAGACCAGTCCATCTCAATTTGGGGTCAAGGATCACACTAAGGTAATGAAACTAATATAAGTGAACCCGCTCTGATACCAATTGAAAGTTCAATATGTGTACAAAACACCCTTGAATGATTAGACCTCCAATTTATAAATTACCAATTCAAGTTTAATGTCAAACAATTAATGTACAAAATATGAACATAAGCTTAAAACAGAATTGATAAACAAGCTAAACTAATTAAAATCACATCTACAACAGAAATTAAATGGAAAAGATTAAGGGAAGAGAGATGCAAACACAAGGACAACACTCGATGTGTTATCGAAGAGGAAACCGAAGCCCTTGGCGTAAAACCTCTTCACCGCCCTCCAAGCAGTAAACAATCCACTAAAGAATGTAGT
Source organism: Quercus rubra (assembly GCA_035136125.1). Taxonomy (NCBI): domain Eukaryota; kingdom Viridiplantae; phylum Streptophyta; class Magnoliopsida; order Fagales; family Fagaceae; genus Quercus; species Quercus rubra. Next base: position 10,528,471 of record CM068734.1, on the reverse strand, counting down.
TGAGATACATGAATAGCAGAAGACCCTTCAACCCTAATCTACCCAATGTACCTAAGCCCTCCAAACTCCTACTCCAACGAGGTTATGTTGAACCTATTTTTTCTTTAACTTGCCGGATTCCGCTACTTGACCATAACATCTACCAATATAAAATTGGTCCCTTCTTAACTGCTTCCCAAAGCACCAAACAACCTTCTCACAGATATGGGTATGGTGAGTAAAGGTTTTGGTAATGTGCCTCTTTAGGATTTAACAATGGAGAGAAAGAAAGTAAAGGAATTTGAAGAGTCTCTATGTGAAGATTGTGGATGAGTCAATCTTGTTTTTCTCTAGGGTTTCTCTCTCAAAATTCTCTCTGGAAGCCCTATCAAAATCGTGGGTATAAGGGTATATATATAGTAGGGTGGGAAGAAATGTGAAAAGTCAGTTTTTCCCAAACAGGGTGTTCAACCTAGTCGCGAGGTCAAGCCGCAAGCAAACGGCCTGGGACTTTTGTCCTGTAGTGCAACAGTTGGTGCAACTCTTCAACTTCTGACATGCTTGGCACGTGTGCAACTTTTTGTCGGCTTGCAAGCCGCGAGCCACCCGCGAGATCCAGTCATGAGTCCCTACTTCTTTGCACAATCTTGAACAATTCTTCACACTCTTTCACACACTACCCTCACATGATTCTCACCTAAATACAAGGTTACTAATTGCTAAAATACAAGCAAATTTGGCACGGAATAAAACCAACAAGATGATTGATAAAATTCAACCTTACAGTACCTACGGATTTTTTTTTTATATATATTTTTTTAATTTTAATTTTTTTTTTTATAAATTCCTTTCTTTGAAATTATATCAACTCAACGGTTGAAATGTGTTTCAAAGTTTCTGCGTAAGGTACATATATATTATTCCTCTTATAACATGTGAGCATTATAGTTATTTGGGATTTACATGCTGTAAAAGATACATGTGTCAGATGTAGAAGATACATTCCCATAATATAAAAAGCTAGCGTGCTTTATGCATTATCTAACTATTTTATATTATTTTTTACTTATGGTTTGATATTTATAGATTGAAAACAACAAATGAAATTGTGAACAATAGGCACTCTTTAAATCAAACTGCCCATTGATAAATAAAAAAAGAAGAGGAATTGGATGAGCAAGCAAAGTACACACATTTTTTCTCCTCTTTAATTTAGCACTATTGAAAGTCTTAACCTTTCTTGGGAATTCCGAATCAAAGAAGAGGCAGATCGAAATATAGCGTGAACAAACCCAAATTGATATGAATGAAAGATTTCTTTGGAAGATGTGAGATGGGCATTGTATTCTTTTCGGACTTTCAGTGAGATTGGGTATTGTATTCTTTTCATACTTTCATCCTGAGTTTGATGTCAAAATTAAGGTTGTTTCAAGGCTCGCACCCCCTTGACTCGTACTCTAAGTTATCTAGTGCAATCTCATGTGTGATCATCATTAAGTATAGTTTGTAAGGGTCATATTTTTGTATGTTGGCATATTTGATATCAAAAAACACTTTTTTATGTGATTGAATTTATGTTCAAGTGTGTTAGATTTTATCAACAGTTGATATAAATTGAAGAAACAATGTTGCTCAAGAAAAGCTAAAACTATAGGTCTCAATATCTGGCTCGATACTTGTTGATCTATTGAGAATAAATGAATCTCAATACCTGGCTTGACACCTTTTGATCTATTGAGCCTTGGGAAAGCTGAAAATTAATTCTCTGTTTCATCTAATGATGATTGGCCTTTCTAGGAATTTGTGCACTAAGGTTCCAGAACATATAAAAGAAATATCTTGTGGCCGTCATCATAGGCACAAATAGATACACACATAACAGGAGTTGTGGCAATGTTTGTACTCTTAGGGTTTTGTATCAAGCTGCTACAAATTCATCAAACCGTGATTTGAAGAACACTGCAAAGTTATAACAATCAAAAAGGCTAATGTGCTATTAGTCACAAATAGGAGATTTGTGCAAAGGAGGAGAAGCCTTTTGCAAGAAGTAGTCCAATTGGGGATTGGAGCTAAGATTCCTTATAGATCAGTAGGTTCTACTATAAGTAGGTGTTTCGGGATATGATAAGATTTCTTATACTTGTAATCTCTATTTTGGTTAGTGGATTCTTTGGGAGTGTTAGTTGACCTTAAATTCATTTGGTACGGTTTTGCTTGTAAGGGTTTTTTGCATTGTGATCAAATCACCATGTCAAACTTAATTTTTATTATACTTAATTTAGTTTGGTAATTTAATTATCTTAATTGGATTTGCATGTAATTTGGATTAATTAATCAACTTGGATAATTGGTTAAGTAACTAGGGTTAATCTATAACCCAACAAAGTCTAAGCTAATTGTGGGGACATAGAAATCTATTTCATGTAGCTTGACAAAAGAATTTTGAGAGAAGTTATAGGCCATGAGCACATTCTGTAGGTCAATCACAAAACCAGCTACAAGGGCTCTTGTGGCGCAGATGGTATCTATCTTCCGGGGCATATGACGATCCTTTTATTACATAATTTTATCTACTAAAATATTGCATACTTTTTTTTAAAAAAAAAAATATCTTTTTTGTTACGTACTATAATAGTATATTTTTTGCATGATTTACCCATCATATTTCAAAACTTGATTATTAATTAATCAATAGTTGGATACAATAAAAGAAGATTTATGTCTAGACTAGGTTTTATTTTGATAGGCCAAAAGAATGTATGGACTGCTTTGGTAATTTAATCAATTAATTAGCCAAGTGAAATTAATTAAATTCAATTACATGCAATAAATATGGTAGCACAAACAAATCACCAAATAACTAAATGAAGTGGAAATTAAATTTGATACAAGTGATTTGTTTACGATTGAGGAAAACTACTGAGGCAAAACCCTATCAGGTAAATTTAAGGTTATCACTTCCGAGAATCCACTATATCAAAACAAGCGGCTCAAGATAAAAGGAATCTCAGTACCTAATACTAATCTACAGTTGAACCCGTACCTCAATACCTAATTGGACTTGTGATGTAGTGACAATCTCTCATTTTAATGCATTAGCTCCTAGTATGTAACTAACCAATCGATGCACAGACCCAAGTACGTGACTAACACACCAACTTGAGAAAGATATTGGCTGCAAAGTTTTTCAGTTTATTCAAATGATGAAGATCTAGAAACTCCTTAGTTACAAAACCCTTGGCACAAAGATGCAGCAGCTTCTACAAGAATATGATGAACTAGGGCAAATTGTCCCCGGTCACAATATGCATGTAACAACAAGTGCAATGACTCTGTGATGGCCCTTAAAATAATCCTTATATATTTTTAGGGTTGTGAGAAAAAAAATCCTACACAAATAACTTGGATATGCATGAAAAACAGATCTGAAAATCTGAATTTCGTAATTATCGATAGATATTGTTTCTATCGAGCACGAGCATTAAACCTCAATAGATATTATCTATCGAGATATCCGTCGAGTTTTAATGAACATCACTTCTTCACTTGTTTTTTGGATAGACTTGCATGGTTTCAATACTAGACTTGAACTCTTGTTCCTTAAAGTACTAAACACATTTTAGATCTACTAAATTATAAGTAAAGTGCGTTTTGTCAAAGAATTAACCAATTTTACATAACATATGTTCTAACAAGTTCCACATATGTCCTAATATATTTTATTTTTTTAAGTTGTGAGGAATTAATTGAGCCCAAAAACTAATTCCGCTAGGTCATTAAGTGAGATCAATAACCATGACGTATTTGAAATATCACAATTAATAATTGCAACAACTATATATTATTAATTTAAAGAAGGACAGATCAAATTCTTGAGCAAAAATATTTATTTAGGCACGATTTGCCCATTACACATTATACGTGATTATTAATTACTAGTTGAATATAATAAAAACAAGATTTATGAATATACAAGTTATTTATTTACTTATTATTATTTTTTAGTAAAGTTGTGAGGAATTGAACCCCAAAAAAAGTCCATGAGTTCATTGACATCTAGAGTTTTGACAATCAAGATTCTCCAAAAAAAAAAAAAAAGTGTTCAGACAATCGTATTTAAAGGATCACAATAATTGCAACAGTTATTATTAATCTTCAGCAGGGAAAATCAATTTCTTGAGCAAAACTCCTAACACAATCCATGTTTATCTAAGATGACTTGAAGGTGCTATGGAATAGAAGATAAGTACTTCAAAACCCTAGGGTTAATTAGGGTTATATATCCATAAAATCTTGATATTCGAGTAATGGTTGATGATAAATCATCAAAGCACCTTAGATAACTATAAGAATCTGATCTTAGAGTTGATGTTTGACTTTGAAAGCAGGAGCATGAGCCATGAGAATGTCAAGTGCCAGTTGTACTTCGGCTTTCTAAATTAGAAAAGACTTTAGCTAACATACGCAATCATCCTTTGGGCGTAGGTGATGCTCTGTATATCTATATAGCATGGTCAACTGTCCTCTCACATCTTAGAGTTAGTTAGTTTACATGATTGTACAGATTCATTTTTTTTTCCTTTCAAATATATATATATTGCTATATAATTTTTCTTTCAAGAAGTCAATCATATTTGTAGCGCATAATTCATTTATTTTTATTTTTTACGACTAAAAGGTGACTTAAATGAAATATTGGTTCTTTCTCAAATAATAATAATAATAAATATTGGTTCCTCAACAAGTAGAACTTAAAGGGCACAAGTTAAATACTAATAAATACTCAATTATGAGCTATAATGAATTCTTTTCAAAAAATAAAATATAAAAAGTAAAATATACACACACATTAATGATTCATTAGTTTACGTATACAAATTCATTGTGGTTGTGTGTGCTTACACTACTTCATTGTGGTTACGTATACAAATTCATTGTGGTTACGTATACATTAGCTTACACTACTTCACAACTTGTTAGGCCATTCACATCAACTTATGTAAAAATTTGTCTGTTTTTTAGATATCTTACTTTCTTTTTCTATTTTACATACTTTTTAAAATACCTCACATCCTAAATTTTTTAAAATTATTTTTCTTTCTTCACACACAACTACCAACATTCATTTTCTTCCATTATTCTCCGGATAGATTAAAAAGAATAAAAACTTAAATACAAAATGAATAATACTAGTGTAAATTTACATAATCATTATAAGTTGTAACAACTGTATATTTTTACACAGTTTTTCTTAATTTAATGTCGATAAATTTTCGACATAATTGGCCAAAATGTAAAATTTAGTCAATTTTTTTTTGTCATACAAGCACATGTACAAGTGCTCTTACATCAAATAAGTGCAATATCATGCGATATGATAGAGCACTTCCACAAGTTGTTTGCTAATATTACACCTTTTTATTTTAAGAGCTCGTTTCAGTTCCATAGATGATAGAGAAGCATCATGAAAAATTGTGCCTATTATGAACTAACAATTAAAACAATATACCCGTACACAAATTTTCACAATTAATAGAAGAACAAGTTGTATTTGGTCGCTTAACATCAATTTTATACTCCCCTCTATTGACCCACATTCTCTTAACATGTACAGCAATCATAATTTGTTTATGACTTTTAACAATTGGTTAAAAAGTTCCCTCACATCAACAGCTATAGCTCAACGAAAAGAAATCAGAAAATTATTTAATCATGGACTTATTCCTTCGTTTTTTAATTTCAGTCAGCCAATAGCCATGTGATGACAGAATTTCCTTGAAATCTACTAGTTTTGGTTCAATATAAAATGGCACATACGTTGCACAGTATCTCAGAACCAAAAACCAAGCATTATCAGCTTTCTCTTTACGATATGTCCATGTCAAAGCTTTTCTCTTCTTTCTTTCTCTGTTTCATGTTTGTTCTTTTTGTCCTAGACCCCGCAAATGCACAGGGACTAAAAGTAGGGTTTTATGCAAAGACATGCCCAGAAGCCGAGTTCATAGTTAAAAAGGTTATAACTCAAACTATGTCAGTAGCACCTTCACTTGCTGGCCCTTTGCTGAGAATGCACTTCCACGATTGCTTCGTTAGGGTATGTAACTGAATGTCTCGTATTTGTTTTGTACTATTTTCTTTCTCTTTTTTAACACATATGGCTTTGTCTATATAGGGTTGTGATGGCTCTGTGCTTTTGAATTCTTCAACAAAACAAGCTGAAAAGGACGCAGTTCCAAATCTTAGCCTTCGGGGATTTCAAATTATCGATAATGTCAAGTCTGCACTTGAAAAAGCATGTCCTGGTGTAGTTTCTTGTGCAGACATCGTGGCTTTAGTAGCTAGGGATGTGGTTGCCGCGGTAAAAAACACCTATCTCCCTCCAATTAATTTGTTAATAAATTTAGTGTTTCTTGTAACATAATATATAATTATATGGAATTTATAATTCTTTCAGAGTAAGGGACCATCCTGGGAAGTTGAAACTGGCAGAAGAGATGGAAGAATCTCAAACTTGATAGAGGCCCTGCTAAATCTAATTCCGCCATTTGCTAACATTACTATATTGAAAAATGATTTCCTACAAAAGGGTCTAAGTGTAAAAGACCTAGTAGTGTTATCAGGTACTTAAACACCAAGCAATATTATTATTATTATTATTATTAATTTTATTGTGTAGAATTATAGTTTTTACTTTTAGTAAAAAAAAAAAAAAAAAGGTGTATATTTAATTAGAAATGTCACTAATTTAATTAGTTGTTTTGTTATTGATTCAGGTGGACACACAATTGGGACTTCTCACTGCTCTTCCTTCACTAACCGTCTTTACAACTTCACCGGAAAGGGCATCGTGGGCGATGCCGATCCTACATTGGATCCCAACTATGTTTTAAGATTGAACAGCAGATGCAAGCCAAACGATGTGAACACACTCGTAGAAATGGATCCAGGAAGCTTCAAGACATTTGATGAAGATTACTACACTCTTGTGGCTAAGAGAAGGGGTCTCTTCCAATCAGATTCAGCTCTTCTTAATGATCCTGAGACGAAAGCATATGTCAAACTTCAAGCCTCTACTCATGGATCTACTTTCTTTAAAGACTTTGGAGTATCAATGGTGAATATGGGTCGGATTGGAGTTCTCAGAGGAAATGCTGGTGAAATCAGGAAACAATGCAGCAGGGTTAACTAATTAAGGACTAGGTGATTAAACCTAGCTAAGAACAGAAATGCAAGAAGTTTCTTACATTGTCACGGTTGTGCTCTTAAATAAACTGGGTTTTCCAATGTTATATGAGCTTTATTAATATTGTTTGGTCATTCCAAAATAAAATTTCAGAAATAAAATTTTTGTTCGATTGGTTTTTGAAGTCTTCAATTTGTGTATAGTTTTTTTCTCATGTGGTTTTTTCCAACTAGGCTTACCATTGCTTGGTGGCATAAAGAGTCACAAGATTCTTTATGCATTATTTAACAATTTTATATGGTCTAAACTTTTTTTTTTTTTTTTTGAGAATGAAGCTTGCTATTATTATTATTCAATGTTGGTTAAATCAGCTTGTACAAAATGGTGAATGTTTGGTGGTACATCTTCCATTCAGATAGTTAAATTTGGTTTCCTAACAGCCCTTCTTGCCAATGCATGAACTACATTGTTTCCTAGACAGCGTACTTGAGAGAAACCCACAAATTGAAAAGCTCCTGCCAAACATTTGACATCCTGAAGAATATGTCCATGCAAAGCTAGAGATGGACTGTGATCTTGGAGTCCCCAGCATATAACCACTGAGTCTCCCTCCAAAATAACTCTGTTTAAACCAAGTTCAAGTGCAAATTCCGTAGCTCTCCTTGCTGCTAAGGCTTCGACCTGAGCCACTGTTGTTGGGAGTGGCACAAGCTGTGTCATCGATGCCATCACCGCACCTTCCTCATTCCTGATAACAACGCCGAGACCAGCTTTCGCTTGCTGATTGAAGACCGCCCCGTTGTAATTGATCTTGTAACACCCTTGGTCTGGTGGCTTCCATCGGACATGTTTTCTGTGTTGAGGCGTCCCAGTTTGTTGATGAAGGAGCTGGAACTCATTTTTCCTATCCGTAGATAAGACATGAATCTGATCGAGGGGGCAAGCCTGTTGCTTGAGTCGCACTTGGTTCCGCCTGTTTCACACGGCCCAGCTAGTAAAAGCCAACAGCTCCACGTCCATCCTCTCCTCAAAAGCTCGTTTGAAGTTTTCCATAACGCTGCTGCCTGTCATTTCCGAAAGCCATCGCCACTGAGGGTCTGAGTTCCACATTACCTGCACATCAGAGCAAAAGAAAATAGCATGTGAACATGTTTCATCCCCTGTTTTGCAAGTCTCACACTGGCCCTCCCTGGTGATCCGTCTTCGGCATTGATTAGCTTTCACCGGCAGAGCTTCCCAGCTAGCTCTCCACACGAAATTTTTAACCTTGCTCAGCACTCCCAAACTCCATAACTTCTTCCAGAAAGCCAAATCCTGATTTGAAACCTGGGGTTGGGCAGAATTATCAGTCAGAAACCCGTAGCCCGATTTCACCGAATAAGTGCCAGAAGGTGTAAAAGGCCACACCAGTACATCCTTTTGGCTTGGGGAACTCAGTGGAATACCTTCGATAATATCGGCTTCCTGTGTACTGAATACATGCTCAATTACCTCCGCCCTCCAACTTCTAGTCACCAGATTAATTAACACCTCCACATTCGAGTTCTCTTGTCCAAATAGAACCGGTGTTGTGATTTTGGCTGATGAATGTGAAGGCAGCCAATTATCCTCCCAAATTTTTATCATCTTCCCATCACCCACCCTCCAAGTGGCCCCTTTTTGGATGACATCTCTACCTTTGAGAATACTTTTTCATGCGTAAGAAGCAAAAGAAGACTCCTTGGCTTCTAGAATGGAACATCTTGGGAAGAAACGAGCCTCGAACACTTGGAAAAAAAGAGAATTGTCATCATGAAGGAGTCTCCAAGCTAACTTAACAAGCATCGTCTCGTTAAACATTGTCAAATCCTTAAAACCCATTCCTCCCTTATCTTTGTGTTGACACATATCCTCCCATCTAACCCAATGAATCTTCCTCCTATCCCCCCTTTGACCCACCAAAAATTTCTGATAAGGGTCTCAATCTCCTGACACAAAGTAATAGGGAGTTTAAAGCAACTCATTGTGTAAGTAGGGATTGCTTCAATGACGGATTTGATGAGTACTTCCCTACCGGCTTGTGATAAGAGCTTACCCTCCCATCCTTGTAGTCTCTTTCACACCCTTTGCTTTAATTTATCAAAACTAGCTCTTTTATTCTTCCCCACCATAGCCGGCAATCCCAAATACTTTTCATATTGCTTCAGCTCACTACCTTCAAGGATTTCCATAATCTGCCTTTGCACATCACTTGGGGTAGACTTACTAAAAAAGAGAGCTGTTTTGTCTCTATTTAGTTTCTGCCCCAACACCTTTTCAAAAGATGAGAGGATTTCCATCACCTTTTCACACTCCTGAGTGGTAGCCTTGCAAAACAAAAGGCTGTCATTTGCAAAGAACAAATAGATTAGTTTAGGACCATTGCGACATATAAACACCCCATGAATATCACTTCTCTCTGCTGCCTTTTGAATCAACCTGTGCAAGCCTTCTGAGCAAAGCAGGAATAAATATGGTGACAAAGGATCACCTTGGCGAATACCCCTGCCTGGCCTGATTTCTCCACTAGGTTTCCCATTGATCAGAATTGAGTAAGTGACTGTGGTAACACACTCCATAATAAATCCTATCCACCGATCATTAAACCCCATTTGTGACATAACCGCCTTCAGGAAAGACCATTTAACACGGTCATATGCCTTACTCATATCGAGTTTAAGAGCCATGAACCTCGAGTTTCCAGAATTATGATTCTTCATATAGTGCAAAGTCTCAAATGCAACTAAAATATTATCTGTAATCAAACGCCCCTTGATAAATGCACTCTAGTGTTCTGAGATAATGTTGGGAAGGACTCTTTTCAACTTGTTTGCAAGAACTTTTGAAAAAATCTTATAAAGCACGTTACATAAGCTAATAGGTCTGAACTTAGTAACATACTCAGAATTTTTTATTTTAGGAATCAAAGTGATGAATGTATGATTTAAAGGGCTAGGGATGCAACCCGAATTTAAAAAATACAAAACATCATGAATAACATCACCTCTTACCAATTCCCAAAAGTTTTGATATAATAATGACGGCATTCCATTAGGTCCCGGTGCTTTAAGTGGTGCCATTTGTTTCAAAGCAAGCTCAACTTCCCAAGCCTGAAAATTCTCAGTTAAGCTCTCATTCATTTTAGCTATGACTACCCGTGGAATAGAGTCCAAGTCTACCTCAGTAATCTCGGGGCTAGATGTAGCAAAGAGTTGCTAAAAGTATGATTTAAAAGTAGCCAAAACTTCTTCAGGGTTTGTACACCAGGTATTGGACTGATCTTTGATACCGGTGATGAGATTTTTACGTCTTCTTTGTGTTGCCTGACAATGAAAAAATCTGGTATTTCGGTCTCCATCTTGAAGGTACAAAGTGCGTGATCTCTGACACCACATTCGCTCCTTCTTATCCATAAGAGAATTAATCTCTTTTTTGAGCTCCACTAATCTGCCCAAATTCCCTCCTTGCAGGACCACCTTTTCTATCCGAATTAACTCCCTTCTTTTTTGCGCTAATTGTTTTCTAACATTGCTGAAGCAGTCTTTGCTCCACTTAGTTAGAGCTTTCCCACAATTTTCTACCTTTTTAATTACTCTAGTGCTTCCTTCCTCTTCATAGCTGACCTGCCAAACACCTTCCACCGTCTCACCACACCCTTTATTGCCTAGCCACATTTCCTCAAACCTGAACAGCCTCTTCCTCGATGAACAGTTCAAATCCGAATTCTCAATCCATAGAATCTTGTGATCCGAAGTTGTACTATCTACATGATGAACCCGAGCACCCGGGAATTTAGAAAACCAATCATAGGAGACCACTACTTTATCTAGCCTTTCCCATATCGAAACTCCATTATTATAATGTTTGCTCCAAGTAAAAGGCGAGCCCTTAAAGCCAATGTCCATGAGGCCACATTCATCCAAAATGTCCTTGAAGAGTTGCATTTGTCCCAAAGGTCTCATCCGTCCCCCAAGCTTCTCACCTTGCTTTAGGATCTCATTGAAGTCCCCAGCGCACAGAAAAGCCAGTGAATTTTGGCTATGTAAATTACGAAGTAAATCCCATGATTCATGCCGTCTATGTGATTCTGGTTCGCCATAGAAACCGGTGAAGAGCCAAGCTGCTTCAGTATCCTTATTAATAACCGCATCTATATGGTTCAAAGAAGAAGAGATCACATCAACCACCAGATCATTTTTCCAGAAAAGAACGAGACCTCCACCCCTGTTAATCCTCTCCAAAACACTTCTTATCAAATTGAATCCTATTTTTCATATACTCCAGCCTAGCTTCATCTGCCAGTGTTTCGGCCAGGAACACAACAGCAGGAGCTTTTGCAGTCACTACCTCTGCTAGTTCTTGAACTGCTAGTTGGTTCCCAAGCCCCTTGCAGTTCCACACGATGCAACTCATTGCGCTTGGCGGGCTTGCAAACCAGCCTCTGCCAATATCGAATAGTTTTCCTTGTCTCCATTAGAAACCAAAAGATTTTTGCATGGTATTGAAGCAGCTAAATACAATACAGAACTGAGCTATCCAATGCATTGGATGAAATCACACTTCAGTTCTTCAGTTCATAGATGCTAGACTACTGTAGTTTAGTTTAGAATATGTATAGTTTAGTTAAACGACTGCCGTTTGTATATTTGTAGTTTAATGAATCTGTTATACTCTTTCCACGTGTAGAGATTAGATTGGTGAGAGAGTTAGTTATTTCTGTTTTGTTTTCTGTTTTGATTTCCCGCCTCTGTTCATCCTATATAAAGAACAGAGCAATGTAATTTTATTTCAATTGAATGAATAACAAGTTTACATCATAATCTTTCTCTCTCTGAGTTCTCTTTCATTATTGGTGTATCTTCAAGCTTGTGTTAGTTCAATACATGGTGACTCGCAGATGTCTATAACCATATCACTAGGGCGTTTTAAACCAATCTGATCTTCTAAGGTGGAAGTTTTACCTGAAAACTCCTGGATTATGCGCTTCCATTTTGTCTGTGATGAAGGTTTAACAATTGAAGGTGCATGACTCTGATTCGTCACATCTAGGAATGGACGTGCATGGGGTCTGTGGCTCGGCGCCTCACCAAGTGGCGGTTCTGCAGGCTACTGAGTAGGTGCTAGCTTATTTCTTAAAGTGTCCATATTAAATGGTTGGGAAATTTCAATCAACCGTGCTGCTCCCTCAGCGGATCCTGATTTTTTTGGCTTTTCATAAATACCCAGCTCCGTATCAATCTCATTTAGCTGCTCCTCAAAGTCCACTCCTTGATTTCCTCGGGCCTGGGCAGCTGAAAAGGAACTTCTGGTTACAGACACGGGATTATGGGGATTTGTGTTATTTATTTCCCCCTAATCCGCACCTGAAATGGAACTTTCCTTATGCGTTGGATCTGCTGTATTTGCCTTTGGAATGGAACCTGTCGCCACCGCCGGACTGAGTCTCATTTCCTTCCGCCACCGTGTGGACATGTTTTCAGCCCTCTCTTCATAGAACCCCGATACCCTGACCACATTTTTCTCTGGCGGACCTGACTGTGTAGCTTGTATCTAAGACCCAAACTGCTGTTCTTCCACCCTTAACGTGCCCTTGCTCTGAACTCAGGTGTCGCAGTCCCTGTCATTGTGATCAAAACAACTGCACCAATAGCATATGTTAGGTAAACGTTCATATCTGAAACTTACCCATATTTTTCCGCCTCCCTCAAAAGTGACAACTCTTCCTCAGCACAGCAGCTGGTACACATCCAAAGTAACTCTCACTCTAACATAGCTGCCTCCCTCGCTATCTGAAACTTTAGTTGATCGATCAACCCTTCCTATCGCTTCACAAATATCTTCTGCAACTGATTTGTTCTGATAGCCGATAGGGATGTTATGCACTTGGACCCAAAAAGAAACCTTATCAAACTTCAGATCCTCCAGAGGAGTTTGACCCTCATATCTCCCTAGGACGACCAGATATTTATCAAAACTCCAAGGCTCGCTAGAGAGAATTCGATCCACATCATCCTTGTTATCAAAAATGAATAAAGCCTTATGAGATCCTTCTTTACTCACTGTAAAACCGTTGTTTGCCCTTCATAGTGGCTTAAAAGTCTTCGCCACAGTATCCATACTTAAGGCTCGCTTGGTGAAAAATTGGGCTGCAATAATATGTTCATTGGAGCAGCGGTCTTTTTTGAAACAAACATCATCCCCCTCCTTTTCGGACAGGGAAAGGCAGTTCCAATGCCTCGTCAAATCATCCATAGGTCCACCAAGCAAGAAAAGTCGAAAAACAAACGTTTGTAATTTGAAGGAATAGTAGAAGAAAAGAAGAGACTGTTTCCCAAACTCCCTTACGTAAAACTATTACCCAAGGGAAGAAGAAACCTTACAAGAAGGTACAGCAATTCTACTGTCTAAGAGAAGGAGGAGAAACCACCTTTCTTAGCACAGAGAAACTCGTGTGTATTGAAAAAGATTATCAAGTTGCTTTGTACATTGGACTCTTGACTAAACCTTTTTTTTTTACTTCTCCATGTGTTAGTAGTGATTAGTAAAAATAAAAATTATATGGGTCTAAACTTATGACTCAGTACTATTTAGAGATTGAAAACAGCTAAATAAATTTTTTTTTTTTGAAAGGGAACAGCTAAATAAATTAAACTGTATAATAGGAACTCTTTAAATGTAACGGGCCATTTATTTTATTTTATTTTATTTGCACGTCCGAAGTTGGCGAGTGGGGACGTGAACTTATCAAAATATTTTTAATTAACTATGTAAAGTCTATGTTAATTAGCTTAATTCAATGACAAATTTGTACATATTTTATTTTTATTTTAATGTATTTTTCCAAAACTTTTTTTTTTTTTTTATACAAGATAGAATTCTACTCTAGCCTAATCTAAGTGTATATGTGTGTGAAGCTCCCTCCTGGAGACTTAATCCCGACCTTTGCCTCCCATACTCTACAAGCACTTGTACTTGTGGAGTGACCATCGCATCAAGGGTGTGCAGTGGTATTTTTTTCAAAACTTAATTGTAGTTAGGATAGATGTATTTGAGCCTCATTTACTATTTGGAAAGTTGCCTTCAAAATCTACTTTCGACTTAAAGCGATCTCAAGCTAGTTGCTCTACCCACAAGTGACATCTGGTAAACTGCCAGATCAAAGTGCTATCTAGGCAAGTCGCAACCATTTCGTGACTAGTTAAGTCATGACAAGGTCGTGAGTTGCACAATTAGTGTACTCTGTTTTTTGACAATATTTGGCCATTTTGATGATGCTAGCACACACGCTCATAGGTATTGTACATGGCCAGGTCTTTAGATAAGGGTTATTGCAAACTCTAGAACAAAAGTTGAATATCCAAGAGGCCACTATTAGGATTAGTGCTCTAAAATCCTATTATATGTTATATATGACATTATGTCATATGTAATAAAGTTGTTTTATTATTATCTAAAATAATGGTAATATGAATATTTGGATATTATCATATAGTTCTTGAGATGTATAGTACGTGATTTATGTGATTTAGTCACAGAAGATATAAAATACAAGTTCTTCGTAAACTCAAAATCTTAGTTCGTAGTCAATAATGAAATTGGACATTTCATTTGCGAAGACTATAACGTGCCAATTAAGATGATTTTTCTTCATTATACAAGTGCAGACTTCTAGTTGATATGTTAATATGTTTTAAGTGTATAAGACATATTGAATTGGACTACTATGAGATTTATTATTCTATTAACGACTGTCAAATGAATAATAAATCTTACGACTTTTATTTACATAAACTCTTAATCCTGAGGGAATAGTAAACCTGATCATGAAATATAGGTTGCTTTAATATATCAGAAGTGAGATCTAAACAAACGGTTAAAATCTCAGTATGTTTGGCAACTGCGCATAATATTGAAAGAATACTTATTCTCACGATGGAATTCATAGTCTCTTTATAGAGATATAAAATATTCCCTTAAGTTTAATGGGTTTAGTTATTTAAAGTGTTCAGCCTAACCACTTTAGTAAAGAGTTACTAAAATTTATATTTTATGAAATTAGATTTCATAAAATATATATGAATAACTTAAAGGATTAAAGCAGATACTAAAGGATCAAGAAGTAGTAATTTTCAAAGTGACAGTTACACATTATGACTTTGTATTACTATGAATATTTTCCTGAAGGGGTTAAATGTGTTAGGACATATGTGTTCCACATATTAGGAACATATGTCACTATTTTATATAATTGGCTAATTTTTTTACAAAACACACTTTACTTGTAATTTGGTAGATTTATGATGTGTTTAACGCTTCAAGAAACAAGGTTTCAAGTTCAAGTGTTAAAACTATGCAAGTCTATCCAAGAATCAAGTGTGAAAAGTGCTATTCATTAAATCTCGACAACTAGCAATCTATCAAGACTTAGAAGCTGTCTGAATCTCGTGGCTCGATAGCATCTTGACAGATAGGGTATCTGTCAAGGTTTATGAAACTCAAATTTTCGAGTCTGTTTTTCATCCAATCTGTGATTATATGTTTGGGCTTTCTTTTCTTACAACCCTAGATATATATACAGATTATTTTAAGGGCCGTTAAAGGTGACACAAGTTGCACAAGTGTTGAGTAAAGTTTTATTCAAGCAAATTGTGGCCGGAGATAGAATTTGCCCTAGTTCATCTTCCTTGTAAAGAAGCTGCTGTGTTTGTACACCGTAGGGTTTGTGACCAATGAGTTTTTTGATCTTCATCATGTGATGAACTGAAAAACTTTGCAGCCAACAACCTTCTCTAGTTGGTGATTGAAGTCGCGTACCGGGATCCGCATAATTGGTTAGTCACGTACTGGGAGCCGTGCATTGGGTATTGGGGTAAGGGTTCAACTGTAAGTTGGTATAAGGTACTAAGATTCCTTTACTTGTAACTGCTTGTTTTGATAATAGTGGATTCTCGGAAGTGGCGATCTTAAAATCACCCGGTGGGGTTTTTGTCATGCAGGTTTTCCCTATTTGAAAACAAATCACCTATGTCAAATTTATTTTCCGTTTCACTTTAGTTTATCGGAGATTTGTTTGTGTTACTATACATTTTGCATGTTAATTTGATTAATTAATAAACTTGGGTAATTAATCAATTAATTTATCACAATGGGTCAATTCGTTTTTGGCCTATCAAAATGTTTAATGAAGTCTTGGGATATAATTTATTAATAAGGTCTAGAGTGCAATTATATTATATAGTAGTATTAAATATAATTAATGGTAACTTTAAGATTATCAATAGTTGACAAATAAGTCAAAAGCCCATTAGAGCTAGAGCTTTATTTGTCCATTTTTTATCACATTCCAAGCCACACACTAAAGACCGATTAGGCTGGCCCAAAAGGCTAACTCAATTAGATAATTAATTATTTATTTAATAAGAGTTATTAAATAAAGTAATTGCTATGTGCAGAAATATATACGTATGATTAAAAAGAGAAATATTTAGTTTTTTTTTTTTTTTTTTCAAGAAATTTTGTGATTTTCTTGAACAAATACATATATAACTGATTGAGAGACCACACATCTTGGGCACATTTTGGAATTTGAGTGAAGATTGTACTTGGGAAGACTTTCAATCTTATTCTTTGTTTTGAATTTCGCTGCATCAAGGTACGCCTTCTTATTCTTTGTTTGTAAAATTCAAATGTTCCATGTTATCTCACATGAATGAAGTAGATCCATTTATTTTAGCTGCATGTTTTTTGTATGAGATACAAAACTGTATTTTCATATATTTTCCCAACAGCCACCTCTCATAAGAGAAGAGAGAATTGTTGGTTGTTGAGCAAAAACACTCCACATCTCTTTTCCATCTCTTTCAATCCTTGATTGAGATGTGAATTCCCTTCATCTCACCTATTCATAGTCCTTGTGAGTTGTGGTGAAGGTTCTTGAAAATTTCAAAAGCCAAAAGGAGAAAGGGCAGAGAAGCTAGTTATGAGCTGGAGCTTGGAGAGCTGAGTACATTTAAGCTTATGGGCTTGGAGGGTATATAATATTCTATTGTACTACAACTATCTTGTCAAGTGGAGTTTTTCAACGGTGTGGTTAGGAGAAAAGTTTTTCCCCCAAGTTTTGGGTTTTTCTCTTCCTAAACAGTTCTTAGTGTTTAACCATAGTTTGCATGCTTTTACTATTTTCCATATTGCTTTACAATTTACTAGAAGAAGAAGTTTTATTTGGTCATTTAACATCAATTTTATTCTCTCCATTGTTGATCCATATTCTCATTGTAAAGTTGTGATTTTCAACTATGTTTTGTTGGTTTTAATTTTGTGTCGAATTTGATTGTAATTAGTCAATCATTTCCCTGTATGCTTGTGGGATTTAATGTAAGGGTGGAGTGTAAGAATTTAGTGAAAATTTGTGAAGAGCAGTGAAGTTCGCGACTTGCTCACGACTACCTTGCAAGTGGACAACCTGTGAAAGGTTACGTGAGAAGCACATGCTGGAAGCTGAGTAGTTAAGTGCAAGGAGCAATTTCGAGAATCATTTCGCAAGTGGACCAACTCACGAGATGACCCGTGAAACTCACTTCTTAGATGTTTTTAAATGTGCTTTCCTATTTTCTTTACCGACATTATATAAGCTCACATTACCCACGAAATTGTAAGGAGACTTTTAGAGAGAAAACCTTAGAAATACACTTGAGAGTTAGAGATTGTAAACTTACAATCATTTATACAATTTCTCTTAGTTTTCCTCTACTCCTACTTCTCAAATTACAAAATTTTGAGAGCTTTTTAGCCCAAACACATACCTCACCCAATCTAAGTGTTGAGAATTGTTTTGGTGCATGTGGGAAGCACTAGAAGAAGCTATTGATTAGTGGATGCAATTTGGAGCTAATTGCGGGATCTAGATAATTAGTGAAGACATGACTCGATGAAGAATATTGGGAGTTGAAATTTGGAGGACTCAGGTACATTGGGTAGATTAGGGTTGGAGGGTCTTTTTGATATCCTGGTACTCTAAATTTATTCACTAGTTGATCATTTTGGCTTTGAGGGCCTTCGGTTTCCTTTTTGATAACATGTTTCGATGGTATCTTGTGTTTGCATATCTCTTCCCTTACTTTTTATGCTTTACATTTATTGTTTATTATTTATGATTATGCACTAGAGAGTAGTTTTAGTTTATTGCTTTTTGTAAAGTTGTGATTTACAACTATGTTTTTTGTTGGCTTTAATTCCATGTCAAATTTGATTGTATTTTTATTCAATCATTTTCCTGTATTTTTTGTGGGATTTGATGTAAGGTTTGAGTATGAGAGTTTGGTGAAGATTTGTGAAGAAGGTGAATTCGCGGCCAGCTCATGAGAGAACAACCCGCAAAAGACCACGTGAGAAGCACATGCTACAATCTGAACAGTCTCATGCCGAGCTGGATTTCACAAGTTACTTCACAACTTAGGCGAAGTCACAAGTGACCCGCGAAACTCACTGCCTGAATTTTTTAAAGTGTGTTTTCCTCATTTCTTTACCAGCACTATATAAGCCCACATTACCCACAAAATGGTAAGGAGTTTTTCTAAGGAACTTTTGAGAGAGAAAACCTTAGCAATATACTTGAAAGTTAGAGATTGTAAACTCACAATCATTTACACAATTTCTCTTAAGTTTTCCTCTACTCCTACCTCTCCAATTACACATCCTTGAGAGGTTTTTAGCCTAAACACTTACGTTGCTTAATTTGAGTGTTGAGAGAAGTTTTGGTGCATGTGGGATGCATTGGAAGAAGCCATTGATTGGTGGATGCAATTTGGAGCTAACTGCGGGATCTGGATAACTAGTGAAGATATAGCTCGGTGAAGCCCGTTGATAGTTGGAACTTGAAGGGTTCAAGTACATTGGATAGATTAGGCTTGGAGGGTGTTTTTGATATTTGTGTACTCTAACTTTATTCACCAGTGGATCGATTTTGGCTTGAAGGGTTGCGGAGAGATTTTTCGCCGAGTACTTCGGTTTCCACTTCAATAACACGTCTCAGTGTCATCTTATATTTGTATCTCTCTTCCCTTACTCTTTAAGTTTTATATTTGTTATTGCTTGCTTATGGTTGTGGCTTAGAGAGTAGTTCCGATTATTGTGTATCATTTATTCTTGTCCCACACTTAAATAAGTTAGGGTAAAAGCAATTAAGCCATTTTTAAAATTGGGGGTTTAAACAAGTTATAGTGTTTTACATTATTTGAGTTTTCACACTTCGTTTACTCTTATTCCACGCTTAGTTAAGTAAAACAAAAACAATTGATCCGTAAGTTTAAAATTGGGGGTCCAATTAAGTTATAGTGTTTTACATTATTGAGCAATCACACTTAACAAACCGACCATAATTTTTTATGACTTCAACAATTGGTTATAGAGTGCAGCCACCTCAACAGCTATAGCTCAATGAAAAAGAAATCATAAAATTATTGAATCATAGACTTATTCCTTCGTTTTTTAAATTCAGTCAGCAAATTGCCATGTGATGATCACAGCAGTTCCTTGAAATCTGCTGCTTTAGGTTCCATATAAAATCGCACATACGTTGCACAGTATCTCTGAACCAAAACTAAACATTATCAGCTTTCTCTTTACGATATGGCTACATCAAATCTTTTCACTTCTTCTTTCTTTCTCTGTTTCGTGTTTGTATTTTTTGTCCTAGACACCGCAAATGCGCAGGGACTAAAAGTAGGTTTTTATGCAAAGACATGCCCAGAAGCCGAGATCATTGTTAAAAAGGTCATAGCTCAAACTATATCAGAAGCACCTTCACTTGCTGGCCCTTTGCTGAGAATGCACTTCCACGATTGTTTCGTTAGGGTACGTTACTGAATGTCTCATATTTATTTTGTGGCATTTTGTTTGCCCCTGCAGAATTTTTATTTTATTTTAACACTCATGGCTTTGTCTATAGGGTTGTGAAGGCTCTGTGCTTTTGAATTCTTCGACAAAACAAGCTGAAAAATACGCAGTTCCAAATCTTAGCCTTCGGGGATTTCAAATTATCGATAAAGTCAAGTCTGCACTAGAAAAGGCATGCCCTGGTGTAGTTTCATGTGCAGACATCGTGGCTTTAGTAGCTAGGGATGTGGTTGCTGCGGTAATAAAAAAAATTATCCTTCCAATTAATTTGTTAATAAAATTAGTGTTTCTTGTAACATAATATATAATTATATGGAATTTATAATTCTTTCAGAGTAAGGGACCATCCTGGGAAGTTGAAACTGGAAGAAGAGATGGAATAATCTCAAACTTGACAGAGGCCCTGCTAAATCTAATTCCGCCATTTGCTAACATTACTACATTGAAAAATGATTTCCTACAAAAGGGTCTAAGTGTAAAAGACCTAGTAGTGTTATCAGGTACTTAAACACCAAGAAATATTATTATTGTTAATTTTATTGTGCAAAATTATAGTTTTAGTAAAAAAAAAAAAAAAAATGTATATTTACTTAGAAATGCGACTAATTTAATTAGTTGTTTTGTTATTAATTCAGGTGGACACACAATTGGGACTTCTCACTGCTCTTCCTTCACTAACCGTCTTTACAACTTCACCGGAAAGGGCATCGTGGGCGATGCCGATCCTACATTGGATCCCAACTATGTTTTGAGATTGAAGAGCAGATGCAAGCCAAACGATGTGAACACACTCGTAGAAATGGATCCAGGAAGCTTCAAGACATTTGATGATGATTACTACACTCTTGTGACTAAGAGAAGGGGTCTCTTCCAATCAGATTCAGCTCTTCTTAATGATCCTGAGACAAAAGCATATGTCAAACTTCAAGCCTCTACTCATGGATCTACTTTCTTCAAAGACTTTGGAGTATCAATGGTGAATATGGGTCGGATTGGAGTTCTCACAGGAAATGCTGGTGAAATCAGGAAACAATGCAGCAGGGTCAACTAATTAGGGACTAGGAAATTAAACCTAGCTAGGAACAGAATTGCAAGAAGTTTCCTGCATTGTCACGGTTGTAATTTTAAATAAACTTGGGTTGCTCAATGTTATATGAGCTTTATTAATATTGTTTGGTCATTCCAAAATAAAATTTCTTTTTTGATTGGTTTTTGAAGTCTTAAAATTTGTGTATAGCCTTTTTTTCTCATGTGGGTTTTTCAACTAGGCCATTGCTTGTGGGCACAAAAAGTCACAAGATTCTTCGTGCATTATTTACCAATTTTATGTCTAAATAAATTCAACTGTATAATAAGAACTCTTTGAATCTAACTGCCCAATTTTATTTATTTTTGGATAATAAATTTAATTTGAAGAAGGGGAGTGGGGACTTGAATTTATCAACTTTTATCTGATTAACTGCATTTGAACTGACAACAAATATGTTTAATCTACGTGGTTGAGCTAAAAAGTTTATTTATTTATATGGTGATCAATAAGTAATTTCTTTAGAGAAGATAAAGATACAAGTTGTGGATTAGAACCCTTTCAATTACAATAGCAATGGACTCGTATCCATTTTATAATCATGGTTTAGTTTTCAGGCATCTAAGGGTTTATAATTTGTGATATATATAGTTTAAAATTCCATTCAAGTAAATAAAAAAGGCCAACCGGATAACCACTACCGTTGTTTCTTTAGACATAAATTAGCGGTTAAAATTGTCTTAATGAATATATATATATATATATCAAGAACATGAAAACACCTAGCTAGGACCATCATGTACTTTTGAATAAACAGGGTTGGTCAATGTCATATGAGCTTTATTAATTAATAGATTATTTGGTGAATGTTAATTATTTTGAGCGTCTTTCAGGGGAATGAGACGTGAACTTATCCATTGTCATTTGATATCTCTGCATTTGTACTGACTACAAATATGTTTAGGTCATATTTGGTATGGTGTAACACATCCTGTAATGAAATGGTTATATATAATATATATACATATGAAACGAAGACATTTAAATTTTAATTGATCTTATACTATTTTGTTGTATAAATTATTTATTTCTAAAAATAGTATAATATATAGTTATTTTTAAGTAACTGTAACAATTTTTAAAATTATTATTTTTGAAAATACAAACTTTTCATGTGCATAATATTAGTAGAAGTAACAATTCTATAAATAAACTTATGCATATGAATAGTTATTACTTATTTCATTACAATATCTTTTATTTTTAGTAATAAAAATTACTATTCTTATTACAGTCTCCATCCAGTATTCCAAATGTGTCCTTAATTTGCAAAAGTAAGCTGAATAAGTTTCCTCACACTACTTAGGAATAGCAAGGTCCTAATGTTCTAGTCCATGACTCGCCCAAACACATTTCTTACATCTAGGGAAGAAATTTCTACAATTTAACATTTTTGGCGAATAAGAAATTTCATTAGAGAAGGCCTCTCCATTTCATAAGAATCAAACTGCATCCATTTATAGCTAGGAATTAATTTTCAGCGACGAACATAGTGCCACCTCATATTGAATTCCATTTCACCAAATAAGAAAATCCAACCAGATAAGCTCTGACATTGTCTCTTTAGGCTGAAGTAAGTAATTAAAATTGTTTAATGAATTAGGTCAAGATTTAAAAAAACATGTATATATATATATAATGAAGTATTGTTAGTTCATGAATCACAATAGCTGCATGATTTTCTGGCGCTAAGTCAGAACAGCCTGCCGGTCTAATTAGATCCATGCATGTGATTGTCGTAATCCCATATATATAGAAAATGCTAATAGTTGCCCTTAGGAAATTGGTTAACAATCCATTTAAGGAAAGTTTTTATAGCCAAAAAAAAAAAAATTTAATGTTATGACAGTCTTTTTTTTCATTTCTCATAAAAATAGTGTCAAAACTTTCTTAAAATTGATTATTAACCATTGCCTTAAGGACACTTGTTAGCATGACCATTTTTAAATTAATTAAAACTAGTTTCTATAATTTTTTCCTAAAATAATGTCTCACGGAATCACAGGAAAATGAAGTCATAAGCACATTGTTCACAAGCTAAAAATTATTCCTTAGTTTGTATACACTGATTCTGCTTCAACATGATTAATTAATTATTTTAAATACAAAACTTCGTACCTACTTATTACTCAAAATATTTTATTATACCCGATTAGCTAGGCTAATTAATGCCAATAACGCATTAATAAAATAGTATATACATATAGCTACATTTTTAGATTGTTTAATCTTCTTCATTTTTCATCGGCAAAGCACATGCATGGCTGATTCTAATTCAGTTAATTGCTGGCAAAGCAAAATAATGTTAAAGAGAACAATATTAATTATCAAAGACCAGCCGATTTTATTATTATTTGTTTTTCAAGGTCACTTGATTCCAGGAACACCCTGACCAAGTTTGATACTTGTGGATTAGTTTAAGACTATATACCTGGCTAACACGATCCCCTAATCTTAGACTCTTTTTCAACACGTAAACCAGTTCTCCAGTTAGCTTTAGAATGGGCAAAACCTCTCTTGTACTAAACCTTAGAGTTAGAGTTATGGTTTCCACTAACAGGGCCTCTCTACATGGACGTGGCCTGGTATCAACATAACACATTTAGGCTATCAACACAATTAGTGGCTGGTGCCTTGGGCCAATGAGACTCTAATATGGGGAGTATCTTGGGTTTAAATCATCCCTCCCTTACTAAAGACGTGTTGGTACTCCTTATACTTTATCAAAATAAGGTCTTAGCTTGAGAGCAGTTAGGAGTTACTATGATTATGCCTAATTAGGTAAAAAAGTTACACTGGTCACCCTCTTTTAACCTTTTTTTTTTTTTTTTTTTTTTTTTTTTTGGGTACTAAAAAAACACACACTAGCACATTTAGGCAGATTTACATTATATATCTGCTGCTATTTTTGGATCAAGTATTTCAGTGAACTCTTGTTCTTGATTGAATTGAAATAGCCTTTTTCTTTAAGCACAACATGGTGAAACGAGTAGGATAGCATTGAAAGGTGTACCAGATCTAGGCACATGAAGACTTAGAGTCATGATATCAAAATAAAACTACCACATGTTTATCGGCAATTGCATCTCCAGCAGTATAGGCATTTTCTCACCTAAGTGGGAGAGTAAAATTATATTTTCATTTTGCCTACTTATTTTTCCAAGACATTTAAAGAGGCATCTTTATCATTTCTTAATCATCTTATAAAATACTATCCTCATCATATGCGCTTTTGCACATACAATTAGGTTATTTTTTTGGGGGGTTTAGTGTACATGAGATTAAGAATTAAAGAAATCGGAAATTCAAAAAAAAAAAAAAAGAGAAAAATTAAATAAAAGAAACAGGTGTGTCATGAAAAAAAAAAAAAAGGATGGTGGCCTTGAGGGAAATATCAAAGTGGAAGGAGAAGTTTTTTTATTATTTTTTTCTAGTTTTAATTTTTGGATAAATTTGTTTCAAAAAAATGGATTAGTAGGAGAGTATCCTATTTTGTAAGTATTTTAGGTGGAGTTGAAGATATATTTTTATTAGATTGTCCTTAACTTTTATCGTTATTAAACGTAGAGTTTAGGAGTATTTTTAAACCACATAAAAGTCAAGATAAAAAAAAAGAACCCTCTTATGGATAGTATAGATTATTTTTTCTTTTCTTTTTTTCTTTTTTTTTTTAAAAAATTCTTTTACTCAAGTCAACTACGTTGGTGACCTTCGATACCAAACTTCTTTGTGATATATATTGCATTTTTCAAAACCTGTTTCTTAGCCTTAGTAAATAAGTAGGAGCATTTTCAGGGGTACATGCAAAAGAAACGAGAAAATGTATAAATAAAACATTATAAATCGGAATATTTTAAAGTACACATGACATTGGAGATTGGACCCAAGTCCACGCTACATATTCCACCTAGTATTCGTACATACACTTTCCACACGCTGTAGGAAATCTTTATTAAGGCTGCACTATCTTTAAAAAAGACAAGGCTACTATTGCTTGTCATTCATAAGTGTGATAATTTCTAATAGAATGATGCAACTTATTGTTAAACACATAGTATTAGATTAAGTGTAAGTTTAATATCAGCTTATTTAGACTTTTGTTGAAAATGTACTATTATATATTTATATTTTAAAAAAGTAAGATTTTGAAAAACTGAAAACTAAAAACTTAATAAAAAATTTGAGGGCAAACAGACGCTTAATCTTCAGATGAAGATTAATTATGTGGGCTATAACATGGCTTGAAGTCGATTCAATTTGTGGTCTAAAAATTTGCAATTTATCTTTCTTTTTTATCTTTTTTGATGGGTATTCTTATGAGGTTTAATTTTATATATATTGACGGAAAAGTTTAATTATATCTGTATTTGAAGAATTTAATATAGTAAGATTGTGATCTGATTGCTACTTTGTTTCTATATCTACTTTTTATAGATTTTTTTTTTTTTTTTGTTTTTTTTTTTTTGGGAGATGTTTTTTCTTAGTGAATAAAGCAATTTAAAGTTGGTCTTTCTCAAATAATTAAATCTCATCTGGATAAAGCCTAACATCTGAGAAAGGATTTGACCCAAAGCATATATGGATGAATTATGTTTATCCCACATATTAATTTTTATCTCAATTTATGCTACCTCGGGCTTCACAACACAAGATAAATCTGATTATGATAGCCCAAAAAGTGTAGTTCTCCCAAAAATTTCCTCAAAATTTTTGTTTCTTTTTTAAACCTCGACAGATAGGAGGTGTCGAACAGCTATCGAGCAAATGTTGAGCACACGGGCTGAACAACTTCTAAAACCTCGACACATGCTAGCTGTCAAGTTTTAATGAACTTGCACTTCTCAGCTTGTTTTTTGGACAGACTTGATGACTTCAACACTTGATCTTGAAACACAGTTTTTTGAAGTATTAAAAACATCTAGATCTACCCAATTACAAGTAAAATGTGTTTTGTCAAATAATTAGTCAATTACATAAAATAGTGACATATGTTTCAAGTGAATCACATATGTCTTAACAATCTCCCCATTTGGTAATCCATGACAAAACCACAACAAACAAATGAACATATGAGAGAAGTCATAAATCACTCAACTCATATTCACTTGTTGAATACAATAAAATCTATCCTAACACAAAATCTTGAAAAATTTTGCAAGAGAGTTTATGGCAAGTAGATTTTGACAACTTGTTTTTTTGAAATACTTTAAACAAAACTTATCAATGCATCTTTATGTGAAACAGAAATAATAGATTGCATACAAGTAATAAGAAGCATGTGCATAAAGAGAAAAAAGAAACAACACATGTAAGGGGTAGGTGAAAGAAAAACATACATCCACATATAGAGAAGGATAAGTACAATGTATGTCAATAAATGGTCATAAGATCTAAGGTACAAGAACAATGTATCTATAAAAGAAAGAAAAGAAAAGATACATAAAATTCTCACTACATCCCTCAAGATATCAACACTCCCCCTAACAAAAATGTCTATACTAACAATGTCCTATACTAACTCTCCCTCTAAGTATGACTACTCTTATATACCAAAACTACTCCCTCTTTTTGTCACGAGTGACAAAGGGTAGAGTGTCAAGTAGACATCTCATCGGTAGAGCTAGCATCTCCATCATCATCATCATTAGAAGCATCATCGCCATCACCATCATCATCATCCTCATCCTTAGAATCAGAATCGGAAGCCGCTGGAGGAGGTGGTGGAGGAGCAGCCTTCGGAGCAAAACCACCCATAGTCGCCTGTTGTCGTGCGATATGACCAACCCGAACGTTCACCTGATACAGCTCTATAGAGAGTGTATCAAGGAGAGCATCCATACACTGAAGCTGCACCATGATGTCTACTAGTGACACATTGCTCGTGGAAGAGGCGGGAGTTGATGTGGATCGAGCAGATTGAGATGGAGCCGGACGGGTGGGAGTTGTTGAATCCATCTATTGCGACTTGAACTGCGCCTCGCTACGTTTTACAAAAGCAGCATCTATGGCACAAATATGAGTGAAGTGGTCGGACAAAGGAAAAGGGACGGAAAAATGGTGTAATATCCTCATGATAACGGAAGGAAAGATGAGCTTATCACGGGACGTCGAATCTAGATAAACATCTATAATGGAAAGAATAAAATGAAAAGGAAAATCAATAGTAAGATGCTTAAGAAGGGACAATAAAAACCGAGCACAAGGCTCTGTAATGGAGTTATAATGAGAGAAAGGATGGAGTACAAAAGTCATCACCATGTTCAAAAACCACGGACC
Source organism: Quercus rubra (assembly GCA_035136125.1). Lineage (NCBI taxonomy): Eukaryota > Viridiplantae > Streptophyta > Magnoliopsida > Fagales > Fagaceae > Quercus > Quercus rubra. The sequence goes on along the minus strand of CM068734.1, from coordinate 10,501,034 downwards.
TTTTGCAAAGGCCAAATAGTAAGTGAACTGGCGCTCACCCCACTCAGAAGGACGTTCACAAAAAGCGGATTTGAGCTCATCCTTGGACACAGTCCACAGACGCTCATAACCAGGGTAGTTAGGGAACTCTACCCTAGGAACCCAAAACACATCCTCAAGAAGCTGCGGTGTGACAAGAATGCGCGTACCTCGAAAGCGAGTGAAGAAAAGAGGTATTGAATGATCAATCTCGTGCATGTTGGAGTAAAACTCCTGCATAAGCATGAGACGACAGGTGACCAGGTCATCACACAGTGACTCCCATCCCCGAATGTGAATGACATTGGGAAGGTTGGTGTCGACGAAGTCCACCAGAATGACTTGGCATTCCGAATGATTGCCGCGTCTAGAAAAGTTCTCCGAGAATGCCTTATGGGCATCATCATCATGGAATTGAAGAGAGATAGGAGTAGAATCAAAAGATGAAGAAGCTTTGGAACGAAGAGGGTTCCAAGTCGGAGTAGATTTATGCTTAGGTTCCATAAACATGACTAACGTAAGTACAAAGAAAGGGAGAGAAAAAGAGACAATTAGAAAAGCTCCAAAACAATTCAAATATAGCAAGTATATTGAAATGGAGTACGTATGCATGGGAAATGCATGAACATGTGACATGCAAAGTAAATTGCATCATGGGCTCAACCCAATTCAATCCTACCAGCACACAATCAATTGCACACATCTAAAATGCATAATAATACTGTTATTATGCTAATGTGATGCAATGCATGAGATTTTAAACTTATTTAAGCAAAACCCATCCCAAAATTTCAACAAACACCCATCAATTTTGAAAAACCTCAAATTTTTTTAAAATCCCCAAAACCTAAGTTTCAAAACATGAAATGCATAAAGAATGAGAGATTAGAAGCTTACCAAGTGAAGAAACTCTTGAAAAAGCTTGAAGAAACCTTAAGGAGAAGATTGGGAGTGAGATGAGAGTGTTTGGGAGAAGAAGAGATAGAGCTATTAAGAGAGAGATCAAGATAAATGAGGTTCAGATCACACGAGGAAGAATATATAGAACCTCAGTAAAGCTCGAAAAATGAAGGTGTCGAGCAAGGTGTCAAGGATTTGGTCGTCGATAGATACAGGTGTCGAGCAAGTGTCGAGGTACAAAAACATCAGACATAAAAGATGAGGCTCGATCGATCCACCAGCTGTCGAGAAGCTATCAAGGGGACAGGAACTTTCTCGATCGATCCACTAGGTATCGAGGAGGTGTCGAGATTGCGATAAGAAAAAGTTTAGAAGCTCAATAGATAGCCAGGTGTCAAGGAGGTGTCGAGCTAGCTTTTAAAATTAGTTTTTCGAGAAGAGAAAAACACAGACATGAATGCAATCAAACATGCAACTCAACCAATGATCCAAACACCATATTAACCTCTCAAAATCATCTCTCAACAACAATTTTAAGCACATGGATCCCAAAAACACACACACACACACTAAATAAGTCTAACCAATTTTATATTTCAAAAATAAGTCAAGATAATTTAGTGAGCATACATTAACACATGTAAACCTTGTGATGACCAAATCACATTGTACCTACACATGTATCAAGAGTAGCAAATAATATTGCGTGTTGTGTGTGAAAAATATCGCAAGATTGCATAAGCGTATACATGTTATGACGATTTGAGATATGAGAAAATCATTTTAACTCACACACGACCATAACTATTTGATGGGGACTATCACCTTCGAGGTACATCCTATAACTCTCACATCTCCTAGTATACACGCTTGAAATCATATTAAAAGCATTTTGATCTTTTTGCTTTTTATTTTTCTTTGCATATTTTTCTTTTTAAGCAAATCATGAATGGGTATATAAGAGATAGAAAAGAAATACCAAATTATGTTAAACTTTTAACATTCCAATTTTACTATGCCGAAACACACAAATGTCATTGACATTGCACTTTTGTTATGCCGAAGCATATAGATGTCATTTAATGATTGGCGAGCAACAGTGGTGAGATGATTATTTATGCCTTTCTCTTAGGATTTTTTAGTTCTTCTTGTCAAAAAGAGTAATATGAGTGTTAAGCACAAGAGATAACTTAATCTTACTCATCATAAACAAGAGCCACAAAACTCACTTGCTTAGTTGTGCATAGAGATGCTCATTTAAGCTAAAAAAGATATAAAGTTTAGAAAACTTTGTTTTAATGGCCATCTAAGGTACACAAGTACCAATGTACACAAACACACATTGTTTTTGTATTTTTCTGATTTTTCCTTTTTATTTTTATTTTGAAAACAAAAAAAAAAAATAAAAACTAAACAACCAAACAAAAACGAACAAACAATATGAAAGCATGAAAGAAAGATGCATATGCATGAAGGCATGATAGAAGGGTGCAAATGCATGAAGGCATGATTCCAAAAACAGATAAGAAAGCTAGAAAGAAAGTCCAATTTTAGATAGAAAGAATTAAAGCAAAGGACAAACAGAAAGACAATTAAGTCTTAGGCTCCTTTCTCACCCACACAGCATGAGTCTTTGGTCGTGAAGATAAAAAAAACGCGTGTCCTAGTATGTCTACTAAAGGACATAGAAGAATTAAGATTCTCCTGAAATTGAGTTAAAAAGCTCAAGGCTTTTAATAACTCTCCAAACAAAGGTATAGGTCCTTGAGAGGAAACTTCTAACCGTTTGGACACTTGCTTTTGAGGATACAACTTAAAGCAATTAGGACGAATGTGTCCAGAAACACCACAATAGTGACAAACATGAACAGTTTTAGAGCTACTCGACTTCCTAGAAGGAGGTCTAACCTTAGAGGTTGACAGAGACCTCAACTTAGGATAATTTGGCCTAATATGACCAACAATATGACAATGATGACAAATGGGGACACATTTAGAATTTTTATTCAACCTAGTAGGAGTTTTAGACATAGGTTTAGAAACTTCAACAAAAACATCAGATTGTTTACCTTTGTCTATTCTAGCAATATTAGCCTTCAACTTTTCATTATTCCTTTTAAATGGAGGAATACAAAAATCTTTTTCTTTTGAGTTAGGCTCAACAACAAGTTTGGCACTAGTTAATTTTTTAATTTCAGTTTTAAATTCAACTAGTTGTTCTTCCAAACTCTTAATTTTGTCCACCTGAGATGAAATTTGATTTTTAAAATTCTCATTCAAATTATTGGCTTCATCCAATTTTGCAATCAAATCATCTTTTTCAAGTTTGACCTTTTTAAATTTAGCTTTTAATTTTGTAGAACATTCAAGAGATTTCATGACAACATGGGTCAATAGATCACACAGCAATTATTAAAACCTAATCAGAGTGTGCCTGCTCTAATACTACTTGATAGGCCAAAGACGTATTGACCCCTTGTGATTAAATTAATTGATTAATTAGCCAAGTTTATTAATTAATCAAATTAACATGCAAAGTGCGTGGTAGCACAAACAAATCACCGATTAAACTAAGTGCAGGGAAAATTAAATTGACACGGTGATTTGTTTATGAATGGGAAAAATTAACACGGCAAAAACCCCATCGGGTGATTTTAAAGTCACCACTCCCAAATTTCCGTTATTATCACAATAAGTGGTTACAAGTAAAGGAATCTTAGTACCTTATACCAACCTACAGTTGAACCCTTACTCTAATACCTAATTGGACTTGTTCTGTAGTGACAATTTCTCCTTTTGATGCACGACTCCTAAGTACATGACTAACCAATTGTGCGGATCCTAGTACATAACTTCAATCACCAACTAGAGAAGGTTGTTGGCTGTAAAGTTCTTCAGTTCATCCATTACGATGAAGATCAAGAAGATGCTTGGTCACAAAACTCTTCAGTGCACAAACATAGCAACTTCTTCAAAAGAGATGAATTAGGGCAAAACTTTGTCTTTGGTCACAATTTGCTTGAACAGACTTTTCTCAAAGCATGTGCAACTTGTGAACTCTTTGACGACCCTTAAAATAATCCTTTTATATGTCTAGAGTTAGGAGAGAAGAAGTCCCAAAGATACATTCACAGATTCAAAGAAAACAGATCAGAATTTCTGTTTCTTTTTTAAACCTCAACAGATAGGAGGTGTCGAGCAGGTGTCGAGCACACGGGCTAAACAGCTTCTTAAACCTCGACACATGCTAGCTGTTGAGTTTTAATGAACTTGCACTTCTCAGCTTGAATCTTGAACAGACTTGATGACTTCAACACTTGATCTTGAAACACAGTTTCTTAAAGTATTAAAAACACCTAGATCTATCCAATTACAAGTAAAGTGTATTTTGTCAAAGGATTAGCTAATTACATAAAATAGTGACATATGTTCCTAACAAGTGAATCACATATGTCCTAATAGTTATCTCTAACTGGGCCTCTATATATGGACATGACCCAGTATTAACACAACACATTTAGACTACCAACACATATGATTAGTGGCTTGAGCCTTAGGCCAGCGAGCATGCGTTTGGGAGTTGCTGTTTGAGCGTTTTGCGTTTGGGAGGGGCACTGTTCATGGACTAGCCATAAAGTGAAAAATGGAAACAAGTTTTAGCAACAGTATTTTGTCATTTTAAAATTATTTTGCTACAATGTTTTCAGTATTAAGTTTTCAGCAAATAAACAGTATCAAAACACATCCTGAGACTCTAATATGGGGAGCATCTTGGGTTCAAATCACTCCTCCCATACTAGCGACATGTTAGTATTCTTTATATTTTATCAAGATGAGATCTTGGCTTAAGAGCATTCACTCAGGAAATTCTACTCTATCTTATTTTACTATCTCAAAAAGCCATTTTATCAATTATACAATATCATTTTACAATACATCCAACAACCCAACTTTTATTTTCCTATTCTACTCATTAAAATAATATATCTACACAATAAAATATATTTTTCCTTTTCTGTATTTTCCCAATTTTCTCCTCCACCTTCCTTCAACCTTTATCACCACGCCCTCGCTGCCTAGTCACCACCACCACGCCTCTACCATGCCCACCACTATCCACTGCCCACCAAAATCCTACCAAAACAAAAACCCATATTAAAAAAAAAAAAAAAAACCAGTGTCACAACAAAAACCCAGAAACATAACAAAACCCATCGGAATCCACCCCCATCTCCACCACGCATGACATCGTCGTGACCTCGCCGTGACCCATGACCTCGCCGTGACCCACGTTGATCTCCACCAAACCATCACCAATCTGAGCAACCAAGAAACCCAGCAACACTAGACCTAAACACTGGCAATCTTTGACGACTAACAAAACCTAACATCACCTGACTTGAAAGAACCATGACCCATAACCCACTTCAGCCATACCCACCTCTTCCTTTAAGCACCGGTCACACACACACCAAAAAAAAAAAAAAAAAAAAAAAAAACCTACCGATCCATCGGCATGAAGGTCCAACCACCTGCAGAAAGAGAGAGAGTGAAAGTTGAGAGCAATTCACAAATAGAAAGGGAGACGAAATGTGAGGAAAGAGAAAGAATTAAGAAGTCTGACATAGAGGAGAGAGAAAGAATAAATCAGATTAAAAAACATATCCAAAAGTCTACAATGCCATTCTACATGTAGAATGGCATTGTAGCAAGATTGTAAAAAAAATTTACAATTTTGAGCATTTGTAATTCCAGATGTGGGAGGTTTTTGAAGGAAAAATTCTAAATAAATATTGCATTTACAATCCGGGGTGTGAATGCTCTAAGAGTAGTTAGGAGTTACTATGATTACGCCTAACTAGGTAAGGAAGCTACATTGGTCACCCTCTTCTAACATTTTTTTTTTTTTTGGGTATTAAAAAAGCATACACACTTGCACATTTAGGCTGATTTAAAGCAATTACATCAACTTGTCTATAATTGTGCAAAATGGAAAAAGTAGCTAATTTTACACAATTTGAACAAAAAAACACCCACACCAGCTTGTGCATAATTGTGCATTTATGCACAATTGCTACAGTAACCGTGCATATATGCACGGTTATTGTAGCATGTGTATTTATTATTTTATTAATTTCCGTTCGCACATTTTTTTCTCTCTCTTCTCCGTGCACAACGAACTCAGTGTCTTCTCATCTTCTTTTTCCTCAGATGCACACAAACACACCCACACCCACACCCACACCCACGCAGACAAATCAACACACAAACACACCCACACACAAACAAACTCACACAGACAAACCAACAGAGAGATAGATCGGTGCTTGACTGGAACGATCGGTGCTTGTGGGTGAGAGCGACGATATTGGAGAGGTGTGTTGAAAAGTGTGAGGCTTAATGGAGCGGTAGAAAAGCCATTGATGGCGAGCAATCTGGGTCGATGGGTCTAGAAAAAGACCCGAGAGGTTGGATCGGTAAGAGGGTTGTGGAGCTTGGTTCGTGCATCGGCCGGTGAAGAGTGGATCAGCAAGTGAAGAAGTCCGATCGGCGTGGTTTGTGGATCGGCCAGTTGGGTTGGTAGTTTATGAGAAAGAATGAAAGGTTCATGGATCAGTCGATTGGGTTGGTAGTTTTTGAGTGGTGAAGAACTCCGGTTGGCGTGGTTGGTGGATCGGCCGGTTGGGTTGGTTGTTTTTGTGAAAGAATGAGAGAGAGAGAGAGAGAGAGAGAGAGAGAGAGAGAGAGAGGTGATCTGTTCAGAAATGGGTATTGAGAGGAGTAGAGAGATGGGTATAGAGAGAGAGAGAAATGAATCAGAAAAAAAAGGGACACAAAGAGAAAGAGAGAGAGCGCGTATTGTATGTAAAGGTAGTTGAGAATAATAATAAAAAAATTGAGAAGAAAGAATATTTTATTGAAATATCTTGCAAAATAGATAAACTGATGTGAATGTTTTGTAAAAATGATAGTGTAAAATAGAAAAAGTAGGTTTTAAGTGTAAAATAGACAGAATCTTATACACAAGCTGATGTAATTGCTCTTACATTATATATCTGCCACTATTTTTCGATCAAGTACTATTTCAGTGAACTCTTGTTCTTGATCGAATTGAAATAAGTCTTTTTTGTTAAGCACAAGACAACATGATGAAACGAGTAGGATAGTATTGAAAGGTGTTCTAGATCTAGGCACATGAAGACTGTAGATTCATGATATCAAAATAAAACTACCACAAGTTTATTGGCACTCGCATCTCCAGCAATGAAGGAATTTTCTCACCTAAGTGGGAGAGTAAAATTATTTTTTTCATTTTTGCCTACTTTTTCTTTTTCTTTTTTTTTTGGGGGATCAGTGTACATAGGGGCGTAGCCAGTAATAATTACTTCGGGGGGTCGGGTTATAATAGAGATATGCTAAATATAATTCCTAAGTCTACTGAATATAAAATTATCAACTTTCATATATCATCATATTCTTGTACATTAATGAACATAAAAAAACTGTCTAGTTAAATGTAGACATACAAAAAAGAACATTCACATTAAATCATGCCTAGCGACGATTTTTCATGGAATAAAATTCATCAATTATCATCCACAGTGAAATTCCCTGCAATTTTTTTCTCTATATAAACTATCATACTATCATATTCCCTACAATTCCCTGCAATTTGCTCATTATTTGGTACCTAATTTCAAAGTAAGGATCTTTTAGGATAAAAAAATTAAATAAACAAATCACTCAAAAGTATAAACAAAGTAACAAACAACATAAACAAAATACACTAACTCCTGGGTCAGTGGGTCACAGCCCTCATCCCAATTGCCTTCCATATATTTTACTTACTTTACTAATTACTACCTGATATCGCTCCGAATCAGTGAGGTGGATGATCTGGCTTCGGTGGACTACCAATGGTGGTGAAAGGCCTATAAAAAGCGAACGCAGTCAAAGAGGAGACCAGAGAAGACCGGCCAAACCCCCTCCGATGGCAAAGTTAGCCTCATAAGAATGAAGTTTCAAGTATTTGGGAATCAAGTCTCAGGAAAATTCTTACCCTCCTCGGGTTCAGACCGGTCCTTTATATAGAGATCCTAGGGATGGTTATTTGTCCAAATAACCTCCCCAAGATTTGTGGAAGCCAACGAGTCCGGAGTTAACTTCCTTAACGGTTATTAAAATTGTAACTGCTAACGGAAGTTAACTTACTTGAGGTATTCATGGCGATAGTTACGGATTTTGTAACTGCTATAAAGAGTCGAAAGTTTTCCAAGTGTTGCGTATTCGTCTGTCTGGCGTAAGACGGTTTGGTCGTCCATGGACATCTCGAGATCGTCCATGGACGACCTTCATGGATGACTTTCATGGGCGACTTTATCGTCCACGGGAGACTTCGCTGATCAAGAGTAGTATTAGTCCATGAACATTATTCCTTCTTGGGTGATTCTTGGTCCAAAATGCTCTATTGGCTCTGGACGATACCTTTGGACGAACTAGAGTTGGACTAATTTTCTGCTCCCCTATCACTACCCAACTACACAATACAAGCCCCACAGCCCCCACCCTACCCCCATTGAAGAGACAAACAAGAAACAACACAAAAGCCAAAAGTCATAGAGCAGCCAGTGGAGTCAGTGGGTAAAGACTCAAGAATATAGAATACAAAAACAATAAACACAAAAAGACAAAGTCATATAAGCATAAATTGCTTTGTTGGCAAAGGGTATCACATATTCACAATTTCACATACTCACATACACATATTTTATATTTAGTTCAGTAACTTTAGTTGTAGAGAAAAAAAAAAAAAAAAAAAAGAAGAAGTTAGAAGTGAGATAAGAATGAGATACCTTGAGGAATTGAGATTGAGATGAGGGCTTGAGGTTGAGGTGATGAACTAAACAGCTGAACAGGTCAGCGGGCTAGTGGAATTTGCAGCGACAAGGCAAGTAGGCGAGGACTGAGGAGATTGGTTTCTAAGGAGAGGCGTGACAGTGTGACACCATGGAGGCATGAATTGAGATCATAAAGGAAAAAAAAGGCAGCATGACAATCAGATTGTTTTCTCCTTTTTCTAACGGTGAGGATTGAATTTTAAGATGCCTTAGTTTTGTTAACAGTGAGGATTGAATTTTAAGATTCCTTTGTTTTGTTTGATCAGACATTTTAGATTTGGGATTGGGCTGGGCTGGAAGTGTGTTTAGTTTAAAGGAGAATTTTTTTTTTTTTTTTATTAGGGATTTGAGACTGGCTGGTGGGGATGGATGTGGGCCAAGGTTTTTCTTTAATTTTAAGTTGTATTGGACTATAACTAGAAGAATGGTTGAAATAGTTTGGGGGGGGGGGGGGGGGCAGTTCAAATTGTTTGGGGGGGCCATAACAATTTTTTACCTACTCTAATGGAAATTTGAAAATTTTTGCGGGGGAGGGGGGGGGGGGGGAAGGAGCGAAGTGGCTCCGCCCCTGAGTGTACATAAGATTAGAAATTAAGGAAAATGGAAATTTAAAAAAAAAAAAAGAAAAAAGAAAAATTAAATAAAAGAAATGGCTGATATATTCTTGATAAAGTAAAAAAATAAAAAAATAATAATAATAAAAAAAGTTGGAACGTGGATATCTAAGTGGATAGATAAGTTTTTATTTTATTTTATTTTATTTTAATTTTTGGATAAGTTTTTTTTGAAGATATAGATTAGTAGGAGAATATTCTATTTTGTAGGCACGTGGAATTGGAGATATATTTTTACCAGATTATCCTCAAATTTTATCCTATTAAACGTTGGATTTATGGGTATTTCTGAACCACATAAAAGTCAAGTGTAAAAAAGAGAATTTTCTTATAAATAGTATAGATCTTTTTATTCTTTTTAAAATTCTTTTATTGATCAAGTCACCTACGTTGGTGACGTTTGATACCAAACTTCTTTGTGATATATTGCATTTTTCAAAACCAGTTTCTTAGCCTTAAAAAATAAGTAGGAGCATTTTTCAGGGGTATATGCATAAGCAACGAGAAATCGGAATATTTTAAAGTACACATAACATTGGAGATTGGACTCGAGTCCACGAAACATATTCCCGTTAGTATTCGCATATATACTTTCCACACGCTGTAGGAAACCTTTATTAAGGCTGCATTATTTTTGAAAAAGACAAGCCTACTGTTGCTTAACGTTCTTCCTTTACAAAATTTATCATTCAAAAGTGTGATAACTTATAATAGAATAATGCAACTTATTTCTAAACACGTAGTATAAGTTTACCTTTAATATCAGCTTATTTATTTATTTATTTTTGGTTGAAAATGTGCTAAAAACTCAACAAAAAATTTGAAGGCAAACTGATGCTTAATCTTAAGATGAAGATTAATTATACTTTACTCACATGTGGGCAATAACATGGCTTGAAGTTGATTCAATTTGTGATCTAAAATGATTACCAAAAAAAAATTTGTGATCTAAATTATTATTTTTTTGATGGGTATCCTTATGAGGTTTAATTATATATATATATATATATATATATTTTGATGGAAAGGTTTAATTATATCTGTAATGGAAGAATTTAATATATTAAGATTGTGAAATGATTGCTACTTTGTTTCTATATCTATTTTTCATAGTTTTTTTTTTTGAGATGTTTTTTCTTAGTGAATAAAGCAATTTAAAGTTGGTCTTTCTCAAATAATTAAATCTCATCTGGATAAAGCCTAACATTTGAGAAGGGATTCGACCCAAAGCATATATGGATGAAATATGTTAATCCCACATATTAATTTTTATCTCAATTTATGCTACCTTGGGCTTCAAAACACAAGATAAAGCTGATTATGACAGCCCAAAAAGTGTAGTTCTCTCAAGTGCACATAAAATGCAAAGGATCATATGGCAAAAGTTGAGCCGACCCATGGTTAAAACAAGGACCTTATTCCTTCCTTTCTCCATGCAAAAGAACCAAAATTCTCCTACATTCCTTTCTTTTCCTTACCACTCTTCTACATAAATACCCTAACCAAGACATCTGTTCATCAACATTTCCCTGAATTCCCCTCCAATTTCTTGCTCCCAAAAAAATGTACTCCCCCAGCGGATTACCAACCCGGTCCACCCCGGTGTCCCGGCCCATAAAACGCCACCACTCTGTCCGGCAAATCGCCCACCGGGTCCATGATAGCTTCACCTCCCGACTGTGCAAGTTGTTATGTGCCATTTTCTTGACACTTGTGCTAGTTGTTGGTTTGATCTCTTTCATACTATGGCTTAGTTTACGTCCACACCGTCCAAGGTTTCATATCCATGAATTTGTAGTTGTGGGCTTGGGCCAAGGTTCTGAAATTACCCAGATTCAATTTAATGCATCGGCCCGAAATGCAAACCATAACATTGGTGTCCATTATGATTCAATGGACGGGTCGGCTTTTTACAAGGATCAGAGTATCGGGTCAAAACCGTTACTCTTTCCGTTTTATCAGGGGCCAAAGAATACAACAGCTGTGGGAGACACAATCACTGTGACAACGTTAAAAGAGAACGGTCAACGTTGGACGGAGATAATGAATGAACGTCGTATGGCTGGAGTGGTCGTGTTTCGTCTAGAAATAATCTCGATCATCCGATTTCAGATCTCCAAGTGGCATAGCAGGCCCCATCGGATGCATGCCAACTGTGAAGTTTCGGTGGGCCCAGATGGTGTGATGTTGCCACTTTATAAAGACAAGAGATGCCCTGTTTATTTCACTTGATGTATGATGTATTATGTTGCATTAAAAGGGGTATCATGCATTTTCATTCTTCTTTGTTATTTTCCTCTTTGCAATTCTTTATGTGTAATTCTTTTGGTTTTGGTTATTGGGATTGGGTTTGCCACGATTGCTTAACTTGGTGTACATTCTTTGAGGATTGGTTTCAAATTATTTGATTTGTAATATCATTATTGAGGAGAAAAGAAATCAACGAAAATCTTTTTCATTTTCAGCTTAAAAATTTATTTAATGCTTATCTTGGTATACTCTGCCATTTGGTACCTCATTCCACCATTCCGATTCTCTAGCTTCAAATTCAATCTCCAATTTATTTGACACAGTTTTTACTTCTCCCCCTTCACAAATCTCTTAATAATAAACGTATTTTTTTTTTCTTTAAATTAATAATTCATTTAAAAGTGAAGCTTTTCTAGTAGCTAATTTCACTAAACACGCTAGGATGCAAACATGTGTTCGCATATTAACGTATCAAGTGAAACTAGCCATTAGACACAAGTCTAACCCTTTCTTCAATCAAATCTTTTATATATATATATATATATATAAAAGCTTTTTGCCCTTTGCTTTGGTAAATAGCAATGTTGGTAAAATTATTCTACAAAATAGACTTTTTCTGAACTCATCTTTTCAAAAGAAGAGTCCTATAAATAAAAGCTAAAACAGTGCTACTTTACCAAATAATTTTAAGATAAAATTATTTATATGTATAAAAAAGACCCTACCTAGCTATTGGTGTAAATAGTTGGATTAACATGCAATTATTGTTTACAGGATCGTAATTCTATGTCCTAAACTTTCATAATAGCCCATATGGCTCACATCCATTGATTATCGTAAATAGGATGGCTGCCATTAGTTTCCTCATTTGGCCACCAAACTAAGATGGTTAAGGTTTTATCACCCTTTTTTTTTCTTTCTCTAGAGACAAACACATGTACATAAGAGAGGGGAAAAATGATTTTAATATAACGGCACATCACAAACTCCACACAAACATGTCATGCAGTAATTCACTAATTGGCTCTTAAGGTGAATAGCATATCGCTTGATGTAACATGCATGAAAGCGTATGCAATATACATGATGACTAGATAGACCCTAAGACATCTTTTGAATCCACTAGAAAAATTAAAAACTAAAGATTGAAAATTTATTGATTTCGGTTTCTTGTTTTTGCAAACTTTAGCGGCAAACTTAATTCCTAAGCAAAAATATTCAGAACATAGATCTTCATTAATATCCTATCATGCATATAGCAACTTAATTTTGACTAAAATGATCAAAAAGCTATAGAACAAGGAAATAAAATACTATTCTTAAAAGTTCCAAAATTTAATAAAATAATAAGAATATTGAGGAGAAAGTGGCCTACTGATTTGATACAAAAAAATAAAAAGCTAAATTGCAAATAATTTCCTCTAACTTTGGCCTAAATTGAATTCAGTTTTTTAATTTTGCTTTCGTTCAATTGCATCTTTTAAATTTGAATTTTATTCAATTAAGTGTACGTTTGACTTGCTTGATTTTGCCAACTTATTTTACTATTCAGTTTATTTGACTTGCTTTAAATTAATAATTCATTTAAAAGTGAAGCTTGTCTAGTAGCTAATTCCACTAAACACGCTAGGATGCAAACATGTGTTCGCATATTAACGTATCAAGTGAAACTAGCCATTGGACACAAGTCTAACCCTTTCTTCAATGAAATCTTTTATATATATATATGTATATATATATATAAGCTTTTTGCCCTTTGCTTTGGTAAATAGCAATGTTGGTAAAATTATTCTACAAAATAGACTTTTTCTGAACTCATCTTTTCAAAAGAAGAGTGCTATAAATAAAAGTTAAAACAGTGCTACTTTACCAAATAGTTTTAAGATAAAATTATTTATATGTATAAAAAAGACCCTACCTAGCTATTGGTGTAAATAGTTGGATTAACATGCAATTATTGTTTACAGGATCGTAATTCTATGTCCTAAACCTTCATAATAGCCCATATGGCTCACATCCATTGATTATCGTAAATAGGATGGCTGCATGCCATTAGTTTCCTCATTTGGCCACCAAACTAAGATGGTTAAGGTTTTATCACCCTTTTTTTTTTCTTTCTCGAGAGACAAACACATGTACATAAGAGAGGGGAAAAATGATTTTAATATAACGGCACATCACAAACTCCACACAAACATGTCATGCAGTAATTCACTAATTGGCTCTTAAGGTGAATAGCATATCGCTTGATGTAACATGCGTGAAAGCGTATGCAATATACATGATGACTAGATAGACCCTAAGACATCTTTTGAATCCACTAGAAAAATTAAAAACTAAAGATTGAAAATTTATTGATTTCGGTTTCTTGTTTTTGCAAACTTTAGCGGCAAACTTAATTCCTAAGCAAAAATATTCAGAACATAGATCTTCATTAATATCCTATCATATAGCAACTTAATTTTGACTAGAATGATCAAAAAGCTATAGAACAAGGAAATAAAATACTATTCTTAAAAGTTCCAAAATTTAATAAAATAATAAGAATATTGAGGAGAAAGTGGCCTACTGATTTGATACAAAAAAATAAAAAGCTAAATTGCAAATAATTTCCTCTAACTTTGGCCTAAATTGAATTCAGTTTTTTAATTTTGCTTTCGTTCAATTGCATCTTTTAAATTTGAATTTTATTCAATTAAGTGTACGTTTGACTTGCTTGATTTTACCAACTTATTTTACTATTCAGTTTATTTTTGTTACTATTCATAAGTCTTATTATACTATTTTAACTAACTTTTATCTTTATTTACAATACTTTCAAGAAAAATTTTCAATTTTAACAAAATAAACTAATTTCAAATATACTGTAAGACTTTTAGTTCCTGACAAGTTTTGCTTCTTTTTGAATTTTTTAAATTAAAGAATCCAAATAATTTTTTGAAATTTGTGTGCCATAAGACTTTTTTTTTTGCAATATACAAGAAGATAAAGAAGATAATAGTTAAATATTTGTCTTATTGAAAAGATGTTTAGCTGTGTAAGTACCAACATCCTGGAAAAGACGTATCTTAGAAAGAGCCATTCATACATCAACGTTCTAGCTAGCTTTTGTGCATGGTCAAGGTTTGCTTTAGAAGAAAGACAGCCCCTGGGTTACATGTACTGATCTGATTGGTGATGCCTAATGGCTTTACATTTCTTAATTACACAGCTTCTTAAAAAGAACTAAAAGCAACTGGTAATCCCTTTCATATATGCCTTTTCATCTTTCTCGACTATGCACTAATAATAATTAAAAAAGCATGGTATTTTGTTTGTAACTTGTAAGAATCCTGGAATGTTATTGGTATCCAGAGAACTTCAGTGCTAAGAAATCTTCTACATTTCTTCGTGCCGATCTACGAGCTATACTGTATTGTATTGTCTTAAAAAGTATAGTTTTCCACCAAAGAGCCACCACCGAAGTGTTTTAGAAAAGTGTAAAGAAGCATTCTTTGAGCCTGTATGATTAATGGACGAGTCAGCAAACTATTGTGCAAAAAAGAGTTTCAATCACTATTACTTTCTTCTCAAAAAAAAAAAAAAAAAAGAAACACTAATATTTGGTCCAGTGTACTTTTTGGAATATGAATATTTTTGTTACCAAATCTTAGTTATGTATATGGCCATCTAAAAAGAGCCTTTGGACACTGAAAAACACAAAATTTCAACCCTCTTTTCTCACAAAAGTTCATTCACCAGACTAATTAAGTCCTAAAGCAACCTCTATATAATCCGAAGAAACACGTACCTCAGCATGTTCAATGATCAATCCCTCGAAAAATAGCTTTTTTCCAATATGTCTGATCTCGAAGAAACTTCGGAATCTCAACCTATTCTCCCACAAACCTCTGGCCCTCAAGTTTCTATATTTCTATTTCTACTTGAGGTTGTAATCTTGTTAACATCGATCGCGGTGCTAATATGGCTGATTCTAACTCCAAATTGTCCCATTTACATAATCACCAATGCCCACATTCCGGCCTTGCATGGTAGGAATTCCACATCACATCTCTACGTTTCCTCCTTGGTTGCTATGAATTCTACTTCAAATCACACAAGGGATCCCTCTATTCTCTTGGATTTGATATTCTCAAACCCCAACAAAAGGATGGGCATCTACTACAAGGACATCTACATTACCTTATTTCATGGTGATGTTCATATTGGCTCCAAGTTATTGCCAGGCTTCTACCAAGGCTACAAGAATGTGACGACATATGAAGTGCTAGTGGAAGCTAACAAACAGTTCTGGAAAGAAATTACAAATGGGACAATAGATTTGAGGGTTTGCTTGGAAAATGCTGTAAATTACAAGATATTCGTGTTCAAGACAAAGCATCATCAGATATACACTGAAGCTTATGTGCCAGTTGGTTCAAATGGGAGGATGTTAGGAAAGAAGAATATAAAGCTACACCACATATCCAATCAGATCAAAAATTGAAATTCAGATTTGTTTCATAGGACTTAAGTTTGAATTGTTTATTTTTCCATCATGTAGTATAATTTCTTCCATTACCATTCTTGTTTTTTATTTGCTGAAGTTGGTTTGGCATCTCTGCAAGCTAGCCTAGAAATGTAGCGCCAAGCATATGATTATAGTTTTAAGTACTGGAAGCCTGTGGCTTTATATCAACAAAGCCTTTGTCCCACCTATTCGAGGATGACCATACTTCCTATAAATTCACACAATTGAACATGCATTTTCTCAGTTCCCCTCGGTCCTTGTTATAATGTTATGTTTCATAAATAGTCTCTCTTAGACTAGAACATGATTGATAGGCCAATAGTGTATTGATCTCTTGCGATGAATTAATCAATTAATTAGCCAAGTTAATTAATTAATTCAATTTTCATGCAATAATTGTGGTAGCACAAATAAATCACCAATTAAGTTAAAATGTAGCGGAAAATAAATTGACACGGTGATTTGTTTCCAAATGGGAAAAACTTACATTGCAAAAACCTCATCGGGTGATTTTAAGATCACCACTCATGAGAATTCACTATTATCACAACAAGCAGTTATAAGTAAAGGAATCTCAGTACCTTATACTAACCTACAGCTGAATCCTTACCCTAATACCCAATTGGACTTGTTTTATAGTGACAATTTCCCCTTTTAAATGCAAGGCTCCCAGTACGTGACTAATCAATTTGATGCACGGATCCCAATGCGCGACTTACTCACCAACTTGAAAAAAATGTTGATTACAAAGTTCTTCAGTTCATCAATACAATGAAAATCACGAAATTCCTTGGTTACAAAATCCTAGGTGTACAAACACAGTAGCTTCCTGAAGAAAAAGATGAACCATGGCATATATCTTTAGTTCACGATATGCTTGTAAAAAACTTTTGCATTGAGTTGTATCAGCTGTGATGGCCCTTAAAACAATCCTTATATGTATTTAGGGCTGTGAGAAAAGAAAATACAAGCATCTATTCATAGATTGGAGTGAAATTAGTTATGAAAAACTGAATTTCATAAACCTCAATAAATACCCTATCTGTCGAGAAGCTATCGAGCATCGAACTGAAACAGCTTTTTAAACCTCGATAGATTCTAGCTGTCGAGCTAGCTGTTGAGTTTTAAAATTTAGCACTTCTTCACTTGATTCTTGGACAGATTTACATGACTTTAACACTTGAACTTGAAATCTTGTTCCTTGAAGTATTAAACACATTCTATATATACCCAATTACAAGTAAAATGCATTTTGTCAAAGAATTAGCCAATTCTATATTGACACATGTTCCTAATATTGATTCACATATATCCTAACAATGATGAATATTTATATTTTGTCATGCAATAACTGGTTTATTGCAATGACTGCATGCGCTACTAGTACAGATAAGAAGCTTGATATATAGGTTTTAAAGATTCTTAAATTCCTTTATACATTCCAAGCACAAACATATGAGCTTCCACATAGCTTCTTTCATGTGCCAACTATGAGGCTTAATTAAGGTTATTACGCGTGAGAAAAAGCATAAAAGCACCCCTGAAGAAAAGAATGATTCTTCTTGTCCATATAACCTGAACAACATGCATCCACCTCTAATATTCCCCTTTCCCTTTGATTAAAAACCTTCAAATGAAAGTCTCAAGCCTATCTCCCTTATCCTCATAAAAATCAGTGCTTCTCCTACCATATTTAATTCTGAAATGATATGTAATTTCAGTTGAAACCTCCTTCTGATCATCTTTCTCCACAACAAAAAGATGTGTGAAGCCAAGAACTTCTATATATGGCTGCTCCAAATTTTAGCACTCTTGGGTATCCTAGCCCTGTGTCTATGGCTAATCTTACGTCCCAAAGCTCCCAACTATACCATTGTTGACATCACCATCCCACCAGGCTCATTAGCTAGTAGTGAGGGTCAAAATGCCACCATCTACTATGACCTTGAAATTGAAAATCCAAACAAAGACTCAAGCGTATATTATGATGACATTTTGTTCACTTTTTTTTATGGTCAGGATACAGTAGGACAGAAAACAATACCTTCTTTCCATCAAGGAAGAAGTAAAACTCGTCAAGTAGTTGATTATTTGGAGGTAAAACCGAGTGTTTGGAAATCTTTTCACAATGCAATATCAAATGGAAAAGCGGAGTTGAAGGCGAGCTTATTAACTAAAGTTCGATATAAGACTTGGGGACAGAGGAGTAAGCATCATAAATTAGATTTGGTAGGTAAACTACCAATTGGCTCGGATGGGAAGATTTCAGGTAAGAAGAAAAAGATTAAGCTACGCCATTCTTCCAAGAAATGGAGAAAATATAAAGCTTAAGTCATTATGGTTGGTAATTACTACATGATTAGATGTTTTTGTATCATTATACACAGAAAGAAGGGTTGTGGAATTAATTTGTTTCTAGGTTAATCTACAATTTGTTGTCTTATATTTGTGTAGTGTTTTACAAAGTAATACTTGTGTAGCACAACAAAAAAAAAAAAAAAAAAAAAAAAAAAAAAAAAAAAAAAAAAAAAAAACTCTATATTTTAATACAATTGTTTGGAACTTGAAATGCTTTATTTAATTATCTTTTCCAGGTGAAAATGGTTCGAAGGTTTTACTGATTATCAATTCTTTCTTCTGGTAACAGGCTTCTTTTACGTCAATTAGAGGCAGCCAAGCTCGAGCAATACCAATCTTAAGCTTTCCGAAATCCAAATGCAATATATTTGATTAGATTTCGACCATTCTATAACATCTTTACTCAAAATTTTCTTAACGGTAATTAGGAGGTAAGACAGCCATTAAGATCAACTATCCTTGTAAAGTAAGCAAAGGATTTGCTCAAATGTTAGAAAGTTAGTTGTAGCATGCGAAACTACAGAGCAATAGTGTGAATCCAATCTTGCATGGCAACAAAGCATTCCAATTTTTTTCAAAAAACAAATGCTTATTCTGCAAATTGGTTAAATAATAAATACACGTCAAAAGATCCCATATTGTGAGCCAAAACACGGCTATAAAGTTATAATAAGCACGAAGTACATGAAATTTGTTCTTGCAAATTGGGATTTGAATGAACTATTAAGTGGCAGGGGAAGCAATAAATTCATATTCAATTGGGAGATTCGATTTTACATGCAAATTATGAGCTAAAGAAATTATGTCTATATGGCATCCATTTGCGTAGGAAAGGACAAGTTGAAAGGAAGAAGAAAAGGAAATAAAAGCAAACTAAAGAACAAGTAAAAGATCTTTCTTTTCTTTTTTTCTTTTAAGCTACACCAATTAATAAGGTAAGGCCGGGAGCAATCCTATTCTGCATGCTGTTCTTTTTCGTCATCTTAGCAGAGAGACTATATTTTTTCCCTCAAGTTTTCTCATAGGTATTTGGTTAGCAAGAAGAGTTTGTAGGAAATATTTTTAACTTTATCTTGATGCACAATTTTGTTTACAAATGCGGAAGGTTTGAAGAAAACCATTCACGTAGTTAATGGTTTGATCCACACTTTTTCTTGCTAAAAAAAGGAATAGAAAATGTTGAAAAAAAGTGAAGCTTTTCTTTTCCTTTTATTGTCAATCATTCGGAGGCTTAACACAAACAGATTTTCTACCTCTATTATGGATCCTTTTCTGCAGGCACCCATTGAATTTTTCTAGAAGATGCCTTGTGTTTGTCCAAAGCCCAAACTCAAAACTAGCTTGCTTCCCAACTCAATGAAGAAGTTTGAGTCCTGACACTACCAAAAACCCTAGACTTTATGATGCTGGGAGAATCCATTCAAGTTGTAGTTTCCATAAAGTTACTATAAAATTTGCCACAGATCTAGATTCAATGCCAAGTACAGTTCTTTACCGCTAAGCAAGGAAGTGCCTAACAAGCTATACATCTATCAGGAGTCGGACAACCTTTGTGGCATCCAGTTGAGTCTCAGATCGAACCCAGAACAGCATATCATTAGACATCCTACTTAAGGAACCCTTTTCTTTGAAGTCTGGAATTGGGTAGCAACTTGTCTTCGCCACTCACGAATTGGAACCTGCATAGCAAGCAAAAAAAATGTAAAACAAATCCATATATAGTAGCTCCAAATTTCCAGTCAGTCAGCACCAACAAGTTTGGCTGACATGCTCAGTCATCCAATCGCAGAATGGGTAATACTTGTTGCACACAAGCTGTTACACAGTTTTACACACCCTATTTTAGAACTGTGCAAAATGTGCAAAACAGTGTAACAGTTTGTGTATAATAAACACAACCCTCATGGAACACATTAAAATAAAAAACAAATTAAAGAACATAACAATACAATCCTTACAGCTGGGAAGCCACCATAATCTCCAGGTTCTTTGACATCCTTGGTGACACAGCTAATAGCAGCAAGCCGGACCTGCAACTCCATGTGAATAGATATCTTGTTTTCAACCCAATATTTTTACTCTCTAGTTGACGAAATGCAGTCCCATAGTAATTCTAAATATATTATGATTGAAGCCATGTGCTCTCTATATGAACAAATTGTAAGAGCACAGAAGCACATTTTAAGTATGTGGGCCAAAGATGAATGTTTCAGGGTTTTATGAATTCACTTCAGAGTTCAAATGAGTGCAGAAAAGGGTGTAAAAAATTAGTAAACCACAGCTTGGATGTGAAAATTCTAAAGCCAGATCAAAGTTAAATAGTCTCCTCTCCTGACAATATTTCCAATAAAATCAGATGTGAAAATATTTTAAATGGTTTATACATTATCACTACATTATGCTACAAAGACAGCCTTCTTTTTAATTACAAAGTTGATTCCTTTTATACTATCTAGCCAAAAAAAAAAAAAAGTTTATACCTTTGATACAATGGAAACATGATCCCGAACAGCTACCCTTCCCCCCAAAGTTACATAGTCCCCTATCCTGAAAAGAACATACAAGACAAAGTAGTAAATCTTAATTCTTGGAAGATTAACTTCTCCAAGTACTTATAAAGGGAAAATTGGTTAAAGCTATTATACTAGGAACTTGATAAATAAATGAACAATTGAAAAACATTGATTAAAAGTAACATACGTCACTGAACCCGCAATCCCAACTTGTCCACAAAGGATACAACTTCTCCCAATAACTACATTATGACCAATCTGCAATGCCAACAAGACTACAAATCACAAATTCCAGAATTAATTGAATACCAATCAAGAAGGCAAAAAACCAACCTGAACTAAATTATCTATCTTTGAGTGATCCCCAATTACTGTATCTCTCCAACTGCATAACCAAATAGGTGGTGGAATTATTACTCCATCCTACAGCTTCAAGTTCAAACTGATACAGAAAATATGTATATGCACATGAACACACTATAAATGATACTCAAAAGCCATTACATGTCTCACCTCCCCCTGTCAATGCATGTATTTGCACCAATCTCCACATTGTTCCCTATCCTAGCATTCAGCATCTGAGAAGAAAAAACAAGATATCTAAAATAGGGTACTTTATTGCTGATCCAAGAAGGAATAAGAATACCGAAAGAAGAGAATATAACAAGTTAGGTTATAAAAAAACTTTAGTATCACCAACCTGAGGCTTCTTCAACATGTTCCCTTTCTCATCCACAAAAAACCCAAACCCTGCAGGTCAACAATGTGGCACCTGCTATCAGAATATAGAAATGGATTTATAATAAAAGCTCAATTTCACATTGAAAATAGTGTTGTTACCACAATAAATAACTCCTATAATTAAAGAAGTGTAAAGGGGAGGAAAAAAATATTGGTAAGTTGAAGGTTTAGTGTTGGGCCATTATTTAAAATTTAAGATTAAGGTCTTCTAGCAAGGAGCATTACAAGCAGCATAGGTGGCAAGAATTGACTAACAGGTAGCACCTAGCAGAACAGATGAAAAATTAAGATATATTCTACACTGTTCCTCAGTAACCACATGTACCATGATACATATCAATAGTTCAGCACCAAATCTGAAAAGTTGTTTATCAAAAAAAAAGTCTGAAGTCAATCACTTGAGTCATATTACAGTCAGTAATATGCAAGGGAGAAAATTTGATATCAGTTAATAAAAAGATGACTAATGAACCAAGCTGATGGTTATCAAGCCTTACCATCTTGACCAATGCAAACTCCATTGTGGATTACACATGAATCACCTACAGTGCAATTAGTGAGTACAACATTATACCTGGAAAAGCACAGTAGTTTTGTTAAATGCCTATTAGGATAAATGTTTTTTTATAAGTAGAAGCCATATTAGTATAAATGTAAATGATTTATGAACTTAAATTTGATAAACTGAGCTGTATGTATACATGATACATGTGTATGCTCTTGCATTCACACATGCACACACCTAAAGAGTGCAGGAATAACATTTATCAGGCTTAGTGTCACAACCAAAGAAAACCACTGCTAGCTACATTTGTGTTATACCCCAAAAAGACTAGTCAAGTTACAATTGGAGGATCTAGTAATCATTTATATAGCCTACATTGAATTTGGGACTCAACACACATCCGTGCAACGCATATTATCATCCAATTTAATCAAACCCAAACAACCTAGCATATCACATTCAGGTTTGCTGAAAACAAATCTGACATATAAGCTACCAGTCTACCATCATACATGAATTAATAGTCACCACTCAAACTAGCATAAGCACATAACCAGCAGGTTAAGTTGCTTCATTCTGCACCTTTTTTTTTTACAAGTATTCTTCACTTTGTTCATGTGTAAGACCAATTTTATTATTTTCCAATATTTTACAGATGAAAAGGGAACCAACAAAAAAAAATTGGAGCACAAAAGCTGCTGCCCAATATTTCCAGATTATAATTTAAAGAATCAAACATTTTAAAATGTCCTCCTTTTTTTGTTTGATAAGTAACATGTTAAAATGTTCTTGTTATTCTGTATTTTCTAGGAAAAGGCAATAAACCTACAGGAACTTTTCATGATATTTCAAAAAATTCAGGGCTTTTAAGGAACTTAACCTTAATCAAGAAACCAAATTCATTAATTAAATACAAGAAAAGGGGTGAGGGAATGACTAATCTACACATTTTACTCTGCTTATCCATAGTGTGTTACTACATAATAAATCCCTCAGGAATTTATTTATTTATTTTTTAACTGTGTTCTTAGTGCACATTGGCTTCAGTGAAACTGAAAAGACAAATGAGCAGTGAAGACTACCATACGATATAAAGATCACAGTAACACCACATTGGAATTATACCATATTAGTTGCAATATCTCTGTTGCTGCATAAAGAAGAAACTTCACCCTATTTTTGTCAATTGGCCGATTTTAACAGAAGGTCCAATAACAGTTCCTGATCCAATATGAACATATGCACCAACAACAGATTTTGGATGAACTATGGCACCCATCTCTATTAGTGCTGTTGGGTCAATGCAAGCCGACTTGTGGAAAGTGCCACCTCCATTATGCCATCTTTGAAACTCTTGGTAACGTACTCCAGCACCATCCTCTAATCTTAGAATTCAAGGCATGTGAGTATGTGACAAATGCCAGTTAATGTAAGTAATTGAAGTAAAACCACATGAACTTCAATAATGAATGCTTATAAAATTCTTTTTAAAAATCAAAATAATTCTAAGCCCAAAAAACAAAGAATATTTATTAAGGAAAGTTGACATCAGACTGAAATGAAAACAACGCAAATAAACTTCATAACCCATGTCAACAAAGCAACATAGACTTTTGATTTTCAGTAAAAATCAACCATCATTCATTAAAAAAAACCTCAAGCTAAGCTATTATTACATTACAATATATAAAACACTTGCATTTACTGGGGAGGTTTTAACACAACAACATAAAATGTGGTCAGTACCTAGCATCTCAATGATCTCATAGTAACTGTATTGCACTCAGCAATGTTAGACTAAGCGCTGTGCTTAATGTTTTAGGACAATGCCTAAGCTCACTTCTCAACAAGCCTTCACCATGAGTATTTCCCTTTTTTCTTTCTTGGTACAATTCAAATACGCATTCATTATAAGCTCAATCAACAAAAACACATACCAAGCATCTACAACCTGGTATATAGCAAGACGCTATTCTCTTACCGAGTCTACTCTCACAGACATTTTCACAAACAGTACTGATGCAAAAATAAAAAATAAAACACTTCAACTTTATAGTTCAACAAGACGCACCAGAAGTATCAGAGGAATCACCAGACCCAGTTTGGCCAGCGCCAACGGAGAAGCTGCAACGACTAGTACCATTAGTCCACGGAGATAAAGCACGAATATAGGCGTTTTTGTTCAGGGACACGAGGTGAGACATTGCTAATTTTTTAACAGTGAGTGACATGGCTGAGAGAAGAATGGGTCTTAAGTTGTTTTATTTATGTAATGTTATGTTAATGTAATGCTAATGTCGAGTTGAAAGTTGAATTTATGTTAAGGAAATGGGAAAGAAAGTGCCTCGGCTTGTCTGCTTCTGAAGACAGCTACGGAGTACGGACAGAGACAGAGGGGCAGTCTCGTTATTCCAACTAGGTAATAAGGGTATTTCGGTCTACCGGATGATAATGCTTTGGACGGACGGTAGTTGCACATTGCACTTGCATGCGGCATATAATTATAAGGGTATTTTGGTCATAAAAGTTTTTTTTTTTTTCATCATCATCAACATCATTTTCCTAGATACTTTGAGAGAGAGAGAGAGAGAGAGAGAGATATATATAAAAGATAGAAATTCTATTTTAGTCTAATCTAAGTGTATATGTATGTGAAACTCCTCCTAGAGACTTGAACCCCTGCCCTTGTCTTCTACATCTCATAAGCATTTATACTTGTGAAGTGATTACCGAACCAAGGATGCACAGTAGTGGTACTTTAAGAGTTGAAACTGAACATTTTTTAGAATGGAAGTTGACTTGTTTTAGGGTGGAGAAGTAGACTTGTTTTAAGGATTGAAGTAAGGCTTAACAATTTTGGTATACTTAAGGATTTAAAGCATTCATATTAGTTTCTTTAGAATTATAACTAAAATAATCCAAGAAAACTCAATTTTCTAGTTTATCTTCTTTTTTTTTTTTTTTTTTTAAGTTACATATATTAGACTTAATATTTTATCTTTTACTTTATTTCGAATATTTATTTTTCTCTCATCTCTGTTCACTCTCCTCTTAACATATTCATATTTTCTTTCTTTCTCAATATCAACCACCAAAAGACCCAATTGCCACCACACATAGCCATGAACTAACCAAATTAGCTAGCCACCATTGCATGTAGTAGAGACGATAGATTTGGCCACCAACTAGAATAAGCCAGATCATTTACACAAATTAGAAGCCCAAATTGGGGAAGAACAAAATCCAACACCGTCACCAAATACAACAAAACTCTCCCTAGAACCACCACCACAACAACACCGCCACCAAATACAACAAAACTCTCCCTAGAACCACCACCACAACAACACCATATACAATAAATCCCAAATACAACCACATCAAACAACTAAATCCAATATCAAACCCACATCAAAATTGAAACTCCATTAAAAATCCAAATCTGATTCGCACAAGTTGAAAAAAATCCATTTGTTGGGCAAATATTGAATAGTCAGGGCAATTTAAGGCTAGAAGCCCTAACCGTGCTACTACTTTGATCTCTAGACCACCACCAATAGCCGTAACTCAATAGATCTACTCTAATCCACTTCAATCCATGGCATTCTTAGACATGGAATATTGAATAGTCGGGGCAATTTAAGGCTAGAAGCCCTAACCGTGCTACTACTTTGATCTCTAGACCACCACCAATAGCCGTAACTCAATAGATCTACTCTAATCCACTTCAATCCATGGCATTCTTAGACATGGAATATTGAATAGTCTGGGCAATTTAAGGCTAGAAGCCCTAACCGTGCTACTACTTTGATCTCTAGACCACCACCAATAGCCGTAACTCAACAGATCTACTCTAATCCACTTCAATCCATGGCATTCTTAGACATGGCAAAATGGGCGGGTCGGGTTGGGTTGGGTCAATCGAGTTGGCTGGTCAATCAGGTTGCGGGTCAGGTTTACCTATATTTTTCAAACAAGTTTTTTATTTTTTTTATTTTTTATTTTTAGTTACAAAAACAAACCAATGACAACCTATTTAGAGAGAATAAATAAAATCAATTAAGCAAATGAATTGCATTTAATGCCACTTGTTAATATCCTTCAAATTCTGATAGTTTTGAGCATGACAAAAATTATTTATAGTCATAATTTTATGATGGAAAAAGTCTTCAAAGTTAATAGTTCACTATCAAAATGCATATAATTACAAATTTACATTTTCAAAAAGAGATAGATCTTAAAACAAATAAAACAAGTAAGCTAGCAAAGTAGTAACTTATCGGTCTTCTTACATGCACATGTTCCTGTTGCATTTAAAATAATAGTAAAGCTAGATTACTTAGAAAGATAAACTAAACAAAAAAAGATTTGAAAATAAACATAACATATTAAGTAAAGAAGAATAAGTAAATATTTTATAAGAATTACACCTCAATCTTAATCTACTCAACGTTGGTAGCAGATTCAGCACTGCAAATATTCATACTTGCAAATTGTAGCTCAAGTTGGCCAATTTCGTCAGCATCTTCATCTACAATACAATATTTTAATATAACTTAATGTACCATGAAAGCAAATCAATAAAGAATTAAAATTGTACAATTGTGACTATAAAAAAATTAAATTACCTTTAAATCCATATAGCCAACTTTTAGTACATAACGTAGCTTCCACATTCTTAGGTAAAAGACGTGATCAATACGGAGTAAGAATTTTTTTCTCAGTGCTAAAAATTGTAGCTTTACCGCTTTGGCCCTTGACCCTTGTGGTCCGTGGATGTGGTTGTGTTGTCACATTTTGACGGTTTTGTTTCACTCTTTCATGTTTATGAATCACAATTTTGGCTTTGGACTCCAGCTAAGCTAGTCAATTGAATTAGATTTTCTTTTTCTTTTTTTTAATGGTTGTGTTGTCTAAGTCTTGTCTCATTTTCATGTCATCTCTCTGTGGTCCTATGGAGGCAGCGCTGAAGGCTAGCTTTATTGGTTGTGGTTCGTGAAGCCCTCAAAATCAAATAGGCAAATTGCATGTAAAATGCTATTGTTTTGTCTTCTTGTAATATAATAATTTATTGACAATTGACTATTACCTATTGGTTTGGCTCTACTGTTCTGGTGCTTTGTGCTTTATGCACTTAGTATCAGGACGTAGTTTAAAAAAATAAAAAATAAAAAATTTGCAGATTTTTTTTAACGGGTTGGGTCACTGGTTATCCGAGTCGGGTTGGGTTGACCTGAAAAAAAAAAAAAAAAAAAAAAAATCGGGTGGGTCACGAGTCAACCCATTCTTTCTTCGAGTAAAAAAAAAAAAAAATTTCGGGTTCGGGTCAGGTTTTTTTGGGTCGGGTTGGGTTGGGTCAAGTTAGAAATTTTTGACCCGTTTTGCTATGTCTAGTTATTCTATAAGTGAAAGATGACATATGAGAGAGAGAGAGAGAGAGAGAGAGAGAGAGAATAATTATATATATATATAAAACTTGAAAATAATGCAAGTAAAAGTAATGCAAGTAAATGCAAAGCTATAAGACCAGCCAAGTAGGCGGCAGAGCCAACCAAGTAGAGAGTATAGCTTAGATAGTTAAAGAAAATGAAAAATTATAGAATCGTCCGGGATGGCAGTAATCCGTCCAAGGTGGCGGTAGCAACAAGTAGTATAATGAATGTAATGAATATAAAACTGAAATTACTTGTTATTGAAAGTAGAATTGAACACTTACAGTAGTAGTGATTACAAGTTGGAAATAGTTATAAGGCTTAGGAGTTACAAGCTTTGTAGAGATAGTAGAGAAGTTGTAGTAAGCAAGGAGATCTCTCAAAGAAAGGCTCACAAGTGATAACTCTCTCTAGGAAAGAAGTCCTGAACTAAGCACACTAAAAACTTGCTTGAAATATAAGGGACAACCCCCTTAAATAGGCAAAAATTCGAAGTGAATAGTAATAGGTGAATAGTGACAGTGAATAGTAATAGTGAATAGTGTCAGATGAATAGTAAATTTCACTTTTTGCCCCAAAACGTGGGGAATCAGTTATAGAACTCAAAATTCTTGTCTTTGGAGCATATTGTGTCAGGAGAAGCATGGCAAAGAGAAGTAAATCATGACCAAAGCATGGAAAATATGACAAAAGGTAGGCATGAAGAATCTTCCTTTTTCTTTTTGAAAGTCTTCAAAATAATCCTTGTCAGAAGCAATATCTTCAGCATGAGCATAGGATCACATTTTTGAATATTGAAACAATCTTGAAGTAGTAGTACTCATTGAAACTTTTAACTGAAGTGCATGTCGGACAAATGGGAGTTCCGCCAAAATATCTTGAAACAGTTTCAGTTTTTTATTAACACAATTTTTTAAGCATTTTGGCCTTTGTGCAGGCCAGTCAAATAAGGGAATCATCTTTATTGGTATGAACCACTAATCTAAAGAAGTAGCATCGGAAGGATAATCATCAAAAGGACCCCGTGGAGAACTGCAATTATGATCGTGGGAAATGGCATATTCATTACAGAATCCACAATAAAAAATCGGTTGAAACACTGGAGGTCTCCCTGGGGTGAGAAACTTTACGGGATTACAATGGTCAGCCACTCTTAAATGAGCAACAGCATCGGAATATGGTTTGGGACCAAAGACAGCAATTTTATCTGTGCTTCCCATGAAATGGTAGTGTTTCCATAGACTGTAAGCAATATTAATAATTTGATTATTAAAATAATTTCTCCAGCATTCTGTAAGAGTAAAAGGATCGGCAAAAGATAAATGAGAATTTCCATCAAACCATGGCCCTTGGTGAGTACGGCCATTAATGAGAATGAGATGCTTTGAAGGCTGGACATTCATCCAGTTATCTCGTTCCCATTTTGGTAACGTACTCCAACATTTGATGGTAACAAAAGGAGTATTAAATTTTTTAACTGAATCTTGAATAATTTGCGGGAGTTGGCTGGCTTGAAAATGGCTTGTTAATCTTATGTATCTGACGAAATCATATTCAAACATTTGGGAAAGCCAGTAAGGGTCCCTGTCATTTTCATCATCATCATCTGAAACATCTGCAATATATGAACCATTATCATAATTTATCAATAGGCCAGGAAATGGGTGTTGCTTTTCATATACTCTGAGACTGCTCCCAAAGTGTTCTTCCTATTCAAGTTGGAGAAAAACATTATCATCTTCATCTAACTCATCTGGATCAGGAATAGTAGCAGTAACAAGTGTTTTGAAATATTTGAACCATAGATCAAAAGATCTAAACATAGCCTTACTTTCCAGAATACGTAATTGTATATCTGTTGGCAAGTTGGCAACAGCACTTCTTAATACAGATTGGGTCTTAAGACTCAACCTAGCATAATCTGTGCCCATTATAGTCATTTTATCCTTTGAATGGATATCCTCTTTGCCAAAGAGTTGACTGAGGTAAAGATCATTTGTAATATTTGAATGGTTAACAAGATGGCTTTTAAAAGCCTCATTTTCAAGAACAAAGTCATCTTCTGAAGTAAAGGTTTTTTCTGAAATATGGTTAGCATAGTAGTGTGTGTAAACTTCATTTTGAGCAGTAAGGTTAACAAGGTGGATTTCAAGGGCTCGAAGGGTTTGTTGAAAAACCTCATGGTGTTTTTCGATAAAGGCAGATTGCAGGTTATCAAGAATGAGTTTAATAGAAGCTGGTAATTCTGAGTAGGTACCATTGTGGAATTGTAAATTTTTGGCCAAAACTTCTTGTAAAGCAATTATTATATCACCATTAGAGTATGTCACCTTTGCAGGGACATCTCTTTGAAGGGATGTTGCTCCACTGGATTTCACCCCAGAAGAAGCGCCTTCATGCATTTTGAAAGGTCGTCCCGCTGGGAGCCTTTTGGGTTGAGAATAGTCCTGTATAGGAGCTTTTCCCTTTGAAGCCATAATAATCCACTTACTAGTGGTATAAGTATAAATATTATTAGTATCCCACTTATTAGTGGTACTTATCCTCGCATCATCATCCAGTTCCTGCAAAGAAGTATTGATAATGTTAGGACGGTTGATAGTATTAGCCGTATGAGTATTACCTTCAAAATCATTAGGGAAACGTTGACAAGAACTCATCATTAGTTCTTGGATAAGAGCATTCATGGGGGAATCTTTTTCATAAGACAAATTATCAATATCAATTTCAGTCTTTGAAGCAAATTTGAATTTTACTTTCTGTCCAAAAGGATCAGTAGTAATTCCATCATGTTCAACAAGAAAAGGATACAGAGCATTTATAAAAGGCAAACCAAGAATCACTTTATCAGTCAAATTTTTAACAAGAACAGAAGGAATCTTGAAACAGACATTATCATGGCACACATGAGCATTATTCAATTGGTATTTAATTTTCATCTAAGAACCATTAGCAGAAGCCAATCTTTCAGTAGATTTTTCAAAATATTTTGAAGGAATCAATCCTTTTTGGATACAATTCATGTCCGCACCAGAATCAATCATAGCAACAACAGTGAAATGATAATCAGGAGAAACAACAATTTTGACTTTTGTAAACCATTTTGGAGGAATCAATTTGTGAACAAGACTAAGTTGAGAGTGATCAACAATACATTTTTCAGAAAGAAGGGCTTGTTGACTGGATTCATCTCCATCCTTGTGCTCATCTTGTTCATTATTAATTTGTTAGTGATCAAGGCTTTTATCAATTTTTAACATTATTAATTCTTGTTTAATATTGTGATTATCATTTTTAATATTTTTAAACTCATTTTTTAAATCAAGCATTTCTTGTTTAACAACAGTGATTTCCAGTTGAAGATCATTAACAGTTAAGTTTTTGGATTTCTTTTTATTAAACATTTCCAAAGTTTCTTCAAAGTTTATGGTTGATTTTAATTTTTTACCAGTTTCATCTTTTAGCAAATTCTTCTTAAATTTATCCAAATATTCTTTTTGTAATTCTGGGTTTTGAATTTGATTTATCAATTGAAGTATTAATTTTTCATTTTCTTCGCCCTTAGTGAGAGTATTAATAAAGTGAATAACATTACAACAGAAATCTCTACAACCAATTTTAATATTAGGAGAATCAGAAGAATCATCAGCAGATTGGTAACAAGAATCAGATGAAGAAGAAAAATCATCTTCCAAAGAATCAGACGAATTGTTTGATTCAAGGATTCTGAACAATTCTTCTTGCTCTTTATCATTAATCTTTAACATGTTAAACTTATTCTTTAGTTTATCAGGTTTTTTATTACAATCTTTATTGAAATGACCAGGTTTTTCACAGTTAAAGCATTTACCTTTTCCTGACATTTGTTTATCATATTTTTTGGAAACATTTTTCTTTTTAGCATAAAAATCATTAGGTTTGACAAAATTATTTTTGTATGTATATTTTTTATAGCTATAATTTTTGTGACTTTTATCATGTTTTTTCCCTTTTTGCCTGGAAGGAGCAATAGGGGGCAAACCATATTGTTCACAAAAATTACCCATTTCATATTTAGCTTTTTTCTTATTCTGTAAATGGTAATTTAACAATTTTTCATCATTACACATATTAATACCAAGTTTTTTAATAGCACTAAAAATATCACCATAAGTTAGGTTATCATAATCAATAGAATTATTTTTTCCCATTAACACTTGTTTTACCTTATGAGCAAAGATTGGAGGCAGACCGTCAATAAACCTTTCTTTCCAATAAGGCTTGTGACAATCTTTTCGAAGTATCACTCTGGAAATAAAGACATCTTGGTACCACCTGTAATCAATCATACTAGGACATCTCAAATTATTCAATAAATCAGAAACTCGAGATGAAATATTAGATGGAGTACCAACAAAATGTTTGAGAATGGTATAGATCAGAGTATTCACACCATCTAGAATACCGCGACCAATACTTTCATCAAAAATAGGCAAACTCTCATCATTCTTTTTAACAGCATTTTTAATAAATTCTTTGGAATCTTCTGTGAGATATGAATCCCACCATCCACGAAGAGTTCCAGAAAAACCAGTAACAAGCAAATTAACAATTTCAGGCTGATCCAGATCATGGTTATTTTGATAGGCAATACCAACCATGGACATATGACTCATTTTATTAATGATTTCTTGCTCAGACAAACCACCAATATTCCATTCATAAAGCTTATCAGCAGAAACAGAAAACTGTGTTTGAAAAACTCTTTCTTCAAATTGCATATCAGGAGGAGTAGGTTTTGAATACCAATTTTTTGTAAAAGACATGGGTTTCGGATTTCCAACAAATCTTTTAATTTCTGGAAAATCATTACCAAAAATCTTTGTAGCAGAAACAGAAGAAACAGTATTAGAATCAGTATGTTCATCAGAAACAATTTCTTTTCCTTTCTTTGAAATAGTGCAAGTTGTATTTCTAGAAGTACTTTCAGTTTTAACCTTTAAATCAGTAAGCATTTTGTCAACAACTTCAAGCATTTTAGACTGAGAAGTTTTGAACATAACTTTCTCTCTTTGACTAGGCAAATTAATCAAAGGTTTCTCAGTTTTTACAGATTTTTCAGAAATAGGTTTTTCTATGGAAACAGTTCTTTCAACAATTTTTTCTTCAATACGGTTAAGTTGTTGACCAATAACATGCAAGGATTCATTAGTAAAATTGTTTTGTTCAATAATACTGATAATAGGGGTTTGATCATCAGCAATTTTGAAAGGAGTAGCATTAACTTTCGTCTTTTTATCTTGACAAGTTATCACAATTGTCTCAAGAGGCGGATGAGTAGACCGAATAGTAGATTTATCATTTGCTTTAACAAAATTTGATTTTTTTATCACACTCAAATGTTGCTTTGAAACTTCATCATTTGAAACATAATGGTTTTCAAGAAAATCAAAAAACAAAATATGTTTTTTCAATTGATTCATTTTTTCTAACCATTTACTCTTAACACGGTTTTTCTCCGATTGAGCAGAATTATCTTGGAAATATTTTCTTTTAATCTGGTTTTTTGAAAGCATAAACTCATCATATAAAGGAATCAGGTCAACTTTAAAATCTTCATTTAAAACAGTCAAAACTCTTAATTGCTTAATATAACTAGAATCATCAATAGGAGGGAAATCCCTTTCAGATGGACAAACAGAATTACCATCGTCTTCTTCTTCACTAGCAGGCTTGCCATACGGAGAGGAAGTTTCTTGTTTGGTGGAATAGTAAACATTGCTCACTTTATCATTTGAAATTCCTTTTAATTTTAAATCAACAGGTTTTTCAAAATTCTTTTCCAAAAATTCATTGAGATCTTGATCTCTTTTAGAAATACTGTCAGATTTGAAATCAGTGGGTTTTGAAAAATTCTTTTTCAAAAATTCATTGAGATCTTGGTCTCTTTTTGAAATACTTTCAGATCCAGCAAAGGAATGTCTTCCTTCGTTGATTCTTAAGGGTTGACTATTTTGAAAACTTATTTTAACAGTACCATCATGATATTGTTGAATATGAGTAAGATCAAGCTCATCAAAAACAGGTTTAGCAATGGGAGATTCTTGTTCCAAGAACCATTCAGTGGGAAGTTTGATGTCTTGCCATTGAATCATTTTTGGAATTTGAATTTTTGCATCAGGAGTTGAACATTTAATTAACATAGTTTTACCAGAAGGTTCTCTATGATTTATAGCACTAGGATTTAATTGAGTACCTAACAATCTATAATAAATGCGATAAATTAAAGCAAAAGGTTTACTACTTTCTTCCATGTGATAACCAGATGAAGCAATATTTAAAGTCAAATCTTTAATAATGTTAGCATCATCTAAAGCCAAAGTAAGATCAGGATAACAGCTAAAGTAAACAGGACCATCATACAAAGAAGCAGTAATCATACCAAGAATGCTATCTTTAAAGTGTTTAAATCTAGCATCACGTAAACACATGAGAACAGAAGCATTAATGCCCTTTCAGGTAAGAGGTTTAATAGCAACTTGAACCATACCAATATGCAAATAGCTGAATTTTTTAGAAGCAAGGAATTCACCTATATTCTTTTTAGTAAACAGGCAACATTTTTCATGAGTTTTTGAAATAGAGAATATTTGTTCAACAGTTCTAACTTTATATACAGAATGAAAAGTATTTTCAGCCCAACTTATTTTATAAACATTTTTTGTATCAACTTTAGAAATAGTCCAATTAGTAAAATCAGGGATCTCATTATCATCAACATTGTGATCTTCTTCATTTACAATATCAGGAGGACAACCAGTCCTGGAGCTGATAGAAGAGTTGGATCTCCACAATCTATCCATACTATCTTAGTTTTAACACTCAATTATCATGTTTTTCTCACAACCATTGCATTTCGTAACACATACCCTAACCAACCTTATACCTCTCATGCCCTACACACCCTCTCTTGGCTCAAATGGGCCTTACAGTTCGGTTCTAGGAATTCACTTTACGACTAGGGTGGCGCCAACGACGGTAAGAAGGGAACACAACAACAGAGCACCAAAGTTTCGGATAGACACAAACGGAGAGACAGAGAACACAACAACACTATCATCGGCCAGAAAAGAGTGGCTCTGATACCATAAAGGGGGAAGGGACACGACGTTGGGAAGCGGAAGCACGGTTATACAGTGATAATATAGCTTGAAAATAATGCAAGTAAATGCAAAGTTATAAGACCAGCCAGGTAGGCGGCAGAGCCAGCCAAGTAGGGGGTATAGCTTAGATAGTTAAAGAAAACGAAAAATTATAGAACTGTCCGGGATGGCGGTAATCCGTCCAAGATGGCGGTAATCCGTCCAAGGTGGCGGTAGCAACAAGTAGTATAATGAATGCAATGAACATAAAACTGAAATTACTTGTTATTGAAAGTAGAATTGAACACTTACAGTAGTAGTGATTACAAGTTGGAAATAGTCACAAGGCTTATATATATATATATTTATTTATTTAGCTTCGGCGAGTAACAATCTCATGCCAATAGTAAAAAATTATTGTTCATTGTTGACATTTTTTTTTTTTTTGGTTAATTAGTTTGTTGAGCTTGGTGCATGAGGTTTTTGTGGGTATTTAGTTATATTTTTAGCATCAACCTATTGACTAACCTAAGGAAGATGCTATTAAGCATGTTCAAATATTAGGCAAGCCATTGGGTTTTTTTTTTTTTTTGGGTGGGGAAAAAACTTTTTGGAAAATAGAGTATAATAAGTTTTTCAATTAAATTCTAACATTTATAATATAAAAAAATTTAAGTAAAATTAAATTTAATATAGTTATGTGTTTGAATTTAAATGAAGAATCTAATGCATTGCTCTTAAGCTAGTGTACCCTTGATGTGTTGGTCATTTCGCAAGTATAAGTGTTTGTGGTGTATAGGAAAAAAGCCGGGGTTCAAGTTTCTATCTTATATAAAAAAAAAAAAAAAAAAAGTTTTACTTTTTTATTTTGGGGTCCTTGGACGACTCATTCAACCCCTATATGTTCATATTAATAAATCTATTTACACACAAATTTCATACATTTTTTATTTTTATTTTTAATTATTATTGAGAAAGCATGTTATGATTGGTGTATAATAAAAGTGGTATTAATGATTGATCATGTGAATGTGACATTGCACTAATCACAACGTGCAACATCACTTGTGAGATATATATATATATATACACACACACACATACATTCACTGCTATTTGTGAGTATTATGAAGGGTACTATAAACTTTATTATATAATTTATTATCATTATTTTTTTTATTATAAATTAATGTGTCTTGAATTGAGTAATCTAAGACTAAGACTAAGACTGAATCTCGACATATTTAAAGAGTAGAATATGATGGAAAAAAAGAAAAACGATTACTCTTATATTGTATGATTCGGATTCCTAAGCTTGATTGCCTGCAATATAAATAAAAGTATAAAACACTTCTTCCTAGGAACCTACAAAACTATCTAATATTTAGAATTTATTTATTTATAAATGTGAGAAGACTTTTCTCTTTCTATCATTATTTGTGTATTCGAACGTGATGATGTGTGAAATTAGTAGGTCGTATGTTTCAAACTTCAGCAGTAGATCAACAACCTGAAAAAGGAAGAAAGACTATCAAAAGTGACCAAAGTGAATCGACCAAGGACCCTCCAATGATTAAATTGGTATTTCTCTCAATAACTCAAGTATGATAAGTGGATGAATGGTCATGCATACCTTGGTTTGGTCCCTTTTATAAAGAGTTTGGAGTGACTTTACTTATTAGGTACCACTAACATCGTGGGAGATGTGTGGATTTAGTTGAGCTAATCTCGGATAATTTACTCCATGTCTCGGAATAGTGGAACATGATACAACTATTCTTGGTTTGAAAAAAACACCTATTCTTGGTTTGAAAAAAACACCTTAGAACCTTAGAATTCACTAAGTATTAGTTGTACATGGTCTTTTGTCTGTAGATGATCTATCTTTCCTTTAGATGACCTTGCTCTTTGATGTTACTATTTTTCCATCTTTTCCTTCTGGACGACTATCTTGGATGACTCTTATGGATGATATATACTTTTTTTAATTACCCATTAGAACTAATTAATGATCTTCACCTCATGATTAAGGGTGGACCCACTTAGAAGGGTGGGGGCCATGGCCCTCCCAAACTTTTCTAATTTTATAAAATTACTCTTAAAGTTTTCTAAATTTTTCGAAAAATATAAGATTGGCCCCCAAACTTCATAAATATTATAATTTTACCCCTAAATTTACCTAAAATTTTCAAAAGAAAGATGATTAGCCCCCTCAACTCTTCAAATTCCTTGTATGACACTATTAAATTGGTTCAACTTTATATTTATTACTCCCTCCGTCCCTTTTTTTTGTCTTGTTTGAAAAGTCAAACTTTTTAAGGGAACATCATTTATTGTCTTGTCTACTTTTTAAAAATGTATAAGTTTCCAAAACTACCCTTAAAAAAATTTATCAAAAAATTGAATTAGTAAATTAATAAGGGTATAATAGGAACATTAGTAAATTAATGACTTTTATTTTTAGAAATAGGACAATATTTTGGGACATCTCAAAATGGAATAGAGGACAAAAAAAGTGGGACAGAGGTAGTATTATTTTGGCCTCCATTCATAAAATTTTAGTTCCGCCACTACTCATGAGGTATGATTTCTAGTGTTATATACCAGTCATTGGGATGAAAGATTACTCCACATCCTCTATGATGTGCTCTCATCTCAATGGGAGGAAAAGAAAAATATAAAATATTCTTGCAAATTATCCTTATATATGGAATCTATGCCTGTTTATTTCGGAAGCCAAAACAAACCAGTCACCCCTAGTTCTTTAATATATCGAGATCTATAAATCTTTATCAGGTTGTTAGCTTTGTAGTATTGAAATTGTGTTTTTAACCCACGATTTTAATTCAAAAAGTAAGTATAATAGTGTGTATAATAAATACTACTCCGTATTTCTGTCCAACTGGTTTAGAACTTGAAAGTCTCGAAGTACTTATGCTTATTGCTTGATGTCAATAAAATACTCTTCAAAGTCAGACAACCTATGGAACACTTAATTTATATTTTCAAACATGCACCCTCCTCGAAACTACAACTCCCTCCCATTTTCTATTCATATGGCTAAGATTGTTTTGTACTACTAGAAAATTTTCCCTTGACTGCCATTGTTAAAAACGATGACATATCAACATCCCGTAGTTACATAACAAATACCGTAGAATAATATAAGAAATAAAAGTCCCATTGGATGCAAATCATAATTGTAGCCCACTAGCCCCTGGATTAGCTATCATTGAATATTTGCTTTCATCGGCCAATAATGCATTTTTTATTTTTTTGCAATGCACTCCACAAATTGGTAAACGTTGAATTTAAAACAATGATTGACTTGATGTTGGCCTAAGAGCTCTAATAAGAAATTGGTCATTGATTAAATTTGAAGAGACTCCAAGTATCCAAGAATGGTTTTAAATTTTCAGTTCTAGCCTAAGGTGTAACCAAAAAAAAAAAAAAAAAACCCACTTCAGTACTATATATAGATAGCTAGAGAGATTTCAGATGTCCATTATTTCGAAGTAAAACACTCAGAAAGTGACATATGGCTCAATTCCATATTG
This sequence comes from Quercus rubra, assembly GCA_035136125.1. Taxonomy (NCBI): domain Eukaryota; kingdom Viridiplantae; phylum Streptophyta; class Magnoliopsida; order Fagales; family Fagaceae; genus Quercus; species Quercus rubra. Next base: position 10,462,617 of record CM068734.1, on the reverse strand, counting down.
TTCCACCAAAAGTCTTTCAATTGCATATGCTCTTTGTCTTCCTTGCCCTCCTATGGGATCTGGCCTATGCTGACCCTCCATATTCCAATTGTTCAAACACTGGTAACTATACAGTTACTAGTCCATTTCAGAATAATCTTAACAATATCCTCCGTTCTTTATCCTCGAATGCTTCCATTTCCAAATTCTACAATACCTCCACTGGCAATGACACAGATAGAGTTTATGGTCTCTACATGTGCCTCGACTATGTTACAAAAGAAAGCTGTCACGACTGCATAACTACGGCTTCACACGATATGTTGAAGCTTTGTCCAAGCACAACAGAAGCAGTGGTATGGGAGGAGTATTGTCAATTGCGCTACTCCAACAAAAGTTTCTTTGGCATATTAGATGTCACAGGAAATGTTCCCTTAGATAACCAGAAGAATAATTCACAACCAGAAGTGTTCAAATCTATTGTGAACGTGACATTGAATACGCTTGCTTATCAGGCAGCTTTCAATCTTTCAGCTAACATGTATGCTACCGGAGAAGCAGCCTTTCAAGACAAAACAATCTATGCTTTAGTACAGTGCACTAGAGACCTGTCTGCCATTGACTGCAATTTTTGCCTTCAGAGTGCTACAGCAGATATTTTGAGGGTCTACTATTACTCCGTTGGTGCAAGACTTCTCAGTCGTGGTTGCTACTTGAGATATGAATTGTATTCCTTTTATGAAGGCACATCTAACTCTCCTGGTTCTTCACAAATGGGAGGTAAGTATTTGCAAACAATAACACCAATTTTGATTTTATAATATTCACAAGTGACAATCAATAACTAGCTGCAAATGATCACTTTCAAATGCAGGTGGTCAAATGAAATTGTGGATGATTGTAGTTGTTACTTTTGTATCAACATGCTTGGTGATAGTCCTTCTGGGTTCCTATGTTTACTATCGTATGATGAATAAAAATGGTAAGTAAAACATGTAATTATATACATTTAGAATAAATCATAGTTTTGGTGCCTGAAATTTGGAAAAGGTACGATTTTGGTACAAAATATTTGGATTTGGCCCTAAATTTTTTACAAAAGGTAACAATTTTGTCCCATGTCCATGGGCTCCATTCAATTTCAGTCTTTAATTAGCATTTGGTTAGTTCAATTTTGGTCACTAAATATGGGATTGATTTGATTATAGTCCTTTAAATACGTGATTGATTTGACTTGATCTTTTAAAAATATTGGGTATCCTATATCCCATTAGTCACCCAAATTGAAAAGTAGATGAAATGACCAGATTTTTCCCCCTTGGAAATTTTTGGGACCAAATTTGATTGTTTTAGATTTGAGAGGTCAAAATCAAACCTACACCAAATTTCAAGGACAGAAATATGTAACTCATATATATATATATATAGCTCTATAATTTTCTTCTTTTTCTTTTGTCTTATGATATTGCCATTCAATTCAGGGAAGAAGAAAATTTTAGAACATGGAATAGTTCAAAACATTGGTAATTCCAGTAACTTAGACATCCATCACCTGCATTTTCAAGGAAGATATGAATCGAAATCTCGGGAGTTCCCCTATTTTAATTTGGCGTCTTTGCAAGCAGCTACCAACAACTTTGGTGATTCAAATAAGCTTGGGCAAGGTGGCTTTGGTCCTGTTTACAAGGTTATAGCGTTTCTCAGGGCTCATTTAGAAAAGTTTATTTTCAACTTATTGACTGATGTACAATTTTTAAAGCTTTATTTTTATAGATACAATTGTATTTTTGTCTCCTTTATTTTTAAGCATGATCTAAGTCAATAAAAATAATCTTTCTTAAACTAGCATTAAACAAGGCAATACCAATGATGATTATAATAAAAGGGAAAAGTCCATCCTTGATTTCTAATTTTACAATTTGAAGAATTATCCATTTCACTTTTATGTTAACTAGTTGAAACAACCAATGATCTTTTGTAGGGCATACTAAGCGATGGAAAGGAAGTAGCAATTAAGAGGCTCTCATGCTACTCTGAGCAGGGTTCAGAGGAATTCACAAATGAAGTTCTACTAATAATGAAACTTCAACACAAAAATCTTGTCAAGCTTTTGGGGTTTTGCATAGATGGAGAGGAAAAGCTACTTGTCTATGAATTCATGCCCAACAGTAGCCTAGATGTCATTCTCTTTGGTTTGTTAATTTTCTTGCAACTACTTTATATTTTCTTAGCTCTTGAATTGACTTTGTACATATTCAAGAATAACTACTAAATACATTTCATTAACTTCAATAATGACTTCTTTGAAGCTATTGATTTTCTTTTGGCTTTTGATGGTTAAGATCCAAGGAATTGTGCACAACTCAATTGGAGCAGACGTCTTAATATAATAACTGGAATTGCACGTGGAATTCTTTATCTTCATGAGGATTCTCGACTTAAAATTATTCATAGGGACCTAAAAGCTAGCAATGTGTTATTGGACTATGAAATGAACCCTAAGATCTCAGACTTTGGAATGGCAAGGATCTTTGCAGGAAATGAAGGCACAACTAATACTACTACAATAGTGGGGACGTAGTAAGTACACTTTTTTAAAAATAATTTTCAATTATATTCCTTAGAGTCAATTGGATGTTTAAAAATGATGTACTCTTTCTGAAAGAAATTCATACTATGCCATATAGTAAATGAATGAAGGAGCTGAAAAGATTAGAGTTATAGGTATTAATCATGAAGAATAAAAATGGTTTACTAATTATTTCTTTTCTATATTTTGTATAGTGGATACATGGCTCCAGAATATGCTATGGGAGGAATATATTCTATTAAGTCTGACGTGTTTAGTTTTGGAGTACTCTTGCTTGAGATCATATCTGGGAAGGGAAATGCTGGCTTCCATCAATCAAAACGTGCTTCTAGCCTCCTAGCATATGTAAGTTTATTTGTCTTAAGTCAAGACCATACTTCTGAGGTTCACATTGCAGTAAAAAATGATCTATAAACGCATTGAATCATGGTGCAGGCATGGAAACTATGGAATGAAGGAAAGGCATTGGAGCTAATGGATCCTTTATTGATTGACTCGTTCAATAGAGATGAATTTCTAAGATACGTACATATTGGACTTTTGTGTGTTCAAGAAGATGCATCTGATAGGCCAACAATGTCAGCTGTGGTTGTAATGTTGAAAAGTGAAACTGTGAGTCTTAGCCCACCCGAACGACCTGCCTTTTCGATGGGTAGATTCACTGATAACAACGAAACTGATCCTGATTGTCTCTCTGTTTCCGGCTTATCAATTTCCAGTATTAGGCCACGGTGAAGGATCCATAAATGGATTTGAAACTCCATTAATGTCTTATATAGTTATATCATTCGTGTGTGCTGTACAGAACAAATGCCTGTGTTCGCTTGTAATTCACAATTGACTTTATAATGCATGTCATTATACATGTATCCTATATTCCCTATCTGACATCGTTTGAAAAATGTTAATAACTTTTAACATTCTAGCAGCACTTGCATGTGGCATCAGTAATTGTATAATAGAAAAAGTAACACATTTTAACAAACCAAACTCAAAATTTACCTACATCATGCCATGTAAAGTTGTGAAAAATTGCATGATTATTACAGTAACTATGTAAATTTATACTAAAATTATTCATTTTGTAACTTATCTTTTATTCTTTCTTTACTTATCCTGAGAATGAAGAAAGAAAATGGATGATAGTTATGTGTGAAAAAAGTGAAGCAATTAAAAACATTAAGAAAAATTGATATTTTAAATTTTTAATAAAATATTGTGCAAAATAAATAATCTAGTATGAAGTATTTTAAAAAGTGAATATGTAAATAGAAAAAGTAAGTTATTCTGCTAAAATAGACAAAAATAATTTGCAAGGGATTAATATGAATGCTCTAATGCTAGTAAACAAGAAAGCAGTGCACAAGCCAATGATGGCCCTTTAGTTTGATCGGAGGATTCCTCCTTGCCTTCTCTCCATACTACAAAAGGGCTTACTAAGTTAATAAAAAAATAAAAATAAAAAAAAGGCTTTTATCCTTAACAACTAAAAAAATTCAATTGTTTAAAGTCAGTCCCTAGGTTTTTGGCATTGTTATCCAATGTTACCCTTATCATTATCTCACTAATTGAAAACCCCTAATTAGGGTCTATTTGGAATCTGTTTATTTTGTTGAAATTGAAAACTTTTTACTTAAAGTACTGTAGATAAAGGTAAAAGTTAGTTGATATCATTATCTCACTAACCGAAAACTCCTAATTGGGGTCTGTTTGGAATCCGTTTATTTTGTTGAAATTAAAAACTTTTTTGTAGAAAGTATTGTTTGAAAGCTCGAAAATGTGTTAAAAACACAAGAGCTATTTAGACCCCCAAATCAAAAAATTATGACTTGATTGATTTTACTCTAACTTATATTAAATATGGAATAGCGTAAATGCGAGCGGACAAACAATATAACTACTTTAAGCCATAATCATTAAAACACAGTAGTAAAATGAAAGCTAAAAGAGTAGGGAAGAAGAATGCAAACACAAGATAACATGCCGATGTGTTATCGAAGAGGAAAATGAAGTACTCGGCGTAAAACCTTTCCGCTGCCCTCCAAGCGGTAAATCGATCCACTAAACAATCAATTGGGATACAGGGATAGCAAGAAACCCTCCAAGCCTAATCTACCCAATGCACCTAAAACCTCCAAACTCCTACTCCAACAAGGTTTCTTGGAACCGTGTCTTGTCTAGCTCTCTGAATTCCGTAATACACCCAATTGCATCCGCCAAAGCTTGACTTCTTCCAAGCAGCACCAAAACCTCACTTGACACTTAGAATGGGTATGGTAAGTATTTGGGCTATCAACCTTTCAAGGATATGGAAATGGAGAGGTAGGAGTTGAGGAAAAATCACAATGGATTGTGTAGAGAAATGTGGGTATAACAATTTCTAACTCTCAAGAGTTGTGGTTAGGGTTTTTTCTCAGAAGTACTCCTTAACATCTGTGGATAATGGAGGTATATATAGCGTGGATAAAGAAAGTGTGTATCAGATATGATAGTTTAGCAAAACAGAATGTTTCACAGGTATCTCGTGGGAAGGCCTTACCTGTGAGACAGTTGCGAAAACTAGTTATCTCCATTCTATCCTGACTTTTCGCATTCCAATCATGTATAATGCACATGCTTCACTTTGTAGGAAGCCTACTCGCGAGCTACCTACGAAAATTGCTTTAATCTTTCATTGCCTTGAGTCTTCACACTCTTTCTCTCTCACACAACCTTTACAAATAAATCTCACATAAAATACAAAGTACATAAGATTGAACAAAATTACAATTAAATTTGATACAGAATTAAAGCCAACATAAACTAGTTGTAAATTACAATTTTACACTATTGATAAAGTTAAAAGTTAACTGAAATAGTACCATGAGGTCCATGAATAAATCTCAGTCATGAGATTGAATAAAATTACAATCAAATTTGATATGAAATTAAAGCCAACATAAACTAGTTGTAAATTACAACTTTACATTGTTGATAAAGTTAAAAGTTAGCTGAAATAGTATAATGAGACTCATAAATAGTACTAAAAAGTGTAGTGGGGCCCATAAATAGTAGCAAAAATAAGTTGAATAATAAAATAAGCCGACCTTTTAATTTTTGCCAAACACACACCTAGTGTGCGTTTGGATTGAAATGAAAAATTAAAATTATTTCATTATTCAACATATTTTTGCTACTATTTATGGTCCCACTGTACTTTTTGGCACTATTTATGAGCCCTATTGTACTATTTCAACTAACTTTTATCTTTATCTACAGTATTTTTAGTAATAATTTTTCAGTTTCAGTAAAATAAGTGGTATCCAAACACACCTCTAATATCTTACAAATACAAATTACTTACACATTATACTTAGAATTGATGTGAATTACAACTTAATATTAGAATTTGACCTATATGAGATGGATGTGTCCAAATTAATGTTTGGTAACACTAACCTCTTCTCTCAAGAGGTCTTCTTTTAATCCCTCAAAAAAAAAAAAAAAAAAAAGTGGTCTTCTTTTACATATAAGTAAATGTGTATTATTTATATATTTATTTATTTATCCTCCATCTAAATATTTTAAAGTTAACAAAAAACCTTGTAACTTGGTGAAATTACTTAGTCTTTGTTACGAAGGGTATTAAAGTTTGAATCCTCATTGTAATAATTGTTTAAAAAAACAAGTTATATGGAGTATGGAGAATCTATTTTAAATTTTAAAATGTCGTTGTCACCTAAATTTTTTTTTTTTTTTTGAAACTTCTGTCACCTAAATTTTAGAGCCCGTTTGAATTGAGTTTTTTGATAACTCAATTCTCTGTTTTCATAACTCATAACTCAAAAATGGTGGGACCCATAATAAAAAGTCTGTTTGGCAAACAATAACTATGTTTCTATAACTCTGTTTCCATCAGTTAATTCTCTAATTTTTGAGTTATGAGTTATGGAAATTGAAAACAACTTTTGACTGTTTTCAGTTTTCATAACTTATAACTTAATGACAATATTGTAATTAAACACATATAGGGGACCCACAGCCACAACTTTTGACCATCTTTTGACTTTTTTTTTTCTAGGTTGGTGTTGGCTGTTTTTTTTTTTTTTTTTTTTTCTCCTTTTTTCTTTTCCTTGGTTGGCCGTTTAGGTTTTTTTTTTTTTTTTTTTTTTTTTTTTTTTTTTTTTTTTTTTTTTTTTTTTTTTTTTTTTTTTTTTTTTCTGGGTTGTCGTTGTTTGTTTGTTTTTTTTTTTTTTTTTCTTTTTCTTTTCCTGGGTTGGCTGTTCAGTATTTTTTATTTATTATTATTAGCTTCGATGAGTTGGGTACTAAAAAAAAAAAAACTGTACTAGCTGACAGGTGTGGGACCTATGAATAGTGTAAAAAAATTGAGTGATGAAAATAAAAGTGATGTTGCCAAATAAGTGTGAAAAAATGAGTGATGAGTGATGAGTGATGAGTTATGAGTGATGAGTGATGAGTGACGGAAATTGAGTGACGAAAATTGAGTGAGGAAAAAACCTTACCCAAACAGGCTCTTAGCTGTTTGAATATATTATCATTTTACTTGATCTTATTATTTAAACTTATTTTGATTAATGTGTCAGGGTATGTCAGGATTGGTGTGAAAATATTTTGGACCATTTCAAAATAGAATAATAGATACAAAAATGTTGTATTTGTGTTAATAATATGTAGGTGAAATTATGCCAATCACTTCTAACGTTTTACAAAATGAAACTTCCTCTAACATTTTATGAAATGACACTTACACCCTTAAGATTTTATGAATATTATAAATAAGTCCATTAATTTTTATATAGATAGTCTCATTAAATGAAATATTTCGTTAGAAAACTGAGGATAAACTCATTTGATACATTTTAAAATTTTCAAGAGATTGGTGTAATTTATCTTAGTAGATGACTATGAAAACGGATCTGGATTCGATTTGCACCGTGCTACTGCTGTTTTGATGTGAGGAAAAAAAAAAAAAAAAGGTTAACAATGTGAAAAAGTAGAATGGCAAAATATTTTATAAGTTAAAATTAAGAGTGAATTTTTCAAATTTTAATCTTAGCTATTAAAAGCGCAATCTGATTTAGATACGAGGCAATAAAAATGTGTAATTACTCATTACAATTGGAGGAGGAAATAGTTAACAAAGTGAAGTGTGTGTGTGTGTGTTTTTTTTTTTTTTGGGGGGGGGGGGGGGGGGGGGGGTGGGGAAGCCGTGACTGTCACAAGTGGCTTCGCTAAATTAATTGCAACAAGTGGCTTCACTAAATTACAGCAATATTTTGGATAAAAAGAGTTTTTTAGATTAGATACAAGTAGACATCAACTTATTTTCCTATCAATTTCTTTAGATAAAATAACAATAAGTATTTTGAACAAAATATGCAGCATACATGTTAGATAAAATAATAATAAGTGTTTTAACCGAAGATGCAACATGTATTTAACTTTTAGTTGATAGAGACAACAACTTATTTGTCTTTATTAATTTATTTAGATAAAGTAACAATAAGTGTTTAAAAAATATATATAACATGCATTTTAAATAAAAACAATAATAAGTATTTTAACAAAACGTGTAATATGAATTTAAGTTTCAGTTGATAGAAACAACAACTTATTTGTTCTTATCAATTTCTTTAAATAATATAATAATAAGTATTTTAACAAAACATGCAACATGTTGCATGCATCTAAGTTTCAACTGATAGAGACAACAACTTATTTGATCTTATTGGTTTCTTTAGATAAAGTAACAATAAGTGTTTTAACAAAACATGCAACATGGATCTAACTTTTAGAAATTTAAATCCTACTCTAAATAAAAATTTGTTATCAAAATTTAAAAACTTGTATATATTCACCAATAACTTTTCCATAGAATCACTCTTGCACTCCATGTTTTTGTTATTGTTTTTTTTTTTTTTTTTTTTTTTTTTTTTTTTTTTTTTTTTTTTTTTGAGTTGCAACTTACGTATATGTGTGTGTATTGGAAGGATATACATGTTATATAGATTTATAGGAATTAATAAATTTATATGATACCTCTCTCTCTCTCTCTCTCTCTCTCTCTCTCTATTGTTTTTCTAAAAAACAACTACTCTCATTAATTATTATTAATTGTTAGGATATATCTCCTCATACTAAGGGATAAAATTAACAATAGTTTAATTTAGATAAAAATTTATCATTTAAATTTAATAAATTTAAATTCTATTCAAACGAAAAGTCTATTATAATTTTTTTAGCTTCCTTACCTAAGAAAAAAAAATTCTAAATTGAAATCTGAAATCCCACACAACACCCCATGTTTTTTTTCCCCACAAGCTGCATCTTATGTTTTATTAATTATTTAAAAAATTATTTTATCAATTTTTAGGATATATTTCAACGAATCAAGGGATAAGATTTAATTATAATTTAATTTAGTTAAAATTTTATCATCTAAGTTTTTGAAATTCAAATCCTACTCCAACTAAAAATCTATTATTAAAATTTCAAAATACACACACGCGTAAGCGCACACACACACACACATTCACCAATGGTCTTTCCATAGAATCCTTCTTGAACCCCACGTTTTTGGTTTTTATGTTTTTTTATTTTTTATGTTTTGCAAGTTGTAACTTATGCATATGTATTAATATATGACAAATTTGATTAAATAAATTCATTTTACTTATTATTATTTGTTTCTAAATTTTCATGTATAGATATTAAGTCAAAAGAAGTCTTTTATAAAGAAGCAAAACAAGGGACACTCATTTAAGTTCTTAGTTTCTCTTAGGTAAGTTTTATTTTTTTATTTTTTTTTTTATTTTTTAATTTTTAAATTCTCAACATTTGAACTATTTTGTGTGTTTTAGGTTTTGGTTATTCTATGTATTTATTAGTTTGTAAGTGTTTTAATTTTTACAATTGACTATCACCATGAAGAATCTGGTCCAAAACATGTCTTTCATGTGCTGTATATGATTCCAAGTTACTTTTACTAATTGATTGTTAAGACTTTATCAATGTTTATCTATTTTTATATTTATAATTTTCATTGTGCTTTCTGTTAACTTCTTATTATGTGAGCTTTTTATAATATAATATAAGGTCCTTGTGAACCTTTTACTAAATTCAATTTAAAATTCCTCCTATATCCTTTTAGATCATAGATAATATTTGGCTAAATTAGATCCATCGGTCTAAAATCCTATGTAAGACTATCTTTGCTTAACTTCTTTTTCAATTTATTAAAAAAGTTCGTAAATTTGGATTATTTTTCTTTAATGATTTGAGATTTTGGCTTAACTTTTTTAAAAATTTTTTTTTGAGAGTGTATTTTATAGCAATGATGCCACTTTGTTGCTTGTCTTGTTGCTTGGATTTGCTATTAAGGTTTAGGGTTGATATTTATGGAATTTGGGGAAAATGTTTGTTTTGTTGCTATCTTTTTTTCCTTCTATGTTTTTGTTTGTTCTTTTATTCCTTGTTCAGATTCTTGGCATAAGTGCTTGGGTTCAAGTCTCACCAATATATGTGGGATTGGACAAACCTAAGTTCAAGGTTTAAAACATCATCATCTTTAGTTCATGTCTACATTGGAAACACCCATACATAACACAACGTTGTAGGAGATACCACCATTTTTTGTTTAAAGTTCTGTTTTTTCTTTACCCCCCCCCCCCCCCCAAAAAAAAGGAACTTTTTCTTGTTTTGGTAAAGTGTTGAATTATTTTCTCATCTAAATTTCCTCTAACATGTCCTTGGTCATTCCTCATCAAGACCAAATAGTCCACCCCTGTTATTTCCAGCCCTTCAATTATATATTCTAATTTAAGGTGGATCAAGTTCAAGTTATACTTGATACAATTTTGATCAATGTTATACTATTTTGTAACTTTTCATTAAGAGAGTATTTTGATGAATCAACGGTTGAATTACATTACCTCCTTATATTTTCTATATTTGCTCAAAATAATCATAGATTAACAGTTATCTCGTCAAATTCAACAAGACAAAAGAAATCTAAATTTTAAGTTTCATTTACTTAAAATTATATACAAAACATGAGTGTTGGAGCATTTTAATATTAAATAATTAAAATGAATAAATGTTATAACATAAATATAAAGATGTGGGAGTGAATATGGAAAATGAGGAGTTAGTGAAAATGTTTAATCCCACATTGAAAAGGAGAGAGGCTATTTTATTCTTTTTAATTGTGGTGATTAATGGGCTAAAATGTATTGTCTCAGATATTGGGTTAGATACGTGCGCAAGGAGGAGGTGAAGAGTGGAGGTATCAAAATTGGAAATGAAATAGCCTCTTGGATCCTCCTACTTGACAGCCCATTCAGAGAAATTACCATGGCCGTAAATGAGTAAATGGTTCGAATTAATACTCTATTTTTATTATGGACAATAAAGAGCCATTAACCCACTTAATGGACTTTCCGTTTGGGCTTACAGATTAATATCCAACAATTAATCTTGTAACAGCCACTACATCAGAATAATGGACCTAATTAAATCAAAATAAATTTGGTAGTAATTTCGTGAGGCCTATTGAGCCTATAAACTGCACCGGTTATGAAGTTTAGCCAACCAAGGGCTTGAATCTCCTTAAAGAGAGTGAGTGCCACGCCTCAATACAAATTGTATTGTGTAATTCCTTTATTTATACTAATAATATTCAGACGTATTATTCAGTCTCGTTGTGTTATTTCCACTATTATTGTCATTACACCAACAATTTTAAGGAGATTCAATCATGGAACCTACACAAGAGAAACCAAATGAGCCTGTTGGAGATCTCAACAAGCCCTTTCGCTTTAAGGGAGACCACTTCAAGAGGTGGAAAGAAAATGTCCTTTTCTACTTAAGTCTTCTCAAAGTCTCCTACATCCTCACTGACAAGAATTCATCAAAAGTTCCTACCGATGAGATGAGTGAGGAAGAATATAGTCTCCATCAAGAAAAAAATAGATAAGTATACAAAAGATGAATATAATTGTCATTCTTATCTTTTGAATTGTCTTGCAGATCATTTCTATGATTATTATGATACAACTTATAATTCTGCTAAGAAAATTTGGAAAGCTTTATAAAGCAAGTATGATACTGAGGAGGCAGGTGCAAAAAAGTATGTTGCTAGTAGATTTTTTCGTTACCAAATGGTGGATGGAAAATTGGTCGTGGATCAAGCACAAGACTTCCAAATGATTGTAGCAGAATTGAGATCCGAAGACATAAAGATTGGAGACAATTTGGTGGTAGCTAGCATAATTGATAAACTACCACAATCTTGGAGGGAGTTCCAAAAGACTTTGCGGCACAAACAAAAGGAGACATCTTTGGAGACTTTGATCACAAGCATCCGTGTGGAGGAGGAAGCTAGAGGACAAGATGCACTCATGACACAGGAGAGTAATTGTAACGCCCTAAAATCATAATCAATAAAAAGTCTATTTAACCTGAATAATCCATAAAAATTATCAAATAAAAGATACTAGCAACCTTGAATCTCATCATCAAAGTTAGAGCTTTAATTCGCCAAATACAAAACATCCTCAAAATAATTCTCCAAATACAATGTTTAATGCCATAAAATAGAAATAAAATCCTCAATTCTACAAAAATAGTTTGAACTGCTGTCTCCCAAGAATCTCTACTCCAAAAACCCCTCTAATGTATCTGTAAAGGGAAAATAAAGGGGGGTGAGATAACTCAATAAGTGGAATTCACTAACATTGGGGTGTGGGAACAACCTTCAATAAATAATTCTTACAGCTATTTCATAACTTGTAACTCATCAATATTTATAATTAAATATTCCATGTAAAAGAAAAATATCTTTATATCATGAGCCATCATAATATATATATTAATACCATCGCTTAAACAATTTCCTAGGCTTTTCTCGTGGTCAACGTTTACGCCCCGTTGACAAGGTTGTACTGTCCCCTTTTGGGACTGGAACCTCCTTTTCATCCCCTTTCTTAAAGATGGCTCCTTTGGAACCTAAAGGTGTACTCCCTTGCTAAGGAGCTTCCTTTTCGGATCCTCAATATTTTACTCCCTTGCTAAGGAGCTATCAAATGTGCACTATCCCCTTTTTGGGACCATCCCTTGCTAAGGACTAGCTGCAGTATGATTGTCTCTTGCTAAGGACTAAATATCATACTGAGCTTCTAATCACGACTTGCCATAGGTTTTCAAAACATATACAAGATGCACACATAGATAATCCATTCAAGATGCTCACAAAAATAATCCATTCGTAATTCTCAAAAATATAAGGATATATCACACATACAAATTTAAATAGATTTAGGTTATCCCACAAGTTTTTCATAAAACGAATAATTAATGTGCACATCAAACATTTATAAAATACCAATTTATATATATAGAATATCAACATATTTCTTGATATGAGAATAGTTTGATAATCAACACTACTTTGGGAAAATCCCCAAAATTAGTAAACACCACTTACCTCTTAGTTGCAAAAATAAAGAAAATCAACCTCCCTTGAATCACAACAATTCAGTAGAATTAGAACCTAGCAACACCAAAAATAGGTTCATCAATACACAATTTTCTTACTTAAAAATATGTTTACACACTTAACGGTTTTGTCCTAGACAATATTGATATATCCAAAATTCTCCATTTAGTCACTTAACTATCCAATTCACTTTCAGCTTTGATCAGATTTTTGGACTTACAATTACCACTGCATGATCATATCTTTTGGCTCTACCTAATCAGATTTTGGCTTAAAATCATTGTTGCATAATCAGACTTTTGGGCTTAAAAAGTTGCTGCATACTCAGTGACTTAGAGATGATAAATTAGTATCACTAGATGCAGAGGTAGATATCAAATAACATAAGGCAGCCTTTTTCCATTAATATAATCCTAGCTATGCATGAAACTTTAATATGGCAGAAATATGGGAATGTGATCAACCTAATTTACATCTTAATTTATCAACCCAATGGCCCATAACTCCCTTGATGCCGCCAAAACATAAAGAAATTGCTGGACACGTATTGAACAAGTACAAGGTGTAGATACATGACAGATTGGTGGTGATATTTAGTGAGGCCATATACGGTTATAAATAGCAACAAAGCTCCCTTTCTCTATTAACATAATCATAGCTTTAGACCCATAATAGCAGCCCTTTTTTTTTCTCTATTAGGTATGCTAATAACAGATGCTAAAAGTGGGAACAAAAGCTAGCCATAAGTATCAACTATCCTAAGTTAGAGCAGAAAAGAACCGTACCTGTAGTCTCCACTCACAGCCACAATGAAGAAAATCAACCTTCAATAGTCGGCTGAAGCAAAAGAAATCCTATTAGCAAAACACGTGTGACTTAAGAGAGGAAAAAGGCTAGGGTTTTCAAGGCCCATATATTTATTTATGCCACCTCACTTGGGCTTCATATTCCATAGTATTTATCTTCTTTTTAAAACCTTAGGCCCAAATTAATTTAATCCATTTAATTATAGGCCTCTTTTAAAATTTACGTATAATAATTTAATTGGTATAAAAATTATGGGGTGTTACAGTAATAGTAATTCCACCACAAAGGTAAACCTTATTTCATCCAATAATAATATGCCCAAAAATCATTTCCCTAGAAATGTTCAATTGAAGCCTAAAAAAAGAGCCTTTAAAAATAATAATAAACCTCAAGGAAGGGAAAACCCAAATAAAAATTACAATAAGAACCAAGGACCCCCTTCACAAGATTAATTTAATAGATCCTATTTTGTCTGTGACAAGACTGGGCATATTGCTAGATTTTGCAAATTTCGGAAGCATGAATCTGTCCCGCAGGCTAACGTAGCTGAAGAGCCTTTAGTGGCTATGATTACAGACATCAATATGGTGCAATATGTTGAAGGGTGGTGGGCAGATTCTGGTGCTAATAGGCACGTCTGCTATGACAAAAATTGGTTCAAATTGTACTCTCCTTTTGAAGAAGAAAAAACTATTATGCTTGGTAACTCTAGCAAAACCAAGGTTCTTGGGAGTGGTGAGGTTGAATTGAAATTCACGTCTGGACATGTACTAACATTGAAAGATGTACTTTACACTCTGTCCATGGGGAAGAATTTGATGTCAAGTTTTTTGCTTAACAAGGCTGGTTTTAAGCTAACTATGGAATCTGATAATTATGTAATCACTAAAAAGGGATTATTTGTGGGCAAGGGTTATGCTTGTGATGGAATGTTTAAATTGAATGTTAAGAATAATAAAACATCTACCAATTCAGTTTATATGCTTTCTTCTATTAATTTTTGGCATGCTCGTTTGTGTCATATAAATAGTAGATATGTGGGAATCATGAGTAGTTTAGGATTAATTCCAAGACTGTCAAAAGATTTTGAAAAATGTGAAACTTGTAGTCAAGCTAAGATTACAAAAAGGCCTCATAAAAATGTTGTAAGAAATACTAAATTGCTTGAGTTAATTCACTCCGATTTATGTGAATTTGAGGGAATTTTAACTCATGGAGGAAGTAGATATATTATCACTTTTATTGATGATTTCTCAAAATATACAACTGTTTATTTGTTGAAAAATAAAAGTGATGCTTTTGAAAAATTTCAAGATTTTTTAAAAGAAGTTGAAAATCAATTTGGTAGAAAAATAAAAAGAATAAAAAGTGATAGAGGCCGTGAGTATGAATCAAGTGCATCCAACTCATTTATTCAGTCTTTGGGAATTATCCATGAAACTACTGCACCATATTCACTTGCTTCTAATGGTGTGGCCGAAAGAAAAAATAGAATTTTAATTGAGTTAACAAATGCCATGTTAATTGAATCTAATGCACCTCTACATTTTTGGGGTGAAGCTATTTTAACTGCATGTCATGTTTTGAATAGAGTGCCACATAAAAAGTCACACACCACACCTTTTGAGACTTGGAAAGGACATAAGCCAAATTTGGGATATTTGAGAGCATGGGGTTGTCTTACTTATGTAAGGCTTACTGACCATAAAATGCTTAAATTAGGTATAAGAGCTACTACCTGTGCTTTTCTTGGTTATGCGATTAATAGTGCAGCCTATAGATTTTTTGATCTTGAAAACAAAATAATTTTTGAATCTGGTGATGCAATTTTTCATGAAGAAAAATTTCCTTTTAAATTGAAAAATAGTGGGGGTGAAGAAAATATTTTGTCACAACCTAGTTCTTTTACTTCGCATTTACAAAATCAAGAAAATTTTGAAATGGGACCTAGAAGGAGTAAAAGAGCTAGAGTTGAAAAGGATTTTGGTTCTGATTATTATGTTTTTAACATTGAGGAAAATCCCCAAAATTTAAAAGAGGCTTTAACATCACTTGATACTATATTTTGGAAAAAGGCTGTAAATGATGAGATGGAATCTCTAATTTCTAATAGAACTTGGAAATTAGTAGATCTTCCATCGGGTTGTAAGACCATAGGTTGTAAATGGGTCCTCAGAAAAAAGTTGAAACTGGATGGGTCAATGGATAAGTTTAAAGCTAGACTTGTTGCAAAAAGCTTTAAACAAAAAGTTGATCTTGATTTCTTTGATACTTTTTCTCCAGTAACAAGAATTAGACCTATTAGATTGTTAATTACTATTGTTGCAATTTTTTATTTGAAAATTCATCAAATGGATGTAAAAACTGCTTTTCGAAATGGGGACCTAAAGGAAGAGATTTATATGGATCAACCCGAAGGCTTTGTAGAGCCTGGACAAGAAAGCAAGGTATGTAAGCTAACTAAATCCCTATATGGCTTAAAACAAGCACCTAAGCAGTGGCATGAAAGGTTTGATTCCTGCATGATTGAGAATAGTTATAAATCAAATTAATGTGATAAATGTATTTATTCTAAGTCATGGAATAATTTACATGTTATTATTAGCCTCTCTGTGGATGATATGTTGATTTTTGGCTCAAATATGCATGTTATAAATGAGACAAAAAATATGCTTAAAAGCCATTTTGATATGAAAGATCTTGGTGAGGCTAATTTTATTTTGGGCATGAAAATTACAAAAGCATGTGATGGAATATATCTTGATCAATCACATTATGTTGAGAAAATACAATTTTCATGATCACAAAAGTATAGCTACTCCTTTTGATTCTAGTGTTCATTTATTTCCTATGAATAATGATGATGAGATTTTTAATCAAAAGGATTATGCTAGTATCATTGATAGTTTGCATTATGCTACTAATTGTACTAGGCTTGACATTGCATATGCAATAGGAGTGCTTAACAGATTTACTAACAAGCCTAGTAAAGATCATTGACTAGCTATTGAGCGAGTCATGAGATACTTAATTGGTACCAAAAACTATGGCTTATTTTATAAAAGGTACCCTGCTGTGATTGAAGGTTTTAATGATGCCGATTGGAATACTTTGTCAGGTTATTCTCTCTCTACCATTGGTTATATTTTTACCTTAGGTAGTGGTGCTATTTGTTGGAAATCTAAAAAGCAGAAAATAATTGCTAATTCAACAATGGAAGCTGAATTAATAGCATTAGCTTTAGCTAGTGAAGAGGCAAATTGGCTTAGAGATTTGTTGTATGAATTTCCACTTTGGGAAAAGCCAATTCCACCTATATTAATTCATTGTGATAGCACTGCTACAATTGGTAGAGTTAAAAACCATTATTACAACGGTAAATCCAAACCTATAAGAAGAAAGCACAGTACCGTGCGATCTTATTTGAGTGGTGGCATCATAACTGTGGATTATATTAAATCTAATGATAATCTTGCAGATCCATTTACCAAGACCTTGGCAAATGATAGAGTCTGGAATACATCGAGAGAGATGGGACTAAAGTCCATAGAATCATGAGCTATGCATAAGGATACCCAACCTAAGGACCAGAGATCTTGAGAATTGGGTAAAATGGAAAAACGAATCATACGATGGTTGTAAGAAATGCACAATTTATTTATTCTTAATTATTTATTTTGTAAATAATTTTTTAATTGTTCATCCCTATGATGTAAGTGCATTTATCCTGTAATGTGGAGAGGATGAGTTAAAAAACTCTTAATGAAATTTGTAGCTCATATAAGTGGGGTGTCAGAATTACAGGAGCACCCTTGACAAAATTTCACCTATGTGAGTGTGGGGGTGGGGCCGCTCCCTATGAGATTTGGACTTAGTCTCAGATACACTTATGAAACCGGGATCAACACACGACTGTAAAGTGCTAGCTATAAAAGCTCATGTCAACACTTGGGTTATTATGCGTAAGCAATGACGCTTAATTTCTCCAAAACAGTCCTAATTCAAGTCAGAGACCACTACGACTCTGGAGTTGAGATACTGTTTTACTAAGTGAAGGTTCAATGCAGAGGACACCTTCATAATGCATAGTGACCCGTCTTTGTCTGGTAATCTCTCTTTAACAAAAAATTTTAATATTAAAATGAGTGGGAGATTGTTGAAGCATTTTAATATTAAATAATTAAAATGAATAAATGTTATAACATAAATGTAAAGATGTGGGAGTGAATATGGAAGATGAGGAGTTAGTGAAAATATTTAATCCCACATTGAAAAGGAGAGAGGCTATTTTATTCTTTTTAATTGTGGTGATTAATTGTGGGGAGACAAGTCAGGGAAGGTCTGCACCGGTTATGAAGTTTAGCCAACCAAGGGCTTGAATTTCCTTAAAGAGAGCGAGTGCCACACCTCAATCCAAATTGTGTTTTGCAATTCCTTTCTTTATACTAATAATATTCAGAAGTATTATTCAGTTTCTCGTTGTGTTATTTCCATTATTATTGTGATTGCACCAACAACGAGTTTGTGGATTCGGTTATAAATAAAATCTAATTGACTCAAGATATAACATGTATATTAGCATAAAAAAATTTAGCGTGCTTAATAAGAATAATGAAAATATTTAAGGCGAAAACCATATTTTCGTTCTTATATTTTCACGCGATTCTCGCTTTTAGGTTCATATCTTTTATTTTCACTGCTTTTAGTCTCTATTTAGAAAAACGCAATCCATTTTAATCCTTCCCGTCAGTGCCCTAACGACAAAATCCTACGTGGCAGACAGAACTATTAAAATAATAATAATAAATTTTATTTTGGCATTAAAAATTGTCATATTAGCATCCAAATTAAAAAAAAAAATTAATTTATTAATTTTAACTAAATAAAAAAATTAAAAACAAAAATAAAAACAAAAAATTAAATTAATTGAAATCTAAGTATGTTTTGAACAAAAACACAAACTCATATCTGAGAAAACAAGATTAAAATCCAAAAATCACGAACCCAAAAACACAAACACAAATGAGTCTTTTGACTAAATATTGCTAAATCTGGAGTTCATTTACGTTATAGGCACTGTTCCAAGTTATTTAGGCAATTGAGGAAAGAGAATGAATTTAAGCAATGGTGTTGCCGAAATTCAACAAAAGTATGAGAGAGAAAGAGAAAAAGTGGGAGAGAGAAAATTTTGAATATCGATAATCACATTACCGAAATTCTTGCTAACCGAAAACCAATTGTGGCAATGTGATTGCCGAAATAGGGAAAAAAGTTTTTTTTGTGGCAATTGTGGCAATGCCATTGCCAAAAATGGGAGGAAAAAAAAATAAAATAATGGTTGCCAAAATCTGGGGAGGAATTAAAAAAACAAATGCTACGTCCACAATATTTTTACAACATTTTCACAACAAATCGTAGGTGATTAGTTATTTTTTCCCCCTCCTATTTCGGCAATGTTATTGCCACAAATCCACTCCACTTTTTTTTTTTTTTTTAAGAAATGATATGTGCACACAATTTTTACAATATTTTTATAACAAATTTTAAGTGCCAAGTTGTTATTGTTGGATTAAAAAAGTAATCTCAGTGTTAAATTTAAATTTGAACTAATAATAACTAATCACTTATGATTTATTGTGAAAATGTTGTAAAATATTGTGGACGTAGCATTTTTTTTTTAATTCCTCTTCAAATTTCAACAACTATTATTTTTTTTTCCTCCTATTTTCGGCAATGACATTGCCACAATTGCCACCAATTTTTTTCCCCATTTCGGCAATGGCATTGCCACAATTGGTTTTCAGTCAGCAGGTTTGAGCAGTAGGAATTTCGGTAATGTGATTACAGAAATTCAAAATTTTCTCTCTCCCGCTTTTTCTCTCTCTTTCATACTTTTGTTGATTTTCAGCAATACCGTTGCCAAAATTCAATCTCTTTCCTCAATTCTCTAAACAATTTGGAACAGTGCCTATAACGCAAATAAACTCCGGATTTAGCAATATTCAGCCACGACCAAGTCTCGTGACTCGTCCTTGAAGACCTCGATCTTCAGGGCTCGTTTGAGTCGCTCACCGCTCTTACTCACCTTCGAGTTCTCAGCCTCAAGCAAAACCATCTCTTAGGTCCCATTCCTGACCTCTCCAACCACACGGCTCTTAGGCTCCTCTTCCTCTCTCACAACGACTTCTCTGAAGAGTTCTCGCTGTCAATGCCAACTCTTTTCTGACTTATTGTCTCGATTTGTCGTACAATAATTTTTCCAGCGAGGTTCCAGTATCGGTCAACGGTTTGACCCACCTCCTAACGCTCCTACTCGAGGAGAACCGGTTTTCCGGTTCTATTTTCGGTCTGAACCTCTCAAATCTACAGGACTTCAACGTCTCCGGTAACCGCTTCTCCGATGAAATACAATGGGTTACTCAATTTTTTTTTGATAAACACTGATTGGGTTTATTTACTTATTTTCCCATATATTAAAAAAAAAATTGATAATAAAGGGTTTTCAGCTGATATTGTGTTTGGTTGCCAACAAAACAATGATCAAGTTTGTGTTCTTGTATGTTCTTACTCAAAATAAAGCTAGATCTCAATTTATATTATTTTTTGATTTTATTTCTGTTTTTTCCTTTTTTTTTATTTAGTTAAAATTCATAAATTAATTTTTTTGTTTTTAAAAGATGATGTGGCATTTTTAAAATGCTAAATAATATATTATATTATTATTTTAATGCTGATGTCAGTATTTAGTGTGCCAGCGATGCACTCTATCTATCACCTAAAACTTTGCCGAGCACTGATAGAAATGACTAAAATAGATGATGTTTTTCTAAATAGGTACTAAAAGCGGTGAAAATAAAAAATAGAGACCAAAATGAGAATCGCGTAAAAATATGAAGACAAAAATGTGATATTCGTCAATATTTAATTTAATGATAAATTTTTAAAATATGAAATAAAAAGTTATTCATTGATGTAACATCACAAAAAGTTACATCGCGTATAACTTGATCCTACCTAAGGTCATTTGAGCAACCGGATTTGATCAACCAAATATGCCCTTAACAGGGAGTTTCATACATTTATATATATATATATATATATTTGATCAACCGAATATGCCCTGAACAGAGAGTTTCATACATTTATATATATATATATATATATATTTTTTTTTTAAGATTTGAAATTCTTATCAACTGAATATGCCCTTTAACTACAACCTTTCAAATATGAAATGTCAGCATAACAGTGAAGTTCAAGAAATATTTCAAAAATTCCCTTATAATATTGCTAACCTCTTAGCACGCTTTCATACGCATGCTTAGTGATTCTTTTTTTTTTTTTTGTAAAGATTAATAATTTACATTTATTATTATTTAAAATTTGTTTATTTTATTTTTCAAACAAATAAAAATGATAAACTTTAAAGATAAGCAGTAACTATAATTTCTTTTTTGAATGTGGAGAAAAAAAAATCATAAATTTTAAGAGTTTTTGTTTTTTTTTTTTTTTTTTTTTAAATTCAAAATGAAATTTCTTATTTAACATTTATGACCCTATTTTTAAATGAAATTACTCTTCATTAATGAAGATATTTTTGAACCATATAAAAGTCCTTTTTTTTTTTTTTTTTAAGAATAATATAAAAGTCCAATTGAAAGATGAGAATCATCTCATCTTATATATAGTATAGATAAATACTATATATAGTTAGATTTTTTTGATTTGTTAGACCATATTTTCAAATGAAGGTGGTTTCAACTTTTGAATCCCCCTTAAACTCCAGAGGAATATCGACTACATTTTCATTTCAAATAATCAATTAAATAGCATATCTGAGAACTGGTCATAGATTTTAATTCTTTTCCCTGTATCAAAGTGACAAAGTATGGAGAATCTCAAGGTAACAATCAACTGAAAATGCTTGAACAAGGCACACCTGATTTCGAAAAATCATACCCATGAAGGGCTAAATATGTAAACAAAATAAAGAAACTAAAATATTGTAACAAGCGAGGATTTAAAGGATTTTTTTTTTTTTTTTTTTTGAAGAAGTCAGCTAAACCCTTGTTCATTAAATTATTTCACAAGTTTATGAATCATTATATTCTTGACAGCCACTCATTAGTTTAATAAAGAGTAAATCTTTAATATCAAAAAAAATAAAAAATAAAGAGTAAATTCTCTTTTAGTTAGGATTTCTATAAAATTAAAAAAAATAAAAAAAGGGTAAAGTTTTTTCTTAATCATTTTCTAGGGTAGGTAAAGAATTGCAAAGTTAATAAGTCAGAATACAACTGTTAGGTAAGATAGACTAATTATAGTTTATAGTTTATAAGGCCATTTTACAACCTTCTCATGGTGACCGCTCTGGGTCAATTAATTGACCCAAAGCAGTCACCATGAGAAGGTTTTAACATTCAAAATTGACTGGGAAGCCATCTGCAGCCTCTTGCTAACTGTACCATTTCATAGTTCACACGTCTGAAATGTAGCTGAATTAGATAAATAACTTGTTACCCAATCCATAATATCAAATTAATAGAATGGTCATACATAATTAAGCTCGTTCACGTGATTTAACCTCTTAACAACTAAGTCACTTGTTTAACTAGTCCTTAGATGGTATCAACCATCACTTTTAGTATTTAATAGAAAGCAATATTAATTAAATCCTATTGGACATAGTCACATAGATTAAAAACTACTGTGGGCAATTTATAATTATGCCTAGTATGATGTCAAATTTTTTTTAATCGAGCCTTGTCAGGGTGTACTCCATTGACTTTCGATAAAGAAAAAAAATGGAATTATAGTACTAGTTGCGGTGGTCAGTCAAGATTCAAAAATAATAATAATAATAATAATCATAATAAAAATGGGAAATTTGTCCTGATCACTTCATGGAATAGTCAGTCCTAAATCTTTTACAGTCATTAATCATCCAGCTTAAGCATGAAAGTTTCTCGGCAATTTTCAACAGCTTAATATTATCCAAGTATGCTTGAGGTGTCAGCTTCTACCCTATCCATCTCTACTTATTCCTTCTATGTAAAGTAGTTATCCTGTGTGCTATCATATTTGGAAGATGGAAAAAGATGTACTTTTAACCATGCTTTTCTTATTTATACCACTGTTTTTGCTCCCTATCCTTGCCAGTGCAGACCCTCTCTCTATCTTTTGCCCGAATGATTCCAGAAATTACACTCACAACAGCCCATTTGAAAACAACCTCAAGCAACTTCTTGAGTTATTGCCTTCCAATACTTCAGTAACAGGTTTCTACAACACCTCTATTGGGGATAACCCAGACACTGTCTATGGCCAAGCACTTTGTAGAGGGGATGTCAATTCCACAGTTTGTCAGAACTGCATACAGAATGCAAGTCAGGAAATCTTAACACAGTGTACAAGTGAAGATGCAATGATATGGTTTGAACTTTGTCAAGTTCGCTACTCATATCAGATGTTCTTTTCCTTGATGGTTTATGCTGGAAAGTATCCAGATGATCAGAATAATCTGGAGCTGAATGTATCAGATCCTGCTCTGTTTGATGATGTTCTAAAATACTTATTGAATAACATCTCAAATGAGGCTGCGTATGATCCTTCTAAACGAATGTTTGCTACTGGGGAAATTAAGTTTTCAAAGGGCACAATTTATGGTCTTGTTCAATGTACTAGGGACATATCTGGAGATAACTGTAATAGTTGTTTGCTGTCTGCAATTGGAGATCTTGAGACATGCTGCTTTTCTCGTCAAGGTGGAATAGTCCTAAGTAGAAATTGTAATGTGAGGTTTGAGATGAACCAATTCTACAACTCCTCAAGTTTGGTATTGACCTACCCATATTCCAATGGTAAGTAAAAATGATCTTTGATTAATTGTCTGTCAATGCCTTGTAATGCATTAATGCTGCTATACACTTTAGAAAAAGGGGGAAAAAAATAAAATAAAATAGAAACTTCCATAAAAGAACATATTAATGTTGCAGGTGGGCTTTGTTCAATCCTCAAGCAAATATGTATTATAATTTTCTACTCGTCCTAAAAGTTTAAGTTATTAAAAGAAATGTGAAAAATATTATTATAACACAGGAGCTAAATGGAAGACTTGGATGGTGGTGGTGGTCACGTGTGTACCACTGTTAGTTCTAGCAATTCTCAGTGGGTCTTGTGCTGTTTATCATAGGCGGAAGAGGAGAACACAACCAGGTGAGTGTTATCTAAATGGATAACCATCATAAATGTACTTCAGAATTACCAACAACCAGGTTTCAAGTTCATTTGCAGATGGTGAGAAAAGCGAAAACGCACTATTACATGAGTTGGCACGCCCAACTGGAGTTGAGATTACAGAAGATGGTGAATTGGTACCAGGTTCTGAAGATCTTCATTTTATGAATCTATTGACTATAAGGGCGGCTACAGATGACTTTTCAGATTCAAATAAGCTCGGAAAAGGTGGGTTCGGCACTGTCTACAAGGTAACCAAAGAAGGAAGTTATTTGGCTAAACTTTTTACTGCTTTTACCATTCCACCTACTTTTGTTGTAAGCTATAAAGTCAATAGCATATGCGTTTGGATAATCACGGTTGATAGTATTAAAAATTTAGTAATTTGACACTAAAAAAAATTATTTTATTTATTTTACTATTTTATTTTATAAAATATTTAATATTAATGATTTTATTTTAATATTTAACCTAAAAAAATAATATAAATAATATAATAAAATAATGTAGTAACTTTTAATAATATATATATTACCATCTTAATTATATTGTACAACTAAAGATGGTTGTGCACTGTAACTCAACAGTTAAATTTTTTGGTTTTTTCTTCACCATTGCAGCATGCTTTTCAGTATTGGTAATGCTAAAAATAGTAATATGACTTTTTAACACCGCTAATGTTAATGATCTAATATATTTGTTGAAACTTAAGAAAAATACAATTGTAGCTAAAACAAATGTGAGACTTTAAAGAACTACACATAAGCAAATCAACTAAAATTACTATCGTAAGCCACTGGGCCTGAATTTATGCTTGATTATGGATATTCTTGTTAGGGTGTCCTGCCAGATGGTAAGGAAGTAGCAGTTAAAAGGTTGTCAAGGAGGTCATGGCAAGGTTTACAGGAATTAAAAAACGAGGTCATACTTATTGCAAAACTTCAACATAGAAACCTTGTGAAGCTCTTGGGATGTGGCATAGAGGGAGAGGAAAAGTTGCTTGTGTATGAATTCATGCCCAACAGAAGTCTTGATTTCTTTATCTTTGGTTTGTTTCTTCCACTCTCCTTCTTATTAGCTTTATTATATTCCAAATTGGTCATACAAATTGACTTTAAACATTATGCCATACATTAACTCTCTATTCTAGTACTAAATTTCAGATTCAGAAAGACGCACTCAGCTTGACTGGAAGACATGCTATAACATTATTGTTGGTATTACTAGAGGACTTCTTTATCTTCATGAGGATTCCCGGCTTAAAATTATTCACAGGGATCTAAAACCCAGCAATGTATTGTTGGACAATGAAATGGTTGCCAAAATATCAGATTTTGGAATGGCAAGGATCTTTCGTGAAAACCAAAACATAGCTAATACTAGGAGAGTCGTTGGAACATAGTGAGTCTTTTTTTTTTTTTTTTTTTTAAAAATTTTTTTTTTTTCTTTGCTTTTGTCAAATTTTCCCCAAACATTTTCTTATTTCATTTGAGAAGAATATGTTGTATTGTGGTGCTCAAAACAGCGGATATATGGCTCCCGAGTACGCAATGGAAGGCGTATTTTCTGTAAAATCTGACGTTTTCAGCTTTGGCGTGATCTTACTTGAGATTATAAGTGGGAAGAAAAATAATGGCTTCTACCTCACAGGACACGCCCAAACACTCCTTGCATATGTATGTTTCTTTTGTTTGCTTGAACTAAATATTATTAAGTTTGGAAAAAGATGGTTTTGTTTTGGTAAAATTTGCAGTATTTATGAACTAAAATTTTATATAACTTGCATGGATTTTGATACTATGATAAATTCTATCTCTCCCAAAAGTTTAAGTTTTTTGAAATTCTGAATTTACCTTAGGTTTGGAAGTTGAGAGATGGAGGGGAGAGAAATGGAGAGGAGAGGAGATTATCAGTAGAATGTACTAAATATTAGTATATTCTAGTCTAGTCACTTTCCCCTTATCCCTCAATCTCCTTATGTTCAAAACATACCTGGAATCATTTAACTATAATACTCTAACACATTGATTTCCCAAAAAAAAAAAAAAAGTACTCCACCACATTACACACTTTTTGGAAATAAAAATATACTCGTCAATAATTCATTGGTTTGCTTGCATAAATTTATAATGGTTGTTTGTCTTTTTCTTAATATTTATGCACAATTTCACTTTTCTTTTTTTGTAAATTATGTAAAATCATTACTTAATACAGTATTTAAGGCACATTAACAAGGCCTAAATAAATAAATAAAATCTTTTATTATTTAATGTGCATGGACAGGCATGGAGGCTGTGGAAGGAAGGGAAAGAATTAGAATTTGTAGATCCTTTGTTGATGGTGTCTGGCCAGACAATAGAAGTATTAAAATGCATGCATATTGGGCTTTTGTGTGTGCAAGAGGATCCAGAAGACAGACCTACAATGACATCTGTGGTAGTTCTTTTAGGAAATGATTCATTAGCTCTTCCTCAGCCGAAACATCCTGCATTAGCTATAGCTAGAGTAATTCAGACTGATCAGCTTTCAGCAACAAATCCTTCTATAAATGAGCTTACTTTATCCAATGTTTCTCCACATTGATAACTGACAAGATAAATGCCTCTCTCCGTGGTTTCAGCATCATTGTAAAATGTGAAGCAAAATCTAATATCAGAATGTAAGTAAAAAAAAAAAAAAAAAAGAGAAGTGTAAATATTTCTGTAATTATACATGGTAGGCTTGTGGACCAATTGCATTTTTGTTCCCGTTGGTGAAAGAGTCATTGTTAATATTATTGTTATTTTTTATATTCATATATAGTTGCCCTCTGGCAGTATGTTATTTAAGTGTGCACATGAGTTTTTAATTTGACTTTGTGATATTTTAATTTGGAAGTGATCTTCTTGTGGAATTTGAGTCATTTGACAGGTTAAGTATGAAAACTTAGGATCCTAAGTTTTCTTACTTAACCTCTCCCCTGTTTTCTGTACATCAAATGGGCTTAGATCCCCTGTTTTAAACTTTTTTTTTAACTTAGATAATTTAATCAACAATCCCTTAAACAGTAGACAAGGTGTGGGGGATTCAGTTTTAGATTAGGGCTTCAAAATGAGGATTTGAATTGGAGAGACCTATTTAACAATTGGTAATGTAAGGTGTGGTCATATTTAATTCTTTAATATTAACATTTATGACATATTATTTAAATGTTGTCACGTCATTGCTCCGTTAGCTAGTAGGCATTAAGGCTAACAACTATTAACAAAAGAATCAATTGCTCATTTTTTTAATTTGAAAGATCAACAACACTCATTCAAAACTCAAGAAACTAATAGCATTGAGTAGCCAAATTAACTTTAGGAACCAAGATTAATTGTATTATACAATAGACTTTACTTATTAATAGAAAGAATATTATACAATGGATTTAAAAAAAAAAAGTTTTTAAACATATGCATAATGCATGCATGAGGTATAGTATCTATTATAGGATCATTAATTTTATGAACTACACAATATGACAATAACACAACAGATTCTGGTTATCCTCTCTGATTTTTCAAATCTCCTCTTCCCTTGGACTGCAAATCAAAATTAGATGCGACAAATTTAAAGTATTTATTATTTGGTTATCAAACATAATTTCCCGATAATTCCTATTTTGGAATAGGAGTATAGTACACTCACTCATCTAAAAAAAATATGTTGAACTTGTCTTACTTTTAATATAAATTCATTGCCCACATGCATACAAAAAGTAATTAAGTAGAAATGAGACGACTTTCCTGGATTTTTACACCTGTGAAAAGAAAAAAAGAATAAAAAATTGTCATTTTCTCATATAGATAGATGTTACTAGTTACACATGTCTCACGAGGTTCACGACTTAGATCTCTAACTTGGAACTTACGAAGGCTTTATATTTTTTATTATTATTTTTTTAACGAAGTTAATTAGTAAGACTTTAATTTGGGTCAGAAATCAATGAATCATTTCTTATTTAAAATTCGAGCTATCTCCAAAGTAGACTTGGAGACACGCATTCATGCCGATGAGCCAGTAGACAAGCATTTTCTTTAACATAAATATAATTACAATTAACAACCTTCTCTTTCTTTGATTTCAATTTTCTTATTTTTTTAGTTCATTTTTTGAACTCTATCTATATGTCTTGTCTCAAATAAACCTAGCGTGTAGTTTAACACGTAATTGACTTCCTCCATATCATGTCGATATCTTGATCTTGCATACATTATTGTTAGCCCAAAAACCAAATGACATTGTCTTTATTATATGATTAAGTAAGCAATGATGATATGGTTCTATCCGGTATTTTCACTACCGTGGACGGGTCATAAAATCAAATGAATTGGAAATCTCACCTGGTAATTAATTGTCTTATTAGAGAAGACAAACTTCTGTGCCATTAAAATAATTTTCAACTTCCATATAAGGTGTGGAATATTCCAGGGTATTAATTAGTTTATTATGTATGTTAAAAATTAATTGGCACCCATAAAATATAGGATTAATATGATGTAAACATAATGATGTAATTAAGTTTGTCTATATGCTAAAACTTTTGAACTTTTGATCTGACAGTTTTCTCTCTAGGTCTTCTACGAAGCCCTATAGGTGAAAGATAGGCTTGCCGCACGGCAAAGATTTTCTCTCTGTTTCTAACGGTGGAAATTGGTTTTCTCAGTATTAATCAAGGCGTTATGGAGGAAATTATGAAGAAGTGTGCATGGTTACGACTATCAGGAAGAGAAGGGAGTGAGGTGGATCTTAGTCCACCAGAGAATGGAGCGGGTTTTGTCCTCGCAAGAAAGTTTTGCACAAAGAGGAGGGTGAACTTAGAATCAATGGCGAGGGTTTTGCGAACAGTATGGAGGACAGAGAAGTATTTCGAAGTAAGAGATGTGGGTGAAAACAAGGTCTTGTTCCTTTTTCAGCAGGAGGAGGACTTGGACAGAGTTCTCATGCTTAGTCCATGGACTTTTGACAAATACCTCCTAGTACTAAACAAGCTAGAACCTGGGGAAGTGGTGAGCCAACTCAAATTTAACAAAGCATCCTTCTGGGTCCAAATCCATGGCCTACCTACCATGAGCCAAACAAAAGTTGTTGGTCTTCGCATCGGTGAATCTTTGGGAAGGGTGGAGAAGGTGGATGTGGAAAACAAAGGTTTTTGTCTGGGGAATTATCTTCGGATTCGGGTGTCAATAGATATATCCATGCCGCTATGTCGGGGTCGACTGGTTCGAATGGGAGGCCTGTCACCGTCGTGGGTGGATTTTAGATATGAACGTTTGCCCATCTTCTGCTATTGGTGCGGAATGATTGATCATGATGAAAAAGATTGCATGCAGTGGATGCGTAGTAAAGAGTTGCTCAAGGTAGAAGACAAGCAATATGGACCATGGCTATGGGCAACGTCAGAGCGTGTTTAGCGGCCTCAATTGGTGGTTGCATCAAAGAATGAGGGAAGGAAGGAACACAAGGCAGTGGCAGATGGAGTGTCCATGACGGCGGAGCAATTGGTTAACACAGGGAGGGAGTTGATGGCGGCTGCCATACAGAATGCACATGGGGATGATGACGTGGCAACATGTAGGACAAAGGTGGCTTTATTCAACGAGCCAGAAGGGCACGAGATAATGAGGATCCCGTGCAATCCGCAATGCCTAGGATTTGAGGAGCAGTTAAAGGAGATTGATGACACAATATTTGGAGAAGTTTTAACAAAGGAAACAAGTACGAAAAGGGTGGCGGGAGAGAAGGAAGTATTGAAAGAGATAAGCCAGCTGGATGTTACAAACGCCAGCCATAACGCGGATAAGGTAGACAATAGTGGGCTGCTTTTAAAGCCCATTTGTAATAAGGGCCAACATGAGGAGCCTAGGAAGGGAGGATCGGATTGGGTTCCCATTAAGTCTGGCGATATATTCACTATGGGCTTGAGTGCGCAAAGGCCCAAAGGAGAAATTAAAACAAGAAAAAGCAAAGTTTTGGCTCAGAAACAAATTAAACTGGACAAGGAAAATAATAAGAAGGAGGGTGGCAAAGGCATACAGGGAAAGGCAACGGAAATGGAGGTCGTGATGGGGATTGAAGATGATGGAGTAGGAATGAAAAGAAGGGTAAGGATACTGTTGAATGAAATACTAGACAATGGGATGACAGGGAAACAGTCAAGGGTAGAAGGAGATGTTCTGACTCTCAGCAAGCTAATGGCACAGCAACTTAGAGCAGCGGAGGTTGTTGGACAGCCCCGCCGGGAGCCATGAGTTCAATATGTTGGAACTGTCGAGGGCTTGGGAACCCCTGTACAGTTAACACTCTCTAGAAAAAAGTTTTGGAGGAAGATCCCATTTTGGTCTTTATAATTGAGACCAAGTTTGAAGTATCGGAGATGGCAAGTATCAAAAAGAAATTGGAGCGACAAAAGGGTTTGGTGGTGCCGAGTGTCCGACACGGAGGTGGCTTGGCACTTTTATGGAAAAGCTCAACAAGGGTTGACATTCAGACATACTCTCCATGCCATATTGACGCCATTGTAACTAAAGAACAAGGAAATAAGAAGTGGCGGTTCATGGGGTTCTATGGCAATCCGAAAACAAGCAAAAGAAAGGAGTTGTGGAAACTACTGGAACAACTAAGTAGGTCTAGTGATCTTCCATGGGTATGCATGGGGGACTTCAATGAGATAATGCACTCCAGTGAAAAAGAAGGTGGTGGTGCACGTCCAAATGGGCAGATGAGAAACTTTCATGAGGCAGTAGACAGGTGCAATCTGAGGGACATGGGATATATCGGTCCAAATTTTACGTGGAGTAGGCGATTGGGATCGCGAGTTTGGGTTAGGGAGAGGTTTGACAGAGCTTTTGTGTCCACAAATTGGGCTTCGTGTTTTCCACATGCAAGGCTTCTCCACGTGGCAACATCGACATCAGACCATTGCATGCTAGTCCTCAAGACAGACAGTACCGGTCGGCACAGTGTTCGGTGACCAAAACTCTTCAGGTTTGAATCTATGTGGCTAAGGGATGATAGGTGTGATGAGATAGTAACAGCGGCTTGGGAGAGAGGGATGCATGAGGGGTCGGAATGGCCATTTTCAAACTACATAGAGGAGTGTCGCACTGCCTTAGTGTCTTGGAACAAAAACACATTTGGGCATGTGGGGAGGAAAATATCCTTTTTACAGAAAAAGCTTCAATACCTAGAGGAGAGGAGAAGCAACAATGTGGTCATGGAGGAAATTCAAGGAACAAAGATGGAGTTGAACTAAATGCTAATGGCAGAGGAGGACATGTGGCACCAAAGGTCGAAAAATTGCTGGCTGAAGTCAGGGGACCGTAATACATCCTTTTTTCACACCAAAGCATCAAATAGAAATCAAAGAAACATGATCTCAAAAATCATGGACTCTAATGGTGCCTGGCAAGATGAAGAAGTGAAGATAGGCAACATATTTGTGGAGTATTTTGAGAAGCTCTTCACGTCATCGCAACAGGTGGTGAGCAATGAGATGCTTGATGCTCTACATACTAAGGTGACTGATAGAATGAACTCCATGCTCATCCAAGACTTTAACGCCCACGAAGTAGAGAAAGCATTGAAACAGATGCATCCAATGAAGGCGCCAGGACCCGACGGCATGCCTCCATTATTTTTTCAGCATTTTTGGCCTGCTGTAAACTCTATTGTTATTCAAACTATTCTTGGTTTCCTTAACCATGGAATAGCACCTCCTAAATTTCATGAAACGCACATTGTGCTCATACCAAAGACCAAGGAGCCAATAAGTGTTACTGGCTATAGACCGATAAATTTGTGTAACGTTGTTTACAAGTTAGCATCCAAGGCAGTGGCCAATGGGTTAAAGGTGGTTTTACAAGACATTTTAGGTGAGAACCAGAGCGCTTTCATTGCGGAGAGACTTATCACGGACAATGTGTTGGTAGCTCATGAACTAATGAACCATGTCAACAAGAAAAGGAAAAGGAAGACAGGTGAGATGGCGTTGAAACTAGACATGAGTAAAGCATATGACCGGGTGGAGTGGGAGTGCCTGCAACAAATAATGTGGAAGCTTGGTTTTCATGATAAATGGATTAGGTTGGTCATGAGTTGTGTGTCCTTGATAATATATGCGGTGCGGGTCAATGGAGTTCCCTATGGACATATTTCACCTACCCGTGGACTGCGTCAAGGGGATCCATTGTCACCCTACTTGTTTCTTATTGTTGCCGAAGGACTGTCTGCATTACTACACAAAGCCGTCCAAGAAAAGAAGTTGAGGGGCGTTGCAGCTTCGGCAAGGGGCCCAAGAATATCACACTTATTCTTCGATGATGATAGCCTCATTTTTGGAAGAGCCACTACAATGGAGTGTAATGAGATACAGAGGATACTACAAGTTTACAAGACACATTACATACTTTTTGAAAATAAAAATATACTTGTCAATAATTCATTGGTTTGCTTGCATAAATTTATAATGGTTGTTTGTCTTTTTCTTAATATTTATGCACAATTTCACTTTTCTTTTTTTTAAATTATGTAAAATCATTATTTAATACAGTATTTAAGGCACATTAACAAGGCCTAAATAAATAAATAAAATCTTTCATTATTTAATGTGCATGGACAGGCATGGAGGCTGTGGAAGGAAGGGAAAGAATTAGAATTTGTAGATCCTTTGTTGATGGTGTCTGGCCAGACAATACAAGTATTAAAATGCATGCATATTGGGCTTTTGTGTGTGCAAGAGGATCCAGAAGACAGACCCACAATGACATCTGTGGTAGTTCTTTTAGGAAATGATTCAGTAGCTCTTCCTCAGCCGAAACATCCTGCATTAGCTATAGCTAGAGTAATTCAGACTGATCAGCTTTCAGCAACAAATCCTTCTATAAATGAGCTTACTTTATCCAATGTTTCTCCACATTGATAACTGACAGGATAAATGCCTCTCTCCGTGGTTTCAGCATCATTGTAAAATGTGAAGCAAAATCTAATATCAGAATGTAAGTAAAAAAAAGAAAAAAGAAAAAAGAGAAGCGTAAATATTTCTGTAATTATACATGGTAGGCTTGTGGACCAATTGCATTTGTGTTCCCGTTGGTGAAAGAGTCATTGTTAATATTATTGTTATTTTTTATATTCATGTATAGTCGCCCTCTGGCAGTATGTTATTTAAGTGTGCACATGAGTTGTTAATTTGACTTTGTGATATTTTAATTTGGAAGTGATCTTCTTGGGGAATTTGAGTCATTTGACAGGTTAAGTATGAAAACTTAGGATCCTAAGTTTTCTTACTTAACCTCTCCCCTGTTTTCTGTACATCAAATGGGCTTAGATCCCCGTGGATGAAAGTGCAAGTATGTGATGTGTAAGTGAAGGAAATATTCATGAGAAAAAAAAAAGTTCAAAGGAAATAAGTGCGTTCTTAAAAAATTACTATAACATAATTTAAAAAAAAAAAATCAATTAAATCTTTTATAACCTAATATGTGTAGTACAAAAATTGTATTTATTAAACTACAAATTGTACTAATATTGACAAAAAGTTTTAAAACTTTTTTTAACATAGATAATTTAATCAACAATCCCTTAAACACTAGACAAGGTGTGGGGGATTAAGTTTTAGATTAGGGCTTCAAAATGAGGATTTGAATTGGAGAGACCTGTTTAACAATGGGTAATGTAAGGCGTGGTCATATTTAATTCTTTAATATTAACATTTATGACATATTATTTAAATGTTGTCACATCATTGTTCCGTTAGCTAGTAGGCATTAAGGCTAACAACTATTAACAAAAGAACCAACTGCTCATTTTTTTAATTTGAAAGATCAACAACACTCGTTCAAAACTCAAGAAACTAATAGCATTGAGTAGCCAAATTAACTTTAGGAACCAAGATTAATTGTATTATTCAATAGACTTTACTTATTAATAGAAAGAATATTATACAATGGATTTAAAAAAAAAAGTTTTTAAACATATGCATAATGCATGCATGAGGTATAGTATCTATTATAGGATCATTAATTTTATGAACTACACAATATGACAATAACACGACAGATTCTGGTTATCCTCTCTGTTTTTTCAAATCTCCTCTTCCCTTGGACTGCAAATCAAAATTAGATGCGACAAATTTAAAGTACTTATTATTTGGTTATCAAACATAATTTCCTGATAATTCCTATTTTGGAATAGGAGTATAGGACACTCACTCATCTAAAAAAATATGTTGAACTTGTCTTACTTTTAATATAAATTCATTGCCCACATGCATACAAAAAGTAATAAAGGGTGCGTTTGTTTTGGGTGAAAATGATTTCAGGAAATCATTTTCCCCCAAACCCGCATGTTTGGCTGCAACGGAAAATGAAATTTTTCGGAAATTCATTTCCTGTTGATCAATATTTACTCCTTTGACCCGGAAATAATTTTACACTCTTATTTTCAGTTCAAATCATTTCTGGAGAGAGAGAGAGAGAGAGAGAGAGAGAGAGAGAGCCTAGATCGAAGAGAGAGAGAGGAGGAAGAGAGAGCCGGCGATCGACGAGGGGCGCGATCGTCTGACGAGCAAGAAGAGAGAGCCGGCGATCGACGAGCGGCGCGATCATCCGACGAGCGCGCTCGTCGATCGCGCCCCTCGTCGATCGCGATTGTCGATCGCGCTGCTCGTCGGACGATCGCACCGATCTCACTTCTCCCGCGCAATCTCATCTTCTCCTCCACTGTGCAATCTCAATTTGACCAGATTTGATGAATTTTTTTGCTGGGTTTTGTTTCTTCTGTGAATGAGTGTGGAATTGATTCATTATCTGCATGTTTACAGTTAAGGAAGTGTGTGGAAAATTGGGCATGTAAAGCATTTTCTGTAAAAATGTTTGAATGAACCAAACACTGGAATTAATTTTCCGTAAAACGAATTTTGTGGCAGCCAAACACATGAAAACATTTTTCTTTTCGGAAAATAGCATTTCCGGAAAATAGAATATTTTCTGAAAATGCTTTTACACGAACCAAACACAGCCTAAGTAGAAATGAGACGACTTTCCTGGATTTTTACACCTGTGAAAAGAAAAAAAGAATAAAAAATTGTCATTTTCTCATATAGATGTTACTAGTTACATATGTCTCACGAGGTTCACGACTTAGATCTCTAACTTGGAACTTACGAAGGCTTTATATTTTTTATTATTATTTTTTTAACGAAGTTATTTAGTAAGACTTTAATTTGGGTCAGAAGTCAATGAATCATTTCTTATTTAAAATTCGAGCCATCTCCAAAGTAGACTTGGAGACACGCATTCATGCCGATGCGCCAGTAGACAAGCATTTTCTTTAACATAAATATAATTACAATTAACAACCTTCTCTTTCTTTGATTTCAATTTTCTTATTTTTTTAGTTCATTTTTTGAACTCTATCTATATGTCTTGTCTCAAATAAACCTAGCGTGTAGTTTAACACGTAATTGACTTCCTCCATATCATGTCGATATCTTGATCTTGCATACACTATTGTTAGCCCAAAAACCAAATGACATTGTCTTTATTATATGACTAAGTAAGCAATGATGATATGGTTCTATCCGGTATTTTCACTACCGTGGACGGGTCATAAAATAAAATGAATTGGAAATCTCACCTGGTAATTAATTGTCTTATTAGAGAAGACAAACTTCTTTGCCATTAAAATAATTTTCAACTTCCATATAAGGTGGGGAATATTCCAAGGTATTAATTAGTTTATTATGTATGTTAAAAATTAATTGGCACCCGAAAAATATAGGATTAATATGATGTAAACATAATGATGTAATTAAGTTTGTCTATATGCTCTTGTTAAAGAGATGCTCAAAACATTGGTGTTTCTAATTGGATCCACAATGTCATTTTTTTTTTCTTTTCTTTTTTACCTCCATGAACTATTTACAATTAAATATGGGAATATTCGGAAATCGTCTAAAAATTCTCAAAAACCCTAAAAAAATTGTTGCAGATCAAACTACTAGTGAAAAGAATTTGACCCTAATCATATTTGCCCTTCCAACATAGAGGGATGTGTCAATTGATCTAAAGACTTTAGCTTTCTATTGATGTAAATTTCTTTTGGATAATTCAGATAGAATATATTGCAAGTGACAAAATTACAAACTGTACCTTCCTAAAGGGCTTGACTTTATTTGCTGCTGCTGACACACTTGAGAATAAGATTTTAGGAAGGAAATTGCTCTTGGATATATTTTAAAGCATATAACAATTGTTAGGTTCTAAAAGTTTAGAACGATTGGCAAACCGTGAGCACAAACTTATTTAGATATAGATTCCTAGACCAATAGGTTTGATTAGACAATGTTTAAAGTGTTATAAGTCAAAACACAAGAACATACAAGCTACAGAAAGAATAATTCAAATTCTATGAAATCCGACCGATCGAAAATCGTAGAAAATTAGATTCTACAAAATTTTAATTAAGCCCAACAGTCCATTGTCCCATTATGTGATTAGGGTTTCAAATCTATTTTATATACCATATAAAGGAAACCTCAAGGCATGTTTTGAAGAGACTTTGGAGGTGTTCGTGTGAGATCTAAAAAGTATTGTGCCTTCTTCTATCAAAGTCACTGTTGGAAATCATTCTCATATCATTAGATCTGATAGATCTGAAGTTGCTGTAACAAGATCAACAACTGCTGATGATCTAAACCTTCAAGAGTGGTCTTGGAGTCACAAATTAGAGAGTTTGTGTTGCAGTAAATCTAAGGAGAGAAGGAGTTCGTGGATTTGAAACTTGCACATGCATGGTCGTATTAGTAAGTTACTACATGAGGTAGAAATAGATTTAGGATTAAATCTTTTGTAAGAACATCAATTCTCTTATAGTTAATTTACTTTACCTTGAAGATAGTTAGGTCAAATCCTCCCCAAGTTTTTACCTTAAAATTGTTTGTTTTATCGATTTTCTTGAGCCATCCTATCATGATGTTATTTACTTTTCCGCTGTTGTGCATGATATGATACATGCTTGTTTAACCTAGATTTGAATAATAAACCTAATAATCAACTTGGTTAGTTAATTAGGTTAAACCACCTATTTTAAGGGGGTCTAAACAAACAAACAACAACTACCTTTGTGCTTGATGAGTCAAAGGGAAGTATTTGGGGGAGAGAGGAGGGGAACTCATATACTAAAGAACATAAACACATGTAAATTCTAGCAAACCATGTACTTATAATGGTATTTTTACAAATCTTAATAAGGTGAATCTTTGGGTTCCAATGGTCATTGTTGTGGGAATTTTTGGGTAATTAGTGGCTAGTTAGTGGACAAAATCAATTGCACATCCCAACATTGGGCAAATAGATAACCGCCATGATAATTAGCAACCGTTTATCTTAAAATCTTAAGTAGATAATAAATGTAGAATTTTAACCATTCAATGTAGTCTATGCTAATAGGTCATGTATCTATTTGGACAAAACAACATATGAAAAAATCTACTATGCTTCCTGTAAGATCATAATTTGAGCTTCTAGCGTAACATAGATACGGATTTAAGTCCAAAAAAGCCCAAACAATAATTTTGTAGAGAATGGGTTAGAAACCTGGGCTTTTGCGAATTAGATGATCGCTCATTGGATCTTGATGATAAAGAAAGAAAGACAACCAAAGTTTACTAGGGAAAAATGTCCTCGGATTTTATCCGAGGAGATTGATTCTTAAATATTGCTCTTAGAACTTTCTTACCCCCTAATAGCCCCTTGAGATTCTTCTTTCCTACTCCATGGGAGGAAAGAAGGATCTCAATGTGATAGTAGCCCCTTTGCGCCCATTTTACACCACTTCTGATTGCAAGGTGTCTTTTTGACCATCCAAGTCACGTTCCTGACGTTTCAGTATATGAAGCGCGCCTTCATTAAATTCTTAAGGCTCCATGTTCCGTGCTCTTTATGATGCGATGTAGATCCAACGGTTGAGGATCTCGTTGGAAATTGAGTGGGATTTGTCTCATTTGTAACTCTTTCTTTGGATTTTGAGCGAATTAATTCCCACTAGATTTTGCCTTCTATATAAGGCGCCTTGGGGGAATCGTTCTTTCTCATTCAAAAATCCTTGAGTTCTCCAGGAATCTCAAGTTCTCAACCCTTCAAGCCTTCCCAAAGACCCTACCAAGATGGTGATCAAAGCCTAGGAAATGAGGTGGCCAACGATAAAGGCAAGGGCAAGGAAGCCAAGCCCTCCTCAGAAAGGATGCTGCTAAGATCCAAGATGACACAGTTTAGGAGAAAGAAGCAGAGGCCAAAGATGTTCCTGCCTTTCAATCGAGCAAGAAAGAAGACTCTCCTCCTTCAGCCAAGACCCAAAGTAGGTGCAGATAGCATTAGATTTTTGGTGCGACAAAGTTTGGGTTTCACCTGGCGACATATATCATGTGTGCATAGATGTGAAAACGACCTAAGGTTGATCAAGCAAATCAATAAGAACAAGGATAGATAGGTTTCCTGTTTTTCAGCCTTGATAGCAGAACATCTTGTAGTTAAGAGAAAAGGGGTTCATCAAGTGATTCCGCCTCTTCTTCTTTCTCATCGCCGGTACCATCCATACTTGCTTGATTGTTGCTAGAACAAGATTGTGAATCTACCATTCCCATGAGCTTTCTCTTTTTATAGTTAGCTTTAAAACAAGCCTGCCTAAGCTACTTTGTATATGATGTACCTTTCCTTTATTTAATAAAAAGGGCTGCACTTTTTATTTTATGAATCTTTCCTTTCTCTGCAATAATTATTTTATGAATGGGTGTGTTGTTATTTTTCCCTCTGATGGGACTTAGAATCGATGCTGTTGACGGTAATGAAAAGTTGTCACCTTAACTTTATCAAAACCGACAGTAGCACATGGCCGCTAACTTAAATAAGTTAACTATGTAGAAATAATTAGGAAAATAACCATGTTCTCTATAATGTGAACTGTGCAACCATTTAAGAATGTTGAATCTAAAGCAAGTGATCTGAGGGGATCATCGTGTACTAAGGTTCCGTTCATAAAGATGTCATAGCGTTAACTTCCCCCAAGTGTCTGGTCCGAGGACTCAGGCATGCCTTACGTTTTGTTTAAGCACTTTAAAGAGATGTCATAGTGTTAATTTCTCCCAAACATCTAGTCCGAGGACCCAGACATGCTTTAGGTTCTGTTTAAGCACTTTAAAGAGATGTCATAGTGTTAATTTCCCCCAAGCATCTGATCTAAGGACCCAGGCATGCCTTAGGTTCTATTTAAGCACTTTAAAGAGATGCTAGAACTAGCCCCACTTCGGATCACCTTTGATTTGTAGCACCATCAACATATACCCATCTGGACAAAGGGTCCTTTGTGGCGAGACCATGCCAACTGATTTTCCATCCATTTGTTGTGCTTCTGTCATTTCCTCTGATAGGTATTCAGCGATCTCGGCCACCAGGTTCGTGAGGACTTGGCCCTTGACAGAGGTACGAGGTATGTATTTGATATTAAAAGCCCCCAATATTGTTTCCCATGGAGCAATCCTCCGCGTAACATGCGCCACGGCCAAAATGGTCTACTTCGTCAATGGTTGATATCTCGCTACATCGCCTCGATACATTGAACATTAAACTCGCTAAAACACCAGATTCTCACAGACGGCGCCAATTGTATGGTCATAATTTGAGCTTTTAGCATAACAAAGATATGGACTTATGCCCAAAAAAGCCCTAAACAATAAATTTGTAGAGAATTGGTTGAAAACTTGGGCTTTTACGAATTAGATGATCGCTTGTTGGATCTTGATGATAAAAAAAGAAAGACAACCAAAGTTTACTAGGGAAAAATGTCTTCGGATTTTATCCGAGGAGATTGATTCTTAAATATTGCTCTTAGAATTTTCTCTCCCCCCCCCGCCTCCCCCCCACCACTTCCTTTGTGTGCATGGCATAAAAATTTAAGAAATAAATCTCAAGTTGGTCTACAAAATGTCAAGAATTAAGCTCAGTATATTTTATATTTATTGCAAATATTACACCTTCTAGGAATCTAGAAAACAACTAGTTAAGAAGCTACCAAAGTATTTTTTTTTTCTTATTTTCCCATTGTCTTCTTCTTCGCCCCTTATTATTATTATTTTTAAATGAAGGATATTAGAAAGTCCCAACGTTCGAAAAGCTACATAATGCTTGTAACTTTTTTAATTAGACAGCAATAAATTAAAATTACCTATAACCTTGAAAACATAACACCATTACGCGTATTATTATATCTTGCCAATAATTAAATATTTTAAAAAGAAAAAAGGAAAAGAAAATGTCATAACAAAACCTTACCGTGTTTCTGACTAAAATCTTGAGACAGTGATTGATTTAAGTAGGTTTTTGAAGTCTTCCAAGAAATTTAGAGATTATTTGAATTGTTAATATTTATTAGAGGTTACTCCCACGAGTGCATGTTATGT
The DNA here is from genome assembly GCA_035136125.1 of Quercus rubra. NCBI lineage: Eukaryota > Viridiplantae > Streptophyta > Magnoliopsida > Fagales > Fagaceae > Quercus > Quercus rubra. Next base: position 10,422,030 of record CM068734.1, on the reverse strand, counting down.
ATATAGCTACAAAGTAGGACTTCACCATCATCATTGTGCTAGGGCAAAGAAACCAAGATATGGTTCATTCCCACGTTGATTGCTTTTGCTTTACTCGAATTCTTTTGCTTTATTCTCTCTTCGTCCTAGCTTTTGCTGATCCTCCTTATAACTTTTGTTCAAACACTACTATTGGCAGTCCAGTTCAATACAATCTCAATAATCTCTTCCTTTCTTTGCACTCAAATGCTTCGGTTTCAAAATTCTATTATACGTCTATTGGAACTGGCCCAGACAGACTATTTGGCCTATACATGTGCCTCAACTATGTCACAAATGGAAGCTGTCAGGATTGCATAAGAACGGCTTCAACAGACCTCACGAAGCTTTGTCCGGAAGCAAGGGAAGCGGTTATGTGGGAAGAATTATGTGAAGTTCGTTACTCATATAAAGATTTCTACAGCCAGTACTTGTTAAATGTCACAGGAAATCTTTTTACAGAAATAAGCATGATGAATATATCGGAACCAGAGCAATATAGATCCATTGTGAATGACACACTAGGTGATCTTACAAAGCAGGCAGCCTTTGGTTCTTTGGCCAACATGTATGCTACTGGTGAAGTGCCCTTCATAGATAGAACCATCTATGCTCTAGTGCAGTGCTCAGGAAATTTATCTGCAGAAGATTGCAATTCATGCCTTCACATTGCTATCACAGAAATTCTAACTTGCTGCTATTCTGCTATTGGTGCTAGAGTTATGAGTACTAGTTGCTATTTACGGTATGAGGTATATCCTTTCTATGGTGATGCACCAGCAACACCAAAAAATTTGATAGCTGAAAGTAAGTATTTGTAACTATTTATTTCGTTTAACACGATTTGTTTATATTATAATTTTACGCAATTGATTGTCAATCATATACTTCAAATGATTGGTTTAAAATGCAGGTGGTGAAAGGAAAAAGTGGATGATCATAATCCTTACAATTGTATCAGTATGCCTGGCAATAGCACTATTTGGATATTGTGTCTACTGTCACGTAAAGAATAAAAGAACTCAAAAGAGTAAGATTATTGTGTTTGCTTTCTCTTTCTTTCCTGTTAATTATATTATTCGGGAAAGAACAAAATTATGATTACTCCAATAACACATGTTCCAGGAAGAAAAGACATGAAAGATCAGGAATCCCCTAATATTAGTTTGACATCTATATGTGAAGCTACTAACAACTTCTCTGAATCAAATAAGCTTGGACAAGGTGGCTTTGGTTCTGTTTACAAGGTAATAGTTTCTCTAACAAAGTATGTCACTGGTATTTGATTACAAAACATTAAGTAAGTGATATTAGGGACACTACAAAATTTATTACATTAAATTTACAAATTGATATCACTAATCATAAGAATATAATTAATACAAATGTCTATTTATAATGTTATTAAAGTAGTACCAAACATATTCATTGTTATGTACATTTGTAAGTATTTTGTAGTAATATTACTAATAATTTTAACATTTTCCTTATCTATTACTATATAAGTTGATGAGAATAATTATATATATATATATATATATTTTTGTTATTTTGTAGGGTATACTGAGTGATGGAAAGGTAGTAGCTGTCAAGAGACTTTCAAAAAGTTCTGAACAAGGTTTGAGTGAATTCACCACTGAAGTTCAACTAATTATGAAACTTCAACACAAAAATCTTGTCAGGCTTTGGGGTTTTTGTGTAAAAGGAGATGAAAAGTTGCTTGTCTACGAGTATATGCCTAATAACAGCCTAGATGTCTTTCTCTTTGGTTTGTTTCCTTCATTTCCTTCTAAATTTCTTTTGCCTTAAAAGAACTTAGATCCAATTATGTTCAAATTGAACGTTTAAAAGTAAGCAATATAGGTGCTTATCTTACACTTCAAACTTTATGTCTATTTGGAATGGATAGATCCAAAGAAACGGGTGCAGCTCAATTGGAGTAGACGTCTTAGTATTATTAGTGGAATTGCACGAGGGGTTTTATATCTTCACGAGGATTCTCGACTAAGAGTCATTCATAGGGACCTTAAAGCTAGTAATGTGTTGTTAGATTATGATATGAATCCAAAGATCTCAGATTTTGGAATGGCAAGAATATTTGAAGGAAATGAAAGTGAATCCATCACAGGATTAATTGTTGGGACATAGTAAGTTAAATGTTTTTTCAATTTTTAGTTCAATTTCCTCAATATTATCCCAAGAATGAGTGGGAAAAAATAAAACAAAATTATTACCATGACATATGTTTCAACATCAATAATATTAAAAAAATCTTTAAAAAATCAATTATATTATAAGGTATGTGTGTTAAATGATTTTTTTTTTTTTCATTTTTTTTTTCAACGTATGCCTATATTGTTATGTATAAGTAGGTTAGAAAATGTGCCAAACATTACTTTAAATTTTATATTTATGCTTGAGTGTGCTACAAACTACTACAAATTTTACAATATAAGCCATATAAATCGATATGTAACTTTTAAACACAAAATAAAAAAGTTAAAAATTATTTATTATTCATTATTTATTTCAGTTATTATTATTGTGACATCAATCATATTTATTATCATGTTAATTTCAAGTTTTTATTGTAAAATTACATGTTATGTAGTAGCATAGATTGCTCATTGATCCTTCATTGATTTATTTTGAATAGTGGATACATTGCTCCTGAGTATGCTATGGAAGGATTATATTCTGTTAAGTCAGATGTTTTTAGTTTTGGAGTTCTCTTGCTTGAAATCATAACTGGAAGAAGGAACGCTGGCTCGAATTGGTCAAATCAAGGTCCGGGTCTCCTAACATGTGTAAGTCATTATCTAGGTAAGTTTCTAAGCGTCACTGCACCTACTGGAATGTAGTTGATGTTGTAAAATGATGCATGCAGGCATGGCAGTCATGGAATGAAGGGAAAGTGTTGGAGTTAATGGATCCTTTGTTGACTGATTCATGTGATCCAGAAGAATTTTTAAGACACGTCCATATTGGTTTACTTTGTGTTCAAGAAGATGCATCTCATAGGCCAACCATGTCTTCTGTTGTTCTTATGTTGAATAGACAGACCGTGACTCTTCGCCCGCCGCAGCGACCTGCTTTCTCTGGGGGACGATTTTCTGATTACAAAGAAACCAATGTCATTTGCTCTGTCAATGCTGTTACAATTTCTACTATTTTGCCTCGCTGATGGAAGCAAGGAATGGGTTAATTTCAAACTTCAAATGTGTGCCTTGTCGTTAGACACGGTTTCAAAATTCTGTTTGGACCGTAGTTTTTGTTTTATTTAATAGTTAAAGGTGATAAAATTTTATTCAAGGGGATGCATGAGAGGGCAAGGAAAACATAGGGAACCTCCTGCCCAAGGGAGTACAGAATGTTCGCAAGACCAAAAATTTGGTCAAGGATGTAGTTATACCTGTACAATGTATGTGCCTTTTCAAATTCATTTGTGGACTTTCTTTGTGATTCCAAATTTTCCAATACCCATCTGTAATTCCAACGGAAGATGTTCCTCATCTCTATATATTTAAAAAAAAAAAAAAAAAAACCATAGACATATGGGGCAAAATAAGGACAAGCTAGATCATCATATGATAAAAATCCACTTGTCTCACTTAGTGCAATTCATTTCATGTTCTAATAATCATAACTTGCTATATGCCATATTTTCTTTCTATAAAGTAACCAAAGTTTAAAATGAACAATAACAGGGAGAGTGGATCTCCTTAGCGCAAATCTTGATAAGGTTTAATAAAACCTAAAAGGCTTCTAGACAAGGAGGAGCTTGAGATTCATCGGATTATGCAATTGATACATTGCTCGTTAAAACCAAAACACTGGAATGCCTTAACCAAAAAACATTCAATGGTCACATTCCATTGATACCTCACACTGCATTGTTCTTTTATCTTGCACTATTGATAATATTATTTTGTTGGGCATTTTTTCAAGATTATTTGTATGTGGGTTTTATGTGTTTATCTAGGACTATTACTTAATGTAAAAGTTTAAGTCTATGGATTTGAGCCCTATAACTTTATATTAATTCTTCAAATTATTTACTTTTTCTACATGTAGGACTTCCAATCACACGTATATACCCAACGACTATAATTGGTAAATATTAGCAGACGCTTTTTAGGATTTGGGGAGGATAGCAAGAAGGGATGTAAAATCAAAATTTGGGTTGATGCTCATTGATGGCAATAATTCTTATAGTTGATGCTCCATCAATCCATTTATGGAGCTTGGAGATTTTCCCCCAGCCCCCTTAATTTTATATTTTATTAAAATAAATATCAATAATGTTTTGGTATTTTTTCTAAAAAGAGAATGGTTAACGATAAATATGGATAGAAGGACTAGCAGTGTCAATCTATATCTATATATATATAAAAGCAGAAGTCTTAAGGAGGTGCTGCCACGTTAGGAAAATAGGTCTCGTACAATGCTAACACGTATACAACTTTTAAGTAAAATTATCCGCATGTTACAACGTTTGGCTAAGTTAAAAGCGATAAATTATAATTTTTTACTATGTTAAAACACTGTTTAGAACCCTATTGGTATAAACACGGAGAAAAAAAAAAAAAAGGGAGAAAGAAAGACTGAGAGAAAAGAGAGACAGAGAAATAGAGAGGCAGAGAACGGAGAAGGAGAGAGAGATCGAGAGATCAAAAACTGCTTGCTCTAAAAACTGAAACCCAAAACACACAATCATTCATTCTTTCCATTTGTTAACACAAACAGCTAAAAGAAAAGATTTTCCCTGCCGATGAAAAGAAAAAACTGAAGCCCATTGAAATATTTCCATAGTTAGCAATCAAGAATGAAAAGATGTCTCTCACTTTACTGTCAGATTTCTTCATCTAACTGTCTGTTAATTTCTTTCACCGGTGAGTTTTTTATCTTCGATTTAACATATCATTATATTGTTTAACAAAGCTTAGCACCGTTTGAAAGCCTCTCAAAAAAAAAAAAAAAAAAAAAAAAAAAAAAAAAAAAAGACCGGTTAAAATGCTCCAATACTCCAAAAAAAAAAAAAAAAAAAAAAAAAAAAAAAAAAAAAAACACAGATACGGAGAGAAGGAGAAAGTTCGTAAGCCCTCAAGGTTTGTTCCTTGTTCCACTTCTCCATTCCTCCAAAGCACACTCCACGGCCAAACCCCTTCTTCATCGTCCAAAACCCAGACCATAAAGGTAGACGCTTTGTCGAAACGGTTTGGTGAAAGGGAGATACGGAGATAGAGAGAACTACCACCGGTCAAAATTAAATACGACGAAAGGTCCAAGAGGAATTGAGATACGAAGAGGCAGATACAAAGAAATAGAGAGACACACCATCAGACCCGTATCCTCCATTGGTTAGTCTCTGTTTTTTTGGTTCCTTAAATTTGAGTTTAAATATGATTTAGGTCTGAGTATTTTGATTGTATTGGATTGGATTGGATTGGAATGTATTGGATTGCATATAGATTTTGGCTTAGATTCAGTTTTGAGTAAGGAATTTGGGATAGAATGGCTTTTAATATCAGATATCTGTGTTAGATTTGGTTTTTTCTTTTGGACAACAAAACCACCCGATCAAACTCTCTCTCTTTCTAATGCACTCCCATGGACTTCTTCTTCTTCACACAGTTCTTTCTCCTTATTTTCTTAGTCTCCCAATCGTTTCCCCTAACCCATTTACGGATGGCTCTGTCAAACTATTGCCTCTGTGTTTGATTATTAGATTGGCAGTTTTGAAGAGTTTTTTTTAATAAATGTTTTTAATGTTGTAATAGCGCTCAAACCATGATTTAGTTTCATGGCTAAAAATATTTGGAAAATTAAAAAAAGAAGAAGAAATTTTGTTTTTGTTTTTGTTTGTTTGTTTATTATTATTATTATTATTATTTTTTGTGTGTTTATGTTTGTTTGATATGTTAGTAATTGCATCTGAATGATATTTTTGGCCATTGATATTTCAAGCTATTATAATGGGTCCAATGAGATAATTTTTTAAAAATACTAATTTTATAATATTTACCTGGTTAGGATTATTGAATAATTTTCGTTGTTAAAGTTTGTTAACTATCCTGAAATATTGAACCAGTGGTTGCTGCAACACCGTTTAAAAGCCACACTTTATAAATAAAAAAATTAACTGGTTAAAATATGATTTACATGGAGATAGAAATAGAGAGAGGGGATGAGGGCTGGGACATGGAGAAAGACACAGAGAAACAAGCATAGTTCCTAAGGCGCCAAGAGAAAGAGAGTCCATTGTGCGTTACAATCAAAAGGGAAAGATAGTAGAGTTCGTCGGAACCATTCACCGAACAGCAAAAACAATCCCCTTCACCACATATTTGGAAGGTATGCATTGAATTTTTCTGGAACTAGATACCGGTGAAGAGAGAAATATCTAAGGCTGGCCATGACTATCAGTTTCCCCATCACCGTCCGATCCCTTGCCAGATTTAGACCACCAGATTGCCAGAACCAACATCGACAATGGTACATTTTTTTCTCAATTTTGTAGGTTTGGGTATAAAACATTACTTTTAATTGAGTTTATTTGTTGGGTAGGTTTAGATTTGATTTGTTTTTGTTTTGGATTTTTGGATTCTCTATCAAAATGTTTGTTTTCTCAATTTTAGATATTTGCTTTTGGTTTTTTTTTTAGATTATAGAAATCACTATAAATATTGATTTTAGTTTAAGTACTTCTATTTCTAATCTTACCGAAATCGTTGGAATTAAATAAGTATAGGATTGAATGTTGCATTGATATTTATTTTAGGTTTTTTGCTATATACCCATAACCGGTAAAGTTATTGTTTTTATGTCTTTTTCCTTTTCTTTTTCAAATCTGGGGATTAAATATGATTTAGGTTTGAATTTTTTGGTTGGATTGCTTTAGATTTAGTTATTTGAGTTAAAAACTTAAAATGCAATCGAAACTCGAAAGACTTGAGATACAGAGATAGGAGAGACAGAGTTCGTAGGGCACCAAGAGATAAATATTTAAGGCCGGCCATAACCATCAGTTTTTCCTCTACCATCCGTTCCCTTGCCAGACTTAGGCCCCCGGAACCATAGTCACAAAGAAAAACAGTTTGAGAGGGACTCAATGTTCTAAGGAAAAAAAATCAGTTCTAATTCTTATTTTTTAGATTTGTATATTCATTTTTTTTTTGGTTAATGCTATCGTTTAAATAATGTGGTAAGTCCATCCAAACCTGATCTCCTCCTTTTCTTTTATCAAATTTCTATTTTTTTCTTTTCAATTTCGTGTAATTTTCATTTACTCCTCATTCTGTCACAAAAGGGGAGAAGAATTTAGAAAGTTCTCTGCAAGCATTGCAAATGATTGATATTCAAGACTCACCTAATTTGAGGAACTGCAGTTTTTTTGGTATCTCATTTCCTGTCAATAAAAAATGGCCCAAGAAAAGATTACCCATTTTCCAATAATATAGAAACAAAGTGGTAAATTTATCTCCTACTCTTCCTCTTCTCTTATACATTACTCTTTTTCTCTATTTTTGAAACCCAAATTCCAAAGGGTCTGCTATTTCTTTCCCAGTATGTACCCACTTCATATTATAATTCACAAATTTTTTAGAAGATGGATGATCATCAAAATGAGTGAATAATAGAAATTCAAGAATCAACAGTATTAAAATGGTTCCCAAAATATAAGATACTTCCAGCTAGAACTAATCAATGCAACAACCATAGGAATTTAAAAGGTGTTCTTTATTGGTCGTGTCATTGCATGCTTAGTATTTTAAAATTTTTAATCCGCTGGTAGCTTCTGATTTGGCATAGGATTCTTCTACATTGTCAAGGATACTTGGACACAACCTGTATTTGGGGTCTATTCTTCTTATAGTGACCTAAGCCAGTCTTCAATCAGCCAAAACTTTAAAACAAACACATTCTTAGTTGGTGGCTTCATATTTTGTAGATCTTAAAGATTTGGCCGAGTGGTGGGTTAACTTTTATCTCTCCTAAAGAGCTAAATTTTGGGTACAAGAATGCTATTTCCTGGCAGCAAAAGAAGAGGTCCAGGTCCTTCCTAACAACATGCTCTTTGGTGGTACTTAAGTGTAAGGTTTGTCACAGTGGTTGAGAATTTTTTTAAAGTTATTTCCATAATCTCACTTTAATAGCAATAACTGCATAAATCTTATTTCTTGCTGCCAGAGTGGTTAACAATTGCACATGGCCCAAATAGGTGTTAATTTGAATGCTATGTGATTAGAGTTCATTAAAATTTGTGAGTTCCCTCAAATCTCACCTTCTTCTCTTGTGATGTCGCCCTTTTAGCCAAACCTATCCTTCATGATTTGTTTATTGCAGCTACTATTTACTTAATATGTTAATATCATGGAATGCAATATTTGCCAGAATTTGTCGGCAGCCTTTTTTCTCTTCAACATTTTGTACTTATTGGGTCAAGAACCTTGCTCATGTGCCTAAAATGGATGCCATTTTTGTCACCTGAACAAATTGCAGTGCCAATCCATTCATAATTTCCCCAAGAAAAGATGTGCTGAGAGCATCAACACTGAATAGTCCAAAGATTGAGTGGATTACAGAAGAAAAGTTCACATATATATAGTTAAAATGATATGGGTGGTAAGTTTTCTCAAAATTAATATTCTTTACTCAACTCTCCTTTAAATCAAACAATTATATTTGTAATTACAGTAATCTCTTCCTTTCTCTGTTCAATTTCTCATAATATTTTTTTGTTGTACTTCTTATTTTGTCAATTAAATGTATTGCCTTGATGTGTAGGCACTACTCTGGGACAAATTCTCTATTATGTTTAGCTGGATGAAAAATTACTTCACTTTATGGAGTTTAATGAAAGTTTGTTAAAGTTCGTACATTTTCTCAAATATTCTCTTCTAATGTATAAAGTATTTATTCAATCCACACCCCAAAAAAAAAAAAAAAAAACTATTCATGCCATTGATCCCCTTTTCCCTATCACTCTTCCTTTCCTACAACATTTACTAACCTATTACATCGCAAAAGAAAAAGAAAATTTGTTAATTCAATATATTTTTAATGACTTTTGCATGATTAGTGTTGGCGGTAGTCTATCAGCAACTAGGGTAAGAGCTCATGAAATCTAATATTGCTTAAACTCCTACAATTAAGACCATATTGTAATGATGCAATTCAATAGCTGTGAAGGTAACTAATTTTGGCAAGTTATCACCAGCCTACTCTTTTTCCTTTGTTTTTTCTTTCTAAAATTGTTGATGAGTTTACTCTCTCTAATGAATCTAGCAACATCAGGTGTTATTTATTTAGCTATTCAATCATATAGAACATAGGGTGTATACATTAAACGTTTCCATTTAGAAACTTTATAGTTGAGCTCATTAAATTAGGCATTTCAGTATTTCAGGTCATATAGAAGTTCCTCATACTCATAAGAGGTTTAGGATTTCTTCAATTTAGAGAGGGATCACTTATTATTCTTTCATTTGATTGTAGAGTGATACTTATGGTGGAATTTTTCTATACAGGCTTTCCCCCATTTTCTGAATGTTTGGGTAGGTCTGTTTTTCATGATTGGTTCAAATTTTGAAGAACTTAAGTTTTTATACTTTGTGCTCAACATACAGCAGGAGCAAGAGAAATATGGCAAGCTTCAATGACCCATATTGCCCCAGAAGGTGGCTACTTTGTTTTATCTGCATACCAATTATGCAGAAGGGAAAACTGTGTATTTTCACCAGAACGTATTTCTGGAGGTTCAAATGGTGATATATCCATTGATACAATCTTATGCAGTGCTGGTAGTGTTACTGTATCACCTTCTGGCCAGGACCATTCTGCTGATCTTGGTAAGAATTTGTACTTGCATGACTGTTAACAATATGGAACTAGCCAAAAATAGAATTAAGATAGTTTTGAAGATTATCAAATATAGACTCTTTGATTCTATCTTTGATTCTAAAAATAAATGCTAAAATTTATTTCTTTCCTTTACCATGATATGATAGCAAAAAGAAAAGAAAAATGGAAAATGCAATTGTGGTTCCTAAGAATAGCAGATTTGGTATTTGAAATTGTCATGTAAGATTTAGAATGGTGTGTTTCAAGTTTATATATGGTTTTTAATTTTTTTTTTTTTACTTAAGTTAGTTTGTTCCTGTCTTTTTTAATTCTTTAAGGAGTAATAATTTGGGCTTAATCACAAACATTAAGAAAGATCTCTTTGATTTCAACTTTGAATATGTTCCTTCATATCCTCGCATGAATTATTATACCTCAAATTAATACTTTCCCCTGACTTTTTATTCCATAAATTTGTAACCATTTTTTGGTTTTAAACTTTTTAGTTGTCAAATGTTCTGTAGTCTCAAGGTTTGATTTGTTGTGGTTTCTAGGAATGGTAGATTGGTGTTCCAAATTGTCAACTTACAGATTTTATAGGAAAAAAAAACTGAATTTAAGAGATGAAATCTTGATTACATTACTGCAGGCCAAAATTGGTAGGTTTCAGATTTGGTGTGTTTCAAGTTTATATGTGGTGTTAAGTTATTTAGGTTAGTTTGTTTCTGTGAATCTTCTTATTTTTGTAGGTTCTTACTTTGAGCAAATTAGTAAATGCTTTAAATATATTTACTTTTGCAGATTATTAGAGAGATTAGTAAACGGCGGATAATTAAGCCAAAACTGCATAGCTCCACATCCCAAAGTGTACTTACCCAACAAATAGTTCAAGCATAATTTTTATATTTACATTTAAATTTATTTACCACTTTACTAGGATGAACTTTTTACTTTACATTATATTTACATTTGAATTTTAAAGGTATTTCTATAGTCTATGCAAGGTAAGGAAAGGACTACATACTTTTTCTTAGTATCATGCATCTTGGAAATGTTTATTTTGTTAGTGAAAAAATGGGCTTAGATGAGTAGTTGGGTAGTTTCAAGGCAAAGTTTAATATGACATATCAAGTTTTATGTCATTATGGAATCATTAGTCTTTCACCATTGCATAAACCAAAGATTTTGTCATCCACCATCATGCACATTAAATTAAGCAAGTTTTATTTAGATTGGGAGATGATGAGATATTCATGAGGTTGGTTTGTATTTTTATAATTAAAATTGTCTTATCAAATTTAATGCTAAATTTCATGTCTAAATAGCTTTGATTTTTTTTTTTCCCTATTTAAACTTAGGTTCATGGGTTCAGTTTCTTTAGTTGAAGAAGTATTAAGATGAAGAATGTGAAATGAACAACAATCTTGCTTCCCTACCAATTTACTTCCAAGGAAGGACGATCACACTATTCTCTTTAGCTGGATTCTTTTTTTTTCAATGGCTAGAAATATTTCTCTCCATCATAGCGGATGTTACAGTTTTAGTTGTTTAGAATAAGCTTAAAAGAGAATCTACTTGTAAGACAACACATATTTTTATGGATGACATACAAAGTGTTTTATACATTTTAAATTTGAAATTCATACCAAGTGATATGTTTCAAAATTTATAAATTCAATTGCATTCGCTACATACTTATTTAATTAAATTTATTTAAGACTTTTGAAACAAAATGTTTTCTCCAAATATTTACCTAAAATTATTTGAATATATTTGCTATATCGGATTCTAATTTTTTTTTTTTATTTTGTTAAAAATAGATGTACTGGTTTTTTTTTTTTTTTTTTTTTCAAAAACTCGAAAATACATGTACTTATGTAATTCCCGTGCATTTGCACGGGTTTAAAAGCTATTATATCTAAAAGTTAAAGCATAGCATTTATTGTTGCTATGCTCTTGTTAAGTCATAACAACGACCATATCATCTACCTATTTCTCATTTCTCTCTACTACTTCCAACCATAACTTCTCTTTTACATTTTCATCTCTCCATTACTCTCAACCTTAATGTCACTCTTCATCTATCTCTTCCTCTTCCTTTTATTTTGACTCTTTTTATCCCCATTTTATTACTATAAATATGACATTCTCCATTTCATTCTATAAATATTTTTCTCATATGAAAAAAGGTTATTACTCTCTCTCTCTCTCTCTCATGTTTGATTTTTGTGTGAATTTTTTGTATTTTTTGTATTTCTACTTTATATTGATGTATTTATGTGTTCTTTAGAATTTTACTTTGGGTTGCAATTTGGTTTTGTGTTTTTAAGTTATTATCTTTTTTTTTTTTCTATAATTGTTAAATATTATTTTATTGCATATGAATATAGTTTACAAGTATATAACTTTATTCTATTATACATCATGGTTTGGATAATTTGGTGTTTGACTTATAACAATATTTTTTATTTGATATTTCTTTTTCTCATTTTATTTTCTATATCTCTCCTAAAAAAGGTGATTACCCTCTCTCTCTCTCTCTCTCTCTCTCTCTCTCTCTATATATATATATATATATATTTATATTCTTTTTTGCAATTTTACTTTAGGATGATGAATCATTGTATTTTTTATATAATGCTATTTTGGGTTAATACGATTTGGTAGTGTGCTTGATTTTTCAAGTTTTCCATCACAAGTCTTCTCTCTCCCTCTTTTAGCTTTTGTTTGAATTTTTTTTTTTTTTGGACATAATACTTAGTTATTTTGGAAGTGAGATTTTGAATTTATATCAAAATACAATGTTGGCTATGTATTTGAATGTGTCTATCAACTATTAAAATTAAAACACCCAAGATGAATATGTACATACAATATTTTTATTTTTATTTTTCATTGATTTATTATTTAGTTATAACATTAAAATTAAAGTAGATGAATATGTAAAGTTAAAACTATCTAAAATGAATTTGTAAAACTAATATATTTATATATTTAATATTTTCAAAAAATTAAAAGTAAAAAATAAATACAAAAAAGAATAATGATGTGGCCAATGATGTGATGAATGAAAAGGCTCAACAAGAGTGTAGTAACAAAAATGCTATATGAAGATCTAGTACTTAAAGGTAATTAAATCTTAATAAATAAAATTGTATGTAATAATAATAATAATAAATTAGATCATGTTCTCTTTATGTTATACTAGCTATTTTCTTTCATTTTGATAGGTGAAGTGTTCAATTTTAGACATAAAGTCTACTTTTTTCCTACATATTATTTTAAATATTAAATTTATAATATGGTATAGTCACATAAGATTGTTTAAGAAATATGTAGTTCCAATTTCATGTATCTATATTAGTAAATAAAACTCAATCAATAGTTCGAAGTTACTCCAAAAATAAGAAAAATTATAAATATAATAATTTCTTTTTAAGTGAATGAATATTTTGAATAATATATTTGAAACTCAAACAGTTTAATTGTATAGAAAAAAAAAAAAAAAAGAAAGGAAAATATAACGCACAATAGCATAATTTATCAAAATATGGACCGCTTAAAAAATGAAAAATATCAATCAAATAAATCCAAATAATAAAATGGTGATATATTTTTTGAGATAAAGAAATGAAAAATAATTTTAAAAATTATTTAAGTTTTTAGGAGAACGAATTATTTTTCACAAAATTTAGAGAACAAATTATATATTATACCATAACTAAAATATAATTATTCATTCCCACCACGTGGATTTGCGACTAGTAGATATAAATTTGATGAGTTAAAGTAACAAAAGTGAGACTTAAAAAGATGAACATGGACTAACTTAGAGTTCGTTTGAAAACAATTTATTTAACTGAAATTGAATTTTTTTTTACAGAAAGTACTCTAGGGCTGGGTTTGGGAAGCACGTTTTGCATTTCCTAGACTCAGTGTTTTTGTTTCAATTGGATCCTATGCACTGTTCACGGGATTCGTAAGTACTTTTTTTCAACAAAAACAACTTTAAAACTGGGTCTTACAATACTATTTATACATTTAAAAATTATTTTGATATAGTGTTTTCAGTTTTCAGTAATAAGCGGTATTCAAATAAACCCTAAATAAAGTAAAAGTTAGCTGAAGTAGTATAGTAAGACCCATAAATAATACCAAAAAATACAATAATACCCATAAATAATTGTAAAAATAAATTAAATAGTAAAAAAAGCTGCCCAATATATGTATATCCTAAACACAACCTTAAAGAGTGTAACAGAGCGTCTCAATAAGCTTTAGCTACATATGCTAAGGAGATAAAGGTTCTCTGTCTGGTTAGAGAAATGTCCTTTTCTTAGACACCTTTAGCTACATTTTGATAAGCCACCTTTAGCTACATATGCTAAGAAGACAAAGGATCTCTCTATCTGGTTAGAGAAATGTCCTTTTCTTCTTCCAATTGTAAACTTGGATTCTTGATTAAATAATTTCTATTACTTTTGATTAAAAAAAATAAAACAATGCAATACGTATTTTTACTGCTATGTAATTTAAATTTGACAAAGACAGGAAAGACAATTGACATGTAATATTATTTGTTGACTTTACAGGACAAAATACCTACAACTATTTTCTTAAAAAAAAAAAAAAAAAAAAAAAAAACAACAACTACTAAAATGACCTAGCATTCTAAAATACTGCAATAAATAATAAAAAAAGACTTTGCATTAAATTATGAAAATATAAAAAGAAATATTTATATAAAAATAATGGTCCGACCTAGTGTTCTAGGCTACTAGTCATTTTTATATTTATTTTTTGGCAGAAAAATATGACCAATATTTACTGTCATCACACAGTTACTAACATGAAATCTTGTAAACATTCTTTGATTTTTGTTAGGAGGGCAATTTCTTTATTTTAGTTTATTTTCTGGCTGGCTAGAGAGACAGCAAGAGTTGCTAAACGAAGGTGAACTATTTCAGCATAATTATTGGATGGGGAAAAAGCTCCTAAGTTTTATGATGGGGCAAAGCCTACAAGCAGATCTGAAAGGCTCTATCCAAAACTAGGCCATTCTGATCCGGTCAGCTCAATTGGGCTGGGCCTAAAACTATGGACCCAGGTTGATTTAAAGTTATCCTGCAAGCTCAAGGCTTGAACAAGCTAGCTATTAAGCATGATCCTTTGAGCAAGACAACTATGTATATTTTTGAGAACTGCTTATTTTGCATTAAGTCGATAAAAAAATATAATTTCTCGTAATTTTTAATTTTTTAGGTTAAATGTGTTACAACAATTTAAAAGCTAATTTATATATATTTTTTATAAGAAAAAGCTAATTTATTCAAAGCTACTAAAATATAGATTATTTGCTAAAAAGTTTAGATAAAAAGCAAAAGACAAAACCTTTTTCAAAAATTACTAAATTCATGCTAGGTAAGGTTGAATAGTTCCTCTAGCCGAGCTACATGCATGAGGTACATTGAACTAAACTCAAATTAACCTATTTATTAATAGTTGACAGTTGAGCACCATTACCTAAAAATGAGTGCTTATAGAAAGCCCTCCTATTTCAGTATTTATTACCTCCTATCAATCATCGTTTGCATTTCATGAAACACAACAATACTTTTCCTTTTTGTTGTACCGGAAAATGTTCTCTAGCCCACCTCAAGGAAAAATATACCCTACACCGGGAATATGTTTCCTTTCTCTCACAACTAGTAACTTTCACTATAGAATGAGACTCACCAATTGTGAGAGAGGAAAAACATATACCTGATGTAAGGTATAATTTCTCCCACCTAAGTGGATGGTATGCCCATAATTGTCAGTATTGTACAATATGCGATACGTATTATATCGTGTGTAAAAAGTTTTGTATCATATCGGCGTATCGTAAGCGCTTATGAATCGTATGATACAATATGTGTATCGTATAAATTGTATCGTATTGTAAAATTGTACATATCATACGATACATAGACATATGCTTTAAAATGAGATTTTTTTGTTAAAATTTGTACTTTTATTTGAATCTAACAAGTTGTTAGACTTGTTTTTAACACAAAATAATTAGTTTATTTAATTTATCTTACTAAAATAACATATTCATAAGTTTTTTTTTTCTCTCTCCTACAATTGGACTACACAGTACACACTTACCTTTTATTTTAATATTTAAAAATTTATTTTATTATTTATTTTATTGTTATTGTTATAAGTCCAAGAAACTAGAATGCCAAAAAAGAATTTATAAAAAAATATTAAAATAAAAAGAACAAAAAGAGATAGTAAATGTTAATGACAAATGATTATAAACATGATGATAGCGTTGACTTAGATGAGGTTATTATGAAATTTGATGAATATGATGAAAATAAATTATTATTTTTGGGTCATTTGTAATATATTATCACTTTTGAATTTAAATAATGTAAATGTGTATGTTATGAACACATGCTAGTTTGATTTATTTAGTTAGCTTGTTAAATATTATTACATAAATGATGAATAAATTAGTCATTAGTTGAATATATTCAAAATTTATAATGAATATACCCTTTATATATGTATATTTATAATTTTTTATAAATTTTATTAAGTGTTTGTGTATCTTACGATACACGATACGATACAATACATGATATGAAAAAATTAAAAATCGGTTCACAATAAGATTCACGTTTTGACAACTATGGGTATGCCCACATATTGGCCCATTACTTAAGAATTGCAATATGATTAAATGTAACATTAACTTGCTTAATAAGCACAATAGATGGACTGTCGTTTCATAACAAATGAACAAGATAATGATTTATACCTACTCTTATCAGTATTCCTTCATAATTATGAGATGTTTCTTTGTTTTTAGTCACTTTCAATTGTGACTCTAATTCTCTCCTTTGCGTCTGTGTTTGTTTCTATATATACTTGAGCTTTTTAGCCAATCAATCAAGTTAAAATATATATATATATATATATATATAAATTAAAAAAAAAAAAGTTCATTTGATCAAACGATGGAGTGGCATCATTGATATTTCTCTCAAATCATAAAGCATTTGAATTTTGCAGTCAAGGCGTATTAGCATTTCAAAACGAATGTCCTTCTGGAAACTACTTTTACTGTCTGCAAGTGTTTGGACTGGCAAATCATGTTAACCACAATCCCACATGCTTCAAAATACAAATTCTATTATTCCTTTGAATTCCTCAGTCAAACAAAAAACATTCCCACAATGTGCTCTGTGGAAAAATCTAGGAAATTGATTGATAAAGAAATTTTGGCCTAAGAATTCTTCCAAGAAATTATGTATCAACAATAGTGACTCCATGATTTGAGAGACTTGGCCATTTTCATTTTGGTAGTACTAAGAATGCAAAGTATGCTTTCAAGAATGATTCTTTTTTAAATGTGTTACAAAAATTTAAAAGCTAATTTATATTTTTTTATAAGAAAAAGCTAATTTATTTTAAAAAACTAAAATATAGATTATTTGCTAAAAGGTTGAAAAAAATGCAAAAAAACAAAACTTTTTTCAAAAATTACTAAATTCGTACTAGGTAAGGTTGAATAGTTCCTCCAGCGGAGCTACAGGCATGAGGTACATTGCACTAAACTCAAATTAACCTATGTTTTAATGGTTGACAGATGAGCACCACTACCTAAAAATAAGTGCTTACAGAAAGCCCTCCCCTTTGATATCAGTATTTATTACTTCCTATCAACCATCGTTTTCATTTAGCGAAACACAACAAGACTTTTCCTTTTGTTGTACCGGTGAATGTTCACTAGGCCCACGTTAGGGAAAAATATAATATGCATATGTTTTCTCTCTCTTTCACGGCAAAAATTGCGAAACAGTCTATTTTTGGAAAAAAATTAGGCACGTGGCATGCGTTCAAAGTTATTTAGTAAATTGGACTGTTTTTGAAAGTCGAGTTTAGCAAACTCGACTTTGGCCTGAAAAACGAATACCGTAGTGGCATTTTTTTAGTGCCTATAACAGCGTTTATAAAAAAACACCACCATAGGGTACCTATAGTGGCGTTTTCTACAAACGCCACTAAAAAAAACGGCACTATAGTGTTCGTTTTTCAACCCAAAGTCGATTTTGCCAAACTTGACTTTCAAAAAAGAGTCTAACTTACTAAATAACTTTAAATGCATGCAACACACCTAAGTTTTTCCCAAAAATAGACTGTTTCGCAATTTTTTCCCTTTTTCACAATTAGTGGGTTCTGTTGAGGAGTGAGACCCACCAATTGTGAGAGAGGAGAAGCATATACTCGATACAGGGTATACTTTTTCCTACCTCAGTAGATGACATGTCCCCATATCGGCCCATTGCTTAAGAATTGCAATATGATTAAGGTTATATTTGGCATTAGCTTAAAAAGTCAGTTTTTATTTTTATTTATTTTTATTTTATTACTATTTAGTTTATTTTTTCTATTATTCATGGATCTTACTGTACTATGTCAGCTACCTTTTTAGTTTTATTTACAGTTCTTTCATCAAAAAGTTCTTAATTTCAACTAAATAAATTGTTCCAAACAAACTCTAAATGTAAAATTAACTTGCTTAATAAGTACAATAGATGGACCGGGGTTTCATAGCAAATGAACAAGATAATGTTTATACCTATTCTTATCAGGATTCCTTCATGATTATGAGATGTTTCTTTGTTTTTAGTCACTTTCAATTGTGGCTCTAATTCTCTCTCGAGTCTTTCCCTACTTGAGCAGGTGAGCTCTAATATTTCTTTGAATTTCTCAGTCAAACAAAAATTATTTCCACAATGTGCTCAGTGGAAAAATCTAGGAAATGATTGATACAGAAATTTTGGCCTAAGAATTCTTCCAAGAAATTATGTATCAATTTTCGTGACTCCATGATTTTTCGTATAAAATAATGACAAAATTATATTATAAGGCCTAAGGTGAAACAGGATAGAGTCCATTTCGAGAGACTCGGCCATTTTCATTTTGGTAGTAGTAAGAATGCAAAGTTTGCTTTCAAGAATGATTCAATTGCTTAAGCTTTGTTCTTTTCTAGCTCTCATTTATGAACTTGCTTGTGCTGACCCTCTTAATGATCCTCCTGATGAGCTTTGTTCAAGCACTAGTAATTACACGGCTGGTAGTCCTTTTGAAAATAACCTCAAAGATCTCTTCCTTTCTTTATCTTCAAATTCTTCTATTACTAAGTTCTACAATACTTCTTCTGGAAACGACCCGGATAGAGATTATGGACTGTATATGTGCTTCAACTTCGTAGATGGAAACGACTGTCAGAGCTGTGTAAGCCTTGCAACAACAGACATTGTTAAGCTCTGTCCAAACAATAAGGAAGCATTTGTAGGGCAGGAACTTTGCCAATTTCGCTACTCGAATCAAAATTTCTTTGGCCAATTGAATGTTACTGGAAACATTCCCAAACAAAACGAAAAGAACATTTCAGAGCCACAATTGTTCAAAGGTGTTGTAAACAATGTATTGAGTAACCTTGCGAAAAAGGCAGCTTTTGATCCTCTGGCTAACATGTATGCTACTCGAGAAGAACCCTTTAAAGATGATACAATCTATGCTCTAGTACAGTGCGGTACTGACTTGTCTGCAAATCAATGTAACTCATGCCTACAGAAGGCTATATCAGATATTCAAACATGCTGCTATTTCTCTGTTGGTGCAAGACTTTTTAGTCGTAGTTGCTATTTGCGCTATGAGTTCTACAACTTCTATCAAGTTCCACCTTCTTCCACAAATAATATGAATGGGGAAAGTAAGTATCCATAAACACTTTTTGACATATTATTTATGTTTTTATGAAGTGACAATGATCAATAATTAATTGAATGCAGGTAGTGTAAGGAAAATATGGATGATCATAATCTTGACGGTTGTACCAGTATGCCTTGTGGTAGTACTGATTGCTTTCGTTTACTGGCTTGCAATGTATAACAAAAGAAAAAAAAGTAAGGTGATTGATACAAAGTTGCTTGAAATCTACTCTCTCATTTTTGTCTAATTCTATTTCTGTTCAGGGAAGAATGAAATAGCAACTCAAGGACCTATTTTTCGTACCGTTCTTGACCAGCATAACGCTGACTTTCAGCACCAAAATTTTCAAGGAAGGAATGACCAGCAAGATCAAGAACACCCTTACTTTGATTTTGCATCCATAAGTGCAGCTACTGACAACTTCAGTGATTCAAATAAGCTAGGAGAAGGGGGCTTTGGCACTGTTTACAAGGTAATAACAATTTCTGAAAACAGGGGGAATGTTTGAAGTCTAAATTGTACAAGCTTTCTATTATTCCATTAAGTGAATTGGAACTGAAAGAAATCGTCATTTGTAGGGTATACTGAGTGATAGAAAGCAAGTAGCAGTGAAAAGGCTTTCTGGTTGTTCTGAACAAGGTTCAACGGAATTCACCACTGAAGTTCTGCTCATTATGAAAGTTCAACACAAAAATCTTGTCAGGCTTTTAGGTTTCTGCATAGACAGGGAGGAAAAGCTGCTTATCGATGAATGCATGCCAAATAGCAGCCTAGATTTCTCTCTCTTTGGTTTGTTTCCTTCAATTAAGTTCAATATCAATTCAAAAAAAAAAAAAATCTATAAACCTAATGCGATTTTTCATTCTTTGAGTATTTTCTCAACATTTCTATGGTTAGATGCAAATAGATGAGAGCAACTCAATTGGAGCAGACGAATTAATATCATAAATGGAATTGCTCAGGGATTACTTTATCTTCATGAGGATTCTTGACTTAGAATAATTCATAGGGACCTAAAACCTAGCAATGTGTTGTTGGATAATGATATGAACCCAAAGATTTCAGATTTTGGGATGGCAAGAATCATTGAAGAAAATGAACATGAAGCTAATACTGCTAAAATAGTTGGGACATAGTAAGTAGTCCTTTATTCTCTTGATCTTCAGTTTTTTTTTTTGGTTGTGGATAAATCTTGAATGATGGAGAAAGGGGATGGAAAAATGAAGGATTTTTATTTATTTATTTCTGTGGTGGAAATATAGAAGGACAGAAAGGGAAAATGCATGGTGAAATTTTGCTAGCGAATAATTTTCTGAACAAAACCATCCTTTCAAATTAGAACTTGGTAATTGGTAGGAAAACTTTAAAAAGAGAAAAGTGTTCTTTCAAGAAATTTACTATTTAATTTTATGCGTTTTTATAAGAAGTAATTGTCTTTTATTAAGCTCATCATATATATATTTTTATTCACTCAATTATTTAATTACATTGAACAGTGGATACATGGCTCCAGAGTATGCTATGGATGGATTATATTCTATAAATTCTGATGTTTATAGCTTTGGAGTTGTCTTGCTTGAGATCATAACTGGGATAAGGAATGCCGGCTTCCATCAATCAAAACGTGCTCCCAGCCTCCTAGCATATGTAAGTTTGTCTGGCATGTGTTGTTAATACGTTCATCAAGATTACTGGTGTTGCCGCAATTGCTGACCCTGTTAGATGATGATTCATGATAGGCATGGAAATTATGGAATGAAGGAAAAGGATTGGAGTTGATGGATCCTTTATTGACTAATTCATGTTCTTCAGATGAATTTTTGAGATACATTCATATTGGTTTACTATGTGTTCAAGAAGATGCACATTACAGGCCAACAATGTTCTCTGTTGTCCAAATGCTTAAAGGTCAAACTATGACACTTTGTCGACCTGAACGACCCGCTTTCTCTGTGGGGAGATTCACAGATCACTATGAAACAAATCCTAGCAGCTGTTCAATCAATGGCTTAACAAGTTCAGGTGTTTTGCCTCGATGATGGAGATGAGGGATCGGTTTGATATCTCACAATGCCGACATTTGTTTTGTGTGTTTCCAGACTGGTCATGACATTGAAGACCTTACAAATTCAAGGTTATACCTTAAGTTTATGGGGGCATTAGAGATAATATGGCCTTAGAAGCCCAAACCTGTTATAGGCCCATTTACTTGTAGAAGAAAGCAACTTAATTCAAATGTTAGTCTACAATTTTCTAGTATATAAACCCTATATTTGATCATTGTAATATATAAGTCATATGATAAAGATGTAAACAACAATTGCTTTCTGCTATAAAATTAGGCTGAACCTTGCTTCTGGTTTTCTCATTTTCCTGACTCAACTGCTTTACTAGAAATAAATTTACCGTGTTAAGCCAACAAATGCATGTGGAGATAGTCCTAGAAACTTGCTTAAGAACTACCATGAATGGAGCCTGAATTCTCTCTTTTTGGAGCATGGCCTATAGAAAGAAAATTAATAAATAACTTATAGCTAGTCCTATAAAATGTCATTGTTGATTTTATTTTAAAATTGAACTTGATTATATTACTTTGACATATAAAGAACTTTCACAGAAAGTACGTTTGATCTGCAAATTTAACTCTGATATTGACATACCTTATAGACTATACAAGCACACCACATAGACTATTGATATCTTCACGGTCACTATCAACAACTTGCATACTATTTAGTCCGCCCAAGACCCTACTGCTTGGATTCTTCAAAACAAAAATAAGAAAAAACAAAAAAGACCCAACTCTTTTCCAGTCAAGATTCCCTCTTTGAGCACGGCAGCTTCTGAGTGATGGTTAATACTTTAACCGTATAGAAAATTCTGCCAACACATTGTTGTCAATCATGGAATGTCGCGCAGCCTTTTTGGACCACACATTGATTGTTGTCAAACATGGAAAGTCATGCAACATTATAGGACCTCGTGAGCTAGAAATCTCTGCACATTTCTTTTTTCCATCTCTAGTGTGCTCAGCTGATCCAATTTGTCATCAAATTAGGAAGATGGACAAAGGTGCACTTTCAGCTATGCTTTTCTTCCTTATACCACTGTACATGCCCAAAATTGTTGCTGCTGAAGATTGTCTCTCTCTTTTTTGTTCAAATGATTTCCAAAATTACACAAAGTACAGCCCTTTTGAAAACAACCTCATACACGTTCTTGAGTTATTGCCTTCCAGAACTTCAGTAACAGGTTTCAACAGCACCTCTTTTGGAGATACTAGAAAAGTCTATGGCGAAGCACTTTGTAGAGGGGATATCAACTCCCAGCTTGTAAAACTTGTATTGAGACTGCTAACAAAGAAATCTTGCAGTGCAAGAACGAAGAAGTGGTAATATATCTAGAACATTGTCAAGTTCGCTATTCCTACCAGCAATTCTCAATTATGGTTTATGCTGGGAAGTATCCTGACAGGAATAAAAGGGAGAAAACTATATCAAATGAGGACCCGGTTCATTTTAATAAGGTTTTGAAGCATTTAATGAATGTCCTTTCAAATGAGGCAGCACTCAATCCTTCTAATAAGCGCATGTTTGCAACTGGGGAAATTCAATTTTCTAAGAACAGAACAATTTATGGTTTAGTACAGTGTACTAGGGACATTTCTGATGTATTCTGTTATAATTGTCTGGAATCTGCTATAGGCGATTTGAAGGCTTGCTGCTATTCTCGTGAAGGTGGAATTGTTGTTAGTAGGAATTGTAATGTGAGGTATCAGCTGTACAGATTCTATAGTTCCCCAAGCGTTCTAGTAACTTACCCAAGTTCCAAAGGTAAGGTCATTCAACCTTTGATAATTTATTTTCTATCAGTGCATTACATTAACACTTTTTTTTTGGTAAAGTGGAATATGCATTAAAACTAGGAAGAAAATAGAGGTTCAGGACAAAGCCTGTTAGAGTACAACCCTTGGCTATCAGCCTCAAACACATTCAAAAGGTCCACAGGCGGACTAGAGAACAAAATAAAGTCTGAAACTTGTGCACATCCTAAATTAGCTAATCGATCCGCGCAGCTGTTGGCCTCAAGGTAGACTTGTCTGATGCGGTGCTGGGAGAAACTAGTAACCAATTACCTGCAGTCATCAAAGAGGGGTTAGTAAGCACGTCAACTATGGCTTTAGCATCTAGTTCTATAATAATAGCAGTCAAATTCATCTGTTGGCACAACAACAATCCGTCCCTGAGTGCCCAAAGCTCAGCCAAGAAGCTATCTGCTTTCCCAATTTTCCTGGCAAAACCCACAACCCATTTCCCTGCGTCATCTGTTAACAGACTCCCTCCCCCTGCTATGCCCAGCGAAGAATTGGAGGCTCCGTCTGTGTTAAGTTTCATCCATCCCGGATCAGGTTTCTCCCAACAAACTTTCCTGGAAATCATGTTTTTGGAATTCTTAAGTCGGTCAGCACAATGAAAGAATTCAGTCACTTGTCTGACAATTTCCTTTGCATTACATTAACACTTTTGAGAACAATAAGTCTACTAACACAACAAAATACACTACATTTTTCACAACTGCAAGTCTGTGAAGATGACATGTTGTGATTGATGTTCAATAAAAATAATGTCAATGCTCATCCCATGTGAAAGTGATGTTACACTAATCATAGTTTGTCACCTTAACAAGTTGTGAAAAACGTTATGAAATTCGTCATATATCATTGTTGCTTCTAGAAAAAGCCTATATATGTCTTTTGGGCAATGCATATTTGACATGACACACATAACTACTGGATGACATTGATTGGAATATGTTGAGAATCTGTTATCCTTACCCCTGCTATTAAGACAAAAACACAGTCTAGTACTAGTTTTGGAATTGATATGTCAGCTAAAACTTAATTAAATGTAAAAGGTTGTA
The DNA here is from genome assembly GCA_035136125.1 of Quercus rubra. Lineage (NCBI taxonomy): Eukaryota > Viridiplantae > Streptophyta > Magnoliopsida > Fagales > Fagaceae > Quercus > Quercus rubra. The sequence goes on along the minus strand of CM068734.1, from coordinate 10,397,475 downwards.
AATGATTCTAATTTCCATGATTCCTTCCTTGAGAGACTGATGTGTCATACAATAAAATCATAGCTATACCTCTGGGTGAACCTGAATTGAAAGGTAGGTCAGGGGAAAAAATGGTAAAATAAAGAAAAGAACTGAATGCTAGAAAATTTAGTACTGTGTTGTTTCTTTTAATAGCTATTGAGAAAGTCTTTCCATTGAAAAACAGGGAAAAAACCGAAAATTTGGATGGTTGCAGTGTTTACATGTATATCAACATCGGTGGTAGTGGTTCTACTTGGTTCTTGTGCTGTTTATCGCGGATTGAAAAAGGGAACAAAACAAGGTAAATTTATCTAACTTTCTAAATAAACATCCTAATTATCTGATTTGCTAATAACCAAGAATCTGTCTTTGGTAGATGAGGAGAGAAGCCAGCATGCATTATTGCATGAGTTAGCCAGCTCCGCTGCAGTTGCAGCCACACAAGAAGGTGAATTGGTGATCGCTGAGGAACTACCTTTTATTGATCTAGCTACAATTAGATCAGCTACAGATGAATTTTCAGACTCAAACAAGCTTGGGCAAGGTGGATTTGGCACCGTGTACAAGGTAAGACACTTTTGTGCTTCCAATTTTTGTGCTTACTTCCATGTAGCTGTATTGCTTCATTAGCCCCATTTGCATCTGACGTTGGAATTCTTTCAGGGAACGCTACCAGATGGGAAGGAAGTGGCAGTGAAAAGGCTGTCGAGAAAGTCATGGCAAGGCTTAGAGGAATTTAAGAATGAAATCATACTAATCGCTAAACTTCAACACAGGAATCTTGTGAAGCTATTGGGATGTGGCATAGAGGGAGAGGAAAAGGTCCTCATATATGAATACATGCCCAACAGAAGCCTCGATATCTTTATTTTTGGTTCGTTCTTTTCTTCCTACATTCTGTTTCATAAGCTTGCTAATGTTTTCAATTGCTTTTAAGTTTTCTACAATTCAATTTTACACATGATGTCAATGCACTAACCATTTGTTTAGTACTGAATTTTAGATTCAAAAAGAAGCTTGCAACTTGATTGGGAGACATGCTATAATATTATTGGTGGGATTGCCAGAGGACTTCTATATCTTCATGAGGACTCCCGACTTAAAATCGTTCACAGGGACTTAAAGCCTAGCAATATTTTGTTGGACCATGATATGATTGCCAAAATATCAGATTTTGGCATGGCAAGGATCTTTTGTGAAAATCAGAATATGGCTAACACAAGAAGAGTTGTAGGAACATAGTAAGTTGCTTCTTCCTATATCTTTTTTCCCCCTTGTAGCAATTTTGTTATTGATGATAATAATGGCAAGCATAATTTTGGGATACAAAACAGTGGATATATGGCTCCAGAGTATGCAATGGAGGGACTATTCTCTATAAAATCAGATGTTTTCAGCTTTGGTGTGATCTTACTTGAGATTATTAGCAGGAAGAGGAATAACCGCTTCTACCTTACACAGCATGCCCCAACACTCCTTGCATATGTACATTTCTTTATTCTCTAATTGACAATTTTACTTCATATAATTTCAACTGGGAAATAAAAATTTCTATAAAATATTACGGATTAAACAATTAACAGGTATGGAGACTTTGGAGTGAAGGAAAAGATTTGGAAATTGTGGACCCTTTGTTGATGGAATCATGCCAGACATCTGAAGTCCAAAGATGCATTCAAATCGGACTTTTGTGTGTGCAAGAAGATCCTACAGACAGGCCTACCATGTCCACTGTGGTGGCTCTTCTAGGAAGTGAATCAATGGAACTTTCACCACCAAGACAACCTGCACTTTCTGTTGGTAATGTGGTTCCAAGTGGTCTGTCTTCAACAACTCCTTCTGTAAATGAACTTACTGTTTCTATTATTTCACCACGGTGAAGATTGACAAAGAAACTACTAGCCAATGTAGCATGTTCTAATACCGGGGAAAAAAGTGTACAAAAATTTCTATAAGATAGGGAGGGGGGACATCTCACTTAGACAAGGAACATGGCCAAGTTTGAACATGGTCAAGGCAAGGAATGTGCTCGAGTTTGTGCAGCAAGATCTGGCTAGCAATTTATTTATTTATTTTTGGATAAATTGTTAGTTGGGATTAGAGAATTTAAACCTTAAGGGCCTGTTTGGTTTGAACCAAAAAGGGGTGTATTTTGTATTCATTTTCAGTTTTTTTGTGAGATTCACCACTAAAAAATTTGTTTGGCTTTGTATTTGTATTCAATTTTCATTAGAAGTATCCAAAAAAATAGGATTTGAATACAAAAACTGAATACAACTTTGTGGTGTTTTCATTTTCTTGAAAATAAATATAGTGTCATTTTTGTAAAAAAAAAAATCAAATTTGTTGAGTTCCACAATCATTGACTTGTCACAACAAAGAACACTCTCTCGTGTGGAAATTTTTACAAAAAAACACATAAGCTATCACCCAAGTAACCCCACTTGGCCATTCTATCTCGTGTGGACAACTTGTTGATTACAACTAACCAACCAATAAATGAATGCCTCGGGATAGTTAAATGGAACCAAAGCAGCTTCCACCACTTAACTTTGCTAGAGTTATCTCTAGTCTCAACATGTATTGTAGCACAAGAAAACTTCCCAGATTTAGTAGCATTAATAGGCTTTATTCTCATCTTTAAGTTCAGTAAGGAATAGTTGACTCTAAATAGTTATAAAGGCATTAGATTTAGCAAACCTCCAATTCAATGTCTTATCTTTCAGTTCATAATCCACTTTACCTTTAGGATTACTTGCAGCATCATAAATGAAAAAAGAAGAAAAAAAAAATTCACTTGTGGGTTTCAATTAACTCAAATCAAAATTCAATTGTAGTAAAAAAAAAAAAAAAATTAGTGATTTTGGGGGAGAATTTTCTGTTGTAGTTAAAAAACAAATGACCTTTTTTTTTTTTTCCCATCAAACCTTGTAATCCTAATTCCACCCCGACCATAAAAGTTTATAAATTACACAATCTTATTTCCTTTTAGCCTTTAGGTAATTAGGTTTGATTCAATATTATTAATTCTGTTCCATTTCAGCCTGAAAATACCGTGCTGGTAAACAAATTGGAATAGTAACCCATCCTATTCCACTTCGAAAAAATTTCAGGTCATTACGGTCTATTTCAGGTTTTTTGGAATGTTTCGGTAAATATCGGTTGAAATTCAAGATTTGGCTTGCATGAAGTTTGTGCTTAAAAAAAAAAAAAAAACCAAAACAAATTTGCATTTTGTACATCGGAAAACCTCAAAAGGAAAAAAAAAAAAAAATTGAAAAGAAAAGAAATGAACAAAGGTACTTGTACAGCTAAAAAAAAAAATCATATTGAGGAATTTGAACTCAAAACTTGAGAAGAGACACTACCTCACTGGTACTGGTAGAAAACAGAGAAGTTACGAATAAGGAGGAAGGAAAAACGTAGATATAATAGTGTCTGGAAATTGCTTATTTTGCTAAAACTAAAAATATTTTGCTGAAAATATTATAGATAAAGGTAAAAGTTAGCTAAAATAGTACAGTGAGATCCATGAATAGTACTAAAAAGTGCAGTAAGGCCCAAGAATAGTAATAAAAATAAGTTGAATAGTAAAATAAGATAGCTAAAAATAATTTATTCAAGTAATATATATTTAGTGAGGAAAAATAATAATAATAAATAATAAAAGGTTGGAAATTGTGTTGTATTAGGTAGTGTGCTTAGTCAAGGAATCAAGCCACTGCTTAACCCTTAAGTGGCGTTTGGTACAAGGAAATCCACATTATTCCTGACATTTAGATTCCTAGGAATGTGATTCTTAGGAATCACATTCTTAGGAATGTAACTATTCCTATGTTTGGTTTCATTAGGAATCTCTTAAGATTTCTAGGAATGTGAGATGATAATGTTTGGTTTATTCTCAAAAATCTTAAATGAATTATTTATTTTTCCCATTCTATCCTTAGATTTGAATGTGAACTACCAAGTCCTTTAAAACAAAATTTCCTCTAAATAAATAATGAAAAAAAATATAAACTATTAATTAGTCCTTTAAAAAAATATCTTCCTCTAAATAAATAATGAAAAACAAAATATAAACTATTAATTAGCAACACATTCATTAAAACTGTAGTCTAATGTATGAATCTAGAAACAAAGCCATTAATCTAAAAAAAAAAAAAAATATATATATATATATATATAACCAGATGAAGCCACCAATCCAGATCTATATTTCTAGCAACTAAACAAAACCAAGAGTAAAAGTGAATACCTGGCAATAATGAAGGGTCATCTTCAAACTTTTTTTTCCACACGTAAAATCTGAATAGAACTTTGTTAAAAAATATATTAACAGAGTTGTTTATCATGTTTATGTTGTTTTGGCGGGAAAAGATAAAAATAAGAAAAAAGATATTGATGATTTATTTTATATTTTATCTTAATTGCTTAAATGATAAGGAAAATGGGTTAAAATTGTCAATTTATAAAAAAATACAATTTCCTTTAAGCTTGGGAATCTAGATACACACCTGTTTTAAAAGGAATCACATTCTTACTGAGAGGGGTTTAAGGGGAGAATTCAGATTCCCCTGGCATCCGATTCCCTGGTGTAATTTACAACCGAACATGGGAATCTTTAAACATTTCTAGGAATCTTAAAACATTACCTCGTACCAAACGTCACATTAGTAGTTTTATTATAATTTTTTTTTTCAAGATTTTAGTTCAATTTTTTTTTTTTAGTTTTTCCTTTTTGCGTGAAAAACCATAATATATTGTTAAGTTGCTCAAATTATAGATTAAAATTTAATTTTATTGGCATAAAAAAAAATTCTTGACGGTCCCAAAAATTTTTTAAAGGTAAATAAATATAAAATTTTAAATTATTATATATAATTTTTTTTTCCGAGGACCACCCTGACCATAAGTTGGCGCTACCACTGTTTTAATGTCCTGGTTTGGTCTCGTTGTGGGCTCAGCTTCTCATAGAGCGTTTGATCCGTAGGCCGTTAAGAGAAAAGGGACCTTTGGACAAAATAGACAAAAGACCTCGACATTTTAGCCGTTTATATCTTTCAGTCATATCTCATGGATGGGCCTACAGAATGACTTGGACAGTCCAAAATTTGATTTCAATCAATACTTAGTGCTGTTACCCATAATAAAATTTGTAGTTGAGGGTTTGCACTATGATGATGACATATGGTAAAAAATGGACACATGTCATGACCATAAAGGATTTAGTGCACTAGAACAATAGACCCAATTCAAGTTCCTCATAGGATTAGCCACATTGTATTGACTAAGCTTATCAAATTAACCTCCAATGAGGGGTAGCCAGCTTGCTTTCAACCCAATCAACACTTATCATTCTCTTCAGTTTTTGTGTCGCCTCCTTACCAAATTTAAAACAAACTGGAAACAAAAATCATGAGTGCTATTTCCTTCAGTCAAATCCCATATGGGAATTACATATTTAATAAAAAAATAATCTTTTATATTTTTGATTACATATAATTAAATTTTCTTTTATCTTTTATACTCTTGATTCGTTGTTCGTGCAAGATAATATACCCATCTGTTGTGGTGCTGGGTCTTATATTTTGGGGCATTGGTGAAAGTAGTTGTTTGATATACAGTTGCAGCGAGAAGGGGTGTTAGTGTTCACTGAATATAGCTATATCCAGTGCACACTAAAACGTCTTGGTGTAGCTACCACTTTCCATAGACCATGAAAATGGTAAGATATGAAATTTGGCTACCACTTTTCCTTGTCATATCCATGAAAATAGTATGTTATAAATTACCAGTTATTAGAATATAGTGACTTTGATTGTTAAACAATTATTGTGATATATATTCCCTCTTAATAAATAGGACTCAACATGTGGAATTTTTAATAATTTTGGTAGAGTAGGGACAAGATTTAAACTCAATATCACATTATCAATTATTTCAAAAGTTTTAGTTATTAGAAAATAATAAATTTACTTATTAAACCATCATTCCGATACCATGAAAGCTAAGTGTTCAACTTTAGTGGAATTTCCCCAAAATTTGTGTCTGGGTATTACCTTAATTAGGACCGAGGTAGTGAGACAAATGGCATGAGTCCATGGAGCAAACTCAAAATTAAGCATTGTTTGCAACAGTGTAACAACTCAAAATTTGGTATGGATGACAAAAGAACCTTTGTCATTCTACATATTAATGGCTATTACATGTCATTCTACAAAAGAACCTTTTTTGTTTATAATATTCGCTGGTCTACCGGATAAAAATTCATAAATATTTTAGAATGGAAACAATTACGTGGGCCTTGTGGCCAATGAGTTGTTTTGTTCTATCCTATTCAAACTGCGGACACTGAACCTACTTCAGAAACACATCACGCTAAACCCAAAAATAAGTTTAATTCGTTTACAAAATAACATGATTCTCTATTATTTCCAACATGATATAATGCTTGAGCAAGTGAACAAATATTACAAACTAACATCCCTGCTCTCTGCAACTGTATATCAAACAACTACTTTCACCAATGCCCCAAAATATAAGACCCAGCACCACAACAGATGGGTATATTATCTTGCACGAACAACGAATCAAGAGTCTTGGGTTGCCTCAAATCTTGTTGGAGTGTCAATGCCTATTATCTAGTGGAAAGCAATAAATAAGGAGAGGGAGAGAAAGAGAGAGAGAATGACGGTATTAATTAGGTGATAAGATGGAAAACAATAGCATTTAATGATTTCTTTTAACCGTTAGATTTCTTAAAAATCTACAGTGTAAAAAATGTGTAAGTTTATAAGAGTTACACTAGGTGTAACTTGAATATATATATTTACACTTGGTATAAGTCTAAACAATATTACACCACTTAATATTTTTTAATTGGATGCGAATTTTGACAAATTCACTGTTAGATTACATTATCTTCATATATTCTCTACGCTTGCAAATTTTCATGATGATCAAAGATTAATAGTCATGTCATCAATCAATTGTTTAAATTCAAATTTTTGTAGTTTAAAATAATGCATAAAATATAAGTTTATGAATCGAATAGTAAATAATATTTAATTGACATGAAAATTGGCAAGAATGTTAAAAAAATATAAAACACGTAATTCAATGATGAGATTTTCAAAATATGAATTTTATAACAAATTATTGGATGGTAACATTACTTAGAGTTACACCAGTTATAATTTGAACTCAATCCTATATATATCTCAAGCTATTTTCTTATAGATAATAATCATATCAACAATAATTTTGGCACACAAAACAGTGGATACATGACTCCAATGTACACAATCGAGAGACTATTCTCTGTAAAATCAGATGTTTTTAGTTTTGGTGTAATCTTGCTCAAAATTATTAGTAGGAAAAGTAATAATGGCTTCTACTTAATTTGCACAGCATGCCCCTACGTACACTCCCTGCATATGTTCATTTCTTTATCCTCTTGAATTGACAATTTTCCTACATATAATTTCAATAGGAAAAAAAAAAATTCTATAAAACATTATTGTTTAAAAAATTAATAGGCACGGAGACTATGGAATGAAGGAAATGATTTGGAAATTGTGGACCCCTAATTTGTTGATGGAATCATGCCTGCAATCGGAAGTCCAAAAACTCATTCTATTAGGGAGATAAATACCTTGAGGAGCTTCCTTGAGTAATTAATATAATATATAGAGACACACTTTAACCCAAAAAGTCTAAGCCCAATGGATATGTGCTCAATTATGTTATATTAACCACTCATTCTTCTCATCTTTATTCAATGTGAGACTTCACTCACACGTGTAATCCAACAATCTCCCCTTCACGTGTGAGTCTCTGCCTCTCTATGGGTTTTAAGACCTCTCTATGGGCCATGAACAAGTCCTACTCACTCCCCCTTGCCTAATGGGCTTTTCACTTCATCAATGCATCATCCATGGGTCTCTCGTACGCCATCCATGGGAACCATGTGTCAACCCCGCATGCACATCCATGGGAACCTTGCACGTCTATGTCCATGGGAACCTCGCACCATACCATTATTTAGCACCATTAGCAATATTTCTTTGTTGGGCTTTTCTTTTCTTTCTTTTTTCTCTAGGATCTTTATGTGTGGGCCATTTAGGATTTCTCTGTCCCCACTGGGTAAGGACCATAAACACATCACCACCTTCGCCGCACACCACCATGGGCTCTGATACCACTTGTTAGGGAGATAAATACCTTGGGGAGCTTTCTTGAGTAATTAATATAACATATAAAGACACACTTTAATCCAAAAAACCTAAACCCAATGGGTATGTGCTTAATTATGTTATATTAACCACTCATTCTTCTCATCTTTATTCAATGTGGGACTTCACTCACACGTGTAATCCAACACATTCAAATAAGATTTTTGAGCATGTACAAAGATCTTGCCGACAAACCTACCATGTTCACTGTGGTGGCTCTTTTAGGAAGTGAATCAATGGAACTTCCACCACCAAGACATGCAACCTGCACTTTATATTGGTAAAGTGGTTCCAAGTGGTCTGTCTTCAACAACTCCTTCGGTAAATGAACTTGCTGTTTCTATTATTTCACCATGGTGAAGATTGAAAAAGATGGGAACTGGATGCCATTCTGCATGCTTAATGTACAAAAATTTCTGGGAGATAGAGAGGGGGACATCTAACTTAGACTAGATACGCATTAATTTCAAGTTTGAGCATGGTGAAGGCTATGAATGTGCACGAATTTGTGCAGCAAGATGTGGATAGCAATTTATTTATTTATTTTTGGATAAATTGTTAGTTGGGTTGGAAAATTTGAGCCATAAGTATCTCTATGAAAGTGACAATTAAGCTACAAGACTCTTCGTAGGTGGCTAGAATATTCTAATTTCGCAATACATGGCTTGTTATTTAAATTATAGAATGTTGAGTTAAAAAAAAAGGATAAAGCTTAGCTACAAAATCGATTGTAGCATTAGGCTACAAACTCACTCGATATCTTTTTATTTGAGGTGAATTTTGATAAATCCACTATTAAATTACATCTTCTTCTTATATCCTTCATATTTGCAAAATCATTGCCACATCGTAAATACATGTTTCATAAATAACATTGGGCAGGTAGATATCTGTTGAAATCGTCTAACAAGTAAGTCTAGAAAAGGTTATTTAGACAAATATTCAAGGAAAATGTGATAATAATGTTCATACTATTTGTCATGATGTGAGTGTGTAATAGTGGGACACACTTACAAATTACAATAGGCAAAGGATACCAAAACAGCCGAAGAAAAATGCTACGTCTGCAACATTTTCACATTAAATCATAGGTGGTAAGTAATTTTTGGTTCAAATTCGAATCTAGAACATCATTTACTTTTTTTCCCAACCGTAAAAGCTAATTACAACCTATCATTTAAAAATTGCTTTGAAAATGTTATGAACATAGCATTTTTCATAATTAAATGGTTGGTTGGTCCAATGTGTGGCCTTTCATTAATTTTTTTTTTTTTAAATCTACATTTTGTGTGTTTTGCTACTAAAAGTTTTTTTTTTTTTTTTACTAAAAATTTAACAAATAAGTAAAAAAGTAAGGATAAATTGATAAATAAGAGGCCAGGATCCTTTAAAAAATATTGTTCTTTTTAATTCAAAGTTAGTTCCCTGCTCTTCTATATGCATGTGTGTACTTCATTCTTTTATTAGTGTATTTTTTCCCCTCAAAAATTTGATGGGGGTGATAGTAGATCCAAAGTAAGTATATGTTTTATTCATAATCATATTTTTTTTTCTGAATTTTTCCAAAAGGTTGATAAGGACTCATAGATTCAATATATTATTGCAAACTTTAGTACATAATCAATCATAAAAAAAATTTAAAATAACGTATATTTATATTTTGATAAATAATATATTTGAAATATATTGAGCAACCATTATTTTGTGCCTTTATAAAACCAAATTGCAAATTGCATCCTTTAACTTTGGGTCATTTTGATTTTGTTCCTTAAAATTTAAAAATTTTGGATTTTGGACCTTGATATCATTTAGAGCATTTTGATTTGAGTCCTTCCATGAATACCTATTTCCAAGAAAACTCAAAATCAGGGCCCACCCAACCACTAAGGCAGTTAGTGTGGTTTTGAATAATGTTCCATTCTGATCAAAACAAATGAAAATTGTATACTAATCCTGGTTTTAAAATCCGAACCAAACCGTATAATCTGACTTGGTTAACGAGGAACGCCCATCTAAATGATTCTTTTAACCCCAAAACCCACTCTACACAAAAAATTTAGTGAACTGTGCAAACCGAGGTCAAACCACTCGGGTTCGAGAACTATGACGGGGTCTATCTCATGGTTCAAGCTAAAGCTTAAAAAAAAAAAATAAATAAAAAGACTTCAGTTTATCTCCAATGAAACTGAGTTGTTTGTGCCATTTTCTATGCCTTCTCAACCCCAAATTTGAAATTGTAGTCCCAAAACACACTAAATCAGAAAATTCACGTAATGAAATAATAGCACAAACCTTTTCTTAATCTTTCTCACTTGTGTTTTCCTTCTACTTTCTTCTTCTGTCGCCAGTCACTAGTACCTAAAAGCCAAGATTTTTTCTTTTACAATGAGTTGTCTACCACTACGGTCTATGGCATTGATAGGCACTACACTTCCCTATGTGAAAAGTTGGACATGTGGCTATCTCTCCACCTTTCATTTTGGTTTGTAATTTTTAAAAAAATTAAAATTAAATTAAAAAAAAAAAAATGAATTGAACATCAAAACAGCCTACTACAAACCCATCAATTCCCACCAATTCATAATTTTGTATATTAATTTATTTATTGCTTTCGTACTGTCAATGTAATTGTAGAATAAAAAATGCTTAAAACATTGTATATATTTATAATGAGTATACAATATTATACGTATTTGTATAAAAGTGTATAATGTTGTAAGCATTTATTTAATCTATAATGTAAATCTTACCTTGATAGTATATTGTAAATAAATAGTTTTTCTTATTATTATTATTATTATTAACAATTGATAATATTGCGTTGATTTTTGAACATTGTAATAGAAATTGTGATATGAAAAATACAATTAAAAGATGGTCTTTATATTTATTTGGTTTATTTTAGTCAAATTTTATATTTATACTAATTTAATATATTAATTTATATTTTAAATAATTATTAAATTAATTATAACGTTATCACGGTTCTATCTCGGTTGAACCTCAATCTGACTTCAAAAACCTTAAACATCTTCCTTTTACAATTCGATAAATGGTCCGGGTTTCAAAACCATGGTACCGATATGTAAACCAAATAGTAACCCCCAATTATACCAGTTAAAATTACGGCCAATTCCAAACATTTCAATCTGTTTAAGCCAATATTGGCCAAAATTAGATTCAGTCGAGCAATAGAAGAAGTTTTTTGGCCATTAATTATCTTCTAGAGTATTAATTAAGCCTCAAAATTTAGCCAATGCATGAAAATCTCCATCTTAATAGCCATGCAATTTGTCTGCCTTCTTTCAACAGTTGGAATTCCTCTATCCATGTGCCACATAAAATATTTCTATATATAAACATAATCATAATTAATATATTATGCTAAAATATATAGTTACATATACAAACACAATATTCATAATAGATAACTATTAATAATAACAATGAAATTTTATATTTAGAAAATTAAAAAAAAAAAAGAAAAAAAAAATCACATTATGTTACTTTTTTGTTCATTGCACTAGTTACAAAATAGTATTTATAAATTTGGGATTCAAGTGATTGTTGAAAGCAAAACACTAATACCATATTTTGTGATAGCCCTTGTCCAAATCTCACATTCCCCTCTCCCACTATTTATCTATCAAAAAAAAAAAAAAAACATGTAAATTTATTATATATTGATGAATCACAAATTGTGGAAAGAGAAGTCTACAATGACTAGGGGCAGAACCATAAACTTTTGTCTGGGGAGGCTAAGACTAAACATTCATTTTGAATCTCCATTCAAGTAAAAACTCAAAACACTATGGGAGCATCATAGCTTTCTAAATCCTTTTGAGTATACAAAAATTTTCTATTTTGCAAATGTAAAAAAGAAAAAAAAAAAAAAAAAAAAAGATTCAACATCTTGACCGTAGTGTGGCAATGTGGCATTATGCTATACGAGTAAAACATTTGGCATCCAATTTAGCTCTTCTTTAAATAATTGAATGATAAAACATACAAACATTGAAAATGTATTCATCAATGGATACTCAATTGGCTTTATAAATAAGAAAAAAAAAAAAAACCGAAAATCATAAGCCACAATATAAATAAACTGAAATATAAATGAAAAGGAGAAGAAAAATCTTGTATCTCTCATTATTTTAAAGCCATATTCCCTTAACTTCAAGTAAGAAAACAATTTATTAAGAAAAAAAAAATTGAATAAGAAAGTGAATGTGAATGTGACTGTGATAAAAATCGCACCTGGAGGAGAATCTTTTAGAATTGAGTGGTTCATGGCTGGAAAGTAGAGTGTAACGGAAAGGGACATTGAAGGAGATCAATTTCCTTGGGGCCAGCTCTTTAAAAAAAAGGTATTGATCCACACACTACTTTTATTTATTTTTTCTATCATTCACTCATCGGGGTAAAAATTGTAAATTTTGTTAAAAAAAACACATTTCTATCCACTTTGTACCTACAATAAATCATTTTGTAAAATTTTTATGGGCCCATTGCTGTTTTACATATCTTTGGTGGGTGGCTTGGCTTTCTTCATAGACCTCATTGGATCTCAGTATAACTGACAGAAATTTTCTAAGAATAAAAAAGTTTTATTAACAAAACCTTCTCCATGGTCCTGACTCATGATATATACCTGAGACTCCTGAGTCTGAGCAGTACAAGTACAAATATGGGCATCCCTTCTTTCAGTTTCTCCATGCACCTAGTGCTCCTTTCCATACTCACCTCTCTAAGCCTTACGAGTGAAGCAGCCCAATACCGCTACCATTTCTGTTCAGACCAAACCACTTTCTCCCCCAATAGCACCTACCAGTCTAACCTGAACAACCTCCTCTCTTTCCTAAACGCAAATTCCACTCGTGAAACCGATTTCTACAACACCACCGTGGGTCAAATTCAAACCCCAGAGAACACAGCTTACGGCCTCTTCCTTTGCCGCGGTGACCTCAGCACAAATGAGTGCCAAGACTGCGTGTCAACAGCAACCAAAGAGATTGTTCAGCTGTACTGTCCAGAAGAAAAAGAGGCCGTGATATGGTATGATGAATGCATGTTACGCTACTCAAATCGATCATTCTTCTCCATCATGGAAGACGAGCCGAGTAAGACTCTGTGGAACTTGTTGGATATAACAGAGCCTGATCGCTTCCTTCAGCTAACATTGGGTGACTTGGTGCCAGTGGCCGCAAATGCTTCGTCCGGTGCGAAAAAGTTTGCTACCAAGGAAACCAAATTTGCGGAATCGGAAACGCTATACAACCTTGTACAGTGCACCCCTGACCTATCCAGCTTTGATTGTAGAAGGTGTCTTTGGGAAGCCATAACAAACTTGTCCAATTCTTATGGTAGAAAGAGAGGGGGAAGAGTTTTGTATCCTAGTTGTAACATTAGGTATGAAGTTTTCTCGTTTTACCATATGCAAGCTCAAGCTGTTGCCGCACCACCAAAAGGTACATATCCACTAAGTTTCACCCTCATCTGTACTGATGAAACTTAATTACTTTACTAGGCCGCACTTCTTGTAACTGGCCATCAACTGTTGTCAATAAAACATATATTGTTTTTGCAGGGAAAGGCAAAATCTCAACCGCAATAGCTATCGTTATTGCTGTTACAATTGCTGCCGCTGTGGTGCTAGTCATTCTGCTCTACTGCTTCCGAAGGAGGAAAGCAAGTAAGAAGTCCAATTCTATAAACGAAGTGACTTCTGGGATATCTGACGGCATCCTAAATTATCATGGTATGCAAGTGGTTTCAAAGTTCACATCATACATTCATATGTCACTCTCCATATTTTCAAAAGTCCAGGTGAGGGAATCATTTCATTAAGGATGTGTTAAATATTAGTATTGATACACCATATTGAATAAGCTAGTATAGATGCAAAAGTGGAAGCACAAAATATATAACACAAGAGGATTATGTGTTTTAGCATAATGGCCTAAATCCATGGATGGAACCTTAAAAGGTTATATCAGTATTAACATTAATATGCCATGTTGAATATACTAGAATAGATGCAAAATCAGAAGCATAAAATATATAACACAAGAGAGTTATATGGTTTAACCTAACAATTTACATCTACGGAGGAAATCCTAAATGGATACATGTCAATAATATATTAGTATAGTACAAATTATGTATTACAATAAACCATAATATGTGTATATATAGTAGGTTAAATCCTAGACTAGAAGGATTACGTTTAAGCCTATTGCATTTGACTAACATATCTTTAACAGGATATATTTTAAAAACTAAATAAATTAGAAATAATAAATTCCCTGCAATGTAGGTTAGACTTCTAGTAGAATTTGGAAGAGTGTTAAGTATTGGGGCAGTCAAAATTCCATAATGGTTGATAGGAATCATATTGTTGACTGGGTAGAAAAACAATGTAAAAGACAACCCTTGAAATTTGCATGTAGTAAACTGGGGCTCAGTGTTGCTGTTTACCACATTTGGAGTCATAGAAGTGCAATCATTTTCAAAGATTGATTAAACAGAAGATTAGATTGTGGGGCTCATCAGAAAGCAAGTCAAGATTCGAATTGAAGGCGGTAGCATGTTCCCTAGATCCGCTGTAGATGGGGATTCACTAATTTTGTTCTTCGGAGAGCCTCGATTTAGATTAAGGATGCTACCTAGGCCTCCATTCTAGATTGATGAAGTTGTTTGTTGTTTGGTTTGCTGGCTATCTGTTGTTGAGTGTATTGGTTGTATTTTGTTTTGATTGTGCTTCAATTTGTTTGCTGATTTATTTATTTATTATTATTATTATTATTATTTTTTAATTTTGGTATTGTAGTTCTATTATGGTTCTGTAGGTTACAAGGTGGTGTTGCTTTGAGTTGAGGTTCTTGTTTTTGTTGGTTTGTTGTTATTAGTCTTGCTTTAAGGAACCTAGTCTAATTTGTTGCTAGTTTGGGTTGTTTGTGGTTCTGTGTTTTTGCCTAGGTTGCACGGACACGCCATTTTTGATGTCGTGTCGATGTCGGACACCGGAACGAGTACGACTCGCCGGATTCCCGTGTCTGGCGAGTGTCTTTTTTTTTTTTTTGGCTTCTCTGACGCAGCGCCAACACGGCTTCGACACGTCCGACATGCTAGCAGTGAAAAAAAAAAAAAAAAAAAAATCACAAATTTTGAAACCCACATCTCAAGTTGAAAACCTATAGACAGTCGAGTCGCTAGTAGACACGCGAGCAGTGAAAAAAAAAAACAAAAAATCATAGATTTTGACAGTCGCAGGTGAAAGTTTAGAGTCTGATACAGTGAAAGTTGAAACCCATAGACAGTTGTCGGTGCAAGATCAGGCCAATCGGCGAGTCGGCGAGCTCCATAGACAGTCGTCGTCGACACTGTGCCCTCTGTCCCTTCCGATCTCTCTCTCTCTCTCTCTTGGCATGGACAGGTCCAAGTCCGACCACTTCTCTTCTCTCTCTCTTTTTTTTTTTTTTTTTTTTTTTTTTTTCTCCAGATATGTTGTGTACTCTGTACTGTTAGTGTTACTTAAGTTATAACGCTTTTTTTTCTTTCTTTTTTAATCCCACTCTCACTAAATATATATATATATATATATGTATATTTTAATCCCAAAAGTTTAAATCTTGTTTTCCGTTTATGTTTTTAGTTTGATGTTGAATGTTGAAAGCTCAGAAATGTGTCGAAAACATAAGAGCTGTTTAGACCCCTAAATAAAGTTACGGCTCGATAGATTTTACTTTAACTTAATTCTAAGTGCGGAATAGTGTAAATGCGAACGAATAAACAAACAAGCTACTCTAACACATATTCATATAACCACAACAGTAAAATGAAATGTAAAAGAGTAGGGAAGAAGAATGCAAACACAAATAACACGCCAATGTGTTATCGAAGAGGAAACTAAAGAACTTGGTGAAAAACCTCTCCGTCGCCCTCCAAGTGGTAATCTATCCACTAGACAATCAGTTGGGATACTTGGGTTAGCAACAGATCCTCCAAGCCTAATCTACTCGTTGTACCTAAGCCCTTCAAGCTCCTACTCCAACAAGGCTTTTCGGAACCGTGTTTTGTCTAACTCTCCGGATCCTGCAACAAACTCCATATTGCATTTGTCATCCTTGGCTTCTTCCAATACTTCCCAGCAACTCCAAAAACACTCACTATACTCTGAAAATGTGTGGATTGTGTTTAGGTACAAATCTCCTCTCAAGGTATGATAATAGGAGAGGAAAGGAGAAGAGACTACAATGAATTCTCACTAAAGATAAGTAGCTCTCTCTCTCTCTAAAAGATGGGTCTGTGTGTTGTAGAAAACCTATTTAGGGTTTTTCTCTCTGAATGGCATCACTTATTCTTGTGGGTAATGAGGGTATATATAGTATGAGTGAAAGGTAAGGAAGTCACACATAAAAATCCTCTAGACAGAATGTTTCGCGACTGTCTCGCAGGAAGGCCTTACCCGCGAGATACTCACGAAAACGACAATCTGGCATGACTCTTCAACTTCCAGTCGTGTGCTCCTCACGTGCTCTTTTGCGGCTTAGCTTCTTACGAGCTTCTCACGAAATCTACTGATTCTTCATTTAAGCTTAAGTCTTCACCAATCTTAATACTAAACCCAATACAATAAAATCCCACAAAATACAAGGAACAAAATAAGAGCAATTACAACAGTTTTTGTCATGGAATAAAGCCAACATAAAACATAGTTGTAAATCACAACAACTTTACAAATGTAGCCTGTTTAAACTTTTGGTTTGCACTCTAAACATTTTATGTGCATTATTGTACTACTTTGAGTGTTAGTTTACTTATTTGTAGTTCTTACATAATTTAAATTCTAGACATAAACGTATTTTATGTCTAAAAATATTAAAAAATATACCTAAATATAAAATTTTATTAATTATTTAACTGTCGTGTCCCCATTGTGTCGTATCCTTATTTTTCAAAAATTGCCATATCCCTGTGTCTGTGTCCGTGCAACATAGGTTTTTGCTGGTTCAACTATTTCAATAAAGGTTCCGGATTATCAAAAATAAAAAACATCTACGATGGTTAATAATTTATCAAAATTGATAAAGATTAAGTTGATTATGTACAAACTCTCACCTCATCATATTTGCAAACAATGCTCTTTGTAATGTAATCTCTTACGTTTATTTATTTTTGGATGTTTAGCTGCAAGTGAAGTAACAACTCTTGAATCCTTGCAATTTGATTTTGGGACGATTGAAGCTGCCACAAACAAATTCTCAGATGACAACATGATTGGTGAAGGTGGATTTGGTAAAGTTTACAAGGTACGTAGAATCAATATAATCTTGACCATTTCTGACAGAGAATGAATATGAGATGGAAAACTAAAGGAAAACATTTTGAATGGAAAAGCCACTATTAAAAGAAGGATTATATAGTTAGTGACTTACAAAACCTTTATCTCGCCTAGACTTGTGCAACCTTTGCAAACACTCAGCTTGCCTTCCAATCTTTGTAATCCCACAATATTTGGAATTCTTATATACTGATCTTCTCTAAACCAAAACCTTAACCTCTTCAAGAACCTCTTGACGATTTAGTCTCCGTGGTTTCAACCTCACCCTTGCTTACAATGGGATTGAAATATAAGTGGAGTAGAAAAAGTTGGTTCGTTGATCTTGCCTTAATCAATAAAATGTAAAATCAATGCAAGATCAGAACTCAATACAACGATGGTGTGGAAAATTTTCCAGTTCGCTCTTACCTGGTCTCTCTCTTTCTCCCTCATATAAATGGCTAGGGGCTGTGTATTTTATTAACTAGTAAACTGTCTGTGCGATGCACAGAAAATTTTGTGAATTTTATATAAAATAATTTTGAAGAATGTTGTACATATGTGTGTGTATATATATTATGAATAAAAAGTAAACTAAATTAAAATAAAGAAACATATACATTTTGAAATATTAAAAATTAGTTTAGTAGTTTCATTGCACATTTGAAGCCTTCTCAAGGTAAGATTAATTTTTTTTAATATAAAAATCATGAAATTAAAAATAAATGCAAGAGGACCATGAAAATCGATTAATTTGTGTTATGTTCACAAATTACATACCATGAAATGAAAGTATGTCCAACTCGCTCACCGTCTTCCATTTATTGATAATGCTACATTAAAACATAGTGTGGGAAAATGCATGTGTATGTGTCTAATAGATGATTTAAAATCATGGTAGAATATGGTTTTACATTGTGCATCAAATATTCTCTTGACTTACATATCTAAAACAAAAACTATCAACCAAATTACCCAAACCAAAATCATATTTAAGCCCCTAATTTAAAAATAAATAAATAAATAACCGTAGAGGTTTTGGTAGTTTGATAGTGGTGAAAGGCCAATATGACGGCAGTGGCAACCCTATAAATTCCTTTTTTTCTCTCTTAAAAATGCTTTGTCAATCTTAGATCTCTTATTTTGGTAATAGTGAAACAATTTTTTTTTAGAATACTAAGTCTTTTAACACACACACACACATAAGGGGAGAGAGGAGAAGGTTTTAAAGAAACTAACAGTGGTATATATCCAAAATAATCTAACTCTTGGATACACAACACAAACTTTAAACCTCTGTAACTCACATTCATTTTTCAATGTAGGATTAACCGACTGTTTTTTCTTTTTAGTGAAACAATATTTCATTTAACAATTTATAACATTTTTTGTCTCGCTATCTCTCTCCAGTGCCTTATCTAGTTAGTTATTACTGTTAGTCCTTAATTTTTATTTATTTATTTATTTATTTTGCTTTTGTTTTTAATACTAAAACACATGAAAAAGAGAAAAATGTGTGGTGTAAGTTCAAGCAATTAATGAGAGATTAATGAGAAAATCAGATAACAATAAAAATAAGTTAATATGAATTTTAGGTTAACAGTAAAATAACTTAATGAAAAAAGGTTAAAAAATACTAAATGCAAAATTAGAATACCCTCATGGCAGGATCTCATGCACTATTACATGAGGTTTCTGCTTTTATATGTATATATTGATTTAAAATAGTAAACCTTAGGTCTGCTAGGATCCTTTAAACTTGTTATGCTGAACTCCAAAACCGAGTGGTGAAAGAGTTTCCGAAAGAATTTGGCATTTCCTTATTTGTTTTTTAATTTTTTTCTTTTTGTCTTAATTTTTTGGCAAATAATCTAAACTTCAGTTTTTTCTTATTTAAGTTAGCTATTAGCTTTTTGTCATACATGTAACATAAAATTTACCAAAGATTATATCTTTTGATAAAGATTACGTAAATAAGTTGCCGCAAATAAACTTTTACCAAACACATGAATCAAAGTGGGCTAATATTAATTTTTGTTGCACATGCAAAAAGGCTTCAAATGGTAATCTAATACAATCCACACCAGTTAACAATTTGGTCCTGAGTTTGTCTGTTTGGACGTTATTTCATTCAGGGTGTGCTACATGAAGGGAAGGAAGTAGCAGTTAAAAGGTTCTCAATGAAGTCATCGCAAGGCTTAGAGGAATTCAAAAATGAGGTCATACTTATTGCAAAACTTCAACACAAAAATCTTGTGAGGTTATTGGGATGTGGCATAGAGAGAGAGGAAAAGTTGCTTGTATATGAGTTCATGCCTAACAAAAGCCTCGATATTTTTATTTTTGGTTTGTTTCTTCCTACATTCTACATTATAAGCTTGCTAGTATTTTAGATTTCTTGAAGATTTCTAAAATTCACATTTATACATGATGTCATAACTTAAAATTAAAATTGAATTTCAGATCCAAGAAGGCGCTCACAACTTGATTGGAAAACTTTCTATAACATTATTAGTGGGATTGCCAAAGGACTTCTATATCTTCATGAGGACTCCCGACTTAAAATCATTCACAGGGACTTGAAGCCTAGTAATGTGTTGTTGGACCATGACATGGTTGCCAAAATATCGGATTTTGGAATGGCGAGAATCTTTTGCGAAAACCAGAATATAGCTAACACCAAAAGAGTTGTAGGAACATAGTAAGCCGCTTCTTCTTTTATTTCTATTCTTATTGGCTTTTTTAATAAAAAATAATATTAATGTTGGTATCCACAAAGTGGATACATGGCTCCAGAATATGCAATGGCAGGAGTATTCTCTGTGAAGTCTGATGTATTCAGCTTTGGTGTAATGTTGCTTGAGATCATTAGTGGGAAAAGGAATAGTGGCTTCTACCTTACAGAACATGCACAGACCCTTCTTGCATATGTATGTTAACTTTTTTCAACTTGAATTAGAATTAGACAAAATGAAAATGGGATAACATATATGAAATATAACTCCATTTGCAATCTAAATTAATAGGCATGGAGACTATGGTGTGAAGATAGAGTGTTAGAGGTCGTGGACAACTTCTTGATGGAATCATGTTGGACATCAGAAATTGTAAGGTGCATACATATTGGACTTTTGTGTGTGCAAGAAAATCCACAAGACAGACCCACCATGTCAAATGTGGTAGTTCTATTGGGAAGTGAATCAAT
The DNA here is from genome assembly GCA_035136125.1 of Quercus rubra. Taxonomy (NCBI): domain Eukaryota; kingdom Viridiplantae; phylum Streptophyta; class Magnoliopsida; order Fagales; family Fagaceae; genus Quercus; species Quercus rubra. Next base: position 10,376,693 of record CM068734.1, on the reverse strand, counting down.
AGCCCTTCCTAAACCAAAACACCCTGCATTCTCTGTGGATAAATTCATTCAGATTGATAAATTCTCTGTAAATGAGGCTAGCATTTCTAGTGTTGTACCACGATGAACGCATACAGTTGTATAAGATTGCTATTGGGTCTTGCATGATGGTGAACTTAATATTGTAGCCTAAATTTCTACAAAATAGGAATAGGATACGTATTGGGAAGGTCCATTTCATTGGAAAATGATTGTTCTGTACGAAGTTATTAGATAAGATTGTATGTTGTTAACTTGAGTTTTTTTTTTTTTTTTTTTTTTTTTTTGGGGGGGGGGGGTGGGGGGGGTGGGGGGGGGGGGGGGTGGGTGGTGTTGATGGTGAGTTTTCATTTGTATAGCTAAAAAGCAAAATGACCCGTTCTTTTCCCCTCAAACCTTGTAGTCCTAATCCCACTCGGACCATAAGGACAATCTTCGGTGCCAAAAATGAGTTAATGTCCATGTTGGTCTCTTTGTGGGCTCGGCTTCTCACAGTGCATTTGATACTTACGTAGGGCTTGTCACAGTGCATTTGATACGTGGGCCGCTGATGAACAAAGGGACCTTAATTTGCACGAAATAAACAAGAGACCTGGACATTTAGGCCCAGTATATCTTTCAGTCATATCTCATGAGTGGGCCTAAGGGATGACATGGACAGTCTAGAATTTGGATTCAAACAATAAATTAGTTTTGCATCGGCTTTAAATTTTAGCTTTTAACTTTTATGTACAGTTTTTTAAAATTTTTTTTTTTTTTTTTAGTTTTTCAAAAAATTTCAAAATACAAATATACTTTAGCACACTTTCTTCAAAAACTTTTCAGTGTTGTTACCTAGATTAAGATTTATAGTGGGGGATCTGCACTAGACCAATTGAGATAATAACACGTAACAAAAAATAGGCATGTGTCATGACCACAATGGTTCCGGAGTGCACTAGGGCAGTAAGCCCAAGTCAAGTCCCTCATAGGATTAGCCACATTGTAATGACTAAGCTTATCAAACTGACCTCCAATGAAGGTAGTCGATTTGCTTCCAGCCCAATTGGCACCTATCACTCTTCAATTTTTGTGTTGCCTACTTACCAAATTAAAAAAAAAAAAAAAAAAAAAAAAAAAAAAAAAAAAAAAAAAAAATCATGAGTGCTGTTTTCTTCCGTCAAATCCCTTTTTGGAATCACATATTTACACGTACAATTATCTTTTATATTTTTGATTGCATATAATTAAATTTGCTTTTATCTTTTATATTTTTTATTACGTATATTTTTTTATTAATAATTTGAGCATACAACTATTTTTAATATTTTTTATATCACGTGTTACAAAATTTGATTTTACCTTTTGATGGTTTTGTGCCAAATCAACTGAACATGAATTCAAAAAGAATGTCATATTACAAATCAATTGTTATTTTTATATAAAATTTATGAAAATAGCCATATAAATTCATTTGATATAAATAACTGGCGCACCATATATGGATAATTAATATATGAAAATCAATGCATTTAGTATTTACCCAATTAATTAACACATTGACATATATATATATATATATATATATATATGAGGTGGAAGGCTAAATGAAAATAATTCAAATTCCATCTTCAATTTTATGCATAAAAAAAATAAATTTATATGCTACTTGTCTAAGAGATTCATAACAAGTAGTGAGTATATATATAGCATGCTTGGGTTAATGCGAAGATGACATGTTGTGAATGGCAACGTTGATCCCATGTGAAAGTGATATTACACTAATCACAGTTGCCACCTTAACAAGTTATGAGAAAAGTCATGAAATTTGTTGTGTATTTAGCATTATTGCTTTGAGAAAAAACCCATACTTTTGAAAGTTTGTGTGACCAATTAGTGGTTGCTTTTAATTACAACTTAATTAATTTTACACATGATTTCTTGCACTAAACATTCCTCTAGTACTTAATTTTAGATTAGAAAAGAAGCTTGTAACCTGATTGGAAGACATGCTATGGCATTATTGGTGCAATTTCTAGAGGGATAGGAAGCATGGACACGGACACGAGTAAGATACTACGACACTAAAAAATTTTGAAAAATTAGAACACAACACAGTGAGGATACGCAAATTAATTAATTATTAAATATATTTTATTTTTATTTTAGAAACTAGAATACAAACCAACGAATAAGATCCAAAAGAAGAAATAAAAGATAAGTATGTAATTATTCAAGATTGAAACCAATAAGAAATAAAAGATTAGTGTCTTGGCCATATCCAATAATTTTAAAAAAGAAAAGAAAAAAGAAAGGACACAACTGAACACACCTCCAAAAGTGTCCCAAACTTGTTCTGTGTCCGATATGGATATGACAGCCCAAATGAAGTATTCGTGCTTCCTAGCCAAAGGACTTCTATATCTTCATGAGGTCTCCTGGATTAAAGTCATTCACAGGGACTTGAAGCCTAGCAATGTGTTGTTGAACCATGACATGGTTGACAAAATATTAGATTTGTGCAAGGATCTTTTGTGTGTGTGTATATTCTCAAGCTGTTTTCTTATAGATTATAATAATAACAATAATTTTGGCACACAAAACAATGGATACATGGCTCCAATGTACGCAATGGAGGGACTACTCTTTGTAAAATTAGTTGTTTTTAGTTTTGGTGTGATCTTGCTCGAAATTATTAGTATGAAAAGCAATAATGGCTTCTACCTTGCACAGCATGCCCCAACACTCCTTGCATATGGACATTTCTATATTCTCTTGAATTGACAATTTTCCTACATATAATCTCAATTGACAATTGGGAAACAAAAATTTCTATAAAACGTTACTGTTTAAACAATTAAACAGGCATGGAGACTATGGAATGAAGAAAATGATTTCGAAATTGTGGACCCTTAATTTGTTGACAAAATCAAGCCAGCAATCGGAAGTCCAAAGACTCATTCAAATCGGACTTTTGTGCGCGTACGATGATCCTGCAGACAGGCCTACCATGTCCACTGTGGTGGCTCTTCTAGGACGTGAATCAATGGAACTTCCACCACCAAGACAACCTGTACTTTCTGTTGGTAAAGTGGTTCCAAGTGGTCAGTCTTCAACAGCTCCTTCTGTAAAAATGAAACTACTGTTTCTATTATTTCACCATGGTGCAGATTGACAAAGATGGGAACTGGATGCCATTCTGCTTAATGTACAAAAATTTCTAGAAGATAGGGAGGGGGACATCTTACCTAGACTAGATACACATTAATTTCAAGTTTGAACACGGTGAAGGCAAGGATTGTGCACGAGTTTGTGCAGCAAGATGCGGCTAGCAATTTTTTTATTTATTTATGGATAAATTGTTAGCCTAAAAAAGGTTATTCAGACAAATATTCAAGGTAAATGTGATGGTAATGTTCATACTATTTGTCGTGACATGAGTGTGTTATAGTGGGACACACTTACAAATTACGATAGGCAAAGGATATCAAAATATTTGAAGAAAAGTTCTATATCTGCAACATTTTTATAACAAATCACAAGTAGTAAGTTATTATTGGTTTAAATTTGAATCTACAACTAAAATTACTTGACCTTAGTTTCGTGGAACAATATACTTACTATTGCTGAAACACGTAGATCAAAACATTATGTGAAAGTAAGGAAGTCAATACCATATCGGAGGCTGTACCGGTTTGGCCACTGCTACGATATATTTCAGATACCGGTCAATACCTGTATACTGTTTCAGATTTACCGCTATTTTATATATTTAATATATGTATATATACACACACACACCCACACAAACACATCTACACAGACAAATCAACACAGAGATACATAAACACACCTAGTGTTTTTGTAATTAAGCAAAATTTTGTCATATATTATTTAATACTACTACAATTATTTATAAGAAAATTATTATTGCACAAACAATATTACACATAACCGTACACTAACTATCACTATTCTATTTACAAATAAAGCCAAACGATTAAAGTGAGTTTGTAGTTATCTCAATGCTTCATTATAATAATTACACATGTTACTATTACTAAATATAATTTAACATAAACAAACATATAAGTATGATAATAAACAAATACAAATAACAATACATTGTTATCAAAACTAAGAATAATATAAAATAGTAAAACAATAAAAGTGAAGTATAATAAAATATAAAATAAAATGTATTATCAAAATAATAAAATAATACTACATGTGAGCTGTAAATCACAAGTATTGTTTGACTTTGTGTTTTCAAATATTTCACTTATGAGCAATTGTGTTGTCTCATAAAAGACCAAGCTTTTACATTTCTTTTACGTTCTTATTTTACATTTGCTCCTTTCCTTTCTTTCACCTCGTCGATGCAGCATTAGTGTTTCTTTCTTTTTCTTTTTCTTTTCCTTCATTTCTTCACATCTATTGCTTCTTCTTTCTTTCTCTCTTCTTTTTTCATCTCTTCACACTAGTGCTTTTGTGGGTTTTATTGTACTTTTTTATGGGTCTATTTGTTTTTGAATCAGTGGGTTTTGTTTGGGCTTATGAAGAGGAGGGAGAGACGGCTGCCAGACTTTCGTTCATGGGTTGTGTGTTTTTACGGCGGTTGGGTTGTGTGAGTTGGGTTTTTAAGGGCTGCAATCGGTGGATTTGGGTTGTCGGTAGTGGTAGGAGGCGGAGTGGCTCTGGCTCTGGCTCTGGCTCCGGCTCCAGCCAAGTGCAGCAGCTTTGGGTAAGTTCTGAAAATTCATGAGAATTTTTCTTTGGGATTTCTCTATCTTTACCTGGTATCCATTTACCGGCCGAAACAGCCGGATTTTGCCGACACGGGCGGTATGAGGCCGGTACGGCCAGTATTTTTTCCGATATGAAACAATAGGGGTATCTGTACCAGTGCACTGGCCTGTACGGTATATACTGGCCGTACCAGCCGATACAGTACAAAATTGACTTCCTTGTGTGAAAGTATTGAGAAAATGCTATAAACGTAGCATTTCTCATAATTGAATTGTTAGTTGGTCCATGTCATGTGGCCTTTCATTAATTTTTTTTTTTTTTAAATCAACGATTTTGGTGTTTTTTGCTACTAAAGGTCAATTTTTTAATTATAAAAATTTACAAATAAGTAAAAAACTAAGGACAAATTGAGAGAAAAGAGGCTAGGGTCCTATGAAAAAATATTGCTCTTTTTATTCAAAGTTAGTTTCTTTCTCTTCTATATGCTTGTCTATGCTTCCTTCTTTTATTAGTTTAATTGTTGTTTTTCCTTTCAAAAATTTGATGGGGTGATAGTAGGTCCAAAGTAAATATATGTTTTATTCATAATCATATTTTTTTCTGAATTTTTCCAAAAGGATGATAAGGACTCATAGATTTCATACATTGAAAGAGAAATTATAAAATTTAGTACATAATCAATCATAAATGATTTTAAAATTTTAAAGTAATGTCTAGTTCTATTTTGATAGATAAATTTTTATATTTTTGGAAATATTTCAATAGATAATTGATTTGAAATATATTGAGCAACAATTATTTTCTGCCTTTTTAAAATCAAATTGCAAATGTATCCTTTAACTTTGGGTCAATTTGATTTTGTTCCTTCAAATTTAAAATTTGAATTTTGGACCTTGACATCATATACAACATTTTGAATCGAGTCCTTCCATGAATGCCCATTACCAAGGAAACTCAAAATCAGGGTTTGCCCAACCACTAAGGCAGTTGGCATGGTTTTGAATATCGTTCCATTCCAATCCGAACAAACAAAAAATCTTGTACCAATATGTAAACAAGAACAATGATCCCCCCAATTCTACCACGAGTAAAATTACAGCCAATTCTAGATGTTTAAATCAATTTCAACCAATATTGGTCAAACTTAGATTGGGGCGAACAATAAAAAAAACTTTTGGCCTATTACTTATGTTCTAGAGTATTAATTATCAAAAGACGTGCAATTTGTCTACCTCTCTTTCGATAGTTGGATTTCCTATATCCATGTGCCACATAAAATAGTTATATATATAAACAGAATCATAATTAATATGTTATTCTAAAATATGTAGCTCCATATAACATGACCATAACATATAACTATTAATAACGACCATAACAATTAAATTTTATATTTAGAAATCTAAAAAAAATAAAGAAAAAAAAAATCACATTATGTTACATTTTTGTTCATCTCACAAATTACAGACTAGTATTGTAAATTTAGGATTCAAGTGATTACTGGACGTTTAACACTAATACTATATTTTGTGATAGCCCTTGTTCAAATGTTACATTCCCCTCCCCACTATTTATCTATCAAAAAGAAAATAAAAAACATGTAAAATTACTATTCATGAATCACAAATCATGGAAAAAGAAGTCTATGATTACCTGGGGCAAAACCATAATTTTTTTTTTCTGAGGAAGCCAAGACTAAACTATTATTTTGAATCTCCATTCAAGTAAAAACTCAAAGCACTATGAGAGCATCATATCTTTCTAAATCATTTTGAGTATGCAAAAATTTCCTAGTTTGCAAGACACATGTATAAAAAATATTTTAGAAAAAGGATTCAACATCTTGACCTTAATGTGGTAATGTGGCATTATGCTATAAGAGTAAATCATTTGGCATCAAATTTAACTCTTCTTTAAATAATTAAATGATTAAATGTACAAACATAAGAAGAAAATGTATTCATCAATGGATAATTAGTTGGGTTTATAAATTAATAAGATAAAAAAGAAAATTTTAAGCCACAAGATAAATAAATTGAAATTGAACTGAAATATAATTGAAAAGGGAAGAAAAATTTTGTAACTCTCAAGGTTGTAAAGTCATTTTCCCTTGAGTTTTCTTCTTTCTTCTTTTTTTTTTTTTTTAATATATTTTTAAAAAATATTTCTGGATACACTGCGGGTGGAGAGGGGAATTTGAGTCGTATGCCAGACCACTTCCTCCCATTTAATCCTCCAATTCCTTACATTTTCTTTTTAGATGAAATAGATGTAGACATTGATAGGAAAGTAGTGTTACACAAGTGTTTCTCTAAACTAAGAAAGCTCTGTTCCCTCAAGCCCTCTTAGATAGTAGAACGTTTGTCCCTTCTAGTATGGTGTGAGGTCCCTACGGTGACTGTGTTATCTGTAGGTCTTTGGGATTTTTGCATTCTGTATTGGGGTGGGGAAACATGAGTGTGAGTGATTTGATTTGGGGCAATGGAAAGTCTTACAAAACACTGGAGTAACCTTTCTCTCAATGATAGGGAAGGGGGTGGAGTTTGTCTAGCAAAGGAAAAAAGCTTGAGTGAGTGTATTATTGCATCACAGTTCCTAACAAAACGCACCTTGAACATTGAGGCAATTATCCGTACTTTTAATCCATTATGGAGGTCAAAGAATGGATTTGAAGTTAGGAATGCAGGTGATCATATGATGTTCTTTGTTTTCGACAATAAGGAGGAAGTGGATAAGAAGGTTCCTATATGTGCTTATACAGCGCTATGACAAGAAGGTTCCTATACGTGAGTTGAAGTTTAATCAGGTTGCATTATGGATTCAGATTCATGATATCCCTGCTGTCTTCATGACCCACGAGGTGGCAGAAGAGTTGTGTGAAAATGTGGGCATGGTGGATAGGACTACAAATCTCTCCAACATGGTTGGGGTGAGCTTCATGAGAGTGCGGGTGGTAATTGATGCAGATCTTCCCCTCTGTAGAGGTCGTCTGATCTCATTTGATGAAGGGGAGGAAGGGTGGGCCTCTTTCAAGTATGAGAGACTGCCCAATATATGTTATTGGTGCGGGTGCTTAAACCACAGTGATAAGGACTGTGAGCGCTGGATAGAAAGTGATGGAAACCTGAAAGTGGAAGATAGGGAGTATGGCCCGTGGATTCAAGCTATTCCATCAAACCAAAATAGGAAATCAGTGGTCCGAGTTCTTGGGTTCTATGAAGCTAGGAAGAAGCTGAAGGCATAAGCATCAAAACAGGGGATCAGAGCTGGGGCAAAGCATGTGGTGGAGAGAAGGGAAGTCCAACCAGTCACGATGGAGGTAACACAGATGGACATGGACGTTAGCCTTACGGAGAAATTTAATGATGACATTAAATTTGATGAAATAAATTCGGACTCCCCACGTATAGAAACGTACAAGCCGGATAAGGAATGTGACAACCTGGAGAATAAAATTCAGGAAATTGATGTTGGTTTGAAAAGGACCGAAATAAATTATGGCAATTATTTGAGTGATTTAGGGGATTCGATCACAAACGGCTCAGCAGATAACGGCTAGGGTTGAAAGTCAAGAGCCTGATCCAATTAGCAGTTTGAGTGGGACTGAGTCACGTATTCAAATGCCAAGTCAGATTAATGAGCACGTGACTTCACATGAAATTAAGGTAGGAAAAAACCCTAAACTAAAATCGTGGACTAGGATTGAACGGAGCAGCAACCAGGGGCGCAATATTGAGGTTACCGTGTTGCCTTCAAAGAGAAACTTAGGTGAAGATGATGAAGAGGATCAAGGTGACCAGCACAAAAGAAAGAAAGGGGTACTTTATAAGGAAGGGAAAAACACAAGTTCATTGGCGGAAGCTGTTTCCAAGCCCTGCCTAGTCAAATGAGTCTCCTATGTTGGAACTGTTAAGGGCTTGGGAACCCGGAGACAGATCAGGAGCTTGGAGATTTAATCCGGGCACAAGATCCCTCAGTCATGTTCTTGGCCGAGACATGGCTAACAAAAGCTAGGCTAGAGGAAATTCAGGCAAGATACAAATTTGGTGGTATGATTGAAGTTCCAAGAGATGGTAGAGGGGGCGGGGTGGTGCTTTTTTGGAAGAAGGGATGTGATATTTCGGTGGACACTTTTCCTCCAAATCATATTGATGCAATTGTCAACAAAGGGAAAGAAGAGGAGTGGCGATTTACGGGCTTTTATGGAGAACCGGATACTAGAAACCATCATGTGTCTTGGGCAACCCTGCGGAGGCTAAAAGCTAAGCACTCGTTGCCTTGGATTTGTGTAGGTGACTTCAACGAAATTATTAGAGCTCAAGAAAAAATGGGTGGAAGGCTACGTCCCTTTAAACAAATGCAAGATTTCAGGGATGTTTTGGACGAATGTGGTTTTAGAGATTTGGGTTTTGTGGGAGGAAAATTTACTTGGTGTAATGGGCAAAAGGATGGGTACACTATTTGGGAGAGGCTGGATAGGGCTGTAGCAATTACCATTGATTGGCTAGAAAAATTTTCGGATACGAAGGTAGTCCATTTGGAGTGTGGGTCATCAGATCACAAACCAATAGTAATTTTTCCTACAGGCATTCCAAAAAAGAATCAAAGACCATGGAGGTTCGAATAAATGTGGCTAGAAGAGGAGGGTTGCCATGCATCTGTGGAAGTTGCTTGGAACCAAATTGTCCTTGGCAATCCGATGAAGAAGGTGGAGATAAAAATTGATAAATGCCAGGTAAATTTGAAGTGGTGGAGTAGAATGGATTTTGGGAACATCACAAAACAGTTAAAAGAAAAATTAAGGAAAGCGGAGGAGGTTGCGATTAGGGGGGGTACAGTGGAGGGAGTGTTGAAATTAAAGAAGGAAATTAAAAAGCTACTTGTGAAAGAAGAAAAGATGTGGAAGCAGAGGTCTAGAGCCCTTTGGTTGCATGAAGGAGATAAAAACACACGGTACTTTCATTGTCGGAATAAGATATAGGTGGAGTAAGATATGTGAGTTGTTGGATTCAGAGGGACAGCTCCGTATGGAAGAGGAGGATATTGCATAAATCCTAATTGGATACTATCAAGGATTATTTGAGTCAGCCAACCCATGCAGTATTGATCAGGCTATGGCTGACATCCCACCTTTAGTCACACCCGAGATGAATGATATGCTCCAAAAGGAATACATAAGGGTTGAAGTGGATACAACTTTGCACCAGATGGAAGTTCTTAAGGCGCGGGGCCTCGATGGCATGCGTCCCATGTTCTTCCAACATTATTGGCAAACCATTATGGATGATGTATTAGCGGCGATGCTAAGTTGCTTAAATACAGGTTCTATTCCTCCATCTATAAATAAAACTTTTATCACCTTAATTCCTAAGGTAAAAAGCCCTACTCTTGTATCTGAATATCGCCCTATATCTTTGTGTAATATTCTTTACAAACTTGTATCAAAGGTTATTGCTAACAAGTCAGAAAAAATTTTAACAAATTTGATCTTGGACTCGCAAAGTGCTTTCCAGTTAGATAAAGCAATTTCTGACAACATCCTGGTGGCATTCGAAACTCTTCATCATATGAAAATTCAGAAAGCAAAGAGTTCGGATTTTATGGCACTAAAGCTTGATATGAGTAAGGTGTATGACCGGGTTAAGTGGAGTTTCCTAAAAACAATCATGGAGAAAATGGGCTTTGGTGCAAGTTGGGTGCAGTTAGTTATGGAGTGTATTAGTACGGTGTCTTACTTAATTTTGGTGAATGGGGAACCAAAGGGCGAGATAAAACCATCTAGAGGAATAAGACAAGGTGACCCTCTCTCACCTTATCTTTTTCTATTATATTTTGAAGGGTTAAATCGGTTGATTCAGGGAGCAATAAGGGAGGACAAGATAAAGGGTTCCTCGTTGTGTAGGAATGGGCCACAAATTAGCCATCTATTTTTTGCAGATGATACTCTGATTTTTTGTAGAGCGGTGATGGGTGATTTTCTTGCTCTCCAAGACATTCTAGACTTGTATGAGAAAGCTTCTAGCCAACAAATAAATAGGAGGAAGACGACAATTTTTATAGCAAAGTTGTTTTGGTGGAAAGGAAAGTGGAATTATCAAACTTTTTAAGGGTCCTGGAGGTTAAGAAGTATGAGAAATATTTGGGGTTGTCTATGGTGGTTGGGAGAAATAAAAGAGCGAGTCTAAATTATATTAAGGAATGAGCGTGGAACAAATTATAGGGTTGGAAAGAGCAACTACTATCCCAAGCGGGTAGAGAGGTTCTTTTGAAGGCGGTGGTCCAAGCCATCCCAACCTTTGCAATGTCTTGCTTTAAACTTCCAGTGGGTCTATGCCATGATATTGAGATGTTGATAAGGAAATTTTTGTGGGGGCAGCGTGGAGAGCAAAGGAAAATTCATTGGAGAAGTAGGGAGGTCTTGTGCCAACCAAAGGAGCCTGGAGGGTTGGGTTTTAAAGACTTGGTCAAATTTAATGAGGCCATGCTTGCAAAGCAAGTGTGGAGGTTATTACACGATCAAAACTCTCTGTTTTATCAGGTGTTTAAAGCTAAATACTTCCCTTTTGGAATGGTGTTTGATGCCAAAAAGTCTTCCGGATCATGTGCTTGATAAAGTATATTGAAGGCTGGATCAGTCATAGCTGATGGTATGTTGTGGAGATTGGGAGATGGCTCTACAATCCGGGTGTATTGGGACAAGTGGCTGCCTAGGAAATTCCCTTCCAGGATCGAATCACCTCAGATTGCTGCCCCTGGTGATGTGCATGTTTCTTCCTTGATGAACCAAGATACTAAGACTTGGGACTGTGCCAGGATTGATCACCTTTTCCTACCTTTCGAAGAAGAGAAAATTAAGGCAATACCCCTATGTGTCACTCACCAAGCTGACTATTTGATCTGGCCAAGAAGCAGGGATGGTGAATACTCTGTTAAAACTGGATATGATTTGCTGTGTGAAAGGGAGCAACAGGAGAAGGCTTCGGTATCAGATACGGCAAATAAAAAGCTCTTCTGGAAACGGCTTTGGAAGTTGAATGTAACAAGCAAAATAAAGAATTTTCTCTGGTGAGCATGTTCCGAAGCACTTCCAACACGGTCCAACTTAGCCTAGCGAAAGGTCCTGGATGATCCAACCTGCAAGCTTTGTGGAAGTGAGCATGAAAATACGATGCATGCTTTATGGTGTTGCAAAAACATTCTTACGGTCTGGGAATCGAATTTTGGGTGGTTGAGGAAAGATTTCCCAATGGTGGTGTCATTCTCGAACTTGGTATCACTGGTTGGGGAACATTCAAAGGGGCTAGAGCTCTTTGCTTCTATTGCTTGGTCAATTTGGTGTAGACGGAACAAACTGAGGTGCAATGAACCGTGTTTGCCTCTTGGAAAGATCATGGACTCTGCTACCTCACTCCTGACCGAGTTTCAGAAACACTACAGTCAGGCCGTTCATGCTCCTAGACTAAGAAATGTAAAATGGAAACCACCTACAGCAGCTATGATGTGGAAAACTAATTTCGACGGGGCGATGTTTCCAGAATCTGATTAGGCCGAGGTTGGGGTGGTGATTAGAAATCAGGCTGGTCAGGTCATGGCAACGTTATCGGAAAGAATACAGAAACCCGGTTCAGCTGAAATTTTGGAGGTGTTGGCAACGCGGCGTGCAGTCGAATTTATCTTGGAGTTGGGATTTAAGTAGTCAGTGTTCGAAGGTGATTCGGAAGTTATCATTAAGGCTCTTGATAATGAAGTTTTTTCGTCCCCTAGTGTTGGTCATATTGTAAAAGACATTTAGTCTATTTCAGGTTTATTACAAACCAAATCCTTCTCTTATGTAAGGAGGCAGGACAATTCTGTGGCCCATGCCTTAGCCCAACTAGAGGTAAGCTAAACCCTTGAATAAGAATGTGATGTGACTATAAGACCGCTATATGAGACCACGAAATGGATGGAAGTCAATGAAGAGTATAAAGCTGAGAAAAATTACACCAGGTTGAGAATCTTTTAGAATTGAGTGGTTCATGGTTGGAAAGCAGAGTACAGGAAGGGGAAATTACTAGAAAGTTGAACGAAAGCTTCTAAGAAATACTAGTAAAAAAATAAATAAAAAAGAGAAAGGAAGAAGGGTTGATTGGCTAGTGGCTAAGAGCACTCACATCAGTGGGTGCAAAATAGAAAAAGATGTAAAATTAACACAATTTGGCCTAAAACTTACCCATATCAGATTGTGCAAAAGTGCGTAAATATACATGGTTACGGTAATATACACATTAGCTATAGTAACTATGTGTATTTACACGATTACTGTAGCTATTTATTTAATATTTTATTAACTTTCTGTTTTCGGTTTTACACAGTTATTGTAGCTGTATATTTAATATTTTATTAATTTTCTGTTTTCAATTTTACTTTTCTCTCTCCTTATAACAAACCAACTCTCTCTCTCTCTCTCTCTCTCTCACACACACACACACACACACACACATCAATGACCAAGGTCTGGGAGAGCTTGGGATTACTTGGATTTTTTGGTGGTGGTAAGGCGATTGTTGGGAAGGATTAGGGAATATTTGTTTCAAATCAAGTTGAAGATGGTTTTCTTTTGATGGGTTTGGAGGATTTGTTAAGACTCATTGATGGCTGGATTTTGAGATAGTTGCAACACAATGGTGGCTGATTGATTTTCTATTTAGGATTGTTCGGTGGTAGGATGGCTGATTTTGGGTTGTCGCTTCATGGTGGTGGGGATGGGTACGTTTATAGGTATGAATTTTTTGGGTTGATATGATTTTCTAGGTTTATGGGTATGAAGTTTTCTATAAAGTTTTGGGTTGCTATGATTTTCTGGGTCTATGGTTGATATGAATTTTTTTTTTTTGGAATATTTTGGGTTGTTCATGAGTTGTTGTGTGGTGATCTTTGTTGCTCTTGCATTTGTGAAAGTGCCTTGGATGGTGGGGAGGAGATTGTGGTTGGGCTACGAATTGAGTCTCTGAATATAGAAAGAGAGTGAGAAGATAAGGATTGAAGGAAAAGAGAGAGAGAGAGAGAGAGAGAGAGAGAGAGAGAGGGCAAATTGAAGGAAATAATTAAAAATTGTAGAAGAATGAATATTTTATTGAATAAATTTGTAAAATAGATATGTGATGTTGGTGTTTTTCAAAAGTGTTTGTGTAAAACAAAAAAATTAAGTTCTTATTATATGAGAGAGAAATTATACAAATTAATGTAGCTCCTTTAATGTTTTTGGGAAAGCAATTTGGGGCCTAAAAGAGACATCAATAGGTGGGACTTTGCCATCAGCGGTGGTGGGTGGGTTGGGGGATCAATTACCTTGGGACCAACTCATAAAAAATAAAAAAAATAAAAATGTATTGACTCAAATTTTTTTTTTTTTTTTTACTTTGTCATTCACAGCTCCCAATAAAAATTGTAAAATTTTTAATATGTACTAGCATTTTTCGGTCACATTTCTACCTAGTTTGTACCTACAATTAATAAAATGTTTTGTGGGGCCGTAGTTGTTCTACACATCGTTGAGTGACTTTAATTTTCCAATGCTATATCATTCTAAAAAGTGCAAGGGTAAGTGGCTCGACTTTCTTTACAGACTTCATTGGATCTCAATATTGGAAAATTATTGTGTATACTTGTCTCCCTCTCAGGTAGGGATGGATCCTGACTCATGACACATTAGACTCCTGATTCTAAGCATTACGAGCACAAGACCGAACATATAAATATAGGCATCCTTCATTTTAGTGTGCCCATGCACCTAGTGGTCCTTTCCATACTCACCTCCCTAAGCCTTATGAGTGAAGCAGCCCAATACAACTTCCATTTCTATTCAAACCAAACCAGTTTCACTACCAATAGTACCTACCATTCTAACCTCAACAACCTTCTCGTTTTCCTTTTTCTATAAATTCCACCCGCAAAACTGGTTTCTACAACACCACAGTGGGTTAAACTCAAACCCTAAAGAACACTATGTACTGCTTTTCCTCTGTCGTGGTGATCTCACCACCAATGAGTGCCAATACTACATGTCAAACGCAACCAAAGAGATGGTTCAACTATTCTGTGTTGAAATCACACACAAGCTCAAGGTCCTGCAATGGTGGATTGAGACATTGTGAATGATTCATTATTCATAAATATCAAGCTCTGCCCTTTATAGAGTGAGAGCTGAGTGGTGGGAAAGCATAACAGAATAACAAACTATCCATCTAGCCAATACAATGAGGACAAGTGTCAAAACAAAAAAACTGAGTAACCAACTACAACCACTACATAAACAACAAGTCGTCTTATGCACTGCTACTCTATACTACAAGTAGTTTAACAAACTATATACAAAACTACAATGTACAAGATCAAACTACTACTTAACACTCCCCCCCAAGATGAACTATATAGATTTACTATGTTCATCTTGGACAAAAGATAATAGAATTGTTTGTCCAAGAGCCTTAGTGAAAAAATCAGCTATTTGGTGTTTAGTGGGAACATGAATTGTTTTAATCACCCCATCTTGGATTTTCCCTCGGATGAAGTGACAATCAATCTCAATATGCTTTGTCCTTTCATGAAATACTGGATTTGCAGCAATGTATAAGGCTGCTTTGCTGTCACAGTAAAGGGAAGCAACTTGTTTGTGATCTAACAAGCTGCTTGAGTTTCAAAGTACCAAGGTCCTTGAGTTTGAACCTGTTAGGTTCCAAAAGTTTAGAACAATTGGCAAATCATGAATACAAACTTGTCTAGATATAGATCCTAGAGTCTATAGGTATTATTAGACAATGCTCAAGGTAATTCAAGACAAGATTCAAGAACATACAAGCTGTAGAAAGAAGAATTCAAAATATGCCTGGTTCGATCGATCAAGAGACAGGCTCGATTGAATGAGAGTCGTATCTATAGAATTTTAATTAAGCACAAATAACAGTTCAAACCCATTAAGGATTAGGGTTTCAGATCTATTTCTTCTAGTATATAAAGGAAACCTTTTTATAAGGCTTTTCAGAGAGAGAAGAGTGTGCCTCTTTTGTATCTAGGGTTTTGTCCCCAAAAAGCTCTCTCATGTCTTCTACTGGTGTTATTCCTTAAAGAATATCAAGATCCAATGTTGTAGAAGTTGCTGCCTTTTCTAGTCATCAAAGGTGTTAATGATCTAAACCTTCAAGGGTGGTCTTGGAGTCATAAATAGGAGAGTTTGTGTTTTTTATCACAAGTGTGGGTGCTTGTGTTGCAAAGGCCTAATACAATATACAAGACTATAGGATGAGAAGTATACCGTTTAACATACTATATTCAAAACTACAATGTACAAGATCAAACTACTACTTAACACTCCCCTTCAAGATGAACTGTATATATTTACTAAGTTCATCTTAGACAAAAGATAATAGAATTGTTTATGTCCAAGAGCCTTAGTGAAAAAATCAGCTATTTGGTGTGTAGTGGGAACATGAAATGTTTTAATCACCCCATCTTGGATTTTCTCTCAGATAAAGTGACAATCAATCTCGATATGCTTTATCCTTTCGTGAAACACTGGATTTGCAACAATGTATAAGGCTGCCTTGCTGTCACAGTAAAGGGAAGCAGCTTGTTTGTGTTCAAACAAGCTACTTGAGTATCAAAGTACCAAGGTCCTTGAGTTTGAACTTGTTGAGGGAGAGGAAAAGTTGTTTGTATACGAGTTCATGCCTAACAAAGGCCTTGGTAATTATATTTTTGGTTTGTTTCTTCCTACATTTTGTGTTATAAGATTGATAGTATTTTAGATATCTTGAAGATTTATGGAATTCACATTTATACATGATGTCATAACTTAAAATTAATATTGAATTTCAGATTCAAAAATACGCTCACAACTTGATTGGGATACTTGCTATAACATTATCAGTGGGATAGCTAAAAGACTTCTATATCTTCATGAGAACTCTACACTTAAAATCGTTCACAAGTGTTAGGACATATGTGATTTGTTGTTAGGAACATATGTCAATATTTTATGTAATTGGCTAATTCTTTGACAAAACACACTTTACTTGTAATTGGGTAAATCTAGGATGTGTTTAATGCTTCAAGAAACAAGGTTTCGAGATCAAGTGTTAAAGCCATGCAAATCTATCCAAGAAACAAGTGAAAAAGTGTTGGATTTTAAAGCTTGACAGCTAGCTCGATAGCTAGTATCTATCAAGGTTTAAAAGCAGTTTCAGCCCGAGGCTTGACAGCTAGCTCGATAGATACCCTATCTGTCGAGGTTTATGAAATTCAATTTTTCAAAACTGATTTCAATCTAATCCGTGTATATAGGTTTGAGATTTCTTTTCTCACAACGCTAAACATATATAAGGATTATTTTAAGGTTCGTCAAAGGTTGCGCGAGTGCAAAGAAAAGTTTTGGTTATGCAAATTATGATCGAAGACAGAATTTGCCCTAGTTCATCTTTCTCTTGAAGAAGTTGCTGTGTTTGTACACCGTAGGATTTTGTGACCAAGGAGTTTCGTGATCTTCATCATGTGATGAACTGAAGAACTTTACAGCGAACATCCTTCTTAAGTCGGTGATTAAGTCGCGTACTAGGATCTGCGCATCTATTAGTTAGTCACATACTAGGAGCTGTGCATTGAAAAGGAGAGATTGTCACTACAGAACAAGTCCAATTAGGTATTGGGGTAATGGTTCAACTGTAGGTTAATATAAGGTACTGAGATTCCTTTACGTGTAACCACTTATTGTGATAATTGTTAGGACATATGTGAGTCACTTTTTAGGAACATATGTCACTATTTTATGTGATTGACTTATCCTTTGACAAAACGCACTTTACTTGTATTTGGGTAGATCTAGGATGTGTTTAATACTTCAAGAAACTGTGTTTCAAGATCAAGTTTTGAAGACATGCAAGTCTGTCCAAGATTCAAGCTAAAGAAGTTTTGTTCATTAAAGCTCGACAACTAACTATCCATTGAGCTTAAAAAGCTGTTCCAACCCCGTGGCTCGACAGCTGCTTGACAACATCTCGACAAACAAGTATCTGTCGAGCTTTATGAAAAACAGAATTCCAGTTTTGTTTTGACTCTAATTCATGATTATGTGTTTGGGCTTTCTTTTCTCACAACCCTAGACATATAAAAGGATTATTTTAAGGACCGTCAAAGTGTACACAAGTTGCACAAGTGTTGAGCAAAGTTTGTTCAAGCAATTTGTAACCGAAGACAAAGTTTTGTCCTAGTTCATCTCTTTTAAAGAAGTTACTGTGTTTGTGCACTGTAGGGTTTTGTGACCAAGCATCTTCTAGATCTTCATCGTGTGGATGAACTGAAGAACTTTGCAGCCAACAACCTTCTCTAGTTGGTGATTGAAGTTGCATATTGGGATCCGTGCAGTTAGTTAGTCACGTACTTGGGAGCCGTGCATCAAAAGGGGAAATTGTCACTACCGAACAAGTCCAATTGGGTATTGGGGTAAGGGTTCAATTGTAGGTTGGTATAAGGTATTGGGATTCCTTTACTTATAATTGCTTGTTATGATAATAGTGGAATTTCGAAAGTGGTGACTTGAAAATCACCCAGTGGAGTTTTTTCTATGTAGGTTTTCCCCATTCGTAAACAAATCACAGTGTCATTTATTTTCCGCTGCATATTAGTTATTTGGTGATTTTTTTATGCTACCACACGCTGTGTCTGTAGATCAAGGTGGCAAACTTCAACAACAGGGCATTGAATGCTTTATTCAGTGCAATCACGAATGAGAAGTTCAAGAAGATATCCTCTACTAAAACTGTTAAAGAAGCATGGACTATTCTCCAGACAACCTATGAAGGAATCAAGGATTCAAAACTTCAGAGGCTTACTACGAGGTTTGAAGAGATTAAGATGGAGGAGGATGAGTCATTTGATGAATTTTATGCCAAGCTCAAGCACATAGTGAACTCAGCCTTTAATCTTGGGGAAGCATTCTTGAACCCAAGATTGTGAGAAAGGTGCTTAGATCTCTACCCGAGAGATTTCATGCCAAGATCACATCGATTAAGGAATCAAAGGATATTGACAAAATTCCTTTGATGAAGTTGGTTGGCAATCTACAGACCTATGAGTTGGGTTTGACTAAGATCGGGAAATCAAGCAAGAGCAAGAGCTTGGCTTTAAAGGCCAAAAGCAGTGACACTAATGGGTCTTTAGATGATGAAGATTCTAAGATGAAATCCTATATCATGAGGCAGTTCAAGAAGTTTATGAAGAATTCCAGCTCGAAAGAATTTGACAAGGATCGAAAGCAATCCAGTTCTTTGTAGTTCAAAAGCCAAGACAAAGGGATGCAGGATGCTAGGGATGGCGGTCAGTACACTGTTCCCTTATGACCAAAGTGTTTTAGGTGTCAGGGTTTTAATCACATGAAACAAAAGTGCCCTACATATCTCAAGACCATTAGGAAGAGTAAGGCACTTGCTGCTACGTTAAGTGACATTGAACCTGAGGATGATTCTAATAATGAGGATGATGGAATCCTAAATGCCTTCAGTACCACTGTAAATCCTACTGAAGGGATTGTTGAAGATGTGGATAAAGAAAATGAATTTATGGAGTCTAAGTTTGAAAAGATGGATAAGCAAGATGACACCCACACAGCCTATGCAAAGTTATACAAGGTCTTGGAAAAGCATGAGAAGTTGTATAGGTTGGCCACCAAGAAGCTCAATGAAGTGGAGCTTGAACAAGAAGAAATCTCTACGAAGTTTTATGAAGCAAATCAGACCATAGGAACACTGAGATTTGAGAATAATTTCTTGGCTGAGAGGACCAAGAAGCTTAAGACAGAACTGTTCCAAGTCAGAGCTTAGTTGGAAAGGACTTCCAGTGCAAAGCTTGATGAAATGCTTAATCTTCAGAAATCTGCTTTCGATCGAACTAGTTTAGGGTATGATTTTTCTTCTCCTAGTATTGCTACTTCTAGTACTACTGTTTTTGTTCCTCTTGCTAATAATTTTGAAACTTAGAACAATGATGTTAAAAATGAATTAATTAGTGAGAACATAGATAATAGTAAATCTATCTTAGGAGCACCCCCTAAACTTGATAAGAAAGAGGTTAAGAACCCTAGGGCTAAGAAAGGAAATACTTAAAAGCCCAAATAGAAAAAGCAGCATTTCTGTCATAACTATGAAGCAGCTAGACATACTCGACCTAATTGCTATAATTGGTTAGCCACTCAACAGAGCAGTAGCATGATCGCGTCGGGAAACCAGAATTGGTTTCAATCCTCCTTTGCTCCTCTTGGAGATCTTCTCAAAGCCTTCATGTTCCTTTCAAACTTGAACGGTTTTAATTCTTCCCCCTCACTGTCGGATCAAGGGTTCACTAAACGGAAAGGTTCTTCTAAGGTGTGGAAAGAAAAAGGCACCAAGTGATTCTATCACTTTTTCTCTCTCTTCACTTCTTGTTTTTGTTTTTGCATTACTTGTGTGTTTTACTTTCGTGTTTGAGTCAATTTAGTTTTATGCATTGCTTTGTTTAACATGTTTTTATTTGCTTATTTTTCAGTTTTGCTTTATTTTGTTTTTCATATAAAAATAAAAATAAAATATTGAAAAATCAAAAAAATATAAAAACAGTGTGTGTCTGTGTACATTGGTACTTGTGTACCTTGGATGGCCATTGAAACAAAGTTTTCTAAACTTTGTATCTTTTGTCGCTTAGATGAGCATCTCTATGCATAACTAAGCAAGTGAATTTTGTGGCTTGTGTTTGTGATGAGTAAGGTTAAGTAATCTCTTGTACTTAACACTCATATCACTTTTTTTAACAGGAAGGACTAGAAAATCCTAAGAGAAAGGTATAAATAATCATCTCACCACTGTTGCCTGCCAATCATGAAATGACATTTGTATGCCTTGGCATAGCAAAAGTGGAATGTCAATTGCTTAACATCATTGGGTATTTCTTTTCTATCTCTTATATGCCCATGCAAGGTTTGCTTAAAAGAAAAAGATGCAAAGAAAAATAAAAAGCAAAAAGAATCAAATGCTTTATATATGATTGCCAGCATGTATTCTAGGAGATGTAGGAGTTATAGGATGTACCTCGAAGGTGATAGTCCCCATCAAACAATTATGATTGTGTGTGAGTTAAAGTAATTTTCTTATATCTCAAATCGTCATAACAATGTAGACACTTATGCAATCTTGTGATATTTTTCACACGCAACACATAATATTCTTTGCTACTTTTAATACATGTGCAGGTACAATGTGATTTGGCCATCACAAGAAATACATATGTTAATGTATACTCACTAAACTGTCTTAAATTTTTTTAAAATATAAAATTTGTTAGACTTGTTTAGTATGTGTGTGTGTGTGTTTTGGATCTATATGCTTGACATATGTTTATTGAGAGATGATTTTGAGAGCTTATAATGTTGTTTGGATATTTGGTTGTGCAGCATGCTTGATTGCATTCATATATGTGTTTTTCTCTTTAAAACTGTTTTTAAGCAATCTCGATAGCTTCTCAATAGATAGCCTAGCTATCGAGATCCTTCAGCTTCTTTTATCACATTCTCGATAGCTTCTCGATAGCTACTTCGATCCATCGAGAAACCTTCTAGATGCTCGATAGCTACCTTGATCCATAGAGATTCTCTTGCTGTGGACACCTCTTGACAGATCTTCGATAGCTATCTTGATAGCTATTTCTTGCTTTTTAATTCTCGATAGCTCTCGATCCATTGAGAATTATGAACTTCTATTTAAAGGGTTAGCGTGATTCCAGCCTCACTTTTCTCGATCTCTCTCGATCCTTTCTGGCCTCTCACCTTCCCAAACTTTTCTCTCTCACTCCAAACTTCATTCCCAAGTGATTTTCGGCCTTGATTTTGTTCTTCTTCACTGGTAAGGATCCTTAATCCCTCATTCTTCATACATTTCATGCATTCTTCATCTCTTGTCTCACTATAACACTATCACAAAGCCTCGTGCTCGGTTTTTTTTGTCCCTTTTAGAGGACATTTCCATTGACTTCCCTTCTCACTTCATCCTATCCCTTATAAATGTCTATAGAGATACGATGACCCGTGATAAGCTCATTTTTCCTTTGGCTATCACACGGCTTCTTTGCCACTTTTATGTCTCCTTTCCTGAGTCTCATCATTTTCCAGTTATGAGTGCCATAGATGTTGCTACCGTCAGACGGAACGAGGCATAGCTTAGATCGAGGCGGCCTCATGGCACAACTTATACGCATGGATGCTCACCTTGACACTCTCAGTGATGAGTTGTGTTAGGTGAACACTCGTGTTGGTCGTATCGCACGACGACAGGCTATCATGGGTGGTTTCACTGTTGCTTCTTCTCCCTCTCCACCAGCCTCCGAGGATGAGAGTGATGAGGGCTCCGACAGTGCTAATAAGGATGATGGTGCTAGCTCACCCAATGATGATGAGATGTCTACTTGATGTACTTACCCTTTGTCACTCGTGACAAAAAGGGAGAGTAGTTTTGATATAAGAGTAGTCATACACATAGGGGGAGAGTTAGTATAGGAGATTTTGTGATAGGGAGAGTGTTTATGAGGGATGTAGTGAGGATTTTTTTCTTTCTATTTTAGATACATTATCTCTTGTACATTGGTCTTGTGACCGTTTGGTGATAGCAAACATTGTACTTCTCTTTGATATATATTTGATGATGTTGTTATCACATTTCACCTATCTCTCCATGTGTTGTTTCTTGTCTATCTTTATACACATGTTTCTTATTAGCTGTATGCGATCTTTTATTTCTGTTTCACACTAAGATGCCTTGATGAGTTTTTTTTTTTTTTAAGTGTTTCAGAAATACAGGTTGTCAAAGTCTTCTTGCCATAAACTCTCTTCTTGCAAAGTTTTTCAAGAGTTTGTGTTAGGATAGATTTTATTGTAATTCAACAAGTGCATATGAGTTGAGTGTTTTATGACTTCTCTCATATGTTCATTTGTTTGTTGTGGTTTTGTCATGGATTGCCAAAGGGGGAGATTTTTAGGACATATGTGATTTGATGCTAGGAACATATGTCAATATTTTATGTAATTGGCTAATTATTTGACAAAATGCACTTTACTTGTAATTTGGTAGATCTATGATGTATTTAATGCTTCAAGGAACAAGGTTTCGAGATCAAGTGTTAAAGCTATGCAAATCTGTCCAAGAAACAAGTGAAGAAGTACTAGATTTTAAAACTCAACAACTAGCTCGATAGCTAGTATCTATCAAGATTTAAAAGCTATTTTAGCCTGAGGCTCGACAACTAGCTTAATCGATACCGTATCTTTTGAGGTTTATGAAATTTTGTTTTTCAGAGCTGATTTCAATCCAATCCGTGTATATGTTTGGGCTTTCTTTTCTCACAACCCTAAACATATATAAGGATTATTTTAAGAGCCGTCAAAGGTTGCGCTAGTGCAAAGCAAAGTTTTGTTTATGCAAATTGTGACTAAAGACAGAATTTGCTCTAGTTCATCTTTCTCTTGAAGAAGTTACTATGTTTGTACACCATAGGGTTTTGTAACCAAGGAGCTTTGTGATCTTTATCATGTGATGAACTGAAGAACTTCACAGCTAACATCCTTCTCAAGTTGGTGATTAAGTCACGTACTAGGATCCGCGCATCTATTGGTTAGTCACGTATTGGGAGCCATGCATTGAAAAGGACAGATTGTTACTACAGAATAAGTCCAATTGGGTATTGGAGTAAGGGTTCTATTATAGGTTTGTATAAGGTACTGGGATTCCATTACTTGTAACCGCTTGTTGTGATAATAATGAATTCTCAGGAGTGGTGACCTTAAAATCACCCGGTGGGGTTTTTGCTGTGTAGGTTTTCCCCATTTATAAACAAATCATCGTGTCAATTTAATTTCTGCTGCATTTAGTTTAATTGGTGATTTGATTGTGCTACCACGCATATTGTATGTTAATCTGATTAATTAATCAACTTGGCTAATTAATTTGTTAATTCATCACAAGGGGTCAATACATTCTTGGCCTATCAACAATGACTTAAAGCCTAGTAATGTGTTGTTGGACCATGACATGGTTGCCAAAATATTGGATTTTGGAATGGCAAGGATCTGTAGTGAAAACCAAAATATAGATAGCACCAAAAGAGTTGTAGGAACATAGTAAGCCACTTCTTCTTTTATTTCTCTTCTTATTGGTTTTTTTAATAAAAAATTAAAAAAAAAAAAAAAAAAAAAAAAAAAAAAAAAAACTTGTTTTGGTATCCAAAAAGCGGGTACATGGCTCCAAGATATGCAATGGAGGAGTATTCTCTGTGAAGTCCAATGTCTTCAGTTTTGGTGTAATCTTGCTTGAGATTATTAGTGGGAAAAGAAGTAGTGACATCTATCTTATAGAACATACACAAACACTCCTTACATATGTAAGTTAACTTTTGTCTACTTGAATTAGAATTAGTCAAAGTGAAAATGGGATGGCATATATGAAATATAACTCCATTTGCAATCTAAATTGATAGGCATGGAGACTATGGTGTGAAAATAAAGTGTTGAGTTCATGGACAACTACTTGATGGAATAATGTTGGACATCAAAAATTGTCAGGTGCATACATATTGGACTTTTATGAGTGAAAGAAAATCCACAAGATAGACCCACCATGTAGACTGTGGTAGTCCTGTTGGGAAGTAAATTAACACCAGTTCCTAAACCAAAACACCATGCATTCTCTCAGAATAAATTGATTCAGATTGGTGATTTAAATGAGTTTAGCTTTTATAGCATTTGAACCACAATGAACGCATACAAATTGTATAAGATTTCCATTGGGTCCCAACCTTGTGGTATGATCATACCAACCCATGGTCTTTGACAAGGGGATCCACTTACACCCTATCTTTTCCTACTTTGTGCAGAAGGGTTATCAACATTGCTACATAAGGCAACGCAAAGGAATGACTTAAAAGGATTGGCTGCCTCAACTAGGGGACCAAGAATTTCACACTTATTCTTTGTTGATGATAGCTTGATATTTTGTCAAGCAACGGAGAAGGAAGGGGCTAAAGTACAAAGAATTTTGCAAGTCTATGAGTCCTCTTCGAGACAACAACTAAATAGAAAAAAGACAACACTCTTCTTCAGTAGCCATATTCCCACACGTACACAGGAAGCCATCAAATCCATGTTTGGTGCTCAAGTCATCAAACCTTATGAATCCTATCTAGGATTGCCCTTATGCATACACAAAATATGGCTATGAGGCTCAGCCTCTACTTGAGCTCACAATCTATTTGTATTGTGGACTTTGGGTTTCCTACTGTGGGTGGTCCTATGCTCGGGGACCCAAGTACACTTCTATTTCTTTAAACCCTTCTCTTTACCTCACAAAGTTGCTACCTTTCTCTCTTTAGAGTGGTTGCTCTTTCCTCTCAATTTTCTCTCCAGGGTTACCAACCCCCAATTCCTCATTCTCTTCTCCTATTTATAGGTTGGGATAAGTGGAGGTGCTATGATTACTCCTTCTTACTAGTGCGAATGGGCGTCCAATTCCATCATCTCAAAGTGGATGCTCTGTCAGGAAAGGTGGAAGTGGCATTGGAACTGATTCCCACCTTCAGAAGCCCGCTTAGCAGCAATGTTCTCAAAGGCACTACCGGGTAAGGTGTCTCCGAGCGACAACGCTCTTGACCAAGTTAGAAATGATTGGAAGGGGGGGGGGGGTTTCTTGAGGTATTCAGGCTAGTGCGGTCTTATTTCAGCTCCTGGGCCCAAATTGGGCCCTGAGGTGTCCGAGCCGAGGCTAGAGGTCCAAAAATGGGAATAGGGTCATATAATGTGCCATGAGGCTTGGGCCTAAGGCCTATGAGGCCAGGGGCTGAGCCCCATACAGCCCTCATTGATTAGGAAGTCAAAGAACACATTTGCCCAGTTGAAACAAAAACTAGCATCCAAGCTTGTGGGTTGGAAGGAAAAGCTTCTGTCAAATATGGGTAAGGAAGTGTTGATTAAGGCAGTTGCACAAGCTGTCCCTTCTTACATTATGAGTTGTTTCAAGCTCCCGAATGCTTTATGTGATGGGATGACTGGAATGGTGAGACAATTTTGGTGGGGGCAAGTGAAGAATGAGAAGAAGGTGGCTTGGATGAGCTGGGATAAAATGTGTTTATTGAAGGATAAGGGAGGGATGGGTTTTAGAGACTTGAAGTCCTTCAATCTTGCTCTATTAGCTAAACAGGGTTGGAGACTTCAAACTAATTCTTCTTCCCTTTTTTCTCAGGTTTGTAAGGCTAAGTACTTCCTTAATGGGGACTTTGTGGATGTTGAGGTAGGCTAGAAAGTTTCATTTGCTTGGCAGAGCATAATGGCAGCCCAACACCATGTCAAGCGAGCCTTGAGATGGCAAGTAGGAGATGGATGTAGTATACAGGTATGGCAAGATTAGTAGCTCCTTACCCGCAACACTTATAAGGTGGTTACTCTGGAAAGGCTTAGGACTCATGTTAACATGGTAAGGGACTTGTTAAAAGAAGGAGGAAAGGAGTGGGACATAGAGCTAGTGAAGGGACTCTTTTTACCCCAGGATGTGGATGCTATCTTAAGCATCCCAATGAGTGACTCAATTGCAAAAGACAAACTAGTATGGGCTAAAAATAAGAAAGGTAGATTTACATTGAGTAGTGCATGCAAGCTGGCTCAAGAAATAGAAGCAGAGGATCGCAATGCTAGCTGTTCTGAACATGCCAAATAAAATTAAGCATTTTTCTTGGAAGGCCTGCAATGGTATTTTGGCCACTAAAGACTCTCTTTTTCGAAGAAAGATCACGGCCAACAATATCTATGAAGCTTGTGGCATGCATGTAGAAACAATCATGCACATGCTCTGTTTTTGCAGCCGAGGAACAGAGGTGTGGAGCTCTAGTAAACTCACTTTTCCTTTCATAAACAAGATTCATGGAGCTTCATGGAAACATTCAATAGACTGTGGAATAGATGGAAGGCACAGCCTGGGCTGTTGGAGAAATGGGTCACTATTTGTTGGGGTATTTGGAAGAGCATGAATGAGATACGACATGGAGGTAAGAGACGAATTGGTCCTGCAATAGTGAGAAGCTCTCTGAAGTTATTGGAGGATTTCCAGATAGCCAATGAGAAGCCGAGTCAGGTTAGCTCAAATCACCAACACAAAGCAAGTTGGAAGCCGCCACTGCCAGGATATTTCAAGGTTAACATGGATGGTGCATTATTCTAGAAATCAAAACAGTTTGGTATTGAAGTGATTGTGCGAGATGGAGAAGGTAACGTGATAGCAGCTTTGAGCAGGAAGTTGTACCTAACTCTTGGTGCTTTAGAGGTTGAGACGAAGGCCCTAGAGATTGGGGTTCAATTTGCCAAGGATGTGGGGCTCAAGACTATGGTGTTTAAGGGAGATTCGCTGCTTATCTTCAATGCAGCTCTTGGTGTTGGAGAGGCAGCATCATCGGTTTAGAATATCATCTAGGTCGTTCTACGGAAAGTCCAAAGCTTTAGGACGTTTGATTTTTTACACTAAAAGGCAAGGAAATGTCCCTGCCTACTTGCTAGCTCAACATACACAAAATGTTGAGAACTTGGTTGTATGGCTAGAAGAATGTCCCAGTCAAGTGGCACATGCATGTGCAAATGACGTAACTTCTTCACAAAGTATTGAATAAAAGTTTTGAGTATTTCCCATAAAAAAAAAAAGATTGCCATTAGGTCTTGCATGATGGTGAACTTAATATTGTAGCCTAAATTTCTATAAAATAGGAATAGGATACGTATTGGGAAGGAAGGTCCATTAAATTGAGAAAATGATCGGTTGTACAAATTTAATAGATAAGATTGTATGTTGTGAAAAAATGAATTTCACTTGTGAGTTTCAATTAACTCAAATCAAAATTCAGTTGTAATTGAAAAAAAAAAAAAAAAAAAAGTGCTTTTTTTAGAAGAATTTTCTGTTGCAGCTAAAAAGAAAAATGACCCTTCCCCCTCCCCCCCCCTTTAAACCATTTAATCCTAATCCCACCCCGACCATAAGAATAAAACAATATTCGGTTCCAAAAATGAGTTAAGGGTCTATACTTCAAAGTTTTAATGCCCATGTCGGTCACTTTGTGGGCTAGGCTTCTCATAGAGCATTTGATACGTATATCTTTGGACAAAATAAACAAGAGTACTCAACATTTTGGCCCAGTATATCTTTCAGTCATATCTCATGGATGGGTCTATAGGATGACTTGGACAGTACTCCAGAATTTGGATTCAATCAATACTTAGTGCTGTTATCCACGAGAAGATTTATGGTGGGGTCCGCACAATGCATCGTTTGGAGAGTCTTTGTCTTTATAAAAACACAAACCCAAACGATGTATTCCTAATTAAAAGTCAAACTCACTCTAAACTTCAGTTTCTCCTCTTATGAATACTCTTAACACTGACGCTTGCAATACAAAGATAGAGGAGGGAAAAAAAAAACTTGCGATACAGAGATGAGAAGGAGACAGAGTTCGTACCCGCCACCATCCATTCCATTGCTAGAATTATACCACTCGAACCGGCACTGGTAACCTAAAGGTGCACGCAACAATTGAGATATGGACATAGAGAGAACTACCACCGTTAAGTTTTTCTTTTTGTCATTCTTTCTTAGATCTGGGTATGGATATGAAATAAAGGTTAATGCAGGAATTTGGAGTTTTTTTTTGGGAAAATCATTTGGGCGTTATTTATGATTCAAGTATTTTGGTTTGATTAGTTATGATTTAGGTTTTTTGGTTAGGAGTAGTTTTGTTTAAATTATGTAAATAGACGGGTTAGATTTGGTTTAATCTCTTACCCTATTGTCTTCTTTAGGTTTGCTGTCAATTTAGGGATTTGAAATCAGGGAAACAACCTAGATCAAATTCTAAATGAATTGTTATTAGAAATTTTTAGTTTTTGGGTTTTGTATCAAATTCTAACTGAATTGTTATTAGGAATTTTCAGTACAAAACACAGACCGCAACTAACACATCTACGACACAAAACTCGCAATATAAAAAATAGACCACAACAAACACATCAATGTTCCCTCTACCACATGTACTCCTTGATAAGAAAATGGGCTAAGAACACTCCTACAAAATCCCAGCTTATTTCTTACATAATTCTTAATTCGATAAAGCAAAAGCTCCTCCATCAAAACTCTTCCATGCAT
This sequence comes from Quercus rubra, assembly GCA_035136125.1. Classification (NCBI taxonomy): domain Eukaryota; kingdom Viridiplantae; phylum Streptophyta; class Magnoliopsida; order Fagales; family Fagaceae; genus Quercus; species Quercus rubra. Next base: position 10,347,729 of record CM068734.1, on the reverse strand, counting down.
ATTAAATAGCCTTGTGTGAGTTCCATACGTTGTATCCTCTATTATGATATGTCATTATGTTGGTTTTTTCTTGCGAAGATGGAATACGTGTTACTTGATGTCCTTGAAAGCGGTTTTAGACTTGAAGCCAGCGTGAGTCTAAGAGTAAGTTGAGCCTATTAAAAAGAAACAAATGAGTCGCCATTTAGTCATAATTCTAGGAACCAAATGATGACTCCATGAAGGTTTGCCTACCAAACTAAGTCTAAAGTTAGAATACATAATGGGAAGATGTTAGGCACCCCAAATATATTCAGTTATAGTTAGTTTTCATATATCGTTACTTAACTGGATCAGGTGAGAACCATATTTAAGTGTCTCATGTGGATGTGAATCCATATCTATAGCTAAGGAGTAGTCTACATGTCATGTGAAACAAAAAAGAGAAAACATGAAGAGCATGTGATCAGACAAGCATGTGGGAAGACAAACATATCATCATGAGATCAAACTCAATCACAAAACTTAGAAACATGAAGAACATTACATCATCAACTTCTAGGTGTGTATATGTGTCTACCCAATCATGCACGTCCATGTGGATGGATACCAATCAAGAGTGAAATTTTATTGTAGATGTATGATTAAGTCTTATGAATAAGAAAAATTAATTAAAGTTGAGACTTCATTAACTTTTAAGTGTTTTTCCTTTATTAGACTTAGATGATCTTAATTCATCATTAATTTTCTTGCATGCTTTAGGTGTTGGTTAGATTCAACTACAAGAAAACTGAGCTATTTGCGGCAGGTGCAAAAACTGCCGCTATATGTCACCTATTGTGGCGCGTTTTCGGCCCGCCGCTATAAATGAGATCTATTGCGGCGTTCTATATGCCCGCCGCAATAGCTCTATTATTTTGCGGTGTACTACAGCGGCAGGCCAATGACCCGCCGCAATAGACATTTAAATTTCCCTCTATTTTTTCGTCTTCTCACTTAAAGATCAAATAGTAAATTACATCCGATTGGCATGAAAATTGGCATGCATGTTAAGAACATATAGAAACTGTGATCTAACGGTTGGATTTTCAAATTTTGAATTCAACAATAAGTTATTGGTTGGTGTAACATTTTTTAAAATTACATCAAGTGTAACTAGAACCTAATGATATACTTTTTAATTCGATGTGAATTTTGACAAATTTACCGTTAGATTACATTATCTTCATATATTTTTCATGCATACAAAATTTCAAGGTGATCAAAGATTAATAGTCATGTCATCAATCAATTATTTAAATTCAAGTTTTTGTAATTTAAAATAACGCATAAAAGATGAGTTCAAAGATCAAATGGTAAATTACACCTGATTGGCATGAAAATTGGCATGCATATTAAAAACAAATAGAAAATGTGATCCAACGGTTGGATTTTCAAAATATGAACTCAAAAATAAGTTATTGGTTGGTGTAAAATTTTTTAGAGTTACATCAAGTGTAACTTGAATCCAACGCCATATTTCTTAATTCGATGTGAATTTTGACAAATTTACCGTTAAATTACATTATCTTCATATATTTTTCAAGCATACAAAATTTCAAGGGGATCAAAAATTAATAGTCATGTCATCAATCAATTTTTTAAATTCAAGTTTTTGTAATTTAAAATAACGCATAAAAGATGAGTTTAAAGATCAAATGGTAAATTACACCCGATTGGTATGAAAAATGGAATGCATGTTAAGAACATATAGAAAATGTGATCCAATGGTTGGATTTTCAAAATATGAATTCAACAATAAGTTATTGGTTGGTGTAACATTTTTTAGAGTTGCATCAAGTGTAACTTGAACCCAACGCTATATTTCTTAATTCGATGTGAATTTTGACAAATCTACCGTTAGATTACATTATCTTCAGATATTTTTTACGCATACAAAATTTCAAGGTGATCAAAGATTAATAGTTATGTCATCAATCAATTGTTTAAATTCAAGTTTTTGTAATTTAAAATAACACATAAAAGATGAGTTTCCAGATCAAATGGTAAATTACACCCGATTGGCATTAAAATTGGCATGCATGTTAAGAAAAAATATAAAATGTGATCCAACGGTTGGATTTCAAAAATATGAATTCAACAATAAGTTATTGGTTGGTGTAATATTTTTTAGAGTTACATCAAGTGTAACTTGAACCCAACCCTATATTTCTTAATTCAATGTAAATTTTGACAAATCTACCGTTAGATTACATTATCTTCATATATTTTTCAAGCATACAAAATTTCAAGGTGATCAAAGATTAATAGTCATGTCATCAACCAATTATTTAAATTCAAGTTTTCGTAGTTTAAAATAACGCATAAAAGATGAGTTTAAAGATCAAAGGATAAATTACATCCGATTGGCAAGAAAATTAGCACGCATGTTAAAAACATATAGAAAATGTGATCCAATGGTTGGATTTTCAAAATATGAATTCAACAATAAGTTATTGGTTGGTGTGACATTTTTTAAAGTTACATCAAGTGTAACTTGAACCCAACCCTATATTTCTTAATTCGATGTGAATTTTGACAAATCTACCGTTAGATTACATTATCTTCATATATTTTTCAAGCATACAAAATTTCAAGGTGATCAAAGATTAATAGTCATGTCATCAACCAATTATTTAAATTCAAGTTTTCGTAGTTTAAATATAACGCATAAAAGATGAGTTTTAAGATCAAAGGATAAATTACATCCGATTGGCAAGAAAATTATCACGCATGTTAAAAACATATAGAAAATGTGATCCAACGGTTGGATTTTCAAAATATGAATTCAAAAATAAGTTATTGGTTGGTGTGACATTTTTTAGAGTTACATCAAGTGTAACTTGAACCCAACCTTATATTTCTTAATTTGATGTGAATTTTAACAAATTTACCGTTAGATTACATTATCTTCCTATATTTTTCATGCTTAAAAAATTTCAAGGTGATCAAAGATTAATAGTCATGTCATCAATCAATTGTTTAAATTCAAATTTTCGTAGTTTAAAATAACGCATAAAAGATGAGTTTAAAGTTCAAAGGGTAAATTACATCCGATTGGCAAGAAAATTGTCATGCATGTTAAAAACATATATAAAATGTGATCTAACGGTTGGATTTTCAAAATATGAATTTAAAAATAAGTTACTGGTTGGTGTGACATTTTTTAGAGTTACATCAAGTGTAACTTGAACCTAACCTTATATTTCTTAATTTGATGTGAATTTTGACAAATCTACCATTATATTACATTATCTTCATATATTTTTCATGCTTACAAAATTTCAAGGTGATCAAAGATTAATAGTCATGTCATCGATCAATTGTTTAAATTCAAGCTTTTGTAGTTTAAAATAACGCATAAAAGTTGAGTTTAAAGATCAAATGGTAAATTACATCCGATTTGTATGAAAATTGGCATGCATTTTAAGAACATATGGACAATGTGATCCAACGGTTGGATTTTCAAAATATGAATTAAACAATAAGTTATTGGTTGGTGTAAAATTTTTTAGAGTTACATCAAGTGTAACTTGAACCCAACCCTATATTTCTTAATTCAATGTGAATTTTGACAAATCTTCCATTAGATTACATTATCTTCAATGTGAATTTCTATATTTTTTATTATTTTTTTTAATTTTTATTTTTCGTGAGTCTTTCTTTTTTATTTTTCTTTGTATTGAAACTTAAAGTGAGTCCCTTTTTTATATATTAAAAAAATCTAATGTGAGGTCTAATTAAAAAAAAAATTATAATTACTTTTTTAATCCTAATTCTAAAGTAAGTCAAATTTTCAGTTTTATATTATATATAGATAATAATAATGAACAACTGAAACGTATGTTGCCTTAGTGGTTAACACGCGTGCCATGCATATCAAGGTCCTGTCCACATTTCTAACCTCCATGACAACCCTTTCTTTTTTTTCTTTTTTTTTTTTCATTTTTAAAGTTACTATTATCAAAACTACGTCGTTTTGGTTCTATTTTAAACTAAACATAAAACTTAAAAGCCTAATTTCAATACAATACCCAGCTACCTCAAAACATTTCAACCCAAGCATTTAAGTCAAAAAAAAAAAAAAAAAAAAACCAAGCTGGACTAAAAAAACCCAAAGCAAAAAAACCGTCGCCGATAAGCTCCGTTGAGCCAACTGTCGCCGATGAAGCTCAATGGTGACACTTAGGCGAGCTAAATCGTCGCCGTTGAGCTTCATCGGCGAGCTAAAGCTCAATGGTGACGCTCAGCTCGCTGATCGCGACGCTTGACTTGCCGTTGAGCTTCATTGGCGAGCTGAAGCTCAACGGCGACGCTCAGCTCGCCGATCGCGACGCTCAGCTCGTCGTTGAGCTTCATCGGCGAGCTGAAGCTTAACACGACACTCAGCTCACCGATCGCGACACTAAAGCGTCACTGTTAAGCTTCATCGGCGAGCTGAAGCTCAACAACGACGCTTCAGCGTCGTGATCGTTGAGCTGAAGCGTCGTCGATGAAGCTCAACTCGCCGGTGATGTTCAGTTTGCGACGCTTCATCCTTTAGTCCGCGACGCTTCCGATGACCCTTCGCCTTCCACCCAGCCGGCAACCCTTTGCCTCCCACCCAGCTGGCAACCCTTCGCCTCCCCCAAACGTGTAATGGGTATTTTTTTTTTCCCTTTTGAGTTAATTTTTTTATTAATTTTTGTTTAATGATTCTAGTTCCTTTGGGAATTTTTGTTTAATGATTCTAAATGCTTGATGTTAATTTTTTTGTTTAATGATTCTAGTTCCTTAACATAAATTGGGGTATTTTTTTGTGTTTTCATTCATTTAATGGAAATGGGTTTTTCTTTTCTGGTCTCTAATCCTTTTATGTTGTCCAAATTTATCTGCTTGATGTTTGATAAAATGCCTTAGAGAGTTGAGTTTGTTACATGTTGTGCTATATAGTTGATTAATTGAGTTTATGTTAAATTGTCAGGTCCAACATGGTTTAAAATTTATATTTGTGTAGTACCCTTTGAAAATTTTGTTAGAATGGAGAGAATTGTTTGGTTGTCATTTTGCAAGAAAAAAATAAAAATGGGTATTGGAGTTTATTGACAACTTATACTTGTTTTCTTGGTAATGGTTTTTGTTAGTTTTAGAACCAGTCATGTATATGAAAATCTAATCTAAGTATTTCAAACTCATTTTTAGATTAAAAAAAGATAAAATAGAAGCAAGCTCCAGCACTACTCTACTATTTTTACAAAGTTCTTCATAGTCTCATAGTTGATGGTTAAACTCATTGTGTAATGTGTACCTCTTTGAGATGCTAACATATATTTATATGCTTTTTAAATATCTTAGTTTTAAAAAACATAAAATTAGCAAACAAGAAATTAAAAATTTTAGGCACTAATTTTATCTATTGGGTATGCACTAATTTTTTTTTTTTAATAAAAAAAAGCTTAGTTATTAAAAGGAATTTTCAAAGTAACAATGGACTGCTTATATGATAATGAAGGCATCCCAAAAGCTGCAAAAGTGAATCATACACTACACTAGTCCATTAGAAGTGCAGCATAAATGGATGCTAATTAGCCTCGCTTTCTATAGAAAGTATTTCAGTACTTGACAAAGGTCACTTACACCTCATACTAAAAAGTCCTTACAATGTCAAAACCGGCCTTCATATACCCAAAAATAATAATTTCCGAAAGGAAAGTACTTTAGCGGTTGAGGCGATCCTCAATAAGTTCAATTCCTAACTCCACAATTTTAACAATTTATCCAATTTATGTTGTAGCTACTGTCAATTTGTACTCTCTGTATAACCTCTTACACATAAGTATTACCAAATTTTTCATCAAAGGTCCTAGGAGAGCATCATAATCAGTTGCAAGTAACTGAATACTGCTAACTACTAAAATTCCCTCGGGGCAGACAATGATCAAAACCCAATTAAATAGTATATTTAAGAGAATCAATTCTAGCATTTGTTTTTGTTTGTTTGTTTTTTTTTTTTTTTTTTGGATTTTAGCTGCTAGTTGGTTAGAGATCTCGTGGATCATATTGTGAAATTTTGTCATGGGGTGCAAAAATGTCTAGCTTGCCCCTTGGTGTTGATCTATTTTTTGGTGATGTGTTGAGTAGGAAAGGTAAGGTAAGACTTTTGCGAATTACGTGGATATTCTTATTCTAGTTTTTTTTTTCTTGTGTATTTCTGTGAAATACAAACGGTGGACGCTTCTTTGTTTGTGTGTTTGTGTGTTTATGTGTTAGTGTATTTGTGTGTTTTGGAAGAGAGAGAGAATTGTTCCTCGAAAGGCACTATAAGGAGACTCTAGTTGCCTGTTGAATGTGCATTTTTGCCTTGTCAGTGGAGATTCCATTGGTCTTAATTCATTATTTATATTTTATGATGAATATGGATTTTTATGAAAAGGAAAGACATTGTTTGATAGTACCTTTTTTTTGGCCTTAGCATGTTCTTAATTTGCTATTTTCAATGGCTTTAATACCTTCAATTCGTAGTTTGTGGATTAAATTACAATAAAATATCACCAATTGATCTGTATCTCCTAATTTAAGACAAATGATCTGGACAATCTTAAAACATATTCTATCTTTGTTCACATGGAAGATTTAAAATATCACCATTTTTCTATACTTGCAGCCATTAATGGGTTCTGTGAAATTATAGATTAAATTATTCAATAAACTAATATTTTCCTATTTTGTTCAGTTGGTTTCAATGTCAATTCTCGTAACTTCCAACAGGCTATGCATTTGACCAAGATAAAATGAGGCCAGATTTCTATACAGAGGTGTAAATTGGCTTGTGTTTTGATGTTAATTCGCTGAATCTCGTGGATCATGTTAATCAAAAGGTTCAATTTCCAGTTCAATTCTAGCTTTTTTTTTTTGGTATTAGTTTTGGCATAGTACTTAAAAGCCCATGGAGACAAAGTCCTAGTAGAGTTAGGCTTAATTTTCAATAAATATTGATTTACACTTCCAACTAATAGAACACAAGTTTTATGAGAGATTTTTTAACAACTATGTTGTTGAGGTTTGTGTGATATCAATACAATTCTTTTCCCTGAGTTGTGATGCTGGGGATACTTAAGTGTGATACTTAGGAAGCTGGTGTAAGATTAATATATATCTTTTTCTTATAATTTTCCATGAATCTCAAATTAAGGCTAGATCTAAATTTCTACCTATTCTTTCTCTTAAATGCAAATCTTTAAACTCCCGAAAGAAAATTGCTCCTTAATGACCACAAGAAGCAAAAGCACCAGTTGAAATAAGAGTACAACCAAGGAAATTTCTTCTTTCAACCTCAGGAACAGCTGCTTACTATATACATATCCCTAAACTCCTATTTTGTGTATTATTTTCAAATACAAAAACTGAAAATTTAAACGTTTTTATAGATGTCATATCTTATAATTTTGCATGCATGGTAGGTATAAGGATAAAATGTAATCTAGTGGTGGATTTGTCAAAAGACACATCCCATAAAAAATTATAGTGGTGTAACATGACCAAATGTTACATTAGGTATAACTTGAACCCAACCCATATGTATTATTTTTATTATCTTGGTTATACTTTCATATCAAGCTATGTTGTTGGCTTCCCTTCTTAATTTTATCTTTATTCATCCTCATTGGCATAAATTCATGGATACACATAATTAGAGTGATTTAAAAAAAAAAAAAAAAAAAAAAACTTTCCATGGAACATTTTGTTGAAGGTAATTTTAGGATTTTAATCGTTATTATTACAATTTTAAATTATTCATTGATTTCCTTATAAATTTAATACGTGGTTGTATCATTTGAAGATATAGATGAGGTATGTGCTCTCTTGCTCTTCACACACTTGACCACCTTGTTGAATGATATGTAATGCTGAGTTATGGATTTTTTATTTTTATTTTTTTTTATGAAGATACGAAGGAGTCAGCATGCATTCATTAATCCTGCTATTACAATTATACTTTGCATGGGTTCTGGTGGACATGGTGTACCTCCTTTGGGAAGTCTTGATGGTTAGTAATTGTTTTTGAATGCCTGGAGGGCTTTTTATTATATATCTTTCTTGAAGTTAGGATGTACAAATCCTGTGCTTGACATGAAAGTAGCTTTTTGTGATAACTTTTCTTTTTCGTTCGAAAGGCATGATTATGTTTTTATAATGATGCAGTGGGTTTAGATATATCGTGCAAGTAGTATCAAACTAAAATATGGTGCTAGAATGGAGGATTTTTTTTGCAAGTGTTTTTTTTTTTATAGGTTTTTTTTTTTTTTTTTTGGCAAGTGTTGGAAGATATTTTTAAACACTTTGGATCTTTGATTATAGTATTAGCTTAATTTAAGCGGTTGTTTTATTCAAAAGATCACATCTTTTTTTTGTTAATCTTATGATGATAGTTATAGACAATGTTATGTATTTGATAATATGTTTCTATGTTAATATAATGTTAGTTTAGAGACATTTGTGATAATGTCTTAGTGAAGCGAAAATTATTACAGGTTATTTGTAATAGAAATGTGATTTTAGAACCGAGGAGGAAAAAAAAAATATATATATATATATATATATATTTATATATATTAACCTATAGCGGTGGGCAAAAACCGCCGCTAAAGGACTAAGATTATGAAATAATTGAAGACCTAAAGTGGCATTTATTGCCTGCCACTAAAGCTTCAAACATATAGCGGTGGGCGAAACCGCCGCTAAAAGGTACATAGGGTATGTTGTTCATGAAGCCCTATAGCGGTGGGCTTATCCTGCCACTAAAGGCCACTTGACTCAAATGGCAACCTCATATGGCGGCGGTTTTTAGCCCGCCGCAATAGACCAAAAGCGCTGCTAAATTGCAGAGGCGCTTTTCGCGACCGCCACAATTGACCTATAGTGGCACTGCAACACTGGCGGGACGGCCCGTTGCTATAGGTCAAATGTACCTTTAGTGGCGCTTTTTTGGGCTTTAGTGGCGCTTTTGGCCTGCCGTAATAGCCCAGTTTTCTTGTAGTTAATTAATTAAGCTTGTGGGTTCCAGTTAGCTCAACTGATAAAGTCTCTGATGGTTGAATAAGAGATCTGAGGTTCAATCCCCGCCTACACCAAAAGCTGATTGGTGTCTTGGTCTGATGACAAAGAGCTATCATCAGAAGCAGACGTCATAGGTTGATACTCTCTCAAAAAAAAATTTAATTAAGCTTGGATTATCTTAACTTTCATATTACCATTTAAGTTCAAATTAATTAGATTTTAATTGAGTTATTAAAATTTGAAATGAGTTGAAACCCAAATTAGTCATATGATTAAGTTGTAGATATACTAACCAAACCAATCAATAAGTATGACAATTGACAAGTTCTACAAGCTACGATGCTTAATCTTTCATTAATATTATAAGTTTTATATATTAAATAACATTTGAGTGGATGCATGTGAAGGAATTTTTGGAAGTTATGTGGGGAGCTTGTGAAGTAAATACATGACGGAGTTTTTTGATGTTATGTAATAAATATAATGAAGGTTATGGCATGGAGGCTATATAAAGCTACACATTCGTAAAATTTTATGCTCTAAGACGACCTTGAAATTGTCTAGGGGCACCGCAATGAAATTAGTCATTGAAAGAAGTCAAATAAAAGATGTGAAGAGCTCTCTTTCTCTTCGTTCTCTCTCATTTTGTGTGTTTTGTGAACGTGAATCTCTTTCATTGAGTAATGTGTGAGTGTGTAAAGAACCACCAACTTCCAGCAAAAATTAGAATTAGAAGTGACTAACTAATCTAAGAATCAAGCATATCAGCGAATTAAGCGGCTATGGTCATATGGTCTAATTATGGTACTTTCACCCTCATCTATAGTACTGATGAGAAGTGATTATGTTATTAGGTAGCATTTATTTTTACTCACTATTAACTGTTGCCCATAAAACATGATATTGTTTTTGCAGGAAAAGACGAAATCTCACCGGCAATTATTATCGCCATTGTTGTTACATTTGCTGCCTCTGTGTTGATAGTTATTCTGGCCTACTGTCTCCTGCGGAGGAGAGCAAAAAAGAAGTCCAAAGCTATAAATGAAGAGAGTCCCAAGCAATCTGATGGTCTCCTTAATTATCATGGTATGCAAGTGATTTTGTGTTAAGCCGCACGTGAAGAACTACATAAATTAGAAATAGTAAATTCCTCTCTATTTGTAGGTTAAACTTCTAGGATGGTTGGTAATTTGTCAGAAATTGAAAAAGAATATATTGATTATCTAAAAACTCTCACCTCATCATATCTACAAACATTGCTCTTTGTAATGTAATCTCTTACAATTATTTATTTTTGGATGTCTAGCTGCAAATGAAATAACAACGGTAGAATCCCTGCAATTTGATTTTGGGACAAATGAAGCCGCCACAAACAAATTCTCAGATGACAACAAGATCAGTGAAGGTGGATTTGGAAAAGTTTACAAGGTATATATAATTGAAATTCATTTCTTGCGTTTTTTTTAGTACTCGAAATAAGCATACACAGAGAATTTTAATTGGGATTTAAATCCATTAGTGATTAACAATGCAAAAATGATGAATTTAAACAATTAACCACACAATATTGAGAAGTAAAAAAAAATACTGAAGAATAATCTTTTGAATGGAAACACCACTACTGTCAACTTACAAAACCTTTGCCTTGCCTATACAACCTTTACAAACTCCTAGTTTTCCTTCCAACTATGATAGTCCCACACCGACTTACTTGGTCCTTAATTTGTCTATTTGGAGGTTATTTCATTCAGGGTGTGCTGCTTGAAGGGAAGAAAGTAGCAGTTAAAAGGCTCTCAACGAAGTCATTACAAGGCTTAGAGGAATTCAAAAATGAGGTCATACTTATTGCAAAACTTCAGCACAGAAATCTTGTGAGGTTATTGGGATGGGAAATAGAGGGAGAGGAAATGTTGCTTGTGTATGAGTTCATGCCCAACAAAAGCCTTGATAGTTTTATTTTTGGTTTGTTTCTTCCTACCTTTTGTTTCATAAGCTTGATAATATTTTGGATTGCTTGCAGATCGATTTATAACGTTCACATTTACACATGATGTCATAACTTAACATTAATATTGAATTTCAGATTCAGAAAGGTTACTTGATTGGAAGACTAGCTATACGATTATTAGTGGGATTGCCAGAGGACTTCAATATCTTCACGAGGACTCCCGTCTTAAAATCATTCACAGGGACTTGAAACCTAGCAATGTGTTGTTGGACCATGATATGGTTGCCAAAATATCAGATTTTGGAGTGGCGAGGATCTTTAGCGAAAACCAGAATATTGCTAACACCAAAAGAGTTGTAGGAACATAGTAAGCCACTTCTTCCTATATCATTCTCTTCTTTTTGGTTTTAGTAATAATAATAATAATAATAATAATGTTTGTATACAAAAAGCGGGTACAAGGCTCCAGAATATGCAATGGAAGGAGTATTCTCTGTGAAGTCAGATGTCTTCAGTTTTGGTGTAATCTTGCTTGAGATTATTAGTGGGAAAAAGAAGAGTGGTTTCTACCTTGCATATGTATATTAACTTTTGTCCACTTGAATTAGAATTAGATAAAGTGAAAATGAGATAGCATATATGAAATATAACTCCATTTGCAATCTAAATTGATAGGCATGGAGACTTTGGTGTGAAGGAAAAGTGTTGGAGTTTGTGGACAACTCCTTGATGGAATCATGTTGGACATCAGAAATTGTAAGGTGCATACATATTGGGCTTTTGTGTGTGCAGGAAAATCCACAAGACAGACCCACCATATCGGTTGTGGTAGTTCTGCTGGGAAGTGAATCAATAGTGCTTCCTCAACCAAAGCACCCTGCATTCTCTCTGGATAGATTCGTTCAGATTGATGAATTCTCTGTAAATGAGCTTAGCTTTTCTAGTATTGTACCACAATGAACGCATACAACTATATAAGATAGCCAATGGGTCTTGCTTGAAGGTGAAATTAATATTGTAGGCTAAATATCTACAAAATATTAATAGGATACGTATTGGGAAGGAAGGTCCATTTAATTGAGAAAATGATTGTGCTGTACAAAGTTATTAGATAGGATTGTATGTTGTGAAAAAAAGAATTTCACTTGTGGGATTCAATTAGCTCAAAAGAAAATTCAATTGTAATAAATAAATGATATTTTGGGTGGAATTTCTTTTGTAGCTAAATAGCAAAAATGACATCCACCACCCCCCCCCCCCCCCCTCTTCAAACCATGTTATCCTAATCCCACCCCTATCACTGGAACAATCTTCGGTGCCAAAAATGAGTTTAAGACTTAATTTTGTTTTGATAAACATGAGTTAAGACTTAAAAGACGGTCTATGCTTCAAGTTTGATATACGTAGGCCCTTGATCTTTCAGTCATATCTCATGGGTGTGCCTACAGGATGACTTGGACAGTCCAGAATTAGGATTCAATCAATACTCCACCAGAAGAAACGAATCTTTTTATTTTTATTTTTTACTTTTTAGAGTGCACTAAATCCATTACGATAATGATATATGACAAAAAAATAGACACATGACACAATCATATCTACTCCCTCATGGTTAGCCACGTTGTAATGACTAAGCTTATCAAACTAACCTCCAATGAGAGGTAGCAAACTTGCTTCTATCCCAATTGACACCTATATCATTCTCTTCAGTTTTGTGTAGCCTCCTTCTCAAATTTAAAACAAAACAAAATAAAAAATCATGAGTGCTATTTTCTTTCATCAAATCCCAAATCCCATATAGGAATTACATATTTAAACATACAATTATCATTTATATTTTTGTTTGCATATAATTAAATTTTCTTTTATCTTTTGCTTCACTCTGGTTCAATTGTTGCGAACAAAAGTCAATTTGTATAAGAATGTTATATACTTATATACCAAATCAATTGTTTTTTATATAAATCCAATAAAAAGAATCATAAAAATTTAATTTTACATCAATAATTAGAGCACCGTTTACAAATAATTAATACGTGAAAAATAAAGGTATTTACACTAATAATACACAGCTTAATTACATAGCACAAATTTAGACTCCTACATGTTGGCTCATATATCACACACACATTATGTCACTAAAAGGATTTAAGAAATATAAATTTTTAAGATTAATATAATTAAAAAATGGACATGTTACTTTAATAAATTTTAAAATTTTTTATTATTTCAACTAATTTAAGCCCACAATTATTTTTAATATATTTTTATTGCATGCGTTACTTTTTTTTTTTTTTTTTTTAAAAATACCTTTTGATGGTTTTGGGCCAAATCAACTAAACATGAAAAGTAGGTTCCAGCTAACTTAACTAGTAAAGTTTCTGATGGTTGAATAAAAGATCTGAGGTTCAATCTCCGCCTACATCAAAAATTGATTGGTGTGTTGGTCTAATGATAAAGAGCTATCATCAAGAGCAAATGTCATAGGTTGAAACTCTTTCTAAAAAAAAAAAAATAAAAAAAATCATATATGAGATGGAACACACATACATATATGAGATGGAAGGCTAAATGAAAATAATTCACATTCCTTCTTAAATTATAGGTGAACTATATTATTGATCCTTAAAGTTTACCTAGTGAATACTTTTAGTCCCTCAAGTTTAAAATGACTGCTATTGGTCCCCAACATTTAAAAATTGAGCAATATTATTTCCTCTGTTAACTTTGTTAGTAATTTTCTAGTGACGTAAAAATTTTTTATTGTTAAAAAGGGAAAATTTCATTAACATACTCTGTGATTTTGACTAATGTCAACCAAATCCAAAAATTTTCAAAACTAGCTGATGATGCTAGTTATCGAGATCATCAGTCGGAATACTCATCCAGAGTGGTTTCGTCCTATGCTAGCCCTGTACTGTAGAAATAAATGGTGGAAGGATGAAATGTGGTCACCGATGTGGCGCCTGCCACAAAGCCTTTGATGCCAAAGTCAGAAAAACTGAAATAAAAGTAAAAACAATAAGTTGCAAATACTGAGGAATGGAATTTTTCTTATCTCTCCTTGTTGAGTCGCGAGTGGGCATTTATATAGGTGTGTTCTTCCTCCTTCTAGCTGTTGGTGTCTTCTTAATGGTGGTATTATTTCTATAGCGTTATTGTTGGGTTTTAAATGGAAAGATACACCCTCAATGGTATGGAGGCTCATTATTGACATTGTAACGCCTTGTCATTGATGACGGGCTGATGGGCTTGTCCTCGCTAGGTGGTTTATCCAGAGCTGGGCTAATCCCGGGGTCATTCTAGTTTATCGTTCTTCGTCCATACTTGGACGAACATATATGCATATATTTGGGTTTATCAACTGCCCCCCCCCCCCCATTCCAAGGTCGTCCGTGTTTTTAGACGAACTTAGGAATACGATGAGTTCTTCCTTTTTCTTTTCTTTTTGAAATGGTTGGGGCGCTTGGAATCCTATTCCTAGCATTAATTGCACTATGGCGGTGTGGCAGGCATTGTGGCCACATGTCCTTCTCCGATTTAGTGGGAAAGTCTTATTTCCGGTGAGGGCCTTTTCAGTTTTCCCGCATTTTTCAAGGCAGAACCTTTTTAACCCTTTGCTTTTCTTTTCTTTCTGCTTCTTCATTCTTCCTCTGTGTTTGGTTTCTCTGTCACTTAGCCTTTTTCTCCGATTTTCTACGTTTTGAACTTTCCGAGCTCATAGCAATGCACCTTGTTCTCAGTTTTCTTCCTTATTTCCAAGTACGCCTTTTTCCTTTTTGGTTTATTTGTGATCTGCACTCCTACTTCCCTTTTTAAGTTGCATATTTTTCCTTAATGGTTGATCACTCTAACATTAGGCGCGCTTCTCCCTCGATTGCCTTTCTTTTTGCTCGCCTAGGGGGGTTGTTAGATTCTTCTAGTGATCCATTAGGTGTACCTCCTTTTTCTTCTAGTGACCAATACCCATGGATTAGGGATTTTGTTGTGGGCCCAGGTGGTCTTGATTTAGCATTAGGCAATTTATACCCATTGTTGCACAAGTCTTTATCTTGGTTCGAATCTGTCCATGGGGACCTTAGGAGGGAAAACATGGAGTCCGTGGTGAGATCAAGCAGTCCGGAGAGGGGCTCGTCTTCTAAAGTGGGCGTGGATGGGGCTGGAACGGATACAGCCACTTCCATGCCTGTTTCTGAACCTTCGTCCTCCAATCCTCCTATTCCTTCTGCTCCTCGTTCTTTTCATGCCCTCAAGGAGAAATGTACCTTGAAAGCCGAAGTTCTTGACAAGTTTAGAGATAGATTCCAATTCCTTAACAAGAAAAAGGCTCGTCTTCCCAGGAAGGGTGAGAAGGCTTGTGCCTTTGCCCATGGTGAAGTCTGCTTTTATGAAGCGGCATTCTTGTGTGGTCTCAGATTCCTCGTCCATCCATTCATTATGGAGCTCATTAATCACTTGAATATCGCCCAGGGCAGCTTATGCCAAATTCCTGGAGGATCGTCATAAGCTGTATGGTGATCTGGACGACCATAGCAGATGGGGACATGATTACACTCAACGAGTTTGTCCGTCTCTATTGTCTAAAAAAGTCTAAGGAGTTCGGATATTATGAACTCATTCCTTGGGATAGGAAGTCTCGTCTTGTCGCCGACCTTCCTTCTTCATTCCGATATTAAAAATCTAGATATTTCTTCATGTCTGGTGATGGTTGGGAGACCTTTTCTTACGACTTTTGGGGGGAGGTCCCTAGGTTGCTACGCCAATGGGAGACCCCTCGTCTTGGTGCATTCGTCTTTATGTTTCTTCCTTTTTTTATGGTCCCGTCTCTGTTGTTCGCCCTTTTGACCTTGTTTAACCTTTTATCTTGCAGTGGGAGAGCGTCCAGAACTCGAAGGAAAATTCGAGGAAAGGGTCCAGGAAGCCGCGAGGTACGCGGCACAATAGAGGACTTTGACAAGCTTGTTGACCTGCGCACACTAGCTCGTCATTGTTTGGGGCCAAAGCCTTCACTTTACGTTCTTCGCGTGATTAATCGTGAAGAAAAAAGTGAGTAATCTTTATATGCCTAATCGTTTTTTTTTTTTTTTTTATAGAGATTATGACCAAGTTTAACAAAGATCTGTACGCCAAGATGAAGGCAAAGAAAAACAAGCCTCTTTCTAATATTGGTCAGAGAAGGCTGAAGATAACTGATAAAGAGAGAGAAAAAGAGAAGGAGTCAGCGGAGAGAGGTTCGTCCACCCTAACACTAGATGAAGGACGAGCTACTTCTCCTACAATTTCTATTGAGGAGGTTGACCTTCCTACAAAAAAGCGAAAGACAGGGGAGAAAGGAAAGGAGAAAATGTGCTCCAATGCTTGGACGGATGCTGGAGCGGCCATGGCTCGTGCTAACGAGCTTTTGACTCCTGAGGAAATGAGGGAGATTTCCAGTATGCCTTCCCATGAGATAGTGAATCAGCACGTTCACAAGCTCGTGCAGGTAGCTTCTTCCTTATTCTGTTATTATTATTATTATTATTATTATTATTATTTTTGTCTACTTGCCCTAACCGTGATGAAACCTTTTGTCAGGTTTTGGGAGAGACGATGCATATCACTTCCCAATATTTGGCAAATGAGGAGAAGGCCGTCATGGCCAACTCCAAAGTTGAGATGCTAGAGGCCGAGGCTTCAGGACTACGAAAGGACCTGATTGCTGCCATGGATGTTAACAATACTTCTAAGGAGCAGATCAAAAGTTTAACAGAGTAGCTGGAATCGGAGAAACTACTGGTGAAGCAAAAGGACGAGCTTATTGCTTCGTCTGGTCAAAGGATGAAGGCTGCTGTAGCTAAGGCCGTCCATGCATTTTAGACTACCGAAGAATATAACGCCATCCTATTTCAATGGTATTTTAAGGCATTCAAGTTGCTAAGGAGGTACCTGATTAAGCACAGCCCTGGGACGGATTTGGAAAAGCTTGATTTCGAGGCTATAAACAAGGAAATCGAGGCGGACGAAGCTATATAGGCTACAACCTCAACTGGAAAGGTCCTGGAGACCGGCAAGGACGATGGCGACGCTCCCCAAGCTTAATTCTATCGCCTTATATATATATATATATATTTTTTTTTTTTTTTTTTAAATGCCCTATCTGTTTTAGGGTTCTTGGACTTCTCATGTTTGTATGCCTTACCTATTTGGGGGCTTTTTGAACAATTTGTTGCTTTATATTTCTATGCATTTCACTTTCCCTTATATGTGTCTATGCGTTTTACTTGATTCTGTTTACATAGACGTATTGAAAGTGTGTTAAAGTATACTTATACTTTGAAAAAAATTTGAAAAAGTGAGAAAATACAGGAAAAAAAAATGAGGTTTTAAAAAAATGTACATAAAAGTTAAAAGCTAAAAGTTAAAAGTTAAAAGTTAAAATTGATGTCAGCCAACCACACCCTAAGAGAGAAATTGCACCAAGATAAGAAACTTTTAGAATTGAGTAGTTCATGGCTAGAAAGTAGAGTAATGGTAAGTGGAAATTACTAGAAAGTTGAATGAGAGCTTCAAAAACAAAGACAAAAAAAGAATGAAAGAAAGAAAGAAAAGGAAGAAGCATTGATTGGCCAATAGCTAGGGCTTGTTTGGTTTAAGTGATTTTCATTAATCATCACTCAATCCTCATCATTCATAACTCACTTTTCGTGAGCCCCACATCAACTCTATTTGTTTGGCTTGATTTCTTTTCTTAGTTTTCATCACTCATAACTCAAAAAAAAAAAAAAAAAAGAGTTAAGAGTGATGAGAATTGAGAACAAATTTTGTGTGTTTTCATATTTCAGGGCCCATTTGGATGGAGGGAAGAAGGAGGGAGAGTGGAGAAGAGTAGAGTAGAGTAGAGTTAGTTAAAATTAAGTTAATTTTGAACTAAATTTACTCTACTCTATTTTACTCTCCCTCCTTCCCCTCAATCCAAACAGACCCTCAAGTTATGGCTTAAATGACATTTTGGCATGGTTTTAAAAACCAGATTAGAGGCAAAACCAAATTTTCTTCTGGTTCCCAGTTTAACTCGATTTTTTATTAGTTTTTGACTGGTTATTGGGGTTTTTTCAAACCAAATTGTGGTTGATTCTAGGTTCAATCAGTCGAACCGCCCAGTCTGATCCGGTTTTTAAAACCATGCATTTTGGTAAATACACAAAGATAATAAGACCCATTTAAAGCATTGTCACATCAATTATCTTTCTTTTCTTCCTTTTCCCTTTCTTTCTTGATTCTACTTTAGTCACGTTCTCTCTTGTAGACATGGCAAAACGGGTCAGAATTTTCTAACCCGACCCATTTGACCCCTGACCCGACCCGTTTTGTCACGTCTACCAACGTTGAGTAGATTGAGATCGAGATGTAATTCTTATAAAATATTTACTTATTCTTTTTTACTTAATATATTATGTACTCCATTATAGTTGCATCAAATTTGGGTATTAAATGTTTAGTAGTAATTGGTAACAGTATCACCAGTGAGAATTTAATCACAGTTAAGGAATTCATAAACAATTGACAGATTGCATTTATTTAAAAAAAAAAAAAACTTTTTTGAAAAATGTGGGTCAACTCAACCCAGCTATACCCACAAACTCAATTGACCCAATCCGAACTTGAACCCAAACTGACGTGCCCGCTTTGCCATGCCTACTCTCTTGAGAGGATTCTACTACGGTCACGTTCTCTCTTGAAAGGGATATGAACAGTGGGAGGTCTTGAGTGTGTGGTGGAGGGGGGGATAATCTCCTTGGGAACCAGATCATTAACACTATGTTTGGTTGGAGGGATTATAGGGAGGATGGAAAACAATGGGTGGAAAATGGTGTGGAAAACAGTGTTTTCCACTGTTTGGGAACCGAAGGAAAAAAGAGAGGACGGAAAACTCAGAAGAAAATTTTCCTCCGGGCCCACCAATTTTTTTCCTCCCAAATCGGGAGGAAAACTGTGGAGAGAAAACGTTCTCACTATGCAATTACTGGACTGCCCTCTCCCAATGTCTGCAAATTCATCAACAACACACCCATATTCATCAACAGTACATCCATGTCAAACCCAGAAAATCAACAGCACACCCATATTCATCAAACCCATATAAAAATTCATCAAACCCATATACAACTTCATATAAATAATCAATCCGAAAATTGAAAAAAGAAGAAGGAGAAGAAAAAGAAAGAAAGAAAGAAAAAGATGCTGAAGAAGATGCCAAAATCACCATTTTCTCCACCCAAAAATTTTGCTTTCTCTGCCCAAAATAATCATCTATAATAAAAGCATAAAACTCAAATTGTAATAGAAGAAGAGGAAAGAAAAAGATTCTCAAAAACCCAAAAAAAAAAAAAAAAAAAGAAAGAAAGAAGGAGAAGAAAGAGAGGCCGAGAATTGATAGAGATAAGAAGAGAGTGTAATGAATCAGAAAAAAGAAGGAGGGGTTAGGTGGGGGGTAGGTGGGAAATAATAAAAAAAGAGAAAATAAATATTATTTTAATAAAAAATGTGTGTATAATAGACAAATTGATGTGGGTGTTTTGTAAAAATGATGGTGTAAAATAGAACAAGTAAGTTTTACATTATAATAATAAAAATAATAACATAAATTTATAAATATAATGTGGTAAATTTTATATTATTTAATAAGTATAAACAAATATATTTCTTACCTATTATATAATAAGGGTATAATAGTCAATTTATATAAATTATATTTTTCATCATTCTTTTTTTCTCTCCAACCAAATAAAAGAGTTTTCCACCCTCCCACTTTTCCACCCCTCCAACCAAACACACAAGAGGGAAAACTAAATATTTTCCATCCTCTCACTTTTCCATCTTCCTACAATTTTCTATCCTTCCACTTTTCCACTCCTCCTACCAAACGGACCCTAAAGAAAAGGTATTGACCCACACACCGCTCTCTTTTTTTTAGCTCCCTTTTTTCTTTTTTCTTTTCATTTTCTCTTTTTCTTTTTTCTTTTTTCTTTTGTTTTTTTTTGTTTTTGTTTGGAGTACTAACATCTTTCTGTGGAATTTCTGGTTTCTACCCAGTTTTTACTTGCAATAAAATGTTTTATTAACAAAACCTTATACATGGAAATGACACCAGAGACTCCTGAGTCTGAGCAGTAAGAGCACGAGAAATATGGGAATCCCTTCTTCCAGTGTCTCGATGCACCTAGTGCTTCTTTCCATACTCACCTCCCTATGCCTTACGAGTAAAGCAGCCCAATACCGCTACCATTTCTGTTCAAACCAAATCACTTTCTCCCCCAATAGCACCTACCGGTCTAATCTCAGCCACCTCCTCTCTTTCCTTTCCGCAAATTCCACCACTGAAACCGGTTTCTACAACACCACAGCGGGTCAAACTCAAACACCAGAGAACACAGTTTACGGCCTCTTCCTCTGCCGTGGTGACGTCACCACCAATGAGTGCCGAGACTGCGTGTCAACCGCAACCAAAGAGATTGTTCAGCTGTACTGCCCAGATAAAAAAATGGGTGTGATATGGTATGATGAATGTGTGTTACGCTACTCAAATCGATCCTTCTTCTCCGTCATGGAAGACAAGCCGAGAACGGTTCTGTGGAACTTGTTGGATATAACAGAGAGAGATCGCTTCCTTCAGCTAGTGGAAAAAGCATTCAGTGACTTGGTGCCAGCGGCCGCAAATGCTTTGTCCGGTGCTAAAAAGTTCGCTACCAAAGAAACCAAATTTACCGAATCGCAAACGCTATACAGCCTTGTGGAGTGTACCCCTGACCTATCCAGCTTTGGTTGCAATAGGTGTCTTCAGGGAGCCATAGCTAAGTTGTGTAAATCTTATGATGGAAAGAGAGGGGGGCGAGTTCTCTCTCCCAGTTGTAACATTAGATATGAAGTTTACGCGTTTTACCATGTACAAGCTCAAGCTGATGCCCCACAACCAAAAGGTACATATCCTATCAAGATCATGTTTATTTGAGAGGATCCATTTTATAATTCAAACTAAAATATTATTGATTCAAGTTTCAACCCTCATCTTTACTGATGAGACTTAATTACTTTATTAGGATTTGGGCCGCACTTCTTGTAACTGACTACTAACATTGTATATGAAATTGTTTTGACAGGAAAAGGCAAAATCTCAATGGTAATAGCTGTCGTTATTGGGGTTACAATTGCTGCGTCTGTGGTGCTAGTCATTCTTCTTTACTGTTTCCAAAGGAGGAAAGCCAGAAAGAAGTCCAATGCTACAAACGAAAAGAATTCTGGGAAATCTGACGGCCTCCTAAGTTATCATGGTATGCAAGTGGTTTTAAGTTCACATCATATATTCATGTCACACTCTCCTCGTTTTCATTAAGAATGTGTTTTAAGCCACACGTGAGGGAGTGTTAAAAACTATATAAATTCGAAATAATAAATTCCTTATTATTTGTAGGTTAAAATTCTAGTAGAATTTGGAGGAAGGTCAAGTGTTGGTTCTGCCAAGATTCCATAAGGCATGATTGGGATGACATTGTTCGTGGGCAGAAAAACAATGGAAAGGAAAATCCTTGAAATCTTAGTAAATTGGGGCTTAGTGCTGCTGTTTACCACATTTGGAGTCTGTAGAAATGCAATTATAATTCAAGGATTGATTTAAACAAAAGATTAGATTGTGGGGCTTATCAGAAAGTAAGTCAAGATTTGAATAAGGAAGGATATTAATCAGATGCTCTGCTGTAGATGGGGATTCATAGATTCTGTTCTTCATAGAGCCTCTACTTAGCTTAAGGATGCAGCCTAGGCCTCCCTTCTGGCTTTATGAAGTTGTTTGTTGTTTGGTTTGCTGGCTATCTGTTGTTGAATATTGGGTGTATTTTGTCTTGGTTGTGATTTAATTTGTTGGTTTATTCATTTTGGTATTGTAGTTCTGTTATCGTTCAGCAGGTTTGTAGGTGGTGCTGCTTTGAGTGGCTGGAGCTTAGTTGAGGTTCTTGTTGGTTTGTTGTTATTGGCATTGCTTTTTGGGAACCTTGTCTGATTTGTTGCTGGTTTGGGTCGTTTGTGGTCCTGTGTTGTTGCTGGTTCTCCAACTATTTCAATAGAGATTATCGATAAAAAAAAATAAATAAATAAAATAAAATAAAACCTTCTAGTATGGTTGGTAGTTTATCAGAAATGATGAAGATTATATTGATTACGTACAAACTCTCACCTCTATCATATATGCAAACAATGCTCTTTGTAGTGTAATCTCTGACGTTTATTTATTTTTTGATGTTTAGCAGATGCAAGTGAAATAACAAATGTAGAATCCTTGCAATTTGATTTTGAGACAATTGAAGCTGCCACAAACAAATTCTCAGATGACAACATAATTGGTGAAGGTGGATTTGGTAAAGTTTACAAGGTACGTAGAATCCATATAATCTTTATTATTTGTGTCTAGAGCATGAATTTGAGATGGAAAATTAAAGGAAATGTTGTAAACTGAGAAATAAAAGATAGTATAATTAATTCAAGATGACCAATTTCCTGAACTTGAGAGAGAAAATAGACATTTTGGGTTAATTTTATACTTATTAATTCTTATTAATGCATTCAAAAAAATCCTAAAACATAGGAACTAATCCTATCCTAAAACATAGGGATCAATTTAAATACAAGCAAATAACAATACTAATCTACTACTTATTCAAATAGAGACCTATCACCAAACCTATATTTGAATACTTCTAATGCAAATAAAAATTTATCCAGCACATTATCTCAGGTCATAACAGGAAAACCTTTCGAAAGGAAAAACCACTGCATAGAAAACCGTTGAAAACAATGTAAAAAACTAAAAAGAAGGATTACATAGTTAGAGACTTACAAAACCTTTGCCTCGTCTAGACCTATGCAACCTTTGCAAACACTCAGCTTGCCTTTTTATCATGGTAATCCCGGAACATTCAGAATTCTAATATATCGGTCTCCTCTAAACCAAAACCTTTGCCTCTTCAAGAACCTCTTGACACTTTACTCAGTGAACCTCATTGAATTTTAGCTATGTGGTTTCAACCTCACTCTTGCTTACAATGTTATTAAAATAGAAGCGGAGTAGATAAAGTTGTTTATATGATATTGCCTTAATCAATGTATTGTAAAAGCAAAGCAAGTTCAAGAACTCAATACAACGATGGTGAGGAGATTTTTCCAGTTTGCCCTTAAATGCTCTCTCTCTCTCTCTCATAAAAATGGCTAGGAGCTGTGTTTTTTTTTTTTTTTTATCAAAAATAGCAAACCTAACAATATATACATATAGCAGACCGAACAATATGTATATCAAAAACAATTTAAGTTGGCTAGGATCCTTTGTTATGTTGAATTCCAAAACTAAGTAGTGAAAAAGCTTCCAAGTGCGATTGGCTTGTACTTATTTGTTTATTAATTTTTCCTTTTTATCTCAACTTTAGGCAAATAATCTAACCTCTAGGTTTTTTTTTTGGTTGTTGTGGAAATAATTTAGCTTTTAGCTTCTTATCACACATTTAACATAAAATTTACTAAAAATTATATCTTTCGTTAAAAACTACGCAAATAAGATACCACAAATAAGCTGTTCCCAAACCCATGAATCAAAGTGGGCTAATATTATTTTTGTTCGTGCACACAAAAGGCTTCTAATGATAATCTAATGCAATCCATACCATTTAACAACTAGGTCCTAAATTTGTTGGAGATTATTTCATTCAGGGTGTGCTACTTGAAGGGAAGGAAGTAGCAGTTAAAAGGTTCTCAATGAAGTCATTGCAAGGCTTAGAGGAATTCAAAAATGAGGTCCTACTTATTGCAAAACTTCAACACAAAAATCTTGTGAGGCTATTGGGATGTGGCATAGAGGGAGAGGAAAAGCTGCTTGTATATGAGTTCATGCCTAACAAAAGTCTAGACTTTTTTATTTTTGGTTTGTTTCTTCCTACATTCTATTTTATAAGCTTGATAGTATTTTGGGTTTCTTGAAGATTTCTAGAATTTAGATTTATACATGATGTCATAACTTAACGTTAATATTGAATTTTAGATTCAAAAAGACGCTCACAACTTGATTGGAAGACTTGCAATAACATTATTAGTGGGATTGCCAGAGGACTTCTATATCTTCATGAGGACTCCCGACTTAAAATCATTCATAGGGACTTGAAGCCTAGCAATGTGTTGTTGGACCATGACATGGTTGCCAAAATATCAGATTTTGGAATGGCGAGGATCTTTTGTGAAAACCAGAATATAGCTAGCACCAAAAGAGTTGTAGGAACATAGTAAGTTGTTGCTTCTTTTATTTCTCTTCTTCTTGATTTTAAATAATAATAATAATAATAATAATGCTGGTATCCAAAAAGCGGGTACATGGCTCCAGAATATGCATTAGAAGGAGTATTCTCTGTGAAGTCCGATGTCTTTAGCTTTGGTGTAATCTTGCTTGAGATTATTAGTGGAAAAAGGAATAGTGGCTTCTACCTCACAGAACATGCCCAGACACTTCTTGCATATGTATGTTAACTTTTCTCAGCTTAAATTAGAATTATACAAAGTGAATATGGGATAGTATAAATGAAATATAACTCCGTTTGCAATCTAAATTGATAGGCATGGAGACTGTGGTGTGAAGATAAAGTTTTAGAGTTCGTGGACAACTTCTTGATGGAATCATGTTGGACATCAGAAATTGTAAGGTGCATACATATTGGACTTTTATGTGTGCAGGAAAATCCAAACGATAGACCCACCATGTCGACTGTGGTAGTTCTGCTGGGAAGTGAATTAATAGCCCTTCCTGAACCAAAACACCCTGCATTCTCTGTGGATAAATTCACTCAGATTGATGAATTCTCTGTAAATGAGCTTAGCATTTCTAACATTGTACCACGATGAATGTGTACAATTATATAAGATTGCCATTGGGTCTTGCATGTTGGTGAACTTAGTATTGTAGCTTAAATTTCTACAAAATAGGAATAGTATACGAATTGGGAAGGAAGGTCCATTCAACTGAGAAAATGATTGGCTTGTACAAAATTTTTAGATAGGATTGTGTTGTGAAAAAATGAATTTCATTTCTGGGTTTTAATTAGCGCAAATGAAAATTCAATTGAAAAAAATAAAAAAAGATTTTTTTGGAGCAATTTTCTTTTGTAGCTAAGGCGGTGTTTGTTTCAAGTGAAATTATAATTTGGAAAATATATTACACCATTGATGGTGTTTGACACCTCAGGAAATTAAAGTTTGACTAAAATTACATTAGTTTGACCATAAAATACCCCTCCCACACTCGTAAAATATTTCACTTAACAATATTACCTTCAAACCATTTCCACTCCAAAAATTCATCTCATCATTCATGCCAAGCCTAGGCTAAAGGACAGAGAGAGCTACCACCAATGAAGCTCAGATCCAATCCTCGACCCATGCCCTTGTTGTTGTGCCTACAAGCCCCTTTGCTAGTGAATGTAGTTTCTCATCTACTCCACTTTTGTCCTCTCTTTTTCACTCACTTGACCCATCCCTCTTCCTCTAATTTCATTCAGCTCCAATTTGAGCTCATCCACTCACTCTCAGTCTCACGCTCAAGTCGATGATCATGAAGATGAGGGTGAGCATAATCGCACTGCCTAGATTGCGCCACCTCAACCCATCCCCCACCCATGCCATCATTGCCCTTTTATATATATATATATATATATATATTATTTATTTATTTATTGTAAAATAACATTTGTTCTTGGGCTTTGGAGGATCAGTGGTTGGAGTGATTTGTGACTTTCAATGGTAGTGGGGCTAAGGGTGAGTTTAAGAATTGATGGTGGCTAATTGGGGGTGGTGGATCGGTGGCTAGGGTGGTTTGTGGGATTCAATAGTGGTGAGTTATGGGTTTTGGTAGATGGGTTTTGATATTGATTTTGAGATTAATGGGTTTTGATTTGGATTAGGATATTTCAGGTTAATTGGGACAAAATAAACAATAGAGTTGGATGTTTAGGCCCAGTATATCTTTCAGTCATATCCCATGGGTGGGCTACAGGATGACTTGGACAGCCAAGAATTTGGATTCAATCAATACTCAGGGCTGTTACCCACACGAAGAAATATATCTTTTTTTTTTTTTTTTGGGAGGAGGGGGGGACTAGACCTGTCGCGAC
This sequence comes from Quercus rubra, assembly GCA_035136125.1. Classification (NCBI taxonomy): domain Eukaryota; kingdom Viridiplantae; phylum Streptophyta; class Magnoliopsida; order Fagales; family Fagaceae; genus Quercus; species Quercus rubra. The sequence continues at coordinate 10,321,554 of CM068734.1, read as the reverse complement.
AATGACATATAAAAAAAATGAACACGTGTCATGATCACAATAGGTTTAGTGCACCCATGTTAAGTCCCTCATAATGTTTGCCATGTTGTAATCATTAAGCTTATCAAACTAACCTCCAATGAAAGGGTAGCCAACTTGCTTCTAGCCCAATTGGCACCTATCATTCTCTTCAATATTTGTGTTGCCTCCTTACCAAATTTAAAACAAAACAAAAACAAAAAAGGTTCATGAGTGCTATTTTCTTCAGTCAAAGCCTATATGGGAATAACATTTCTAAGCATAGAATTTTCTTTTATATTTTTCATTGCGTATGGTTAAATTTTCTTTTGTCTTTTGCTTCACTTTGTTTCTTATATAAATCCAATAAAAATAATTATAAAAAAAATTATTTACATAAATAATTAGTGTACCACCTAAAAATAATTATTACATGAAAATAAATCTATTTACACTAATAATACTCAGTTTAATTACATAACACAAATTTAGACTACTTCAGTATTGGTTCAACACATACACACACTATGTCACTAAAAGGATTTAAGAAATATTAATTTTTAAGATTAAAATAATAATAAAATGGACATGTTGGATGTCACTTTAATGAATTCAAAATTTTTGATTATTTCAACCAAGCGTACAATAATTTTTAAGATTAAAATAATAAGAAAATTGATGTGTTGGATATGTTACTTTAATGAATTCAAAATTTTTGATTATTTCAACTAAGCGTACAATTATTCTTAATATTTTTTATTGCATGTGTTACTGAATTTGTTTTTACCATTTGATGGTTTTGTTTTGATCATTACCAAATCAACTAAACATGAGATAAATACCATATTTCAAAACAATTGTTATTTTTATATAAATTTTGTGAAAATAAACATAGAAATTCATTTCATATAAATAATTGGCGCACCATATGTGGATGATTAATATATGAAAATCAATGCATTTACCCAATTAATTAAAACATTGACATAAATATAAATAAATATATATATATATATATATATATATATATTTGAGGTGGAAGGCTAAATGAAATGATAATTCTCACTTCTTAAATTATATGCCACTTGTCTAAAAGATTTACAACAAGCAATGAGTATATATCATGCCTGGGCTAATGCAAAGATGACATGCTATGAATGTCACTATTGATCCCATATGAAGGTGATATTGCACTAATCACAATTTATCACCTTATCTAATAGTGAAAAAGGTTATTAAATTCATTGTGTACTTAGCATTGTTGCTTGAGAAAAAGCCCATTCTTTTGTGCAATAAAAATTTGACATTACACATATAACTACTAAATGACAATGATTGGAATATGTTGACAATCTGTTATCCTTAGATTATAAACAGTCCCCCTGCTACTAAGACAATAACACAATCTAGCAGTTCATCCCAAAAAAAAAAAAAAGTTCATCAAAAAATAACACAATCTAGTAAATGGTTCTCCTTTTCATAATTTCTAGCTGACTTGAGAGACAAATGTGTCAATGTGTCATACAATAAAATCATATAGCTATACCCAGAGGCGGAGCCAAGGGGGGGCGAGAGGGGGCAAGTGCCCCCCCTGACTCCTCCAAAAATATTCCATATTACTACTATTAGGAATTTTTTAAAAATGCTTTACCCTCCTTGATGCAGAAATTAAACATGGATAAGGAAAAAAGATTCCTGTCCTGCTGAAATAGAGGAAAATGACAAGCTTACCTAATGCCCTATAAGTCAATGACACCATGTAAGGAAAAAAAAAAGGAAACAGGGAAAAAGTTTCCTGACACAAGCAACAATAAATGAAAGAATTTCCCTCAAGCACAATAACACATACGAAGAGTTTTGACTTGTCAACTGTTAGCTTTTAATTATCATGCACTTAAGCTTAGCATAATAATAATGCATTTTAGTGTCTTTCTTATGACATTTCAATTAATAGTCCTATATTTTACACAATTTTTTTTTGTCCTCAATTTCTTGACATTTCAGTTTTAAATTGTGGGTTTATGCTATGAACAAAAATTTTAATTATTTTTGAAAAATAAATAGAAAGTCGAATTTTACTTATAGTTTCAAAAACAATCAAGAAAAGATAGTGAGATGTGTATACTACTTTGCAAGTAAATTGCTATATTTTTAATATTTTTCAAATTAATTTATTTCCGTAAATTATTTTATAGTATTAACTTAAATGTCTAACTATAGTTTACGTATAATTAGTTTTTGTATGACACTTATAGTTATTATTATTGACTTCTAATCTTGCCCCCCCTGAATTGAAATCCTAGCTCCGCCACTGGCTATACCTCTGGGTAATTAAACCTGGATTGAAAGCTAGGCCAAGGGGGAAAATGGTAAAAAAAAAAAAAAAAACCTCAATGCTAGAAAATTTAGTACTGCGCTGTATCTCTTAATGGTTGATGCTATTGTGACATTTCATTCCATTCAAAAAGAAGCTTGCAACTTGATTGGAAGACATGCTATGACATTATTGGTGCGATTTCCAAAGCACTAGGAAGCATGGACACAAACGATGAAGTTTGCAACAATTTTTAAGAAATTAGAACACAATATGAGTCTTTTGGGTTAATATTGCAAAATCTAAACTTAATTTGCTTTATAGGTACTGTTTGAAGTTAATTGGGGAATTGAGGAAAGAGAAAGAATTTTGGTAACAGTGTTGCCGAAATTTAACAAAAATAGGAGAGAGAAAGAGAAAAAGGTGGAGAGAGAAAGAAGAGGAATTTCGGCAACACTGTTACCGAAATTCCTCTGCCCAAATTCCTATCCGTCCTGTGTGCTAAAAAAAAGCAATTGCTGCAATGCCATTGCTGAAATAGGAAAAAAAAGAAAAAATATTTTTGGTAATTATGGCAATGGCATTGCCGAAATATCTCCACCTATTTCGGCAATCCCATTGCCACAATTCTATTATTTTATTTTTTAGTTTTTAAGAAATGATGGGTACACACAATTTTTACAATATTTTTAAAACAAATTTAAGTGGCAGGTTATTATTATTAGATTAAAAAAGTAATCTTAGTATTAAAATCAAATTTGAACTAATAATAACTAATCACCTGTAATTTGTTGTGAAAGTATTATAAAAATATTGTGAACGTAACACTTTTTTTAAAATTTCTTCCCAGATTTCGGCAACAAAATTTTTTTTTCCTCCCATTTTTGGCAATGACATTGCCATAATTCCATTCAATTTTTTTTCCATTTTCGGCAATGCCATTGCCACAATTACCAAAAATATTTTTTCTTTTTTTTTCCTATTTCGGCAATAGCATTGCCGCAATTGCTTTTTTTTAGCACATAAGACACAGGACGGGTAGGAATTTGGACAGAGGAATTTCGGTAACAGTGTTGCCGAAATTCCTCTTCTTTCTCTCTCCTATTTTTGTTGAATTTCAGCAACACTGTTGCCGAAATTCTTTCTCTTTCCTCAATTTCCCAATTAACTTCAAACAGTACCTATAAAGCAAATTAAGTTTAGATTTTGCAATATTAACCCAAAAGACTCACACAATATGGCAAAAATATGCAAATTAATTAATTATTAATCACATTTTTATTTATATTTTTAAATATTCTTAATCATTTATTCTTGCATATAATGTTAAACATATATCAATTTAAGGGTACTAATAGATAACAAAATGAATTCATGACTAATAAAATGATGTTTAGATATTAGAATCAAATCAACAAATAAGATCCAAATAAGTAAATAAAAGATAACTAGGTAAGTATTCAAAATTTAAACTAAAAATAAATAAAAGATAAGTGTCACGATCATGTCTTGCTTTTTCAAAAGAAAAAAGAAAAAAAAGAAGACACGGTTGAGACACACATGCAGAAGTGTCTGGAAAGTGAGTGTTCAACACAAGTACAACACTCCAAATAAAGTGCCTGTGTTTTCTAGCCAAAGGACTTCTATATATTTATGAGGACTTCTGGCTTAAATCTTTCAAAGGGACTGGAAGCCTAATAATGTCTTGTAGGTCCATGACATGGTTGCCAAAATACTAGATTTGAGCATGACAAGGATCTTTTGTGAGAAGCAGAATGCAGCTAACACAAGAAGAGTTGTAGGAACACTCCATGCATATTTACATTTCTTTATCCACTTGGATTGACAATTCTCCTTCATCTAATTCCAAAGAAGAAACAATCATTTCTATAAAACATTACTGTTTAAACAATTAACAGGCATGCATGGCGATTATGGAATGAAGGAAAAGATTTGGAAATTGTGGACCCTCTATTGATGGAATCATGCCAGACATCCGAAGTCCAAAGATGCAATCAAATCGGACTTTTGTGCGTGCAAGAAGATCCTGCAGACAGGCCTACCATGTCCACTGTGGTGGCTCTTCTATGAAGTAAATCAATGGAACTTCCACCACCAAGACAGCCTGCGCTTTCTGTTGGTAAAGTGGTTCCAAGTGGTCAGTCTTCAACAGCTCCTTCTGTAAATTAATGAACTAACTGTTTCTATTATTTCACCACGGTGGAGATTGACAAAGATGGGAATTGGATGCCATGCTGCTTGCCAATGTAGCTTTGTTCTAATGCTGGGAGAAAAAAATGTGCAAATATTTCTGTAAGATAGGGAGGGGGACATCTTACTTAGATTAGACACACATTAATTATATGAAGGCAAGGAATGTGCACGAGACTCACTCAAAAAATTAAGGAATGTGCAAGAGTTTGTGCAGCAAGATGTTGTTGGCAATTTTTTATTTATTTTTGGATAAATTGTTAGTTAGGACACATTTGGTACACTGTAATGATTATTACGTGGAAATAAGAATAAGTATTACAATGTTTACATTAAGTTGGAATATAATAAGTATTACTATTTATTAGTTTTGTGACAATTTAGGAATAGAATCTGAATATGCATCCACAATTTAGTAGAATCTAAAAAGATGATAAAATTAAATCATTTTTAAGTCAAATTTCCTAAAATACACTTATTTGTTCAAAATAAAGTTAATAATTAATAAGAAAGAAAATTTATTTTATTTCCTTTTAAAGATGTGGCAACTAATGGCATTTTAGGAAATTTTTTTAAAAATTTATTACATGAAGTAAAGGAATAGATATTCAGTACTTCTGATAAGGTATAGTTATTCCTCATTTTGAAAAATAACTATTTATAAGGAATAACTATTAATTGTAATAAAAACATAACCAAACAACCGAATAGTTATGCCACAGGAATATCTTTTAAATTACAGTGACTATTACAGTTTACCAAACGTGTCCTTAAAGTTGGAGAATTTGAACTCTGAATATTTCTATAAAAATGACTATTGAGCTACAAAACTCTTGTAAGGTGGTTAGCATATTCTGACATCGCATACATGGCTTTCAATTCTATTTCTATAGAATGTTGAGTTAAAAAATCATTGCCACAACGCAAATATATGTACCATAGAAAAGTAAAAATCATTGCCATGATTTCACTTATGCCCTACCCTGAAAATTCAATCAGCCCAAAGAGAAAGAGTACGCCGAAATAACTAAATGGTCAGTTGGCCCATGACGTATGGCCTTTCATTAAATTGAAAAGAAAAAAGTCGACCTTTTTGGTGTGTTTTTTCTACCAAAAGTAGATTTTGAAAAAAATATAAATTTCCTAATAATTAAAAAATTAAGGACAAATTGAGAAATAAGAGGTTAAGAACCTGTAAAAAATATTTCTCTTTTTTATTCTAAGTTAGATCTTTACTCTTCTATATGCATGCATGTGCTTCTTTCTTTTATCGGTGTATTTTTCCCCCTCAAAAATTTGATGGGTGATAACAGATCCAAAGTAAATATATGTTTTATTCATAACTAATTTTTTCCTGTATATTTCCTGATAAGAACTTTAAGATTTTTTTTACGTTGAAAGAGAAATTACATAATCAGTCATAAATGATTTTGAAATTAATATATGTCTAGTTCTATTTTGATAGATAATTGATTTGAAATATATTGAGCAAAATTATTTTTTATTTTTTTAAAAATAAATTGTAAATTGCATTCTCTTAGTTTTTTTTATTTTGATTTTGTTACTTAAAATTTAAAATTTTAGATTTTGGACCTTGACATCATATAGCATTTTGATATTAGTCCTTCCATACATTCCCATTACTAAGGTAACTCAAAATCAAAGTTGGCTGAACCACTAAGCCAATTAGCATGGTTTTGAATATTGTTCCTGTGAGGGCGAAAACTTGAGCCTTTGCGTTGGGCTTAACCCCCTCTCTTTAATAATAATGCGTCCGAGGAGAAGAAAGCATGGGAAAAGGCCCCGTAATAAATAATAGAGCAGATAAATATCCAAGGGTGTTGATCCGAGAGGATCATCCTCCTCGAATCTGACATATTTCAATAAAGTGAGCTTCGTCTTGCTCTAGACCACTTTCCAGGAAGCTCCAGTGACGAAGATAGACTTCAAATGTACAGGGAAGGGATAAGAACACAGAAATATCTAAGGAAAAACCTGCTACCACCGCATTAAATGCATTACAGCAGCTTTCCTAGCCGCATTAATGTGGAGAAGACCTCTGAACAGTGTTTACAACCACTTTTACTCTCAGAAAATCAAAAAGCAGTGGGAAAGGAGAGAAAAACTCGAGTACGAGGTTAGAAAGTAGACAAGTGAACGGTAGGATTGAATAGAGGATGACTATATAATAGAGTAAAGCCTCCAGAAGAAGGGGATCGAGATATTAAGAAAAAATATTGAGGAAGATACACTGTAACATTAAGAAGAACACCAACGGAAATAGCCAATTTGTCTAAGAACTTCCTCATCGGACATCATCTGAAATAGCCAACTTATCCTAAAAATTATTCCTCGGACTTGATCTCCGCATTTGATTGTGTTTTATCCTCCTCGGACAGACTCATAACCCCTATTAACTGCTATAAAACCCATCACCAGCCCAATTCTTTCACCCACTCTCATAAATTTATTGTATCGGGCTCATTGGGCCCATATCCTATTCTATCTGGGTTTGGGCTACAATTTGTGACCCTACAATTGGCGCCATCTGTGGGAAGAATTAGTGCTAGTAAAGTTTATAACAGTTATGGCGGGTTCAAGACCACAGCAGATCAATCCACCCCATGCAGAATCAGTTAACATTCATCAACAAGGCGAGCTCCACAACCTTGAACAGAGAAATCATGTAGATAACCAGCAAGAGGGCAACTCGCAAACGATCCATGCTGGTAGAAGTGGCTATCGACGAAGGAGTCACTTGGTACACGAAAAAGCTGATGAAAAGGATTTGCAACGAGAAATTGAAGATCTAAAAAAGAAACTTCGTCGTGTACAACGAAAGCAAACCCCTTCAAGCTCTGATGTTTCTTCCAATGATGAAGGTGATAACAGTTACAGGGAATGCTCAGAAACTCCACCCAGTGAATCCTATTCTTATGACGAGGAACATTCTCACAAGAGGAGAAGAAAAAGCTTGTCTGGGAGGGGGGTAGGAACTAAGGTCATGAAGAAGGCTCTGAGCCAAATTTCTAAATCTTCCTTTACTCGGGGAATAGAAAAGGCAAAGCTTTCCAGACATTTTCACCAACCTACATTCTCCATGTATAACAGACGTACCGATCCTATAGAACATGTGAGTCAATTCAAACAGAAGATGGCGGTTCACTCTCAAGATGAAGCCTTGTTGTGCAGAGTGTTCCCCTCCAGCTTATGACCGATGCTGATGAGATGGTTCGATGGGTTAAGAACTAATTCCATCAGCTCCTTCAAGAAGCTTACTCAATCGTTCTGTTCCTGATTTATTACATGCAATAAGGTCCCTCAGCCCCTAGATTCTTTACTGTCTATGACAATGAGGGAAGGAGAATCGGTGAAGTCATATGCTGAAAGGTATTGGGAGATGTTCAATGAGATTGATGGCGATTTTGATGAAGTCGCTATTAGAACTTTCAAGGTCGACCTTCCCTCCGAACATGGATTGAGAAAATCCTTGACAGGTAAACCAGTCACCAGTTTGCGACAACTAATGGATAGGGTGGATAAGTATAAAAGGATAGAAAATGATTAACAACAGGGAAAAGGGAAAGCTAAGTTTGTCCCTCAAGAAAGGAGAGAATTTAGGTCGGACAGATACAATAATAACCAGCCGAGAAGGGATTATACTAAGCAGCAAGTATCAAATAACAATCAGTTGGTCGGAGCTGTATTCCGAGAACCCGTGCATCAAGTCTTGGAAAAGGTTAAGAACGAACCCTTCTTCAAATGGCCCAATAAGATGATGGGAAACCCTGAAAAGAGAAACCGAAATCTCTATTGTCAATACCATCGAGACCATGGTCACACTACCGAGGATTGCAGAAGTTTATGGGATCATTTGGACCAACTCGTCCGAGAAGGCAAATTGAAATAGCTGTTGCATCACTCTAGTAGTTTGGGTGGTCAGACCGATAATCGGCCGGAAAGGGAGAATCCTTCACGACCCCCTCTCGGAACTATCAACGTTATTTTTGCGGCGCCTGGCAGAACGGGGTCGTGCCCTTTTAGAGTAATGTCCGTGGCTCGCCTGTTTCCCAAGGATGGTAGCCACGAACTGAAGAGGGCTAAACTAGAATGGTCCCTGGTCATGGGATTCTTAGACGAGGACAAGATTGGAACTATTCAGCCTCATGATGACACCCTAGTGATCATTCTCCGAATTGGAGGTTATGATGTGAAGAGAGTGATGGTGGATCAAGGCAGCGTGGCCAAGATCATGTATCCTGATCTTTTCAAGGGGCTGAATTTAAGAACTGAAGATCTGACGCCTTACAATTCTCCTCTAGTAAGTTTTGAAGGGAAGGTTATTATCCCGAAGGGACAGATCAGACTACTAGTGCAAATCAGTTCGGAAACAGTGGAAGTCGATTTTATCGTAGTAGATGCATATTCTCCTTATACAGTAATCGTTGTCAGACCTTAGCTTCATACTTTAGGAGCGGTCTCTTCAACCCTACATCAGAAGATCAAATACCCAACCTGAGGCAAAATAGAAGAAATACTGGGTGATCAAACTATGGCGCGACAGTGCATGATAGTAGCCATCCGACATAAACCTGAAGTAGAATTTATGACTCACGGAGAGGAGTTATAGCAGTTAAAACCCCCAATGACACCTATTGATGGGACATCCAATGAGGTGAAATGTGAAGATCTTGTGAAAATCACCATAGGAGACGATCCGGAGAAGTTTTTTCAAGTCGAATCCTAACTACCTCATCAAGAGAGGGAGAAACTGGTAGAGTTCCTTAAACGAAACATTGACGTCTTTGCTTGGAATACTTATGAGGCTCTAAGGGTGGATCTAGACTTCATTTGCTACCACTTGAATGTTAATCCGTTAACAACTCCTAAAAAGCAGCTCCCTCGTCGTCCATCTAAAGAGCATGCAGAAGCAGTCCGTCAGGAAGTGACGAAACTCAAACAGGCTGGGGCTATCAAGGAGGTCTTCTATCCCGAATGGTTGGCAAACACGGTAGTCAAGAAAAAGAGTGGGAAGTGGCGAGTGTGTGTTGATTTCATAGATTTGAATAAAGCTGGCCCTAAAGATCCATTCCTCATGCCCAAGATCGATCAGCTGATAGACGCCACTGTCGGCCATCCTTGGATGAGCTTCTTGGACGCTTTTCAGGGTTATCATCAGATACCTTTGGCCTTGGACGATCAAGAAAAGACTGCTTTTGTTACTCCAGTCGGGAATTACCATTACAAAGTGATGCCATTTGGCTTAAAGAATGCAGGTTCCACCAATCAGAGAATGATGATGAGGATGTTCGAATCATTACTAGGAAAAAATATTGAGATTTATATAGATGATATGGTGGTGAAAAGCAAAAAGGTGTCGGAACACCTTGGAGACCTTCAAGTTGTCTTTGAAATTTTCAGAAGCTATAAACTACGTTTAAACGCTTCCAAATGCTCATTTGGTGTAGGATCGGGCAAATTCTTGGGTTACATGGTTACTCACCAGGGAATTGAAGTTAATCCCGACCAGATTAAAGCCATCAAAAATATGCAAACTCCTCGGAATCCAAAAGAAGTGCAAAAGCTAACTGGAATGACTACCACTTTGAATAGATTCATATATCAATTAGCAGATAGATGCCAACCTTTCTTTCTATTGATCAACAAATGGAAGAAATTTTAATGGACAAAGGAGTGTGTCGAAGCCTTTCAGCAACTTAAAGACTACCTAGCTCAGCCGCCGGTCATGTCTAGTCCTGAGCCAGATGAAGTTCTTTTTGCCTATATTGCTGTAGCCTCGTATGCAGTAAGTTTGGTGTTGATACGGGTGGATAACGGTGTACAGCGGCCAGTGTACTAGGTGAGTAAGTCATTGCACGAAGCAGAAGTGCGTTATCTACCACTGGAAAAAGCTATCCTGGCAGTGATGCTTGGCACGCGCAAGTTGCCTCACTATTTCCAAGCGCATACAGTGGTTGTTCTTACACAACTCCCGCTAAAAACCATACTCAGAAGTGCCAATTACACGGGAAGGATAGCCAAATGGGACAATTCTGGGAGCTTTTGATATCAAGTACATGCCTCGTACCTCAGTGAAGGGACAGGTACTCGCCGACTTGGTGGCAGAATTCACTGAACCTGAAGCGGATGAATTACTGGCAGATAGAAACAAAGAGGAAAAATTGGTGGATACAATCTCCTAATACTACCCTCCGACATGGGAAGTACATGTAGACGGAGCATCAAACCAAAAAGGCGCGGGGGTTAGATTAGTACTGACGTCTTCTGAGAAGGTTATCGTTGAGAAGTCTCTAAGGTTAGACTTTCCAGCTACGAATAACGAAGCGGAGTATGAAGCCCTATTGGAAGGAATGGCTACGGTCCAAAGAATGGGAAGGAAGTCCATAAAACTCTTCTCGGACCCAAGGCTGGTTGTCGGTCAAGTAAAAGGGGAATTCGAAGCCAAGGATGAAAGGATGCGGGGATATCTTAGTCAAGTTAAAATTATGCAGACAAAATTTGAATCCTTTAGCTTACTACATGTCCCAAGAAGTGGCAATGCGCATGCGGACTCTTTGGCCATGCTTGCAACCTCCTCGGCACAGAACTTGCCTCGAGTAATACTTGTAGAGGACCTACACAGACCCTCGGTAACAGTAAATACGGTTCAAATCAACCAAGTGAGAGCAGGGCCAAGTTGGATGGATTCTATCACACAATTCTTGAAGGAAGATATTTTGCCTGAGGAGAAAATCGAAGCTGACAAAATACGAAAGAGAGCTACTAGTTATTGGTTGTCGGAGGACAACAAGCTATATAGGCGTTCCTTTTCAAGGCCGTATTTGCTATGTGTTCATTCCGACCAAACCGAATTACTCTTGGAAGAGATGCATGAAGAAATCTGTGGAAGTCATACTGGAGGCAAATCCTTAGCACATAGAGCCATTACTCAAGGTTATTGGTGGCCAAACAAGCAGAGAGAAACTTTGGAATACGTTAAAAAGTGTGATCAGTGCCAGCAGTACTCACCGAGTATACACCAACCAGGGGGAATCCTCAATCCACTATCTAGCCCATGACCATTCGCTCAATGGGTCTTAGATATCGTCGGACCATTTCCTAAAGCTGTGGGAAACAAGAAGTATCTCATAGTCGGCACAGACTATTTTACGAAGTGGGTTGAAGCGGAACCTCTAGCCAATATCCGAGATGTGGATGCAAAAAGATTCGTCTAAAAAAGCATTGTTACTCGGTTTGGCGTTCCTCATGTGCTCATCTCAGATAATGGACTCCAGTTTGATAGCAAGATATTCAGAAATTATTGTGGCGAGCTAGGGATTACTAACAAGTATTCTACTCCGGCTTACCCTCAAGGGAATGGACAGGCTGAAGCTGTGAATAAAGTCATATTAAGTGGATTGAAGAAAAGATTGGATGATGCAAAAGGTAAATGGGTGGAAGAACTTCTACACGTACTCTGGACGTACAAAACCACGCCTCGTAGGTCCACTGGAGAGACCCCTTTTTCAATGACTTACGGAGCTGAAGTTGTCATTCCTTTGGAGTCTGGGTTCCCAATGACGAGAACCAACTCATTCAATCCAAAAGACAACGATGAACACCTAGTAAGAGGTCTGGACCTGATTGAAGAAAAGAGAGAGAATGCAATGGTTCAGTTGGCCCAATATCAGCAGAAACTGATGCGAGGTTATAATGCCCATGTAAGGATAAGACCTTTAGCCCCTAGGACCTGGTACTACGTAAAGTTGTGGGCTCGCTAAAAAATCCGGCGTGGGGAAAATTGGGGCCGAATTGGGAAGGACCATATCGTATCACCTCCAACGCTGGCATTAGAGCATACTTCCTGGAAGATCTGGACGGACTTGTAGTACCCCGCCCTTGGAATGTCAAAACTTAAAAAGGTACTATTATTAATAAATGTGTATTTGATCAATATTTGTTCTTTATGTGAAATGTGTATGCCACTCTCCCAGTTCTTTTAAGTGTTTAAACTTAAATCCAATCATACATGAGTCTTCGGACCAGATGATTTGGGTTAATTAACACTCTCCCAGTTCTTTTAAGTGTTTAAACTTAAATCCAATTATGCATGAGTCCTCGGACCAGATGATTTGGGTTAGTTAACACCCTCCCAGTTCTTTTAAGTGTTTAAATTTAAATCCAATCATGCATAAGTCCTCAGACCAGATGATTTGGGTTAGTTAACACTCTTGCAGTTCTATTAAGTGTTTAAACTTAAATCCAATCATGCGTGAGTCCTCGGACCAGATGATTTGGGTTAGTTAATGCTCTTGCATTCCTATTAAGTGTTTTAACTTAAATCCAATCATGCATGAGTCCTCGAGCCAGTTGATTTTGGTTAGTTAACACTCTCCTAGTTCTATCAAGTGTTTAAACTTAAACTCAATCATGACTGGAGTCCTCGGACCAGATGATTTGGGTTAGTTAACACTCGTTCTAAGTTCCCTTAAGTATTTAAATTTAAGCTTAAGCATATTATTTAAAGTTCCCATTCGGGTTAGTTATATTTATTGTTATCTTGTTACTATGAAAGATGTTTATTTAGTTCATACATGGACTCAAAGTTCTGGATCTTTTTGGTTGAATTAGTCTTCTAAACCATATGTACAATTCAAAAAAAAAAAAAAAAAAAAAAAAAAACAATATGAAATGACAACAGAAGAGTTTGCCATTATTTATCATGATTTGTAAAGCAAAATGGGCATATCTTCATTGATAATAAGGGTGAAGTACATGTCTTTAACAAAAAAAATAATAATAATAATAACATACAAAAACAGTAAACAAAGAAAATAAATGTACTAATAAGACTAATGTCCTAAGCTTTTGCCTTGGGAGCTTCTGGGTCAGCAACTTGCTTGGACTAAGAGACGGCGGTATCTGAAGCCTGGCCTTTTCCTTTATCGTGGTTCTTGTCCTTGCCCTGAGGAGCTTTAAATTTTTTCCCTTGGCCAGCATCTTGGCGAGAATCAGTTGGAACTTCCACAGGAGCAGGAGGAGCTTGATCTGTTGTAGGAGTCTCAGACACTTGGGCAGGCTGCTCTGGGGGAGGAGAGCCAGAACCTGGGAGCTCTCGGATGTCTGAATCATAGTATATGCTCTCAGGTCGTCTTAGGCTGGAATCAGCAGGGATTCCAACAGCATCGAGGGCTTTACCCTAAGTGATGTCGCAGTAATCCCTAGCTACGGTAGAGAATTCCTCAGTAAGCCTACTCTGAGTCTCCTGTACCCCCAGGGCATACACAGCCTGCTTTTCGGCCTCAGCTGCCTCATTTAGTAGTTGGGCAGCCTCCTTAGCCTTGTGAAGTTCTTCGCGGAGATCTTTCACCAACTGCTTTTCTGTTCCCAGATTAATCTCACAGTAGTGCAGCTCCTTGCGAACGTCTTCAGCCTGTCTCTCAGTCGTTTTTAGGCCCGCTTCGGCACTAGCCTTCTCCTTGAGAACTTGTTTCACCTCCTCAGCCATTTGTGCTTGTTTATCTTTCAGTGCACCTAGCTGAGCCTCAACGGTATCTCGGGCATCCAGGGTAGCCCTCGTCTCGTTGCGAGAGTTCTTTACCCACTCTTCGGCCACATAAACTTGTTGCGTGACCTAGCATGTGTAATGATAAAGTGGCTTCTGTTATAAAATGCAAGTAAACGTAAATAAAGGAAAAATGAGCAGAATTGCTTACCATAGCCAAGTCCCTTTTTAGGGAAAGGAAGAGATCAGGACGATTAAATCTCCTGTAGGCCGCCATGTCCTGAGGAAAGAGGAGAGGCTATTGCAAAGCCTCAGCCATCAGGCTGGCATGCCCCCCGCGATAATGCCTAAGCGTGGCATCAAACGCGCTGGGCATACCATTGACCTCCAGTACGGGTGACCAAGTACGTGGAGACCGACGTACCTGGGCCATTAGGGCTTCCTCTCGATTGTCCACGGAGCTGGACCTCCTACTCCTATGGTCCTGAATCTGTCTGGCCTGCTTATTGCCTTTAGAGGGGCCCAGCTCCCCCTCCTCGACAGTATCCACTGGCCTTTTCCTCCTTAGGTCTGGGTTAGGTTTCAACCCAAGGTCAGCAGGAATCTGAGATGGAGGAGGAAGGGGATTTGCAGGAGGTTTGGATTTATTCTTATCTTGAGGGGATGGCGCCTTATTCCTATTCTTCATCAGTTCCTTCAGGCATGGACCAGTCTTGGGGGCCATTGTTTCCTCCTCGTCTGATGTGACAACAATGTAAGTTACCACTTGGGCAGGAGTTTGCACACACGAATGCTTATCTGCCCCCTCTTCGGCCTCCGATATAAGAATTGTTTCTTCTTCAAACTGGAATTTGTCAATTTCTTGTTCAAGGGAAGAAGAGGAAGCTGTGCCTTCTCCGATGATAGCCTCCCCAAGTGGTACTTGTTGTAACGGTTGGGCAACGAGAGGTATCCCTTGTGGGATAGGATGGTCAACGGGTGGAAGGTCGTACGGAGCAAGGAAGTTTGGCTGAGAGACGTCTATACGTGCTAAACGGTGATCGCCTGCTCGGATAGAATTGCCAACGTCTAGAAATGACCTAGAAATTGGCTCAAAGTCCAAAATTAGGTGAACTGCACGAAGTTGCCCGTCGTTGTTCACAAAAATTTCTGACTTGAGTAGGTAATTAAGTGCTGGAACGTTGATTAGGCTGAGCTTTGGGTTGGTAAACAATTTATCTGTCAAGTAAACGAATCAAATAGTTAAGAGCCTCGGCAATACAAAAAATAACTAAACAAATAAATGTAAATGTATTAAAATGATATTTAAGTGTAGTAAAGTAAAGCCGAGTACTCCTTAAATCTAATGGTAGAAATCCTAGATCTAAAGTGCTCCACCTGGCTCTCCTAGCTTGGTTGGGCAGGGTAGGCCGTCGCTCCAAGGGCCCCACAGGATGAGGTAGTCATCTTTCATCCCTTTGTTAGATTTGGGGAGGCAAGAGATCAACTTGACCACACCGGAACGGGACTTAAGGTAAAACCTGCCCGAGATTCTATATGGCCTTCGTATAAATGAGCGACATCGTACCAAGTCAATCCTAACCCCAGATGTCGATCCAAAGCATCAATTGATCCTAGGACTCTAAAAAAGTTGGGAGCACATTGGTGGGGGCAGAGTCTATGGGCACGTAGGTAATCCCTTGTAATCCTACCCATGGGGACGGTCATGCCTCCTTCTATGAAGGCAATCATAGGGATTACGACCTCCCCTACTTTTCGATCAAACTCCACCCCTTCTCTAGTGCAGTGTCGCACCACTACCTCCTGGGGAATGTGGTACTTTTCTTTGAACAACTCTATTAAGGCCGGAGTCTTTACTAGACGCTTAAATCTACTCATTTTTAGCTTGCGAAGTGTAGAATGGTTAGCCGAGGAGGTTAGCCAAGAAGATAGAGGAAGTTCGAAGAGCGAAATTTACGTGGGGTAAGATGTGAACTGATCTTCTTGTCTCTGGAGGATCTTTGAAGTCTCTTTTGTGAAGGTATGATGAATGTGGAGATATGAACGCTCTGAAATCGCAAACTCTGATGAAAAATGACAAGAATGACGTCTGGAAGCTTTTATAGTAGAGATGAAAAATGAAGGAGACGTAATCCCGCCCAAATATTGAAGGTAAAACCTGAACCGTTGGATTAGAGTTCCACCGTTAGATGTCTAAAGTGTAACGCGGTCCAAAGCATTTAATGATGATGTGCGAGTTCCCAAGCGTTAGAAACTCTCGTGAAATGGTAGAAATGGCCCTTTTGCGTGCCTGGGTTTAAATATCCTTGTGGACTTAATTGTAATTACAGACACATCAAAATTATAATTTTTCTCCTCGGATGAGAGGGAAAAATTAGAATTTTTAGGGGCTATTGTGGGGGCGAAAACTTAAGCCTTTGTGTTGGGCTTAAGCCCCACTCTTTAATAATAATGCGTCCGAGAAGAAGAAAGCATGGGAAAAGGCCCCGTAATAGATAATAGAGCAGATAAATATCCAAGGGTGTTGATCCGAGAGGGTCATTCTCCTCGGATTTGACATATTTCAATAAAGTGAGCTTCGTCTTGCTCTAGACCACTTTCCAGGAAGCTCCAGCAACGAAGATAGACTTCAAATGTACAGGGAAGAGATAAGAACACAGAAATATCTAAAGAAAAAGTTGCTACCACCGCATTAAATGCATTACAGCAGCTTTCCTGGCCACATTAATGTGGAGAAGACGTCTAAACAGTGTTTAAAATCACTTTTACTCCCAGAAAATCAAAAAGCAGTGGGAAATGAGAGAAAAACTCGAGTACGAGGTTAGAAAGTAGACAAGTGGATGGTAGGTTTGAATAGAGGATGACTATATAATAGAGTAAAGCCTCTAGAAGAAGGGGATCGAGATATTAAGAAAAAACATTGAGGAAGATACATTGTAGCATTAAGAAGAACACCAACGGAAATAGCCAATTTGTCTAAGAACTTCCCCATCGGACATTATCTGAAATAGCCAACTTATCCTAAAAATTATTCCTCGGACTTGATCTCCGCATTTGATTGTGTTTTATCCTTCTCGGACAGACTTATAACCCCTATTAACTGCTATAAAACCCATCACTAGCCCAATTCTTTCACCCACTCTCATAAATTTATTGTATCAGGCTCATTGAGCCCATATCCTATTCCATCTGGGTTTGGGCTACAATTTGTGACCGTACAGTAATCATTTATGGCTTTTTTTGTAAATTAAACCAACATGTTCAGTAATTGTAAACTAGGAAATCTTCTCTTTTCCCCTTTTCAACCCCCCTTTTTTCTTTTATACAAGATTGAATTTCTACTCTAGCCTAGTCTTTTTTTTTTTTTTTTTTTTTTGAGGAAAATACTCCAATCTAATCTAAGTGTATATGTATGTGAAGTTCCCTCCTGGAGACTTGAACCCCGGCCCTTTTCAACCCTACTAACTTTCTTTCTCACCTACTAAATTTATTTCCTTTTGTGGTCCCACACACTTCTCATCTAAACTGTTGAACCTTCATTATTTTTCCTCACAACTTAGAGCATTCATGTCAATCCATCTAAAATAGCGTAAGCCCTACCATTTGCCCTACTGACCCTAAAAAACACCTACATCAACTCATGCAAAATTTTTTGAAATAGGATTCTAGATACAGCAACCATACAAATATACATAGTTATTGTTCAAATAAAAATTTGTTTTTTAATATTTTATTTACTAAAAGAGAGAGAGAGAGAGAGAGAGAGAGAGAGAGAGAGAGAGAGAGAGAGAGAGAGAGAGATTATTTGGGAGAATAAAAAAAATGATAAAGAAATAATATTTCAATGAAATGTAGCGTAAAATAAATAATCTGATGTAAGTGTTTTCGAAAAATGGTTGTATTAAATAGAAAAAGTATGTTATTATGATCAAATAGATAAGAATTTTTGCATGAGCTAGTGCAAATGGTCTTAATGTGTCTACTCTTTTCTCATCTTGTTCTTCATTTATTTTCTTTCTTCTCTCACGAAACCTTAGTTTAATTGTTTTTTTTCATCTTGTGTTTGTTTAGCTTAGAAGGTGTTAAGATCTAGTTTTTTTCTTCTATGTTTTAAACAAAGATGAAGGCAATGGTTCATATATATATATATATATAGAAAGACAGTGGTTCAAATTAAGAAGGGAAAAGGCCCAAAATGCATATCAGTAGAATATTTAATTTTGGCTTCTTTTTTTTTTTTTTTTGAGAAAAAGTTTCAACTTATGGTGTTCGCTCCTGATAATAACTCTTTATAATTGGACCAAGACAATAATCAATTTTTGGTGTATGCGGGGATTGAACCCAGATCTCTTATACAACCATCAAAGACTTTACCAGTTGAGCTAACTAGAATCAACAATTTAGCCTTATATTGGCTGAAGCTAATTTAAACGTCCGGAATAGACCAAAATTTTACTAGAGGTATAGAATAGGGGACCAAGGAGTCTTTGTTCCGCTTTGCATACTGGTACAAGATTTTTCTTTTGTTCCAATCATAATGGAACTATAGGGTCAATTATTGTAGCCCAAACTCAGATGGAATAGGATATGGGCCCAATGAGCTCGATACAATAAATTTATGAGAGTGGGTGAAAGAATTGAGCTGGTGATGAGTTTTATAGTAGTTAATAGAGGTTATGAGTCTGTCCGAGGAGGATAAAACACAATCAAATGCGGAGATCAAGTCCGAGGAATAATTTTTAGGATAAGTTGGCTATTTCAGATGATGTCTGATGAGGAAGTTCTTAGACAAATTGGCTATTTCCGTTGGTGTTCTTCTTAATGCTACAGTGTATCTTCCTCAATGTTTTTTTTTAATATCTCGATTCCCTTCTTCTGGAGGCTTTACTCTATTATATAGTCATCCTCTATTCAATCCTACCGTCTACTTTTCTACTTTCTAACCTCGTACTCGAGTTTTTCTCTCCTTTCCCACTGCTTTTTGATTTTTTGGGAGTAAAAGTGGTTGTAAACACTGTTCAGAGGTCTTCTCCACATTAATGCGGCCAAGAAAGCTGTTGTAATGCATTTAATGCGGTGGTAGCAGCTTTTTCCTTAGATATTTCTGTGTTCTTATCCCTTCCGTGTACATTTGAAGTCTATCTTCATCGCTGGAGCTTCTTGGAAAGTGGTCTAGAGCAAAACAAAGCTCACTTTATTGAAATATGTCAGATCCGAGAAGGATGACCCTCTCGGACCAACATCCTTGGATATTTATCTGCTCTATTATCTATTACGGGTTCTTTTCCCATGCTTTCTTCTCCTTGGACGCATTATTATTAAAGAGTGGAGCTTAAGCCCAACGCAAAGGCTCAAGTTTTCGCCCCCACAATAGCCCTTCAAAATTCTAATTTTTCCTTCTCATCCGAGGAGAAAAATTATAATTTTGATGTGTCTGTAATTACAATTAAGTCCACAAGGGTATTTAAACCCAAGCACGCAGAAGGGCCATTTCTGCCATTTCACGAGAGTTTCTGACGCTTGGGAACTCGCACATCATCATTAAACGCTTTGGACCGCGTTACACTCTAGACATCCAACGGTGGAACTCTAATCCAACGATTCAGGTTTTACCTTCAATATTTGGGTGGGATTACGTCTCCTTCATTTTTCGTCTCTACTATAAAAGCTTCTAGACGTCATTCTTGTCATTTTTCATCAGAGTTTGCGATTTCAGAGCGTTCATATCTCCACATTCATCATACCTTCACAAAAGAGACTTCAAAGATCCTCCAGAGACAAGAAGATCAGTTCACATCTTACCCCACGTAAGTTTCACTCTTCGAACTTCCTCTATCTTCCCGGGTAACCTCCTTGGCTAACCATTCTACACTTCGCAAGCTAAAAATGGGTAGATTTGAGTGTCTAGTAAAGACTCCGGCCTTGATAGAGTTGTTTAAAGAAAAGTACCACATTCCCCAGGAGGTAGTGGTACGACACTGCACCAGAGAAGGGGTGGAGTTTGACCGAAAAGTAGGGGAGGTTGTAATCCCTATGATTGCCTTCATAGAAGGAGGCATGACCGTCCTCATGGGTAGGATTACAAAGGATTACCTACATGCACATAGACTCTACCCCCACCAATGTGCTCCCAACTTTTTTAGAGTCCTAGGATCAATTGATGCTTTGGACCGACATCTGGGGCTAGGATTGACTTGGTAAGACGTCGCTCATTTATACGAAGGCCATATAGAATCCCGGGCAGGGTTTTACCTTAAGTCTCGTTCCAGTGTGGTCAAGTTGATCTCTTGCCTCCCCAAATCTAACAAAGGGATGAAAGATGACTACCTCATCCTGTCGGGCCCTTGGAGCGACGGCCTACCCTGCCCAACCAAGCTAGGAGAGCCAGGTGAAGCAATTTAGATCTAGGGTTTCTAACATTAGATTTAATGAGTACTTGGCTTTACTTTACTGCACTTAAATATCATTTTAATACATTTACATTTATTTGTTTAGTTATTTTTTGTATTGCCAAGGCTCTTAACTATTTGATTCGTTTACTTGATAGATAAATTGTTTACCAACCCAAAGCTCAGCCTAATCAACGTTACAGCACTTAATTACTTGCTCAGGTCAGAAATTTTTGTGAACAACGATGGGCAACTTCGTGCAGTTCTCCTAATTTTGGACTTTGAGCCAATTTCTAGGTCATTTCTGGACGTTGGCAATTCTATCCGAGTAGGCGATCACTGTTTAGCACGTATAGACGTCTCTCGGCCAAACTTCCTTGCTCCGTATGACCTTCCACCCGTCGACCATCCTATCCCACAAGGGATACCTCTCGTTGCCCAACTGTTACAACAAGTACCACTTGGGGAGGCTATCATCGGAGAAGGCACAGCTTCCTCTTCTTCCCTTGAACAAGAAATTGACAAATTCCAGTTTGAAGAAGAAACAATTCTTATATCGGAGACCGAAGAGGGGGCAGACGAGCATTCGTGTGTGCAGACTCCTACCCAAGTGGTAACTTACATTGCTGACACATCAGACGAGGAGGAAACAATGGCCCCCAAGATCGGTCCAAGCCTGAAGGAACTGATGAAGAATAGGAATAAGGTGCCATCCCCTCAAGATAAGAATAAGTCCAAACCTCTTGTAAATCCCCCTCCTCCTCCATCTCAAATTCCTGCTGACCTTGGGTTGAAACCTAATCCAGACCTAAGGAGGAAAAGGCCAATGGATACTATCGAGGAGGGGGAGCTGGGCCCCTCTAAAGGCAATAAGCAGGCCAGACAGATTCAGGACCATAGGAGTAGGAGGTCGAGCTCCGTGGACAATCGAGAGGAAGCCCTAGTGGCCCAAGTACGTCGGTCTCCACGTACTTGGTCACCCGTACTAGAGGTCGATGCTATGCCCATCGCGTTTGATGCCACGCTTAGGCATTATCGCGGGGGGCATGCCGGCCTGATGGCTGAGGCTCTGCAATAGCCACTCCTCCTTCCTCAGGACATGGCGGCCTACAGGAGTTTTAATCATCTTAACCTCTTCCTTTCCCTAAAAAGGGACTTGGCCATGGTAAGCAATTCTGCTCATTTTTCCTTCATTTACGTTTACTTGCATTTTATAACAGAAGCCACTTTATCATTACACATACTAGGTCACGCAACAAGTTTATGTGGCCGGGGAGTGGGTAAAGAACTCTCGCAACGAGACAAGGGCTACCCTGGATGCCCGAGATACCGTAGAGGCTCAGCTAGGTGCACTGAAAGATAAACGAGCACAAATGGCTGAGGAAGTGAAACACACTCTTAAGGAAAAGGCTAGTGCCAAAGCGGGCCTAAAAACGACTAAGAGACAGGCTGAAGACCTTCGCAAGGAGTTGCATTACTGCGAGATTAATCTGGCAACAGAAAAGCAGTTAGTGAAAGATCTCCGCGAAGAACTTCACAAGGCCAAGGAGGCTGCCCAATTACTAAAGGAGGCAGCTGAGGCCGAAAAGCAAGCTGCGTATGCCCTGGGGGTACAGGAGACTCAAAGTAGGCTTACTGAGGAATTTTCTACCGTAGCCAGGGATTACTGTGACATCACTTAGGGTAAAGCCCTCGATGTTGCTGGGATCCCTGCTGATTCCAGCCTAAGATGACCTGAGAGCATATACTATGATTCAGACATCTGAGAGCTCCCAGGTTCTGGCTCTCCTCCCCCAAAGCAGCCTGCCTAAGTGTCTGAGACTCCTACAACAGATCAAGCTCCTCTTGCTCCTGTGGAAGTTCCAACTGATTCTCACCAAGATGCTGGCCAAGGGAAAAAAGTTGAAGCTCCTCAGGGCAAGGACAAGAACCACGATAAGGGAAAAGGCCAGGCTTCAGATACCGTCGTCTCTCAGTCCAAGCAAGTTGCTGACCCAGAAGCTCCCAAGGCAAAAGCTTAGGACATTAGTCTTATTAGTACATTTATTTTCTTTGTTTACTGTTTTTGTATGTTATTATTATTATTATTTTTTTGTTAAAGACATGTACTTCACCCTTATTATCAATGAAGATATGCCCATTTTGCTTTACAAATCATGATAAATAATGGCAAACTCTTCTGTTGTCATTTCATATTGTTTTTTTTTTTATTTTATTGAATTATACGTATGGTTTAGAAGACTAATTCAACCAAAAAGGTCCAGAACTTTAAGTCCATGTACGAACTAAATAAACATCTTTCATAGTAACAAGGTAACAATAAATATAACTAACCTGAATGGGAACTTTAAATAATATGCTTAAGCTTAAATTTAAATACTTAAGGGAACTTAGAACGAGTGTTAACTAATCGAAATCATCTGATCCGAGGACTTCAGTCATGATTGAGTTTAAGTTTAAACACTTGATAGAACTGGGGGAGTGTTAACTAACCCAAATCAACTGGTCCAAGGACTCATGCATGATTGGATTTAAGTTAAAACACTTAATAGGAATGCAAGAGCGTTAACTAACCCAAATCATCTAGTCCGAGGACTCATGCATGATTGGATTTAAATTTAAACACTTAATAAAACTGCAAGAGTGTTAACTAACCCAAATCATCTAGTCTGACGACTCATGCATGATTGGATTTAAATTTAAACACTTAAAAGAACTGGGAGAGTGTTAACTAACCCAAATCATCTGGTCTGAGGACTCATGCATGATTAGATTTAAGTTTAAACACTTAAAAGAACTGGGAGAGTGTTAACTAACTCAAATCATTTGGTCCGAGGACTCATGCATGATTGGATTTAAGTTTAAACACTTAAAAGAACTGGGAGAGTGGCATACATATTTCACATAAAGAATAAATATTGATCAAATACACATTTATTAATAATAATACATTTTTAAGTTATTGACATTCCAAGGGCGGGGTATTACAAGTTTGTCCAGATCTTCCAGGAAGTATGCTTCAATGCCAGCGTTGGAGGTGATACGATATGGTCCTTCCCAATTCGGCCCCAATTTTCCCCACGTCGGATTTTTTGCTGAGCCCACAACTTTACGTAGTACCAGATCACCAGGGGCTAAAGGTCTTATCCTTACATGGGCATCATAACCTCGCTTCAGTCTCTGCTGATAGTGGGCCAACTGAACCATTGCATTCTCTCTCTTTTCTTCAATCAGGTCCAGACCTCTTGCTAGGTGTTCATCGTTGTCTTTTGGATTGAATGAGCTGGTTCTCGTCATCGGGAACCCAGACTCCAAAGGAATGACAGCTTCAGCTCCGTAAGTCATTGAAAAAGAGGTCTCTCCGGTGGACCTACGAGGCGTGGTTCTGTACGTCCAGAGTACGTGTGGAAGTTCTTCCACCCATTTACCTTTTGCATTATCCAATCTTTTCTTCAATCCACTTAATATGACTTTATTCACAGCTTCAGCCTGTCCATTCCCTTGAGGGTAAGCCGGAGTAGAATACCTATTAGTAATCCCCAGCTCGCCACAATAATTTCTGAACATCTTGCTATCAAACTGGAGTCCATTATCTGAGATGAGCACATGAGGAACGCCAAACCGAGTAACAATGCTTTTCCAGATGAATCTTTTTGCATCCACATCTCGGATATTGGCTAGAGGTTCCGCTTCAACCCACTTCGTAAAATAGTCTGTGCTGACTATGAGATACTTCTTGTTTCCCACAGCTTTAGGAAATGTTCCGACGATATCTAAGACCCATTGAGCGAATGGTCATGGGCTAGATAGTGGATTGAGGATTCCCCCTGGTTGGTGTATACTCGGTGAGTACTGCTGGCACTGATCACACTTTTTAACGTATTCCAAAGCTTCTCTTTGCTTGTTTGGCCACCAATAACCTTGAGTAATGGCCCTATGTGCTAAGGATCTGCCTCCAGTATGACTTCCACAGATTCCTTCATGAATCTCTTCCAGGAGTAATTCGGTTTGGTCGGGATGAACACATAGCAAATAAGGCCTTGAAAAGGAACGCCTATATAGCTTGTTGTCCTCCGACAACCAATAACTAGTAGCTCTCTTTCGTATTTTGTCAGCTTCGATTTTCTCCTCAGGCAAAATATCTTCCTTCAAGAATTGCGTGATAGAATCCATCCAACTTGGCCCCGCTCTCACTTGGTTGATTTGAACCGTGTTTACTGTTGCCGAGGGTCTGTGTAGGTCCTCTACAAGGATTACTCGAGGCAAGTTCTGTGCCGAGGAGGTTGCAAGCATGGCCAAAGAGTCCGCATGTGCATTGCTACTTCTTGGGACATGTAGTAAGCTAAAGGATTCAAATTTCGTCTGCATAATTTTAACTTGACTAAGATATCCCCGCATCCTTTCATCCTTGGTTTCGAATTCCCCTTTTACTTGACCGATAACCAGCCTTGAGTCCGAGAAGAGTTTTATGGACTTCCTTCCCATTCTTTGGACCATAGCCATTCCTTCCAATAAGGCTTCATACTCCGCTTCGTTATTCGTAGCTGGAAAGTCTAACCTCAGAGACTTCTCAACGATAACCTTCTCAGAAGACGTCAGTACTAATCCAACCCCCGCGCCTTTTTGGTTTGATGCTCCGTCTACATGTACTTCCCATGTTGGAGGGCAGTATTGGGAGATTGTATTCACCAATTTTTCCTCCTCGTTTCTATCTGCCAGTATTTCATCCGCTTCAGGTTCGGTGAATTTTGCCACCAAGTCGGCGAGTACCTGTCCCTTCATGGAGGTACGAGGCATGTACTTGATATCAAAAGCTCCCAGAATTGTACCCCACTTGGCTATCCTTCCCGTATAATCGGCACTTCTGAGTATGGTTTTTAGCGGGAGTTGTGTAAGAACAACCACTGTATGCGCTTGAAAATAGTGAGGCAACTTGTGTGTGCCAAGCACCACTGCCAGGATAGCTTTTTCCAGTGGTAGATAACACACTTCCGCTTCGTGCAACGACTTACTCACGTAGTACACTGGCCGCTGTATACCGTTATCCACCCGTATCAACACCAAACTTACTGCATACGAGGCTACAGCAATATAGGCGAAAAGAACTTCATCTGGCTCAGGACTAGACATGACCGGCGGCCGAGCTATGTAGTCTTTAAGTTGCTGAAAGGCTTCGGCACACTCCTTTTTCCATTCAAAGTTCTTCCATTTATTGATCAATAGAAAGAAAGGTTGGCATCTATCTGCTGATCGAGATATGAATCTATTCAAAGCGACAGCCATTCCAGTTAGCTTTTGCACTTCTTTTAGGTTCCGAGGAGTTCGCATATTGTTGATGGCTTTAATCTGGTCGGGATTAACTTCAATTCCCTGGTGAGTAACCATGTAACCCAAGAATTTACCCGATCCTACACCAAATGAGCATTTGGAAGCGTTTAGACGTAGTTTATAGCTTCTGAGAATTTCAAAGACAACTTGAAGGTCTCCAAGGTGCTCCGACACCTTTTTGCTTTTCACCACCATATCGTCTATATAAATCTCAATATTTTTCTTAGTAATGATTCGAACATCCTCATCATCGTTTCCTGATAGGTGGAACTTGCATTCTTCATGCCAAATGGCATCACTTTGTAATGGTAATTCCCGACTAGAGTAAAAAAAGCAGTTTTTTCTTAATCGTTCAATGCCAAAGGTATCTGATGATAACCCTAAAAAGCGTCTAAGAAGCTCATCTGAGGATGGCCGACAGTGGCGTCTACCAGCTGATCGATCTTGGGCATGGGGAATGGATCTTTAGGGCAAGCTTTATTCAAATATGAGAAATCAACACACACTTGCCACTTCCCACTCTTTTTCTTGACTACTACCATGTTTGCCAACCATTCGGGATAAAAGACCTCCTTGATAGCCCCAGCTTGTTTAAGTTTCGTCACTTCCTGACGGACTGCTTCTACATGCTCTTTAGATGGACGACGAGGGAGCTGCTTTTTAGGAGTTGTTAACGGATTAACATTTAAGTGGTGGCAAATGAAGTCTGGATCCACCCCTGGAGCCTCATAAGTATTCTAGGTAAAGATGTCGATGTTTCGTTTAAGGAACTCTACCAGTTCCTCCCTCTCTTGATGAGATAGTTGGGATCCAACTTGAAAAAACTTCTCTGGATCGTCTCCTATAGTGATTTTCACAAGATCTTCACATTTCACCTCATTGGATGTCCCATTAATAGGTGTCATTGGGGGTTTTAACTACTATAACTCCTCTCTGTGAGTCACAGATTCTACTTCAGGTTTGTGTCGGATGGCTGCTATCATGCACTGTCGCGCCATGGTTTGATCACCCAGTATTTCTTCTATTTTGCCTCCGGTTGGGTATTTGATCTTCTGATGTAGGGTTGAAGAGACCGTTCCTAAAGTATGAAGCCAAGGTCTGGCAACGATTGCTATATAAGGAGAATATGCATCTACTACGATAAAATCGACTTCCACTGTTTCCGAACCGGTTTGCACTGGTAGTCTGATCTGTCCCTTCGGGATAATAACCTTCCCTTCAAAACTTTCTAGAGGAGAATTGTAAGGCGTCAGATCTTCAGTTCTTAAATTCAGCCCCTTGAAAAGATTAGGATACATGATCTCGGTTGCGCTGCCTTGATCCACCATCAGTCTCTTCATATCATAACCTCCAATTCGGAGAATGATCACTAGGGTGTCATCATGAAGCTAAATAGTTCCAATCTTGTCATCGTCTGAGAATCCCATGACCAGGGACCATTCTAGTTTAGACCTCTTCGGTTCGTGGCTACCATCCTCGGGAAACAGGCGAGCCACAAACATTACTCTAGAAGGGCACGACTTCGTTCTGCCAGGCGCCGCAAAAATAACGTTGATAATTCCGAGAGGGGGTCGTGAAGGATTCTCCATTTCTGGCCGATTATTGGTCAGACCACCCAAACTACTAGAGTGATGCAACAGCTGTTTCAATTTGCCTTCTCGGACGAGTTGATCCAAATGATCCCATAAACTTCTACAATCCTCGGTAGTATGACCATGGTCTCGATGGTATTGACAATAGAGATTTCGGTTTCTCTTTTCAGGGTTTCCCATCATCTTATTGGGCCATTTGAAGAAGGGATCGTTCTTAACCTTTTCCAAGACTTGATGCATAGGTTCTTGGAATACAGCTCCGACCAACTGATTGTTGTTTGACACTTGCTGCTCAGTATAATCCCTTCTTGGCCGGTTATTATTGTATCTGTTCGACCTAAATTCTCTCATTTCTTGAGGGAAAAAATTAGCTTTCCCTTTTCCCTGTTCTTGATCATCTTCTATCCTTTTATACTTGTCCACCCTATCCATTAGTTGTCGCAAACTGGTGACCGGTTTACCTGTCAAGGATTTTCTCAATCCATGTTCAGAGGGAAGGACGACCTTGAAAGTTCTAATAGTGACTTCATCAAAATCGCCATCAATCTCATTGAACATCTCCCAATACCTTTCAGCATATGACTTCATCGATTCTCCTTCCCTCATTGTCATAGATAACAAAGAATCTAGGGGCTGAGGGACCCTACTGCATGTAATAAACCGGGAACAGAACGATTGAGTAAGCTTCTTGAAGGAGCTGATGGAATTAGTTCTCAACCTATCGAACCATCTCATCGGCATCGGTCATAAGCTGGAGGGGAACACTCTACACAACAAGGCTTCATCCTGAGAGTGAACCGCCATCTTCTGTTTGAATTGACTCACATGTTCTACAGGATCGGTACGTTCGTTATACATGGAGAACGTAGGTTGGTGAAAACGTCTAGGAAGTTTTGCCTTTTCTATTCCCCGAGTAAAGGGAGATTTAGAAATTTGGCTCAAAACCTTCTTCATGACCTTAGTTCCTACCCCCCTCCCAGCTTTTTCTTCTCCTCTTGTGAGGGTGTTTCTCGTCATAAGAATAGGATTCACTGGGTGGAGTTTCTGAGCATTCCCTGTAACTGTTATCACCTTCATCATTGGAAGAAACATCAGAGCTTGAAGGGGTTTGCTTTCGTTGTGCACGATGAAGTTTCTTTTTTAGATCTTCAATTTCTCGTTGCAAATCCTTTTTATCAGCTTGTTCGGGTACCAAGTGACTCCTTCGTCGATAGCCACTTCTACCCGCATGGATCGTCTGCGAGTTGCCCTCTTGCTGGTTATCTACGTGATTTCTCTGTTCAAGGTTGTGGAGCTCGCCTTGTTGATAAACGTTAACTGATTCTGCATAGGGTGGACTAATCTGCTGTGGTCCTGAACCCGCCATAACTGTTATAAACTTTACTAGCACTAATTCTCCCCACAGACGGCGCCAATTGTAGGGTCACAAATTGTAGCCCAAACCCAGATGGAATAGAATATGGGCCCAATGAGCCCGATACAATAAATTTATGAGAGTGGGTGAAAGAATTGGGCTGGTGATGGGTTTTATAGCAGTTAATAGGGGTTATGAGTCTGTTCGAGGAGGATAAAATACAATCAAATGCGGAGATCAAGTCCGAGGAATAATTTTTAGGATAAGTTGGCTATTTCAGATGATGTCCGATGAGGAAGTTCTTAGACAAATTGGCTATTTCCGTTGGTGTTCTTCTTAATGCTATAGTGTATCTTCCTCAATGTTTTTTTTTAATATCTCGATCCCCTTCTTCTGAAGGCTTTACTCTATTATATAGTCATCCTCTATTCAATCCTACTGTCCACTTGTCTACTTTCTAACCTCGTACTCGAGTTTTTCTCTCATTTCCCACTGCTTTTTGATTTTCTGGGAGTAAAAGTGGTTGTAAACACTGTTCAGAGGTCTTCTCCATATTAATGCAGCCAGGAAAGCTGCTATAATGCATTTAATGCGGTGGTAGCAGCTTTTTCCTTAGATATTTCTGTGTTCTTATCCCTTTCCTATACATTTGAAGTCTATCTTCATCGCTGGAGCTTCTTGGAAAGTCGTCTAGAGTAAGACGAAGCTCACTTTATTGAAATATGTCAGATTCGAGGAAGATGACCCTCTCGGACCAACACCCTTGGATATTTATCTGCTCTATTATCTATTATGGGGCCTTTTCCCATGCTTTCTTCTCCTCGGACGCATTATTATTAAAGAGTGAGGCTTAAGCCCAACACAAAGGCTCAAGTTTTCGCCCCCACAATTACTTTGCGGTAACATGAAACGATACGTTGAAATAGATCGGCGAATATCTTGTTCCAATGAACAAACCAAAATAGAGTCCAAAATGGTATTAAGTATTAAGAACTTTGCCAACTTCAGTAAGGCTTTCAAAGTGGAAGGAAGCTCCAAGTATAGGCCAATAAATTTTTTAAAAATAATGATAAAATCCAAAATATTAGTTGGTACATTCTCACAAAAAGAAATCCTATGTATTTTTCTAAAAAAAAAAATAAAAGAAAATTTTGGACTATTAATTATCTTCTAGAATATTAATTTAGGCCCAAAATTTAACTAATGCATGAAAATCTCCATCTTAATAGGTGTGTAATTTTTCTAACTCTTTTTCAACTGTTGGAATTCCTCTATACATGTGCCACATAATATATGTCGAGAACATTTGACTTTTGGTTGACCAAATAAATATTGTGCCATATAAAAAATTTTGAGGTCTCAAAAATTTTACACTTCATTATTTTAATATATATTTTTAATTAAACTTAAATTCTATTTCATATTTAAACTCTCCATTAAAATCTTGATTTCTATAAATGTTAGAATATATAATTCTATATATAAACACAATTATAATTAATACGTAATAATAAAATATATAGTTTCATATAGCAAGACAATCATAATAATAATCTTCTCCAAAAAAAAAAATATATATATATATATAATAACTATTAATAACTACCATATTATTATATTTTATATTTTGAGAATTAAAAAAATTATATAATATTTCATTTTTATGCATTGCGCGCGTTACATACTAATATTATAATTTATAAGTCTAAGATTTAAGTGATTGTAGAAAACTCGGGGGCAGAACTATGTGTATAACAAATGGGTGTCATGCCCCCATGAAAATTTTACAAAACATTTTATTGTAGGTAAAAACTAGGTAGAAATGTGAAACGATGCCTTTTTTCTTGTATGAACTGACCCCCCACAAGAAAATTTATTGGTCTCCCCACGGGGCGCCCCACCTGTCCATATCCCTTTTAAGCCTCAAATTGTTTTCCCAAACACGTTAGGCGATAGCCAATGCCAAATCAACACTTCTTCAATTCTAAATGATTCCTTGGTGCAGCTTCCCTCACAGTCGCATTCTTGATTGACTTTCCATCCATTTAGTGGTCTCATAGTCACATTCTTATTCTTTTTTTCTCCGTAAAGACCTTTCTTACTTGAAGTTAAGGGAAAATGGCTTTAAAATTTTGAGAGATACAAAATTTTTCTTCTCTTTTTCATTTATATTTCAGTTCAATTTCTATTTTTTTATCTTGTGGCTGAATTTTAGTCCAATTTCTATTTATTTATTTAAGTTCATTACCGCTCTAAAGTGTGAAGATCAGTCTTTTACACCGTTTAAACATCTTATTTCAGAGGTCAAATTTTATGCAAAGTTCTTTCAGAGTTTTAGTTTTTCTCATATATGTAGACAAGGAAATTCTATAGCTCAAAATTTTACTAGACATCTGAGACATGTTAGTAGTTTATTAGTGTGAATAGAGAATGTTCCTCAAATCCTCAATAATGTTTTGTTAGCCGATCGTAGCTGAATTTTTTTTATTGAAAGTCTAAGTTTCCTTATCAAAAAAAAATCTTGTGCCTTAATGTTTGTATGTTTAGTTATTGGATTATTTAAACAGGAGCTAAACATGATGCCTAATGTTTTACTTTTATAGCATAAGAGCATCCACAGCAGTAGAGCAAAAAATATAGCTATTTGACATTTACAAAAGTCACTTTATCTATTTTACCTCTTCACACCCCATAGCAATGGAGCTATATTTATAGCTATTTGATTAAAATAATACATATAACTCATTAAAATAATAATAAAAACATCCACCCAAAAAAAAAAAAAAAAACACCAGCACAGCACAGCACAATCATCCACTACCACCACCACCACCATCAACAGCAGTCCATAACAGGAAAGAAAAAACCACCACCCAATCACCACCCCTTCGCACTCATCCCGTTCCTAAATCATTCATGTCAACTCGCCTACTTGTCCTTCCTCAAATCATAAACCCACGCCGATTCCAACATGTTCTTGTTCTCATCATGCCTTCCTGCCGTGTAAACCCGACCCGAAAAGGCTCCGATAGCGAAAAATGAACACTTAGACGGCATGTCGTTGCCGCATTTCCAATGACGAGTCGTGAAGTCGTAGATGAACACATTGGTGACCGGGTTGTAACTCGTTGGGTCCCACCCACCCATCAAAACCAGCTTGCCTTCACAGCTTGCCAACTAAGAAAACAATGGTAACCCATTTGGGTACTTAGGAACTGGGTTGACTCAACGATGGGGCTTAAGGTGGGTCGGCGAGCCGGGTCGACGGAATAGATCGGCAACAAGGGAGCTGGTCGGCAAGCTGAGGGATGAGGGAGCTGGCTGGCAAGTTGAGGGATGAAGGAGCTGGCTGGTGAGCTAGAGAAAAAAAAAAATTTGAGGAAGAAAGAAGAAAGAAGAGAAGCCGGAGAGAGAGAGAGAGAGAAAGTAGGAAATGTTTGTTTAATGAGAGAAGAGAGAGAAGTGTAATATATATATATATATATATATATATATTTTTTTTTTTTTTTTTTTACCTTTGAGCTACAATGCACATCTAAAGATAGATATGCACCGTAGCTGAGAAGCTAAAAATTTTAACTTTTAGCTAAAAATTTTAACTTTTAACTCCACTGCTAAAACTTGTTTTTTTTTTTTTTTTTTTGGTGTTTTGGTGTAGTTAAAATAGCTATATAGCTATTTAGTTACATTATTATGAGTGCTCTAATGCTGCATGTTTATTATTAAAAAAGATAATAATAAACATGTAAATTTATAATTCATGAATACCAATCATAAAAAGAAGTCTTCGGGTGTGTTGGAATATCACTTATTTGACTGAAATTGAAAAATTGTTGTTAAAAGTACTGTAGATAAGGGTGCATTTTTTTTGGGGGAAAATGATTTCAGGTAATCATTTTCCCCCAAACCCGCATGTTTGGCAGCAACGAAAAATGAAATTTTCCGGAAAATCACTTCCTGTTGACCGAAATTTACTCCTTTGACCTGGAAATGATTTTACACTCTCATTTTCACTTCAAATCATTTCCGGGTCACGTAAAACACAGAAAGAGCGAGAGAAAGAATGCAAAACACAGAGAGAGCGAGAGAAAGAACAACACAGAGAGAGCGAGCAAAACACACATAGAGCGAGATAAAGAACGCAAAACACAGAGAAAGCGAGAGAAAGAACGAGAGCTCTAATCCAGCCAACAAGTGAGAGAAAGAACGAGAGCTCCGATCCAACCACCGACACCGATCTACCTTACACCGGTCATGCCAAGCTTAGCCAGACGATCACCGTGCCAAACGCCGCAAACCCAGTTGATCATCGGTCCAGCCACTCCGATCATTGAGCCAAACACAGACTCACGGTGAGTTTTCCGAAACTAGTTCACCGTCCACACACTCACCTCACCTCCGACCCACACACGTCTGATCCACACACTCACCTCACCTCCGATCCACTCACCTCACTGGTCCAACCCATCCTCCCAACCCACCTCCCGCTCCGATCTCTGCATTATATATATATTTATTTATTTATATAAATATTTATATAATTATTTACTTTTTTTATTTTTTAATTTTTTTTAATTATTCATTTTTTTATTAAACTGTGTATTTATGGGTTATGCATATGAAATTTTGGAGCTTTTCTGGTTGCAGGTTATTCAAGATTGGTTTTTGGTTTGATTTTTTTTAGAATTTTGGAGCTTGACTGGTTATGCATGATTGGTTTTTGCTGTGATTTTTTTTAGAATTTGGCTAGTTGGGTTATGTGTAGAACTTTTGCTGTGATTTTTTTTTTTTTTTTTTTTTTAATTTGGCTAGTTGGGTTATGTGTAGAAATTTTTTAGCTTGACCCATGCTTGGTGTTATTATGTTCTTGCAGTAGAATATGTGTGTGTTTAAACCTTAATTGAAGGTGCTTTGGGTATATAGGTGATTGTAAATAGAATGCAATGTGATGGTATTGTGATATATCAATGTGCAGTTATCAATGTGATGGTATTGTGATAGTGTAAATATTGATTGTAAATAGAATGCAATGTGATGGTATTGTGATATATCAATGTGCAATTATCAATGTAATGGTATTGTGATAGTGTAAATAGAATGCAATGTGATTTGGTACTCGTTATCAATATGGTTTGAATGTTTTATGTTTGTGGCTGTTTTTATTTATTATGTAATCAATAAGATAGCTGTTTACATACCTTTTAGACCACAGTGTTTGTGATTTTGTTAGATGAAGAAAAAAACCAAAGCCGCAATTCTTGCCTCAGTTGCATCTGTCCTCCTTGTGGGGGTTGCATTGTTAAGGAAATTGCGACGTAGACGTAGACAACTGCCTAGGGCGCCTTATGTTAACCATGCCTAAAGCTTTCCACATAAATAGTGTTCTACATGGAACTAAGATATATTGTGTGAATCAACTTAGGATGAAGCCTATAACTTTCCACCACTTATGTCACATCCTCACTGAGGGGGAGCACGTACGTCCGATTATTCACATGTCTGTTACGGAGCAAGTGTTCATTTTCTTACACATTATTGTTCATAATGTGAGGTTTTGTGTAATGGGTAGTCAGATCTATAGATCAACTGAGACTGTTCATAGATACTTCAAGGTCATCCTTGGGGGGTCCTGAAATTATATAGAGCTCTAATAAGACAATAAGACTGCGTAGCGAAGATACACCCCTAGAGATAAGGAATAGCAGAAGGTTTTACCCATATTTTAAGGTAAATATAGCGACTTGTGTATTTTTGTAAATTGTCTCTCATTTATGTAATTTTAAACCATTATGTCTGTCGAAAATTAGGATTGTATTGGAGCAATAGATGGTACACATGTTCGTGCATCTGTGCCACCTGAAATACAAGGAAGATTTCGTGGTCGCAAAGATGGAACCACGCAAAATGTGTTAGCTACCATTAGTTTTGACTTAAAGTTCACTTATGTATTGGCTGGATGGGAAGGCAGTGCACATGATTCACGTGTGTTAAATGATGCATTTGCTCGGTCAAGGGGATTTTCAATTCCCGATGGTATTATACGATTACTTCACCTTTTTTGTTTATTAGTTTAATAAATATTGTGCGTTTTCTAAGCATAGTAGTGATTTGGTTTTATTTTTTAATATATGTAGGTAAATATTATCTTGGTGATGCTGGGTATGGTAATAAAAATGGAATATTGTCACCTTATCGGAGTGTGCGATATCACTTGAAAGAGTTTAGTGATTGTCCTCCTGAGAATGCGCAAGAATTGTTCAACCTCCAACACTCTTCATTGAGAACTACCATTGAGCAAAGGTTTGGAGTGTTGAAGAAACGTTTTTGAGTGTTGGATGCAGAACCATTTTGGTCTTTCCCAACCCAAGTGAAAGTAGTGTTAGCATGTTGTGTGGTTCATAATCACATTATGGGGGTTGAACCAAATGACCATATTATGGAAGATGCAATGAACCAAGTAGAGTCTAGTGACCACCAACAAGAAACACAATCACGTCGGGAGTCCGTCGAAGATGGTAGATCGTGGAATGCTAAGAGAGATGATATATGCCAAGCCATGTGGTCTGATTATACCAGGAGTGGAGAGTAGTACTTTATTTAGATTTCTATGATTGTAATGTGTTTTTTCTTTTTGTTTTTTGTAAAGACAATGTATTTACTATAGACTTTTGGTGGTGTAATGAAAAAGTATTTTCAGCATTACATAGTTATTTGATGGTATTACATTGTCATTTCCAGTGTTAGCATGTTTCATTCTGTTGTGCACGTTTATAAGCGTGGTTGTATGTGTGTTTGATTTGTTGTTCATGTTCCGAGCGTAATTACTAAATGCTACTCTCACTATACTATTTTCATATGTAGTACTATCAAAGGGCAAAGAGAAAGTTAGCAGCAACAAGCAATTTAGGTGGCTGCCACCCATGCATGAAATGATGCTTAGGATACTTACAGAGGAGGCTACAAAGGGCAATAAGCCCTCTAGTACTTTCAGGGCCGGCTCCTTCGCTCTTGTAGCGAAGGAGATAACGGCCTAATTCAGGGTTGAGTGCCACCCGTCCTATGTTGACAACCGGATGCGAACTCTAAGGACCATGTGGTCCACTATTCAAACTCTTAGAAAGAAGAGTGGATTTGGTTGGGACGATAATCTAAAAATGATAACTTGCGACACTAAAACATACCAAGAAGAAGTTATGGTATGACTTCCAACTATATTTTCTTAATATAGATGATAATATATGTTTTTTCCTTTTATATGAAATTTATAGTGTCATTCTTTTTAGGATTCCATTGCTTTTATAAGGTTTTTCAAATATAACTTTCATGTCACCTTAGCTATGTATTATATCTATACATACCTATGTGTTTTCATCTATCTATATGTGTATATGTGTCTGAGCTACAATTGTCTTTGGTTCTCTGTTTGGTTGCTAATAAAATGTTGGAAAAGTAAAGAAAAGATTGATACTTTCTTTTTAAGGTTATTTTTTAAATGGGTTTTTTTTAGCATTGACTTGGGAATAATAGGAAATTAAGGACCCACTATTTTCTTTGATCTTTCTATTTGGATGATAGGAAAAAGTGAAGGAAAGAAAACAAAGTTTTTGACCAAAAGATTTGTGCTTGCTGTTGTAATTTTTTTTTTTTTTTTTTAAATTGGGCTCTCTCAGCAGTGAAGTGTGCATAATAGTAACACAATGTATTGACTTGTTCAATCCTTATTTGACAGTTTTCTTGCATTACTTGTTTGATTACCGAGAAAATGTAGGAAAAAGTATGGAGTATTTGCTTTAATTGTTATTTCATAGCCTTTTATATTGAATTTATGAGTGAAGTTATTATGGCATTGTTATATACGTTCCTTTCTCCCTTACAGGCGCATCGAAAGCATGCTGAATATCTAAACAAAAAAATTGACTTTTATGATGAATTAGCGATTGTTATGGGGAAGGACATAGCCACGGGTGGCTTTTCTAAGTCCTATGTGGATATTGAAAATGAGCTAGACAATGGGGATAATGCAGAGTTTGTTGCGGACAATGTGGAGGAAGGTGTGGTTGAGAAAGGGAAGAATGCAGTTGAGTCATCCACCACTGGGTCAGGAATTTCCAAGTCCCGCAAAAGAGGGCGTGCATCTTCTAATGCTGATAATAGTGTGCTGACTGATCTGTCTGATCAGTTGAAGGAAATAGCTGTGGCTCTAAAAGAAATCAATCGGGGCCCTGTGGATTACACAACTCTGTAATGGCTATGATGGCGGATGGGTATAGCGAAGATATGCTCGCAACTGCCTTCGACCATCTTTGTGAGAATGAGAAGACAACTCGTGGATTTCTAGCCAAGAATACTAGGTTGAGGAAGTTGTGGTTAGATGGGTTTTTGTTCTCACAAATTTGATTTGTTTATTTCATGTTGACTGTGATGGTAGATTTAGGAATTAACTTTTGTTGTTGTACTAGTATTGACCTACCATTGTATTATATATGTAGTCTTTTGTATTATTGGGACAATACAATTGCCCAAATTATGTATTTGTACTGTTCAGATATCATGAATAGGTATCATTTTTGTACACCATGGAGGTGTAATGATTTCAGGTGAACGATTGATGTGGCTGTTTTTATATAAATATTATGGGTATATTCAAATGATTATTTTTGATGTTGAAGTCGATGATTATTTTTGTACTGTTAAAGATATGTCTAGGCAATCCAGGTTCTTGAATTTGAATGATTATTTTTTATGTTGAAGTGGATGATTAGTTTTGTACTGTTATAGGTTTGTCTAGATAATGCAAGTGCTTGAATTTGTAACACATTTCATATTTTCCGTAAAATGATCCACAAACCAAACACCGGAAATGATTTTCCGTAAAAACTGAATTTCATTTTTCATAAAATGTTTGACCGAACCAAACATGGGAATTGATTTTCCGTAAATCATTTTCCGTAAAATGTTTGGACGAACCAAACCCCGGAATTGATTTTCCGTAAAATGATTTCCGTAAAATGTTTGGATGAACCAAACATCGGAATTTATTTTCCGGAAAACAATTTCCGAGACAGCCAAATAGCCTAAATACGTATTCCTTTTCTGAAAATTAGCATTTCTGAAAAATATGTATTTTCTGGAAAATATTTTACAAGAACCAAACACACTCTAAATATAAAAGTTAATTGCAATAGTACAATAAATCTTATAAATAATACCAAAAAATATAATAAGACCTATAAATAATAATACAAATAAACTAAATATGAAAACAATTTTCATTTTTAATTCTAACTCAAATGTACACTTCTCCGTACCGCATCATTTTGAAAATTGTGCAAGTGTGAGAGTGGCTTGGCCTTATTCATTTGTCACTTCAGCTCAATTTCTAGTTCTTATCATCATTTCATTTCACACGCTACTCGTATGATAGGCCGGCTGCCAGTCTTAAACCAACTAGGACTCGCATTCCTATATTACTATGCATGAAACCAAAACTCGGTTTTCTACTGCCACTAGGATGAAGCCAAACCGACTTTGGCAATCCAAATACAAGCCACATCCACAACAAAAACCTTTTCCATGTCTGAGCAGGCTGAGCACAAGACTGATCATATAAATATGGGCATCCCTTCTTTCAGTGTCTCCATGCACCTACTGCTCCTTTCCATACTTATCTCCCTAAGCACTAGGGGTGAAGCAGCCGAATACCGCTACCATTTCTGTTCAAACCAAACCACTTTCTCCCCCAATAGCACCTACCAGTCTAACCTCAACAACCTTCTCTCTTTCCTTAACGCAAATTCCACTCGTGAAACCGGTTTCTACAACACCACCGTGGGTCAAACTCAAACCCCAGAGAACACAGTTTACGGTCTCTTCCTCTGCCGCGGTGACCTCGCCACCAATGAGTGCCAAGACTGCGTGTCAACAGCAACCAAAGAGATTGTTCAGCAGTACTGCCCAGAAGAAAAAGTGGCCGTGGTATGGTATGATGAATGCATGTTACGCTACTCAAATCGATCATTCTTCTCCATTATGCAAGACGAGCCTAGTAAGATTCTGTGGAACTTGTTGGATATAACAGAGCCGAGTCGATTCATTCAGCTTGCGGCAAAAACATTGAGTGACTTGGTGCCGTTGGCAGCAGCAAATGCTTCGTCCGGTGCTAAAAGATTTGGTACCGAAGAAACCAAATTTACTGACTCGCAAACGCTATACAACCTTGTACAGTGCCTCCCTGACCTATCCAGCTTTGATTGCAATAGGTGTCTTCGGGAAGCCATAACAAACTTGTCCACAGCTTTTCGTGGAAAGAGAGGGGGTCGTGTTCTGAATCCTAGTTGTAACGTTAGGTATGAAGTTTTCGCGTTTTACCATGTACAAGCTGCTGCCGCACCAGGACCTGGACCAAAAGGTACATATATTCTATCAAGATGATGTTTATTTGAAGGGATTTTTTATTTTTTTATTTTTTTAGTTCATGAGGCAAATTCTTAATTTTTATTGTATTAATAATATAAAACTTACAATTATAGCTAAACAATTGTGTCCGGTATACAGTGTACAATATGTAGCGTACATTACGCTTTTTGCTAGTGAATACTTTTATTTAGTGTACAATGTAAGATTTACTCTGTTAGCACAATGTAAACTTTTTAATGTCCTAAAGGTATTTACTAATGAAACATTTATTGTTACATCATCTAGACTTATTATTAATTTTGTATTTTGAAAATTCCATAGACTATATGTTTCAAATGTCGTTAAGAATCACATCAAATTTTATGTTAATAAGATGTTGTTTACTATTCAATATATAAACTAATCTTTTATGTATAATTTTAAAATACAAAAACATTAATTTCAAACATTTTACAGATAAGATCGTTATTGGTCTCCAATCACTTAAAAATTTCTCAAACATAGAGGATATTATAATAAAATGTAATTCAGCAACGAATTTTTCAAAATTTACATCAAATACAACACTCATAAAAAATTAAAACTCATAAAAATTAATTAAAAGTTTATTTGAATGCATTAAATTAAAATTCATAAAGCATTTAAAAAAACAAATTCTAACATTACAAAACCTTTTCAAAACATAACAATACAACAATTCAAGTTATAAAAAGTATAAAAATAATTCAAACATAGCAATATGACAATTAAAAAATATAAACAACATAAATATTAAAACATAAAAGTATAAATTCAATAATACGATAAAAAAAAAATCATAAATTTATAGTTAGAAGGCTAAAAACATTTATTTATTATCTTATAAAAAACTTGTAAAAATATTTTTTTAATTATTTAAATATAAACAAGTAGGTGCATGAAAAAATGTTAATCCCCATCCACGCCCCATTTGTTATGTGGGGCGGGTAAAACCCTTCCATTAAAGGCGAGTGAGGCGGATAATTGCGACTACGGATTTATATTGCCAATTTCTAACTCTGGGACTTCTCGATGGCGTCATTTACTTATTCTTCAGCTCTCTTCTTTTTTCTTTAGCAAGTACGTCACGCACAAGGCGATAGATACATCCATCAGAAATATGGCTTGACTTTTGCACATAAAAGCTGACTTCATTCACTTCTTGACAAACTTCTCTCACAAGCTCATCTAAGGAGCTTTGACAAAGAGTGTGGGCTGGACTTGTGGGCGTCGGCACCCAACAGTTTTTGTGGGTGTTTAATCATATTTTTAGTAGGCTAGTTTGACCAGCTAGACGAGAATGCTCTAAAAACTCAAGTATACTAGCGAAGCCAATATGGTCCTAT
The DNA here is from genome assembly GCA_035136125.1 of Quercus rubra. Lineage (NCBI taxonomy): Eukaryota > Viridiplantae > Streptophyta > Magnoliopsida > Fagales > Fagaceae > Quercus > Quercus rubra. Next base: position 10,281,084 of record CM068734.1, on the reverse strand, counting down.
GGTATAATAGTGCTTTAAGCACTTCTTATAACTGAGTATTAACTATTCTCAATAAAACATGATATTGTTTTTGCAGGGAAAGGCAAAAGCTCAAAGGTAATAGCTATCGTAATTGCTGTTACAATTGCTGCCTCTGTGGTGCTAGTCATTCTGCTTTACTGTTTCCGAAGGAGGAGAGCAAGAATGAAGTCCAATGATACAGAAGAAGAGAATACTCAAAAATCTGATGGCCTCCTCAATTATCATGGTATGCAAGTGGAATCCTTTCATTAATGTATTTCAAGCCGCACGTGAGGGAGTGTTAAAAGCTATCTAAATTAGAATGTGAAAAGTTAACAAATATCTTAAGAAAATTGGCTAACGAACTATTTTTTTTTTTTAAAAAAAAAAAAAAAAAAACACCTTTTTACAAAGCTTCTATATTTTTTTTTATAAAAGTGAGATTAAATTTTTTTAAAAATGATCTATTATCAAATATTCTAAGAATACCCATTAACAAAACTCTTTTTCTTGTATAAAGATTATATTGAATATGTACAAACACTCACCTCTGTCATGTCTGCAAACAATGCTCTTTGTAGTGTAATCTCTTACGTTTATTTATTTTTGAATCTTTAGCTGCAAGTGAAATAACAACTGTAGAATCCTTGCAATTTGATTTTGGGACAATTGAAGTTGCAACAAATAAATTCTCAGATGACAACAAGATTGGTGAAGGTGGATTTGGTAAAGTTTACAAGGTACGTCGAATCAAAACTCATTTCTTGCGTTTTTTAGTACTCAAAATTAGCAAACATGGCAAATTTACTGCATACAAATATGAAAAAAAATTTAGAATTTGAAAAGCTTTCAAAGTTGGGATTTTATAAACTCTGAGAAGGGAACTATTCTACAGCCAATCTAAGCATTGGACACATCGTCAAAATTTACTCTAAAGTCTAAACCCCTTGGCGATCAACAATTTAGATATAATTAATTGAAACAATTAATCACACAATACTGAAAATAATACAGATATAACACAGTAGTATACATACATACATATATATATATATATTCATAGTATACTCAACATATCATAAAATATATATATATATATATTATAAGTAATAAAAATATGTTGACATAGAGAATGGAAAACCATGCTACATAGAAAACCGTTGAAAACACTAAAAAGATTCTTTGTCATGTTAAGTCGGCTAGGATTCTTTGTTATGTTGTTTGCGATTCCGAAGGATTCTTTGTCATGTTAAACTCCAAACTGAGTAGAAAAACTGAAAAAGAGGTTCCGAAAGTGTTTGGCATTTGCTTATTGTTTTTTACTTTTTGCTTTTTGTTTCAATTTTTTTGCAAATAATTTAAATTTTAGCCCATTAAAAATAAGCTAGCTTTTATAGATCTTATCACACATTTAACATAAAAGTCACCAAAAGATATATATTTTGATAAAGACTGCAAATAAGTTGTCCCAAACTTATGAATCAAAGTGTGCTTATAATATTTTTGTCCTGCATGCCAAAGGCTTCTAATTAATGGTAATCTAATACAATCCATACCAATTAACAACTAGGTCCTGAATTTTGTCTGATTGGAGGTTATTTTCACTCAGGGTGTGCTACCTGGAGGGAAGGAAGTGGCAGTTAAAAGGTTCTCAACGAAGTCATTGCAAGGCTTAGAGGAGTTCAAAAATGAGGTCATACTTATTGCAAAACTTCAGCACAAAAATCTTGTGAGGCTATTGGGATGTGGCATAGAGGGAGAGGAAAAGTTGCTTGTATACGAGTTTATGCACAACAAAAGCCTTGATAATTTTATTTTTGGTTTGTTTCTTCCTACATTCTATTTTTTAAGTTTGATAGTATTTTTTATTTCTTGTAGACTCCTACAATTCATATTTATACACTATTTCATAACTTCACATTAATATTGAATTTTAGATTCAAAAAGGAGGTCGCAACTTGATTGGAAGACATACTATGACATAATTAATGGGATTGCTAGAGGACTTCTATATCTTCATGAGGACTCCAGGCTTAAAATCATTCACAGAGACTTGAAGCCTAGCAATGTGTTGTTGGACCATAACATGGTTGCCAAAATATCGGATTTTGGAATGGCGAGGATCTTTTCTGAAAACCAAAATATAGCTAACACCAAAAGAATTGCGGGAACATAGTAAGCCACTTCTTCTTTTATTTCTCTTCTTGGTTTTTAAAATAATAATAATAATAATAATGATGTTGGTATCCAAAAAGTGGGTACATGGCTCCAGAATATGCAATGGAAGGAATATTTTCTGTTAAGTCCGATGTCTTCAGCTTTGGTGTAATCTTGCTTGAGATTATTAGTGGAAAAAGGAGTAGTGGTTTCTATCTCACTGAACATTCGCAGACACTCCTTGCATACGTATGTTAACTTTTGTCGGATTGAATTAGAATTAGACAAAAATGGAAATGGGACAGCAAATATGAAATATAACTCCATTTGCAATCTAAATTCATAGGCATGGAGACTATGGAATGAAGATAAAGTGTTAGAGTTCGTGGACAACTTCTTGATGGAAACAGGTTCAACATCAGAAATTGTAAAGTGCATACATATCGGACTTTTGTGTGTTGAGGAAAATCCACAAGACAGACCCACCATGTCGACTGTGATAGTTATGCTGGGAAGTGAATCAATAGCCCTTCCTGAACCAAAACACCCTGCATTTTCTGTGGCTAAATTCACGCCGATGGATGAAATCTCTGTAAATGAGCTAAGTTTTTCTACTATTGTACCAAAATGAATGCTTACAACTGTACAAGATCGCCATTGGTTTTGCAAGACGGTGAACTTAATATTGTACCCAAAATTTCTATAAAATAGGATAGGATATGTATTGGAATTTGGGAAGAGAGACCTAGTTAATTGAGCAAATGATTGTACTGTAAAAACTAAAAAGTTATTAAATAATAATGTATTTTGTATAAAAATGTTTTTTAATTTTCAAATTGAAAAAGGAAATTTCAATTGTAATCAATAAAAAAGTGATTTTTTGTGTTGAATTTTCTTTTGTAGCTAAAAGGAAAATGACAATTATCTATATATATATATAAAACCGAAACCTTTGAAGCTCTCACAATTTTCCACGTCAACACAACATTTATTTATATATATATATATAAAATATATAATATATAATGTATTAAAAAAACGTAATAAAGCCAGCACAACATTAAAAAAAAATTAAAAAAAAAAAAATAACAGACACTCAAAACAATAAAACCAAAAAAAAAAAAAAAAAACGTAATACTAATAACCCGATACTCCGATGCTCTAAAAAACTGATACTTCTAAGAAAAAAAATCTATCTTTCTCATATCTCTCACACTACCGTCTCCTTCCCCCAAAACCCAAAACTCAGATAATCTCTCTTCTCATATCTGAACATCTCAACTACTTCCCCCAAATCTTAGATCTGACCATCTCCTTCAAACTTTTTGGATCCGGATTCGGCTTTGATCTTCGAAATCGGAAACCCACCTACATGGTCTGCCATATCTTCCCTGCCTCCAATCGATCTCCTTGCTCAGACCACCCACCACCCACATCCAACCTGTACAACCTAGAAACGGCGCCCCATTTGCCGTGGGTCTCACCCATCAATTATGTTGGTCGGCAATACATCCAATCTAGCCCATCGAACCAGCCCAAAGGTAACTACTAAACAAATTTAATTAGAACACGATAAATTTTTTTTTTTTGAATCCGAACTCTATAGCTATTAGGACTCTATAACTATTGTCTTATAAATAGTTGATTCTTATTAGTCTTTTTTTTTTTTTTTTTTTTTTTTTTTTTTTTTTTTCACGGCTATTCAATTTCTAGGTTTATTCTTATTTGCTATTCTCTTCATTCTTTTCCTCCATTCGAATTAGGGTTAAAGGTATGGTATTCGATTGCCTCTGTGATAATCTATGTACATCTAATTTCTAACTATTGTAGTGTTCTTTCAATTTGAATTGTAACGTTTGCCTCTATGATAATCTATGTACATCTAATTTCTAACTATTTTACATTTAAAGAAATCATGAAACTCAAATTTTAGTGTAGTTCTATCAGTTTTTGCAGTGGTCTTTCAATTAGAATTTTTTTTCCGCAGCTGTTGAATTTCTAGGTTTATTCTTTTGCCTTTCTCTTCATTCTTTTCCTCCATTCAAATCAGGGTTAAAGGTATGGTATTCATTTAGTTTGGATTTCTTAGCTTTTAGTTTAGCTTTTTTTTCTTAGCCTTTCTAAGATTTTTTACCCCAGCTTCATTGATTTCTATTTTGTATTCTAGAGTTGATTTAATTGTAGTTTTAGCTGTGTTTCTCTTTGAATCTGTAATTGATTGAGTTTGGGTTTGGAACTCTATAATTGAGTTTAGTACTGTGTTTTGACGATAATCAATTTGAATTTTTTTGTGTGGAAACTGAGCTATGGGTTTGAATTTGTTTAGTGGTAGTCTATAGTTGGTCTGCATTTATGCTTGCTTTCAATCAATTTGATGTTAGAATTATGACTCAGGATCTTATCTACTTTTGTTTACTTCAAATTAATTTACTTTGAATTAGTTCACTTCAATGAAAAGAACTATTGAGGTTTTAAAGATTAGGTTATGCTTGAAATAGCTGGTCTTCTTTCACTCTCAATGGAAAAAAAAAAATATATATATATATATATATATTTTATATTTATATTTGTAGATGGCCCCAACAATCCAGCTTTATGGATTTCCCTTTACTTCTTTTGATGTTTCCAATTTGAGTCTAAAATTCATTGTTCCAGGGGTGGTTTGAAGGGCCATGAGAATTAGTAATTGGAGAATATCCCATTCCATGAAGCAGAGTGCTTCTAAGTGGACTCACTTTCTTAGCCACCTATGTGTCAATACCTGATATTTTCTAAAGCACTTTGTGTTTTGCCACTTTCATTAATATGGTTACAGTAATGGAATTCTTTGTCATAATAGTTGCTCCACTTCTTTTCACTCCTTAACAAGAACACCATTATACATATATTTGGGAATTTTCTTTTGTGAATGCATTATTCATTTGAGTAGGTGATTTTGGGTCAATTTACTATTTTTTGCAAAATTTTTTTGAGTATATATTGATAAAATTTTCTGTATTAAGCTTTATTTTCTTTTCTGTGTCATAAATTGAAAGATGTATCTTGGAATTAAGTGGTGTGATACATTATAACCAGTATTATAATGTGGGGCTTTGTTGTCTTGGGCTATCCCAAAGATGGAACTTTGTGAATTGCATTTGCAACAAATGGTGAAGTCAGCTGTTTTGTAATTCTAGAGGGATTTATTCAGTTGTTTATGTGACAGTTATTGGTTTTTGTAACTTCAACAGTTTACTGTTGGCTTATTATTTTAATATGTGCTGTTTTAGCTGTGTTTCTTTTGTATTTGTAATTGAGTTTGTGCACACACTTAGATAAGTCTTAGGTTCGGAACTTTGTAACCGAGTTTAGTAGTGTGTTTTGACGATAATATTTTTTGAAGTGAGTTACATCTTCAATATTTTAAATAGATATTAAAATGGTGATCATCAATTTGAATTTTTTTGTGTGGAAACCGAGCTATGTGTTTGAATTTGTTTAGTGGAAACTGAGCGAAATGGAGTTATCGGCTTGCTTTCATCAGACAACATTCCTGATAATCTTAGCGAAATTGGTGTGGAGTACGTTGAGGTTAGTTTTTCAGTGTTGTCTAGTTTTTCAGGTTTGAATATTGTATTGCTCAACAACATTATTTTTGTCTTCAAACACATGAACCTATGGACATGCAAGGTATGATGCAGCTGACACTAATTAGATAAGATACATTATTAGATAAGATGCATTCAAATGCTTGCAAGGCTGCAAGACTATAACAGAAAGTAATTGCATAAAACAAAATGGAATTCTTAAATCAATTAGAGGACTTAGTTTAGGCTTTTGCTTTTAATATCTGGGTTCCTTTGCCTCTATAAATTACTGGTCACTATGGAAAAAATGAATTTAAGTTAGCTAACAGCAGCAACTATGGTGATGCAGGTGATTGTTTTTTCATTGGATAGAATCATTGAAATTTTTATGCTAATCTATTTAATTCTTGAAGAAAATAACATATATAGGAAGAGTTCTCATTTTTTTTTTTTTTTTTTTATGAGGGTAAGCTGCCTGCTCTCACAATCAAATTGTTTGATGATATGAAGGAGATTAAAAAAGAAAAATTTGCACTACACTGCGTTATTTCATTAAAATCTGCACTACACTACACTGTTTCAAACTTTCTGCACAGCACTATTTCTCTTCTATTAGTGTTTCTTGGCTGAAAATTGGATTTTTACTGTTTTGCGGGTAGGGATTTTGCATTTTGATATCTGGCTTATTTGGTAATACAACAACAAGATGAGGAAAGTCAGGTATTTACCAATCTTTCCTTTATTCTGTGCTGTTTATTGCATATTTATTGGTAATATGTTTGTAGAAAGAATTTGAAATTGGAATATGATTGCATATTTAAGTTTCTTGGTTATCTCAAACTTGGTTTTATGTTTGGTTTAATTGTTTCATCTCTAGATTTCCACTGTTTTAACTACATCTATGTACAATTTGTATTTTATCAAATAATCATGTTTTTATGGGGTTTTTTATTTATTTATTTATTTTTTAATAATTTATTTTATTTTTTTTATAATTTTGAAGTTAGTATGTGAATGCTTTATTTTTCTTCAATTAAGAAGAAAAATACAACTAAATGACTAAAATCTCAAGCATGGATGAGAATTCTACACTATCAAGAAACTTTTTGAATCTTGAAGAAACCAACAAAGTAATTCAGCTTGATAAAATGACAAAAGTACATATTCTTTAATTTAGCAAAATTATAAATATGATATTTAAGATGTATATGTTGTAATACATTCCTCAACCTGTTCTATTGTCAGGCTTACATCAGTGATACTTCAAATGAATGTAGCAATAACTTATCAACTGAAGAAGATGGTGATTGTACAAAATTTCAAAAACTTGATATTCAAAGCAATGTGCAACTCACACCAAAAGGGCATATTCAGGGACTACTACAAAGCAACAATGACGAAGATACAAAAAACACTTTAAAGTTGTCTTTTAATCTTCAAGATTTTCTACACACAATTTGGTTGTAATGGATTTGTGATTTTGGTACTAAAGACATATTGGAACAAAGAAATTTTTTTTTTGCTTTTTTGCACAATTTGGTTTTAAATTGAAACAGAGAGGAATTAAACTCTTTTATTTAGTTATTTGAGAATACAACTTTACTTCAACATTTTTTTAAATATAATGAATACATTGAATATTTAGTGGAAGTCATGAAATAAATGAAAATAAAAAATAAAAACAACCATAGAAAAAATACATGGTATTGGGACTTATGTGCAAATTAAAAAAATTAGTAGCATACCCGTGCAATGTTCTTTGGTAATACTTATTAAACCAAATGTAAGAGCACATTATGATTATTATAATATATTACTTCATAATATTTGTATTTATCTCATTTTTAATATTATTTCATAATATTACATGTTTCATCTTATATTAGAGTCAATTTAGTTTTCAATAATTGAAATTAGAGAGATGTTTAAATCTGAATGTGTTAACATTTAATTTAAAACTATCTCGTGCATCGCACGGGTTTGCGGCTAGTTATTATTATTTCGATGTCTTTTCTTTTGTGGGCTGGGCTTCTCAATAGCGCATTCGATACGTAGGCCGTTGATGAACTGGGGGACATTTGTACAAAATAAACAAGAGACTTGGACATTTCGTGTCACTATTATTTCCAGTCATATCTCATAGGTGGGCATGCAGAATGAATTTGGCAGTCCAAAATTTGGATTCAATCATTTACTCACAGCCGTTACCCACAAGAAGAAGAGCAAATAGATCTCATAGGCTTTGCCATGTTGAAATGAACTTATAATTTGAGGCCCGTTAGCTTGCGAAACATTTAGGGTTTTAGTCGAAACTTATTAGGTATATAAGGAAAGCCAAAAACACGTTTTCCAAGTCTTGTAGACCTACGCTTGTGCGATTTGTAAGATTATTGTACCTCTAACTCTTTCAAGCACCCACCAGAGATCACACAAATATTATTTGTACCGGTGGAGTAAAAGTTGCAGTAACCTTCAACTATCAAGTGTATTGAAGATTAAAACATGAATTGGAGATTCATGTTGGAGCAAGCTCACATCAAATAAGTCTGAGGGGTTCATAGCTCAGTTTGGTAATTTTAGTTAGATTTACTACAAATTGGTATTCTTGACTGTGAATCTTAATTTGATATAGTGGATTGTTCTCTTGAGATCATTCCCCCCAATTGTTTACCTTGAAACTAGTTTGTTTCATTAGATTTCGTAGGTCATCACATTTTGTGTTATTTGGATTTTCGTTGTGCACGTTTTCTTGTGATGAATGTTTAACTTAGATCTGAATAATTAACCTAAGTAAGAACTTAGCTAATAAATTAGGTTAAACACTACGTTTTCTAGAGGTCTAAAACTTACAGTAACCCTTTAGCAACTCTTGTGTGGGGGCAAACATTATCTAAGGATAACACTCAATTGTGCCTCTAAGCCAATCAAAATTTCTGTTTTTTTGCTGGATCATTTTGTTATTTCATTATATTACTCTTCTAAATTCCCAATGGTGAGTAGATACTAAAACTTAATGGGTAAAATGAAAAGGACACAACTGTTTGGAGTTTTTAAATGTATACGTGGCATAAATTTATACAGTCAGATGGCACAATAAGAGATGATCAACAAAAAGTCAAACGTTCCACTTTTATCCTATATGAAACGGTGAGAAGATACAGAAACTTAATGGGTAAAATGAAAAAAGCATAACTGTTCGGTGTTTTTAAATGTATACGTGGCTTGGATTTATATAGTTAGGTGGCACAATAAGAAGTTGTCAACAAAAAGTCAAACGTTTCGCTTTATACACACACACACACACACATATATATATATTCTATTTTTTTAAGGTCAGGGTGTTCAAATATACACAACCTAACCATTATGTGGCACTGCCACTGATGATGTTTTTTTGGAGGGCCATGATTCCATCCTATTTGGTGCTTTCTACAACTAAAAGTCTATTTAAAAGCCAAAAGCATTGTAACTTAACTAGCACCTCCTCTTCCATTTATGCTTGGGGGTCTAAGGAGAGAGGGGGGGGGGGGGGGTAAACTGTTCAGTTTTTTTTCCTTTTTTTCAATGGTTGGAATTCCTTACATGTGCCACATAATACATACTTAAGACATTTGACTTTTGGTTGACCAAATAAATATTGTATCTCATAAAAAATTTTGAGGTCTCAAAAATTGTACACTTCTTTATTTTAATATGAGATGAGTTCAAGTTACACCTGATATAATGTCTAAAAATTACACTTGGTATAATTTTACAAAAATTATACCTTTTTATAACTATAGATCTTCATAAGATCTAAGGGTGAAAAACACAAATGCCATATCATTAATATTATGTCTAAAAATTAATGAGTTACTTGCCCCCACATTGATTTCCCTAAATTCAACACTTCTCTCTCTAAAGACTAAACCTAAACATCTTCTCTCTCTAAACTCACATTTTTCTCCATAGGTACACACTTTCCATGGGTCAGGTCACTGTATAAGAAGAAGCCATGAATAAGAGACGAAAATCACAAACACAGACAAGTTAATTATTTGCTATTGACTAGTACTTACTTTTCTTTAAGATACGGCTACTTCACCGGTTCTGGTGGCAGAGACGCAGAGTGCCCAGGAGATTTTGTCCTTTCAAAACTCTGTATTTCCAACATTGGAAAAATGGGCATTTTTTCCAAAATTTTATTTTTGGCCTTAAAATATTAGATATAAAATTCATACAAATAAAAGAAGACACAAATAAATATGGTTAGCCTGAGCTATACCGATACATTGGTACCTTTCTTCTCTCTTAAAATGTTGGAATATTCTTTCTAAAAAAAAAAAAATGTTGGAATATTTGCGATTCATGATCAACATATACAAGGGAAAGGGAAGAATAGATTTGAGGAAATGAAAATTATTACTCTCGTTTTGTAGCATTATTATTTGTCTCTTGATCAATCAATAAACCAAATTTACAATGTGACAATAAAAGAACCAAATTATTTCTTTTACGTTACTCTCTAAAAACAAAAACAAAAAAACCTCCCTCTTCTACAAGGGAAATTGAAACCTGATTTTAGCAATTGCAGGTTCATCAAATACAAAACTTGGACTTTAACTGCAAAGAAAATTCTATCAGTTGTCAGCAGGGCGGAGGAGAGTCTGGAGCCGTGGAAAAGAAGTTGAGTTTAGAGGGAGAAGTTGTTCAGGCTTAGTCTTTAGAGGGAGAAGCGTTGAATTTAGGGAAATAATTAATGTGGGGCAAGTAACTCATTAGTTTTTAGACATAATATTAATGATATGGCATTTGTGTATTTTTCACCCTAAGATCTTACGAAGATCTATGGTTATAAAATTGTGTAATTCTTGTGAAATTACATTAGATGTAACTTGAATCAATCTATTTTAATATATATATATATATATATAATTAAATTTAAATTCTATTCTATATTTAAACTCTCCATTAAAATCTTGATTCTATAAATGATAGAATATATAGTTCTATATGTAAACACAGTCATAATCAATGTATAATGATAAAATATATAGTTTCATATACAATCACAATCCTAATAAATAACTATTAATAACTACTTTAATTATTAAATTTTATATATAGAGAACTTAAAAAATCACATTATATTACATTTTTATGCATTACACGCGTTATAGACTAGTATTATAAATCTAGGATTCAAGTGATTGTCAAACGCTCAGGGTCGAAACTATGTGTACAACAAAAGGGCGTCATGCCCCCCATGAAAATTTTAAAAAACATTTTACTGTTGGTAAAAATTAGATAGAAATGTGGCACAATGCTTTTTTTTTTTTTTTTTTTTTTTTTGAACTGACCACCACAAGGAAATTTCTTGGTTCCCCACGGCATGCCCCACCTGTCCATATCTTTTTTTTTTAAGCCTCAAATTGTTTTTCCAAATACGTTAGGCAATAGCCAGTGAACACTTCCTTCCACGAACCGCCCAATTCTAAACGATTCCCTAATGTGGTTTCTCTCACAGTCGCATTCTTCATTGACTTTCCATCCATTTAGTGGTCTCATAGTCACATTCTTATTCTCTTTCTTTATAAATACTATTCTTACTTGAAGTCAAGGGAAAATGGATTTTAAAATTTTGAGTAGTACAAAATTTTTCTCTCTTTTTCATTTATATTTTAGTTTAATTTATCTTGTGGATGAATTTCAATTTTTTTTTTTTTTAATTTAAATTCATTACAGCTCTAAAGTGTGAAGATCAGTGCATTCCATTGTTTGGGCTTCTCACTTCAGAGGTTATGCAGAGTCCTTTCAGAGTTTTAATTTTTCTCATATCCGTAGATAAAGAAGTTCTGTAGCTCATAACCTTGTTAAACTTGCGAGACATGTTAGCAATTTATCAGTGTGGGTGAAGGATATTCCTCCACAACTCAATAATGTTTTGATAGACGATTGTGGCTGAATTTTATTTATTTATTTATTGCAAGTCTAAGTTTTCTTATTAAAATAAAAAATAAAAAATCTTGTGGCTTATTATTTTCATTTTTTTTATAAAGTCACGATGAATAATTTTTCTTGTTATGTTTGGAACTTTGGATGTTAGTCATTCGCTTGTTTAAACCGGAGTTAAATTTGATACCAAATGTTTTACTCATAGCATAATGCCACATATATTGCCACTTTAAGGTCAAGATGTTGAGTCCTTTTAAGAAAAAATATTTTTTATACATATGTATTGCAAACTATAAATTTTGGTATACTCAAAAGGATTTAGAAAGATATAATGCTTTCACAATATTTTGAGTTTTTACTTGAATGGTGATTCAAAGTCATAGTTTAGTCTTGTCCCTCAAACAAAAATTTCTAATTCTACCCTATAAATACTAATATATTTTGTGGTAGCTCTTGTTTAAATCTCACATTCCCCACCCTGCTATTTACCTATCAAAAAAGAAAATAATAAACACGTAAATTTATTATTCATGAATCTCATGAAAAAAGAAGTCTTCATTGACAAACTTTAATTTTCCATACGGTATTTGAAAAGTGCAAGGGTGAGTGGCTTTGCTTTATTCACTTATCACTTCAGCCCAATTTCTAGTCCCTATCATCATTTCATTAATTCCACATTTTTATTAGATGGACCACACATCAACTAATCCTTAAAGAGACCGTAAGGCTCCTACTAACATTTGCTAGTTTATTATTCACGAATCACAAATTGTGGAAAAAGAAGCTTTGGTTGATAGACTTTAATTTTCCTTTTCTGTATCACTTGAAAAATAAAAATGATAGAAATACAACTAAGATCCCACACTTCCTACCTCGGAGAATTCGTTGAAATGGGTCTTCTTGAAGGTCCATGGTTTGTGGAGCAGAGCTTATGGCTTGGGGGTTCTCCCATTATTGATCCGAATACCATTGCTATCAAAGAAATTCAGAAAAAGCTAGATAGATTGAATGAGGACGAATTGACTGAAGATGCAAAAGCTGAATTTTTGGGGTTGAGCAAAAAGATGGATGATCTTCTATAGAAGCAAGAAATTTTCTGGACCCAATGGTCTAGAATAAATTGGCTAAAACATGGGGATAGGAACACCAAATTTTTCCATGGCAAAGCAACACAAAGAAGAAGGAGAAATCATATCAGGGGTATTCGGAATACTCATGGGCAGTGGGTGGAAGAGTTGGAGGAGGTGGTTAGGGTAGCTTTAGCCTACTTTGATAATCTTTTCCAAGCAAGAGTAGAGGATCAGATGGAGGAGTTCCTAAATGCAGTGCAATGTATGATGACTGATGATATGCGAGAATTTCTCTCTTTTGAATTTACTGTTGAAGAAGTGAAGGTGGCTCTGTTTCAAATGGGACCAACAAAAGCTCCGAGGCCCAATGGTATGAATGCCCTTTTTTATCAAAAATTCAAGCATGTTGTAGGGAATTCTATTGTTCTAGCTGTTTTAGATTTTCTAAATAATGGTAATATGCTACCTGATATTAACCATACAAATATTTTGCTTATCCCTAAAGTGAAAAATTCGGAGAGAATGTCTGAGTTTAGACCCATAAGCTTGTGTAATGTTATTTACAAAATTATTTCCAAGGTGTTGGCAAACAGGTTGAAACAGGTATTGCCTCAGATCATCTCACCCACTCAGAGCGCTTTTGTATTGGGGAGGTTGATCACTGATAATGTGTTGGTGGCATTTGAGACACTCCATACTATGCATTCCAGGAAAAAAGGGAAGACGGGTTCTATGGCATTGAAGCTGGATATCAGTAAAGCCTATGACCGTGTGGAGTGGCACTTCCTTTAAAGGATTATGGAGAAGTTGGGGTTTTCGGTTGATTGGATAGATAGAGTGATGAGCTGTGTGACAACACCATCCTTCTCTATTCTAATTAATGGGAAGCCATATGGCATGATCCATCCATCTAGAGGAATCTGCCAAGGTGATCCATTATCACCATACCTGTTCTTATTGTGTGCAACAGGCTTTACTGCACTACTAAAAAAAGCAGAATCAGAAGGGCGGATTAAGGGAGTTTCCATTTGCAGAGGGGCACCAAAGGTCACGAACCTTATGTTTGCTGATGACTCATTGCTATTTTGCCAAGCAACTCGGGATGAAGGGGAAACCATAGCAAAAATCCTCCAAACCTATGAAAGAGCTTCTAGGCAAAGTATTAATTTGGAAAAGTCTTCAGTTTACTTTAGCAACAACACTTCAGAGAGGCAGAAGGGTCAGATCTTAGAAGTTTTGGGAGTGAAAGAGGTGGACTGGTTTGAATCTTACCTTGGTCTACCAACTTTGATTGGGAGGGCCAAGTATTCCACCTACTCATTCTTGAAAGATAGAATCTGGAAGAAGCTCCAAGGATGGAAGGGCATGCTATTGTCTAGAGCTAGCAAAGAAATCCTCATAAGGCTATGGCATAGTCCATGCCCATTTACACTATGAGTGTGTTCCAAATCCCTTTGAAACTTTGTGATGAATTAGATGCATTATGTGCAAAATTTTGGTGGGGTCAAGTGGGCAATGAACAGAAAATTCACTGGAAGAGTTGGGATAAGCTAACGATTTTGAAGAAAGCAGGTGGAATGGGATTTCGAGATTTGAGAGCTTTTAATCTAGCTATGTTGGCCAAGCAATGTTGGAGGATGGTCCAAGGTAATGATTCACTGCTCTACAAATATTTTAAAGCAAGGTACTTTCCAAGATCAAATTTGCTAGAGGCTAAAGAATCACCTAATTGCTTGTATGTGTGAAGAAATTTGATGGCTGCAATGCCTATTCTTCAGTTCGGCCACTATTGGAGGGTTGGTAATGGAGTCTCAATCAATGCCTTGAAGGATAAGTGGCTCCCAAATTTTCCTACAAACAAGGTCCTAAATCCGATCCAAGACAATTAGGGTGAGTTAATGGTGTGTGAGTTGATCAATCCGTAGCTAAATGTATGGAGATATGAGGATATTCAGACCATATTTCACAGAGATGAAGCTGATGCAATCTGTCAAATTCCATTGAGTAGAAGATATGTAGCTAATACCATAGTTTGGCTGCATAATCCACTGGGTGTGTTCATTGTCAAATTTGCTTATCATAGGGCAAGAAGAATCCTTACTGAGGCAGCTCGGGTTGGAACTTCTAGGGGCTGTGCTACAAAACAGGTTTGGGTTATAATTTGGAAGTTACGGATCCCTAATAAATTTAAAGTCTTTGCACGGCGAGCTTGCCATTAAATCTTACCAACTGCTGTAAATCTAAATAGAAGAAGAGTAATTCAAGAAGACAAATGCTCGGTGTGCACAATAGAATCGGAATCTACCATTCATGCTTTGTGAGATTGTGCAGCGGCTCAAGATATTTGGGCTGGAAGTGTCCGAAAGCTACAGAAATTCAGGCATGGTTAGTCTGATATGTTGCAACTGATGGAGGAACTTTTGGAGTGGTTAAATTTGGAAGAAATTGAGCTGTTCTGGACTCAAGCATGCCTGATCTGGAATCAGAGAAATTCTTTGCTGCATGGAGGGAAAATGAAGAATCCAACTTGTTTGAACGAAAGAGCAAAGGAGTGCATTGAAGAATTTAAACATGCTCAAACCCAGCCAACTGTTTAGCCAAGGCAACAACCGAATGGAGAGATATGGCAACCACCACCATCAGAGCCATACAAACTCAACTTTGATGCAGCATTATTTTCGAACTTAGGCAGAACAGGGATTGGAGCAGTTATTCGAAATGAAAAGGGAGAGGTAATGGCTGCCATGGCTGCTTGTGGACTGGCTATACACACCAGTGAAGAAGCAGAGTACCTCGCTTTCCGGAGAGCCTTAGAATTTGCTATGGATGCCGGTTTTTATGGTTTGAACATTGAGGATGACAACAGTAATGTTACTCACGCTATTTCTTCTTCTGCAGAAAATAATTCGCTCTTTGGTAATGTTGTGGATGATATTCGTCATTTGATAAGGGGATTACATTGGTTTGCTATTTGTTGTATTAGGAGGGGTGGGAATAGGGTAGCACATGTTTTGGCTCAACATGCTAGATTTACACTAGATGAGGATTTGTACTGGATGGAGGATTCTCCCCCACCAGCCATGGATGCTTTGTATCATGATTTATTATCCATTTAAATGAATGAATATCCCCCTTTCAAAAAAAAAAAAAAAAAAGGTCCATGGTTCAGGAATACGCTTTAGCACCAGGAAAAGCAAGCGCACTACTCCTCCATTCATCACATGATCAGCTTCCTCTTGAGTTGCATAGTTAGACATCATGGCACATGGAAAAGCTAGGAGAAACCATTTGAAAACATAAACACATGCCTCGGTATAAAAGCCTCTATTATTTAGATGTTTTTAGAAAGTCTTTAAATCTATTTTAATGAAAGTCCAATTACAAAATCATTCTATTTCCTCTTATGAGCCATGCCCCTTGCTTCTTAGGATTTGGTTCATTTATAATAAAGCTTTCATCTTACACTCATGGGCTTTTATTAGAACAATGTATTCATCACCCTTCGGCTATTCTCTTCTTATATTCATTTGTCAAATTTTTATTTGAAGTAGCCTTTTAGCTAGAATATGTTGTAGCCTACCTCTTAAAGCCCATGAATCTCTCACCATTTTGAGCTTTTACATACAACATGGAGGCCCAAGATTTTCTTGATTTTGGGTTTATGATAGCAACTAGGCTATGATCCTATGAACTTTTCAAGTTAAGATATACCTTTGTATTTTGGGATAAGCCTCTTATATGTGAGAACTTCTTTTCTTTTCATCCCAATGTCTTTGCGTATGACATAACTTTGGGCCATCCTTCCAATTTTTATATCTTTATTTGTCCTTTAGAATTAGGTGAACACAAGATGTATGGTTAAACAAACAAAAGATATAAAGGTTACCCTCTTTTGATAGGATCTATGATCTCTCTATGTGTAAGTAAGCTCCTTAAAAGCTAAAGGGAAATATCAATAGGTCATTCACAACTAAGTGGGCCATGATTCCAACCTTAGGCCTAAATGGACCATAATGGATTGGTGGCAAACTGTTGACGTACTCAAAGTCCATTATAGACAAATTATGAGTTGGTGGGATGAACTTCGGAAAGTCTTGGCCCAAAGGGAGCCTTCACTTTCCCACTCATCACCAACCATGGTGAAGGGACAAAAGAACCAAGTGAAAGTGTGTGCAAACAATATTAAACAAGCCTTTATCAAGATTAAGAAATGGAACACATTAAAATCAAACTCACTATCCCTAGTGGAATTGCCATCGACATTGAGGGTGCAAGCGCCTGTGACGGGCTTTTAGGTTTCTCCAAATTCATGGGAAGTACGCCTTGGCTTGAAGTGGACCATGGCGGAAGGTGAAAATGGGGTCACCACCTAGTTTAGGTCTAGGAACCACAAATATAGCGCCCTTCGTGGAAGGACTGATCTTTACTAGAGCATGTGTTTGGAGTTTAGTTATGGGGATGGGAAGGTGTTAGGCACCCAACTCCACTCAACCCGTGGGTCGGTTTCCACTCATTGTGTTCCAAATCTTAATCTCATTAAAGGCATATTTACCATGTTATTCTAACTCACACGCACTTTAACATACATCTAAGAGCAAACATGGCATAAATATCCCCAAGCCTAGCATTCATCTATCATGGTATCAAGCATATATCATCAAGGGCAACAAGTATATCCAATGCAGATTCAAAAAAATAGGTTATAACATCTAAACATCAAAAGCATGGGATACAATTAAGCATATCATGTTTATTACCCATATCATACATCATTAAGCAAAAGAATGCATGTTCATGTGATTATGCATGTCTTACTTTGCTTACCTCACTGCATCACAAAACCTATACATCAATGCATAATCGTATTCATATGCATGTTCATGGCATTTAAACTGTCTAAAACCTTAGCAAACATCAAAGAGATAAAACAACACAAAACAAAGAGATAGAGGCTTAAGTATAGGTAAACTAGGTTAAATAAAGGCCATAATAAATAAATAAAACAAAGGGAAAAACAACAAGAACGAATTAGGGTTTTTGGGCAAAAGTATGTGTGCGCATATATAGGGTATACATGTTCATCCCAACTGTATGCGTACGCATACCAGAAGCATGCATACACATACACACTCGAAGAACCCTAACCTAGAAAATGCAAAACAGAAACTCAGAAAATAGGAAATCTAACAACCTAACATGCTTTAAACACAGACACTATATAAAACTAAAACAAACAAACATTATACACACACACACACACATATAAACAACAAAACAAAGGAAAGCAAGGAAAGCAAAGAGCCAAAGTCAGAAACTTTATCTCAATACTATAACTTTTTAGAGCTTGATTTTGACCGTCCTTCTCAGTCAATCTATTCACAACCAATTCAAAATGAGTTAGTAAACTTTAGAACTCAAAGAACAAGATCAGAAAAGGTCTCAATCAAACAAAATTTGATTTGAGGATATTTTGTGAAAACTCCCTCTTTGATTCACTATTTTCTAGTGAATCTTGTGTGTTTTTCAACTATTTCGTCCTCCTTTGAAAAAGTACATTTTATGGCTTTATATAGGCAAAAAATAGGGGGTTTGGGTTGGCTCTCAAATAATGTGGGATTCATTCCAAACCAAGTTTAGATGCAAAAAACTTTCCTTACATAGTTTTTAGAACCCTAGCATGCGTACGCATGCACGTGTATGTATGTGAATGCGTTGAGCATGCGTACACATAGCTTGAGTGTGCGTATGCATACATGTGTATGCATGTGCACACTATAGGGTTTCCATAGCCTTTATTTTTCAAAAATAATTTTATTCTTCCAAAAATAAGTTGTATTTTTCATAAACACTCTCCCCAAGTCAATTTTCATCTCATTTGGTCCTAAACCAACCTTGGGCCTTAGAGTAATTGCATCATTGGAGAATGGGGGCCCAAGTTGTAAGTGGTATAAATGCGATGTTGAAAACTATCTTCCTCTTTCAATTGGTAAATTCCTCCACTAGAAAGAGTGGAGGCAGTTGGTTTAGACTGATTGGTACTCTCAACACTATTGGGTCTAGTCCAAGTGTGGGCTTTTCCCACTAGGCCATTCAAATACTCTATTGCCTCATTGGGGTCTTTTTGCCAAAATTCCCTATTACACATCATCTCAACAAATTGATGCACTTTATTGGTAAGTCCCTCATAAAAATAGCTCACATTGCACCAACTCTCATAACCATGGTGAGGATACAAATTCAAAAGGTCTTTAAATCTTTGCCAAGCTTGGTACAAAGTCTCACTTTCTTTTTGTGAAAAAATTGAAATTTGTCCTTTGAGAGCATTTTTTTCATATTTAGGAAAATATTTCTTGAAAAATTCATGTGTCATCTCACCCTATGTCCTATTTCTTGCAATGCTATATTTCATATTTTTGCTCTCTCTTTCAAGGAAAAAGGGGGGAAAAAAATCACTCTAATTATATCCATTGCTTCTAGTTGATTATGGAAAGTAGCCACCACCTCTTCAAATTTTCTAATGTGCACATAAGGGTTCTCGTTCTCTATACCATGAAAGATAGAGAGAAGTGGAATCATTCCTGGTTTAAAATCAAAGTTTTGCACATGGGAATTGGAAACATAATGCAAGATGGTGCACTATTACGTGTTGGGTGCAAGTAATCACGTAAAGATTTAATGGGCAACTCATCTTCATTCATGGTGTTAGATGTGTGTGAATATGTACTCAAAGAATTAGATGAACTGGATGAATCAAATAAATTTACAAAGAGAGCTTCGAAATCCGTATCAAGTCTCTTTTCAAATCTATTGTATTCATCCCTATATCTATTTTGCATATCATAAAATTAAAAAGAAAGGAATGAATTTACTGGGTTTGAAGAACTCAACACCAACCAACCTATTCTTCTTGTGCTCCTTGCTTTGCACCTTTTCCTCGGCAATGACACCAAAAATTGATATCATCTAATTTTGTAATGGAAATTGTAGTGTAGCTAAGGTTGTCGTTCCACAGAGAAAAGGAAAACAAGAACACGTCAAAAGGACCAATAATATATAGAAAAATATGATTGAAACTTAGGAAAAATAACTTTTGGTAAATTCAATAATTAAAATCACTAGGGCATTAGGGTTTGTCCACCAATTTTGTTAAGCATCCACTACCAATCCAATTTAGTACACGATCGGGTAAGTAAACACATAAACTATCCGATTGGATGATTTAGAAATAAGCTTTATTAATAAAACTCTCTTTGGTTGATTATATTCATCAATTGTTCCAACAATTTAATCTAGAAGATGATAACTTTGCTAGAAAAACTCAATAACATCGCATACCTTAGAGGCAATACTATGGCAAAAGTAATATCCAACAAGAAAAATTAAATATCAATCTAGAAAAACAATTATGAAAAGAGAACAATTGATTTCAATAATCAAAATGTGAAAAACATGCTTGGATTGAATAGTAAATAACTTACAACATTGAGAATTCACCCCTAACCCTAACTTATGTTCTTAAGCTTACATAGAAAATAAAAAACTCTCAAAATTAATGAAAAATAAGGTTTTCCAGCAGCCCAAAAACATGGCTGCCCTTGTATCCTTTTAATATTTATAATATTCAAAACCCTAAAACACATGCTCTCTAAATAGCAAAATATAAAAGGTCAATTCTTGTTTTTCAACAGTGAGTCAACTTTCAGATAGTTTTTGGCCTTGAATACAGCAAATTCTGAAGTTCTGGTAAACTAAAAAGTTTTAGATCTTTTAAGTCCTCATTTTGTAGCCTTAAGAATCAAGTCAATTCGTCATGGATTAAAAAGATATGGCCAAACTACCAAAACTAGTCAGAATATTTTCATGCCAGGATTTTTTTCCATCTTTGGCTCAAATGAATTTCTCTCTTTCTTTTTATGTTTCTACACGTCTTTGACTCATTAAATAGTTGGATCCAAATTTAGCTTTTGTTGCATCTGTACCACACTTTGTTTCTGGGTTTTGATCTTCATGACCCATACCTACTATGCCTAAGTAAATCACTCACGCCCAAATATTTTCGGTTGATATATGCTTTAAAGTTGTTTTAAATAGCACATACAAAAGTATACAACTTTGTTGGATACGACTTGTGTCCAGTATATTTATGTACTAGACACGATACGATTTTGGACTTGTATCCGAATCATATCATGTTTAGTGCACAAATACAATGAACACAAGCTTTACCTGTTTTTGTTACTTGATAAATTGAATATGTTGAATTGCTTGTGAAACAGCAACTGAGTTTTGAAGATGGTAAAAGCAAAATTTCCTGCTTATCGTGCACTCTATCATGAACATTCTTTTGGTACAAGTACTAAAATTATTGTTTAAAAGCAAAGGAACAAGGGCCCAAAATTAAGCGATATCAATGTACTAAAAATAAACACAAGTCACATGAAATGTGGGGGATTGTACCCCCAATCTATCTCAAGAATCGTACCCACTTACCTTTTTCTTTTTCTTTTTTCTTTTTTTTTTTGACGAACGTACCCACTTACAATTTACAACTGGAAAATGGCAAATGCCAACAAAATGTGAGCCAACAATGGTACGTAAAATGTACAAATAATTCTAGTCTTTTTTTAAGCCTCAAATTGGTTTTCCAAACACGTCAGGCAATAGCCAATTAACACTTGCTGCCATGAACCACCCAATTCTAAATGATTGCTTGGTGCAGTTTCTCTCACAGTCGCATTCGTCGATGACTTTCCATTCATTTAGTGGTCTCATAGTCACATTCTTAATTTAAGGGTCATTTAGTTTGCTGTGATATATCTTTAATGTGACATTAAGGTTATTTATTTTTTTTTTTTTAATATTATCATATTTTAAAATTATAAAATATATTATATTATCTTGATTCCATCATCTCTCTAAACATTGCAATATTTTTGTATTATTGTATTAAGATTACATTAATATAAAATTAAAATAACATAATATTATAGAATAATGTAACATCACAACGAATCAAGTATTTCTTTAAGGTTCTAGTAATGTTACATCACCAATAAGTGAAGTAACAGGATTCTCTTCTGTTTTGTTTTTGTCCCCGGCGTTTTCTCGAAGCTGCTAGTAAGTGACCACCAGTCACTCGAGTAAGTGGAGATTTCATACACTTGCAAAGTGTACGTGCCACGACATCGTTTTTATTGCACAACGTGTCGGCATGACCTTTTTTTGGGTGTAAATGTGTGGTTGAAAGTAGCTATCTATAAGGTACGGTCAGATTGGTAATATGGGAATGGGAAATGGATGTCCATGTCCATTGATTCAGCTGCCCACTAATCCAGTACCAAAAAAGATGCACAATTCTTGCTAAATCGGTTTATGTGGCGGATTGTGAATAGTAAAAAAAAAAAGTAGTTTGTTTATATAAAAATGATAAATAGTCAATTAAAATCCGTCAATTAATTCCACAATCTCTCTAAATATTGTAATATTGTTGTATTCTTATATTAAGATTACATTAATGTGAGATTATAATAACATAATATTATGGAGTAATATAACATCACGACGAACCAAATGCCACTTTAAGATTCTAGTAATGTTTTAAAAAAAAAAAGATTCTAGTAATGTTACATTACCCATAAGTGAAATTACATAAAGCTAGCTCTTATTAATTTTCTACATGCAATATTCTTTGAAACCGATGACTTTTGAGTTTTGAGAGATTAATGTTGTGAAAATGGTTGTGCGCACATGCATAGCATAGTGTACAAGCTTGTAAACATGTGCATTGAGACTAGGCCTATTGACTATTGTAATTTTCACCTGTTGTTGTTTTCACGGAAAAAAAATATGATTCAAATTCTCACTCTTTTATTGTAACTATGAAATCATAATTTTTTTTTAAAAAAAAAGACGTGCTTGATTAGAGAAGTTGTTGAGTAGTAAGAGGTTGTTAGGCCAGCCGGTAGTTGGTTAGCGCAAGTCTTGGCCTTATTTGCATGTTAACAAGGTTGTCAATGGCCATATGAAATGCCATTGACGTTGTTTGTGAAGTTGAAAGTGTACATTTTAGAATTTTGGCAAACAATTTCACAAACATAGAATCAATTACATCTTCTGCCTTGCTTCCTGGGAATGTAAAAGGGGCATCAAAAGGAAGAAGCCTCTATTGATCCCAACTTCACTTCTTTCAATTAAGAATCCAGACTCCAGATCGCCCATTTATTAGACACTCTTTCATTCCGAGTTAAAGTTAACGTGTAATGGGATGTCTTTTATAAAGTTTTGGTTTAGAATTGGCTTGTTCTTTCACTAAAATGTTCTTTCAGTGACTTCTTCCGGCATGCATCTATTGATATGATTATAAAAGGCTTGAAACAATTTAAGGACTTCGTATTAATGAGAAATAAACAACATTTTGGGTTATTCTTTTTAAATATCAATTTTAATTTTAAGAAATATATAGCAATAGAATTTGATCGCAACATAAACTACAAGAACGAGATTAAGGGAAAATGGCTTTAAAATTTTGAGAAGTACAAAATTTTGATTCTCTTTTTCATTTATATTTTAGTTTAATTTCTATTTATTTATTATTTTTTTTTTTTTAAAGTTCATTACAGATCGCAAGTGTGAAGTTCAGTGCATTGCATTGTTTAGGCCTCTCACTTCAGATGTCAAACTTTATGTAGAGTCCTTTCAAAATTTTAAAGTTTTTCTTATATCTGTAAACAATGATATTTTGTAGCTCATAACTTTGTTAAATATGCAAGACATGTTAGCAATTTATCCGTGTGGATGAAGATCGTTCCTCAACATTCAATAATGTTTTGTTAGCCAATTGTGGCTGATTTATTTATTTATTGAAAGTCAAAGTTTTCTTATAAAAAAAAAAAAAAATCATGTGGCTTCGTTTTTTTATAAAGTCATGATGAATAAATTTTCTTGTTATGTTTGTATGTTTAGTCATTGCTTATTTAAACAGTAGCTAAATTTGATGCCAAATGTTTTACTCATAGCATAATACTACATATATTGCCACTTTAAGGTCAAGATGTTGAGTCCTTTAAAAAATAAAAATAAAAATAAAAATAATTATACATATGTATTGCAAACTATAAATTTTGGTATGCTCAGAAGGATTTAGAAAGATATAATGCTCTCACAATGTTTTGAGTTTTTACTTGAATGCATGGTTTTGAAACTAGGGATGGCAATTTTTGCCCAACCTGCGAGTACTCGGCCCGGCCCAACCCTAATGGGTCGGATTTTGCCCAATCCGATTAGGAATAGGGTCGGGTATGGTTTTTTAAAAAGAAACCCGAAGCAAGTCTGGGTTTTATAAAAAAAATCCGAAACCTTGCTCGGATATAACCCGGTTACCCTAAAATTACAATATATATATATATAGCTATTACTAACCCTAAGTCCCTCATTTTTTTTAGCAACAGTAGCTCACGCCTCCCTCAATCCCTCCCTCACCCTCACACACTTACCCTTAGTCACCCTTACACTCACTCTCATCCCTGCATCACTGTCGCCAACCACAGCCCCATTCGTTCCCACACCTCACTACCTCAACCCAACTGCCTCACTCCCTCCGTGTGTCTCCATCGAACCACCTCGTTCTCTCTCCTTTTCTTTTCTTTTTCTTTTTCTTTTTCTTTTTTTTCAAGGTTCATTTCGTCTCAATCATGTGAGTTGTTTTCTCTGATTTTTGGAGGCTTGATTTGGTGGTGGAGGAATGGGTCTCGGCTAGGGTTGGTGGTAATTTACAACGCTATTGTTTTGTGATTCAAATGTGGGTGATGTATTTGGGTATTGATGATGACAGCAAGGTATTACAATTGTTTTGATTATGGTATTATGGTGATACTAAGATTTTTCTATAGGTTTTTTAGTGGGTACAATAAGAACACAACGCAAGGAAGATTTTTTTTTTTTTTTTGGGGGTATGGGTTTTCTTGTGGGGACTGGGGATGGGTTATTGATTTCATTAATCATTTCCTAATTTTGATTGTAAAAGTTCACAAAATGAGTTGAATTTATATACAAGTTTCTAGCTGTGATTATTACACAAGTTTCGATTTTTGAAAGTATTATATTTGCATTCATGTAATACAAAAAAAAAAATTGATCTTTTTATTGATTCCTTTGAAGAGCTCAGGTAGTTTGAAACAATGATGAATTTGTTAAAAACTCTTTGAATTCCTATGTTGTATTACTTTGCACACCCAATTCATTGGCAATGGGTTAGCACAGAGGTGATGTTGTAGAAGGAAGAGAGAGGGGGCAAAGAATAAAAGTCTTTTATTCTTCAATTCTTTTTTTGGGCTTTAATTCTTTCTTCTTCTTTTTTTGGGTTGGGCTACGATTTGGGCCTCAGATTAGGCCCAAATCTAGTAGGGCTTAACGGAGCCCGGCTGGGGCGGGTCCGGGCTCCGAAAAAAAAATCCTTTTAATAAACAGGCTGGGTTTGGGCTACTGGTCTTTGCCTGCGGGTCAGGTCCAGGTATGGAAAAACTCAGCCCGAACTTGACCCATTGCCATTCCTATTTGAAACCTAGACTAGATCGTACGGTCCAACTGGAAAAACCTCAAACCGCTTATTTTGTGGTTTTTTTAGCCTTAAGAACCGCTCTATGGGAAAAAAGTAAGGGCCCGTGTGAACCGCGGTCAGACCTCACAGTTTTGAGAACCGTGATCAAACCACTTCTCATGGTTCCCTATTTCCCTTTGAATTTGAAGCTTAAAAAATAAAAATAAAATAAATAAAAAATAAAAAAGAGAAAAACAAGCTTTAAATTCTGCTCCCTTCAGAGTACATCATGCAACTCCCTCTCTTCAAAAAATCTTCTCTTGGGCGAAGCACGCTTTAAATTCTGACACTGCCATCTCCAACATCATAGCTTTAAATTCTGGCTTTATTCTCCACTAGTAATGTGTGTGGGACAGGGTGAGAGTATGAGAGAAAGAGAATGAGAAAGAGAGAGCTAGAGATGAAGAAAGAAAAATAAAAGGAGAGAGGAGTCAGAGGACACGTTGTGTGGAGGAAGAGTTCTAGAAAAATAAAAACAAGGTGAGACTTGAGAGGAGTGGGGATGGGGATGGGGATACGTGTGTGGAGGAGAAAAACCAAGAGAAAAAAAAAGAGGAAAAAAAGAAAAAGAAACGTATGGTCCGAATGGATGCAAGAAAAGAAATGAAAAAGAATAAAAAATCACAATCAAATGTTACCACAATATTTCATAATAAATTTTAAGTAAAAAATTGTTATTAGTTAATATTAGTGAGTAAAAAAATAATTTTAATGGTTGATTTAAATTAGAATTAGTTACAACTTTTCACATAAATGTTGTTGCGAAAGTATTGCTAAAACTATTGTAGAAGTATCGTTTCAATACTCTGAAGTTATAGAGCCACCCACGTGCTTTGATTGGATAATGCTATTTTGATTCAAAATTTTGTACTATGACCAGACTTGTCAACGTGGAATGGAACAAAATTCTCTCAAAAAAAAAAAAAAAAAAAAAAAAAACAAGCGTGAAATGGAACAAAGAGCTTTTTATATTATTATTATTATTATTATTATTTTCCTCCCCGCTATTTACCTAACAAAAAAGAAAATAATAAACACTTAAAATTTGTAATTCATCTATCGTTGGAAGTCAAAAAAAATTTGTAATTCATGAATCACCAATTATGAAAAAAGAAGTCTTCGTTGACAAACTTTAATTTTCCATACAGTATTTGAATAATGCAAGGGTGAGTGGCTTTGCATTAATTTTCCATACGGTAATTGAATAGTCCCTATCATCATTCCATTAATTTCACATTTTTGTTAGATGGACCACAACAACTAATCCTTAAAGAGACCGTAAGGTTCCCGCTAACATCTGCTACTTTGTTATTCACGAATCACAAATTGTGGAAAAAGAAGTTTCGGTTGGTAGACTTTTAATTTTCCATTTCCGTATTACTTGAAAAATAAAAATACTAGGACAATTTTTGCCACAGTTTGATGACCGTGGCAAGTTGTGAATCGAGTTGCAAGGATTAATAGCTTGGCTTTCTTTCATTGGATCTCAGTGTTACTGTATTATATATCGACTGTAAAATAAAAGAATAAAAATGTTTTATAAACGAATCATTTTCCATGTTCCGGACTCCTGTGACTTCTGGGTCTGAGCAGGCTGAGCACAAGACTGATCATATAAATATGGGCATCCCTTCTTTCAGTGTCTCCACGTACCTAGTGCTCCTTTCCGTACTCATCTCCCTAAACATTAGGGGTGAAGCAGCCGAATACCGCTACCATTTCTGTTCAAACCAAACCACTTTCTTCCCCAATAGCACCTACCAGTCTAACCTCAACAACCTCCTCTCTTTCCTTAACGCAAATTCCACTCGTGAAACCGGTTTCTACAACACCACCGTGGGTCAAACTCAAACCCCAGAGAACACAGTTTACGGCCTCTTCCTCTGCCGCGGTGACCTCGCCACCATTGAGTGCCAAGACTGCGTCTCAACATCAACCAAAGAGATTGTTCAGCTGTACTGCCCTGAAGAAAAAGAGGCCGTGATATGGTATGATGAATGCATGTTACGCTACTCAAATCGATCATTCTTCTCCATCATGGAAGACGAGCCGAGTAAGATTCTATGGAACTTGTTGGATATAACAGAGCCGGATCGATTCATTCAGCTTGCGGCAAAAACATTGAGTGACTTGGTGCCGGGGGCGGCAGCAAATGCTTTGTCCGGTGCTAAAAGATTTGGTACCAAAGAAACCAAATTCACTGACTCGCAAACGCTATACAACCTTGTACAGTGCCTCCCTGATCTATCCAGCTTTGATTGCAATAGGTGTCTTCGGGAAGCCATAACAAACTTGTCCACAGCTTTTCGTGGAAAGAGAGGGGGTCGTGTTCTGAATCCTAGTTGTAACGTTAGGTATGAAGTTTTCGCGTTTTACCATGTACAAGCTGTTCCCGCACCAGGACCTGGACCAAAAGGTACATATCCTATAAATTCAATAATACGATAAAAATATATCATAAATTTATTGTTAGAAGGCTAAAAACATTTATTTATTGTCTTATAAAAAACTTGTAAATATATTTTTTTAATTATTTAAATATAAACGGGGCGGGTGCGGGAGAAAATGTTAATCTCCATCCCTACCTCATTTGTTATGCGGGCGAATAAAATCGTTCCATCAAGGACTAGTGAGGCGGATACCTGGTGTACGAATTTACATTGCCATCCCTAACTCTTAGACTTATTACCGAATGTCCTCATTTATTTATTCCTCAGCTTTTCTTCTTTTCTTCTCTAGCTTGTACGACATGCACAAGACAATAGATACATTCTTCAGAAATATGGCCTGACTTTTGCACATAAAAGCTAACTTCATTTACTTCTTGACAAACTTCTCTCACAAGCTCATCTAAGGAGCTTTGACAAAGCGTATGGGCTGGACTTGTGGGTGTCGACACCCAACGGTTTTTGTGGGTGTTTAATCATATTTTTAGTAGGCTAGTTTGACCAGCTAGACGAGAATGCTCTAAAAACTCAAGTATACTAGCGAAGCCAAAATGGTCCTATGGTATCATAGTGCTTTAAGCACTTCTTAAAACTGACTATTAAATATTCTCAATAAAACATGATATTGTTTTTGCAGGGAAAGGCAAAAGCTCAAAGGTAATAGCTATCGTAATTGCTGTTACAATTGCTTCCTCTGTTATGCTAGTCATTCTGCTTTACTGTTTCCGAAGGAGGAGAGCAAGAATGAAGTCCAATGATATAAACGAAGAGAATTCTCAAAAATCTGATGGCCTCC
Source organism: Quercus rubra (assembly GCA_035136125.1). Classification (NCBI taxonomy): domain Eukaryota; kingdom Viridiplantae; phylum Streptophyta; class Magnoliopsida; order Fagales; family Fagaceae; genus Quercus; species Quercus rubra. The sequence continues at coordinate 10,252,519 of CM068734.1, read as the reverse complement.
TCAATTATCATGGTATGCAAGTGGAATCCTATCATTTAGGATGTATTTCAAGCCGCATGTGAGGGAGTGTTAAAAGCTATATAAATTAGAATGCGAAAAGTTAACAGATATCTTAAAGAAAACTGGTTTATGAACTATTTCTTAAAAAAATTATGAAAAAAGGAAAAAATAATTAGCTTTTTATAGAGCATTTATATTTTTCATATAAGTCATATTAAAACTTTGGGTAAACTAAATTAATACGACACTAAAAGATTATGGACCAAATTGACACAATTAAAATATTATGGACTAAATTAAAATATGGTGTATTGGATAGAGACTAAATACATAGTTTACCCAAAAACTTTTTAAAAATTGTCCATTAACAAATATTCTAAGAATACCTATTAATAAAACTTTTTTTTTTTTGGATAAAGATTATATTGAATATGTACAAACGCTCACCTCAATCGTATCTGCAAACAATGCTATTTGTAGTGTAATCTCTTACGTTTATTTATTTTTTGGGTCTTTAGCTGCAAGTGAAATAACAACTGTAGAATCCTTGCAATTTGATTTTGGGACAATTGAAGTTGCAACAAACAAATTCTCAGATGACAACAAGATTGGTGAAGGTGGATTTGGTAAAGTTTACAAGGTACGTAGAATCAAAACTCATTTCTTGCGTTGTTTAGTACTCAAAATTAGCAAACATAGCAAATTTACTGCATATAAATATGAAAAAATTTCAAATTTGAAAATCTTTCTAAGTTGGGATTTTATAAATTCTGCGAAGGGAACTATTCTACAGCCAATCTAAGCATTGGACACATCGTCAAAATATACTCTAGAGTCTAAACCCCTTGGCAATCAACATTAATGTAGAAATAATTAATTGAAACAATTAATCGCACAATATTGAAAATATATAATACAAATATAACACAGTTGTATACATATATATTTTCACAATATGTTCAGTATATCATCAAGTTATACTTTGTGTAAATCTAAGTAATGTTACATTACTTAATATTTTTTAATTGGATGTGAATATTGACGAATCCACCATTAGATTACATTATCTTCATATATTCTTCATGCTTACAAAATTTTGAGGTGATCAAAGATTAATAGCCATGTCATTAATCAATTGTTAAAAATCAAATTTTTATAGTTTAAAATAATGCATAAAACCGTTCGAAAAACTACAAAAAGGTTCTTTCTCGTGTTAAGTCGGCTAGGATTCTTTGTTATGTTGCTTGTGATTCCGAAGGATTCTTTGTCATGTAAAACTCCAACACTGAGTAGAAAAAGAGCTTCCGAAAGTGTTTGGCATGTGCTTATTTGTTTTTTACTTTTTACTTTTTGTTTCAATTTTTTTGCAAATAATTTAAATTTTAGTCTTTTAGAAAAAAGCTAGATTTTATAGATTTTATCACACATTTAACAAAAAGGTCATCAAAAGCTATATATTTTGATAAAGACTACAAATAAGTTGTCCCAAACACACGAATCAAAGTGTGCTTATAATATTTTTGTCATGCACTCCAAAGCCTCCAATTTAACGGTAACCTAATACAATCCATACCAATTAACAACTAGGTCCTGAATTTTGTCTATTTGGAGGTTATTTTACTCAGGGTGTGCTACCTGAAGGGAAGGAAGTGGCAGTTAAAAGGTTCTCAACGAAGTCATTGCAAGGCTTAGAGGAATTCAAAAATGAGGTCATACTTATTGCAAAACTTCAACACAAAAATCTTGTGAGGCTATTGGGATGTGGCATAGAGGGAGAGGAAAAGTTACTTGTGTACGAGTTCATGCCCAACAAAAGCCTTGATAATTTTATTTTTGGTTTGTTTCTTCTTACATTCTATTTTTTTAAGTCTGATAGTATTTTGGATTTCTTGTAGACTTCTACGATTCACATTTATACACTATTTTATAACTTAATGTTAATATTGAATTTTAGATTCAAAAAGGCGCTCACAACTTGATTGGAAGACTTACTATAACATAATTAGTGGGATTGCTAAAGGACTTCTATATCTTCATGAGGACTCCAGGCTTAAAATCATTCATAGAGACTTGAAGCCTAGCAATGTGTTGTTGGACCATAACATGGTTGCCAAAATATCAGATTTTGGAATGGCGAGGATCATTTCTGAAAACCAAAACATAGCTAACACTAGAAGAGTTGTAGGAACATAGTAAGCCATTTCTTCTTTTATTTCTCTTTTTCTTGATTTTTTAAATAATAATAATAATGATGTTGGTATCCAAAAAGTGGATACATGGCTCCAGAATACGCAATGGAAGGGCTATTCTCTGTAAAGTCCGATGTCTTCAGTTTTGGTGTAATCTTGCTTGAGATTATTAGCGGGAAAAGGAGTAGTGGCTTCTACCTCACTGAACATTCGCAGACACTCCTTGCATATGTATGTTAACTTTTGTCTGCTTGAATTAGAACTAGACAAAAATGGAAATGGAATAGCATATATAAAATATAACTCCATTTGCAATCTAAATTTGTAGGCATGGAGACTGTGGAATGAAGATAAAGTGATAGAGTTTGTGGACAACTTCTTGATGGAATCAGGTTCAACATCTGAAATTGTAAAGTGCATACATATCGGACTTTTGTGTGTTGAAGAAAATCCACAAGACAGACCCACCATGTCGACTGTGGTAGTTATGCTAGGAAGTGAATCAATAGCTCTTCCTGAACCAAAACACCCTGCATTTTCCGTGGCTAAATTCATGTCGCCGGATGAAATCTCTGTAAATGAGCTAAGTATTTCTACTATTGTACCAAAATGAACGCTTACAACTGTACAAGATTGCCATTGGGTTTTCAATGATGGTGAACTTAATGTTGTACCCTTAATTTCTATAAAATAGGATAGGATAGGTATTGGAATTTGGGAAGGAAGGCCCAGCTAATTGAGTAAATGATTGTACTGTGCAAACTACAAAGTTATTAAATAATAATGTATTTTGTATAAAAATGTTTTTCAATTTTCAAATTGAAAAAGGAAATTTCAATTGTAATTAATAAAAAAGTGATTTTTTGTGTTGAATTTTCTTTTGTAGAAATTTCGATGTCGGTTTCTTTGTGGCTGGGCTTCTCAATAGCGCATTTGATACGTAGGCCGTTGATGAACTGAGGGGCATTTGTACAAAATAAACAAGAGATTTGGACATTTTGAGCCACTATTATTTTCCAGTCATATCTCATAGGCGGGCCTGCAGAATGAATTTGGCAGTCCAGAATTTGGATTCAATCAATTACTCACTGCCATTACCCACAAGAAGAAGAGCAAATAGATCTCATAGGCTTAGCCATGTTGTAATGAAGATTATAATTTAAGGCTCATTAGCTAGCAAAACGTTTAGGGTTCCAGTCTGAACCTACTAGGTATATAAGGAAAATCCGAGAGTACGTTTTTCAAGTATTGGAGAGCTACTCTTGTAGACCTGTGAGGTTATTGTACCTTCTAACTCTTTCAAGCATCTACCAAAGATCATACACATATTATTAGTACCAGTGGAGTAAAAGTTGCAGCAAGCTTTAGCTATCAAGCGTACTGAAGATAAAGACTTGAACTAGAGGTTCATGTTGGAGTAAGTCCACATCAAAGAAGTCTGAGTGGTTCAGAGCTCAGTTTGGTAATTATAATTAGATTTAATACAAATTGGTATTCTTGACTGCAAATCTCAATTTCATATAGTGGATTGTTTTCTTGGGATCATTTCCCTATAGTTTTTACCTTGAAACTAGTTTGTTTCACTAGTTTTCCTAGGTCATCATATCTTGTATTATTTAGATTTTCCTTATATATGTTTTCTTGTAATGAATATTTAACCTAGATTTGAATAATTAACCTAAGTAAGAACTTGACTAACAAATTAGGTTAAACACCTTGTTTCAACGGTCTAAAACTTATAGTAACCCTCAACAACTCTTGTGTGGGGGAAAATATTGTCTAAAGATAACATTCAATTGTGCCTCCAAGCCAATCAAAATTTCTGTTTTCCTACTGGATCATTTTGTTATTTCATTATATTACTCTTTTAAATTCCCAATGGCGAGTAGATATAGAAACTTAACGAGTAAAATGAATAAGACACCACTGTTTAGAGTTTTTAAATGTATACGTAACATAAATTTATATACTTAGGTGACGTAATAAGAAGTGGTCAATAAAAAGTCAAACGTTTTGCTTTTTTCCAATGTGAAACGATAAGTAGATACTGAAACTTAACGGGTAAAATGAAAAAGGCACAAATATCCGGTGTTTTTAAATGTATACGTGGTATAAATTTATATAGTTAGGTGGTGCAGTAAGAAGTTGTTAACAAAAAGTAAAATGTTTTACTTTTATATATATTAGTCGCAAACCCACACAATACATGAGAATAGATAATTATATTTTAGTTATAGTATAATATATAATTTTTTCTCTAAATTTTGTAGAAAATAGTTTGTTCTCCAAAAAACTTAAACAATTTCTAAGATTATTTTTCATTTATTTATCTCAAAAAATATATCATTATTTTATTATTTGAATTTATTTGATTGATATTATTCATTTTTTAGGAGGTCCATATTTTGATAAATTATGTTATCGTGCGTTATATTGTCCTAATTTGTTTTTCCTGTACAACTAAACTGTTTGAGTTTCAAATATATTATTCAAAATTTTCATTCTCTTAAAAAGAGATTATTATATTTATAATTTTTCTTAGCGTAGGAGTAGTTTCGAATTATTAATTGACTTCTATTTACTAATATAGATACATGAAATTGGAACTGCATATTTCTTAGACTTTACTAAGTGACTATACCATATTATAAATTTAATATTCAAAATAATATGTAGGAAAAAGTAGATGTTATGTCTAAAATTGAACACTTCACCTATCAAAATGAAAGAAAATAATCAATATAACATAAAGAGAACATGATCTTTTTTTTTTTTAGGACAAAGTCTAGCTACAAAATTGGTTGTAACCTTAGACTACAAACTCTCTCAATAAAATAAATATTACTGTATATTTTGAAAATCTAACCGTTGAATTACATGTTCTTTACACTCTTAATACACATGTCAATTTTTGTGTCAATCGGATGTTATTTACTATATAATCTATAATCTTATATTTCATGCATAATTTTAAATTACAAAAACTTGCAATTTAAAAATTTATTGATGACATAGCTATTGATCTTTAATTTTCTTGAAATTTTGCAAACATAGAGGATATAAGAAGAAGATGTAATCCAATGGTGAATTTGTCAAAATTCACCTCCAATAAAAAGATATTGAGTGAGTTTGTAGCCTAAGGCTACAATCAATTTTATAGCTAAACTTTGTCATTTTTTTTATTACATACACTTTTATTTATTAAGATTTTATTGCCTTTAACTAGATCTTCATATTGGATTTTTGTTACTAAACTCCTATTGAGCCTTCTCATTTGTCACATCATTACCACATCATTATTCTTTTTAGTATTTATTTTTTAACTTTTAATTTTTTGAAAATATCAAATATATAAATATATTGGCTTTACAAATTCATCTTAGGCAATTTTAACTTTATATATTCATTTACTTTAATTTTAATGTTATAACTAAATAATAAATCAATGAAAAATAAAAATAAAAATATTGTCTATACATATTCATCTTGGGCGGTTTAATTTTAATAGTTGATAAACACATACAAATACATAGCCAAAATTGTATTTTGATAAAATTCAAAATCTCACTTCCAAAATAACTAAGTATTATGTCCAAAAAAAAAAAAAAAATCAAATAAAAAGTAAAAGAGGGAGAGAGAAGACTTGTGACAGAAAACTTAAAAATCATACACACTACCAAATCTTATTAACCAAAAATAGTATTATATAAAAAATAAAATGATTCATCAACCTAAAGTAAAGTCGCAAAAAAGAATATACAGTAATCACCCTTTTTTGGAGAGAAATAGAAAATAAAATGAGAAAAATAAGCATCAAATAAAAAATATAGTCATAAGTCAAACACCAAATTATGAAAGCCATGACATATAATAGAATAACATTATATTCTTGTAAACTATATTTATATGCAATAAAATAACATTTAACAATTATAGAAAAGAAAAAAAAGATAATAACTTAAAAACACAAAACCAAATTGCAACCCAAAGTAAAATTCTAAAGAAGACATAAATACATCAATCTAAAGTAGAGATACAAAAAATAAAAAATTCACACAAAAATAAAACTTGAGAGAGAGAGAGAGAGAGAGAGAGAGAGAGAGAATAATAACCTTTTTCATGTGAGAAAATAAGTATAGAATGGGATAAAGAATGTCATATTTATAGTAATAGAATAGGGATAAGAAGAATCAAAATAAAAGGCAGAGGAAAAGATAGATAAAGAGTGACATTAAAGTTAAGAGTAGTGGAGAGATGAAAAGGTAAAAGAGAAGTCATGGTTGGAAATAGTGGAGAGAAATGAGAAATAGGTAGATGATATGACCACTGATGTGACTTAACAGGAGTGTAGTAATAATAAACGCTACGTTTTAGCTTTTAGATATATATATATATATATATATTTATATATATTCTTCTTTTTAAAGGTCAGTGTGTTCAAATATACACCCTAACCATTACATGGCACTACCACCAATGATGTTTTTTTGGAGGGCCATGATTCCATCATGTTTGATGTTTTTTGCAACTAAAAGTCTATTTAAAAGCCAAGAGCATTGTAGCTTAATTGGCACTTCCTCTTATGCTTGAGGATTTAGGTAGGGTGAGGAGTGGGTAAAGGGTTTGAGTTGCAAAATTACCAGCAGATTATAACTATCTAAAAAAAAAAAAAAACTCTATTTAATAAAACAAAAATTTCCTAATAAGTAAAATGTTAAGGACAAATAGAGAAATAAAAGTCTAAGAGCCTTTTAAAAAATATTGGTCTTTTTAATTCTAAGTTAGTTCCTAACTCGTATACATGCATGTGTCATGTGTAGGGGTGTTCACCAAACCGCATAAATCGTACAAACTGTAAAAACGCACCAAAACCGCCCGCAAAATGGCAAAACCGCACCGCACCGCAAGTAATAGTGCACCGCACCGCATGGTGCAGTGTAGTTTGTGGTTTTTTAATAAGAAAACCGCACAAATCGCACCGCACTGCACCATCTCTATATATTAATATATTTATTTATTTTTAATATTAAATATATTATTAATAGTTTAATAATCCTAGTTTTCAAAAAAAAAAAGGTTTAAAAACCCTAACAAGTGTTGACTAGAAAAACCAACCCAAAATAAAGAAAAACTAGCTCAATAATTTAAAGCTTTGCCCAAAAAAGGGAAAAATTAGTTTTGGGCTGAGTAGAAAAATCCCAAAATTTGAAAAATATACTGACTTCAAACCGCATTTTATACATAGTATCGCAAAAATGAGGTGCGGTGCGGTTATAATTTTGGCTAAACTTTAAACCGCACCACACCGCACCGCACCACACCGCATCGCACCGCACATGCGACCGCAAAAATAAGGTGTGGTGCAGTTATGGTTTTAATTAAACCGCACCACAAAGTGCAGTGCTAAAAATGACCCAAAACCGCACCGCACCACACCACGAACACCCCTAGTCATGTGTGTGCTTCCTTCATTTATCATTGTTTTTTTTTTTTTTTTTTCCTAAAACATTTGATGGGGTGATAGTAGATCCAAAGAAAGTATATGTTTTATTTATAATCATTTTTTTTCTAAATCTTTCTGTGGGGGAGTAAAACCTGGGCCCATGGGGTGGGCTCAGGTACAACGTTTCATCAACAATACGTCCAAAGAGAGGAAATCATAGGGAACCCTTGTAACTAACAGTAGAACGCGCAAGTATCCAGGGAGGTTGATCCGAGAGGAGAACTCTCCTCGGATATGGCATATGTCGGTAAGAGGAGCCTCGGCTTCCCCTTAGTCCACCTTCCAGGAAATTCCAGAGGTGAAAATAGATTACCGATGCACATGGAAGGGATAAAAATGCAGAAATATCTTGGGAAAAAGCTGCTACCACCGCATTAAATGCATTACAGCAGCTTTCCTGGCCGCATTTATGTGGAGAAGACCCCTAAACAGTGTTCTAAATCACCTTTATCCCCAGAAAATCAAAAAGCTGTGAGAGAAGAAGTGAAAACTCAAGTACCAGGCTAGATGGCAGACAAGTGGACGATAGGATCGAACAATGAAGGACTATATAATGGAGTAAGACTTCCAGAGGAAGGCATCACGGGAGAAAAAGAAGAAACATCAAGAAATAACTACTGTAGCATCTGGAAAAATACAACCTAAAGGAAAGCATTTTATCTAAGATCATACCCCTCGGACCTTACTCGAATCCATCAATTAGTCCAAAACTTTCTCCTCGGACATAAGATCTTAACTTGTTTATGTGTTTTAGTCTCCTCGGCCAAGTACCTAACCTTCAGTAACTGTTATAAGACTCGCTATTAGCCCAATTCTTTGACCCACTCTCTTACAAATTTATTGTATTGGGCTTATTGGGCCCATCTCCTGTTTCTATCTAGGTGTGGGCTACAATTTGTGACCCTACAATTGGCGCCGTCTGTGGGAAGAATTAGCGCTAGTAGAAATTTACGACAGTTATGGCAGGTTCAGGACCACAACAGGCCAGTCCGCCTCATGCAGAATCAGTAAACGTCAGTCAACCAGACGAACTCCATAATCTCAAACGGGAAAACCACGTAGATAACCAACGAGAAGGCAGTTCACGGACGATCCATGTGGGGAAAAGCGGCTATCGACGAAAGAGCCATCTGGTGCAAGAGCACGCTGATGAACAAGACCTGCAACGTGAAATAGATGATTTGAAAAAGAAGCTTCGTCGAGCACAACGAAATCATATCCCTTCAAGTTCTGATGTCTCCTCCAACGATGAAAGAGAGGACAGTTACAGGGATTCTTCAGAAACTCCTCCCAGTGAATCCTACTCCTATGAAGAGGAACATTCTCACAAAAGAAGGAGAAAAAGTTCGTCTAGAAGGGGAGTGGGAACTAAAAGCATGAAGAAGGCTCTAACCCAAATTTCTAAGTCTCCCTTTACACGGGGAATAGAAAAGGCATAGCTTCCCAGACGTTTTCATCAGCCTACGTTCTCCATGTACAACGGACGTACCGATCCTGTAGAACACGTGAGCCAATTCAGACAAAAGATGGCGGTTTACTCTCAGGACGAAGCTTTGTTGTGTAGAGTATTTCCCTCTAGCCTAGGACTGATGCCGATGAGATGGTTCGATGGGTTGAAGACTAACTCCATCGGTTCCTTTAAGAAGCTCACTCAATCTTTCTGCTCCCGGTTTATCACATGCAGCAGAGTTCCTCAACCCCTTGATTCTCTGCTGTCAATGACAATGAGGGAAGGGGAGTCTGTGAGGTCATATGCCGAGAGGTATTGGGAGATGTTTAACGAGATTGACGGAGATTTTGATGAGGTTGCTATCAGAACCTTCAAGGTTGGTCTTCCCTCCGAACATGGTCTGAGGAAGTCCCTGACAGGGAAACCGGTCACCAGCTTGCAACAATTAATGGATAGAGTGGATAAATATAAAAGGATAGAAGATGATCAATAACAGCAGCAACAAGGAAAAGGGAAAGCTAAGCTTGTCCCTCAAGAAAGGAGAGAGTTTAGGCCGGACAGGTTCAATAATAACCGGCCGAGAAGAGATTATGCCGAGCAGCAGATATCCAGTAACAGCCAAATAGTCGGAGCTGTATTCCGAGAGCCTGTGCACCAAGTCCTAAAAAAGATAAAAAACGAGCTCTTCTTCAAGTGGCCCAATAAGATGATGGGAAACCTTGAAAAGAGAAACCGAAACCTCTATTGTCAGTATCATAGAGACCACGGTCATACTACCGAGGACTGTAGAAGCTTATGGAATCACCTTGACCAGCTTGTCCAAGAGGGTAGATTGAAACAGCTGTTGCATCATTCCAACAATTTGGGCAGCCAGACGGATACTCGACCAGAAAGGGAGAATCCTCCAAGACCTCCTCTTGGAACCATTAATGTTATCTTTGCGGCACCCGGCAGAACAGGGTCATGCCCCTCCAGAGTAATGTCGGTGGCTCGGCTGTACCCTGAGGACAACTCCCACGAGTCAAAGAGAGCTAAATCAAACCGGTCCCTGGTCATGGGATTCTCGGACGAAGACAAGATCGGAACTGTTCAACCTCATGACGATGCTCTAGTGATTACCCTTCTAATCGGAGGCTATAATGTAAAGAGAGTAATGGTGGATCAAGGCAGTGCAGCCGAAATCATGTATCCTGACCTCTTCAAGGGCTGAACCTAAGAGCTGAAGACCTGACGCCTTATAATTCCCCTTTAGTAAGTTTTGGGGGGAAGATTATTATCCCGAAGGGGCAGGTCAGACTGCCAGTGCAAGCTGGAGCAGAGATAGTGGAGGTCGATTTTATAGTGGTGGATGCCTACTCCCCTTATATGGCAATTGTTGCTAGGCCTTGGCTTCATACTTTAGGAGCAGTCTCTTCCACCCTGCATCAGAAGATTAAATACCCCTCTGGAGGCAAGATAGAAGAGATACTGGGTGATCAAACCATGGCGCGGCAATGCATGATAGCAGCTATCCGACATAAGCCTGAAGCAGAATCTGAGGCTCAAAAAGAGGAGTTATAGCAATCAAAACCCCCAATGTTTTCCAAAGATGGGTTATCCGATGAAGCGAAGTGTGAAGATCTTGTAAAAGTCACAATAGGAGATGACCCTGAGAAATTCTTTCAAGTCAGATCTCAACTACCCCAATCAGAAAAGGAGGAATTGGTAGAGTTCCTTAAGCGAAACATAGACGTCTTTGCATGGAGTGCTTATGAGGCTCCGGGGGTAGACCCAGACTTCATTTGTCACCATTTGAATGTTAATCCAGTAGTGACCCCCAGGAAGCAGCTCCCTCATCGGCCATCTAAAGAGCATGCAGAAACAGTCCGACAGGAAGTGACGAAGCTAAAAAAGGCAGGGGCTATCAAAGAGATCTTCTACCCCGAGTGGTTGGCGAACACGGTGGTGGTCAAGAAACAGACTAGGAAGTGGCGAGTATGTGTTGATTTCACAGATCTAAATAAAGCCTGCCCTAAAGATCCATTCCCCATGCCCAAAATTGATCAGCTGGTAGACGCCACAGTCGGCCATCCTCAGATGAGTTTCTTGGACGCCTTCCAGGGTTATCATCAGATACCTCTAGCATTGGACGATCAAGAAAAAACTGCTTTTGTCACGCCAGTAGGGAACTACCACTACAAGGTGATGCCTTTTGGTTTGAAGAATGCGGGTTCCACTTATCAGAGAATGATGACGAGGATGTTTGAATCATTATTGGGGAAAAATATGGAGATTTACATAGATGACATGGTGGTGAAAAGCAAAAAGGCATCTGAACACCTAGAAGATCTTCGAGTTGTCTTCGAAATTCTCAGAAGCCACAAGCTACGTCTGAACGCCTCCAAATGTTCGTTTAGTGTTGGGTCGGGCAAATTCTTGGGTTATATGGTTACTCATAGGGGAATTGAAGTTAATCCCGACCAAATTAAGGCCATCACCAGCATGCGAACTCCTCGGAACCCAAAAGAAGTGCAAAAACTAACCGGAATGACCGCTGCTCTGAATAGATTCATATCCCGATCGGCAGACAGGTGCCGACCTTTTTTCCTGTTGATCAATAAATGGAAAAGCTTTGAATGGTCGACGGAATGTGACGCAGCCTTTCAACAACTTAAAGACTATCTTGCTCGGCCGCCGGTCATGTCTAGCCTTGAGCCAGACGAGGTTCTTTTTGCTTACATTACAGTGGCCTACTATGCAGTAAGTTTAGTGTTGATAAGAGTTGATAACGGCGTACAACGGCCAGTGTACTACGTGAGTAAATCACTGCACGAGGTAGAGGTGCGCTACCTTCCACTGGAAAAGGCCATCTTGGCGGTGGTGCTTGGCACACGCAAGTTGCCTCACTATTTCCAAGCGCACACGGTGATTGTTCTTATGCAACTCCCATTAAAGGCCGTACTTAAAAGTGCAGATTACACGGGAAGGATAGCCAAGTGGGGTACAATCCTGGGAGCTTTCGACATCAAGTACATGCCTCGCACCTTAGTGAAGGGCCAGGTACTGGCCGACCTGGTGGCAGAGTTCACCGAACCAAAAGCGGATAGACTACTAGCGTCAGAGGAAAGAGATGTAAAACTAGCCTGTAGTATCTCCCGGCATTTCCCTCCGACGTGGGAAGTGCATGTAGATGGAGCATCAAACCAAAAAGGAGCAGGAGTTGGGTTAGTGTTGACATCTTCAGAGATGATCACCATTGAAAAGTCACTGAGGTTAAGCTTTCCTGCCACGAATAACGAAGCAGAGTACGAAGCACTGCTAGAGGGAATGGCTATGGTCCTAAGGATGGGAGGAAAGTCCATTGAACTTTTCTCGGATTCAAGGCTAGTTGTTGGTCAAGTCAAAGGTGAATTTGAAGCCAAAGACGAGAGAATGCGAGGTTATCTTAGCCGAGTGAAAATCATGCAGATGGAGTTCGAATCCTTTAGCTTGCTACATGTCCCAAGAAGTGGCAACACGCATGCGGACTCTTTGGCCACCCTCGCAACTTCCTCGGCACAGAACTTGCCTCGCATAATCCTCGTTGAGGACCTGCATCGACCCTCGACAATAGCAAACGTAGTTCAGATCAATCAAGTCAGAATGGGGCCAAGTTGGATGGATCCCGTCATGCAATTCTTAAAGGACGATATTCTACCCGAAGAGAAAATTGAAGCTGACAAAATAAGAAAGAAGGCTACTAGTTATTGGCTGTTGCAGGATAGCAAGTTATATAGGCGTTCCTTCTCTGGGCCTTATCTGCTATGTGTTCATCCCGATCAAACGGAATTGCTCTTGGAAGAGATGCATGAGGGAATCTGTGGAAGCCATACTGAAGGCAGGTCCTTAGCGCATAGGGCCATTACCCAGGGTTATTGGTGGCCGAATATGCAGAGAGAAGCTTTGGAATATGTCAAAAAGTGCGATCAATGCCAACGGTATTCACCGAGTATACACCAGCCAGGAGGAGTCCTCAATCCAATATCTAGTCCATGGCCATTCGCTCAATGGGGCTTGGACATCGTTGGACCATTTCCTAAGGCTGTGGGAAACAAGAAATATCTCATAGTCGGCACTGACTATTTTACAAAGTGGGTTGAAGCAGAGCCTCTAGCCAATATCCGAGATGTGGATGCGAAGAGATTCGTCTGGAAAAGCATTGTTACTCGGTTCGGTGTTCCTCATGTACTCATCACAGATAATGGACTCCAGTTCGACAGTAAGATGTTCAGAAATTATTGTGGCGAGTTGGGGATCACTAACAGATATTCTACTCCGGCTTATCCTCAAGGGAATGGACAAGCTGAAGCTGTGAATAAAGTCATATTAAGCGGATTGAAGAGAAGATTGGATGATGCGAAAGGCAGATGGGTGGAAGAACTCCCACATGTACTCTGGACGTACAGGACCACACCTCGTAGGTCCACTGGAGAGACCCCTTTTTCAATGACTTATGGAGCTGAAGCAGTCATCCCTTTGGAATCCAGGTTCCCAACGACGAGAACAAGCTCATTCAATCCAAAAGACAACGATGAAAACTTGGCAATAGGTCTGGACTTGATTGATGAAAAAAGGGAAAACGCAATGGTTCAATTGGCTCATTACCAGCAGAAGCTGAGGCGAGGTTATAACGTCCATGTGAAGACAAGACCTTTGGCCCCAGGTGACCTGGTGCTGCGTAAAGTTGTGGGCTCGGCGAAGAACTCTGCGTGGGGAAAACTAGGGCCAAATTGGGAAGGACCATATCGTATCACCTCCAACGCTGGTGTTGGAGCATATTTCTTGGAAGACTTGGATGGACTTGTAGTACCTCGCCCTTGGAATGTCAATAATTTGAAAAGGTACTATTATTAATAAATCTGTATTTAATCAATATTCGTTCTTTATGTTAAATATGTATGCCTCTTTCCATATCCCTCACCGTTCTATGAAGTGTTTAAACTTAAATCCAATCATGCATGAGTCCTCGGACCAGATGATCTGGGTTAGTTAACACCCTCACCGTTCTATGAAGTGTTTAAACTTAAATCCAATCATGCATGAGTCCTCGGACCAGATGATCTGGGTTAGTTAACACCCTCACCGTTCTATGAAGTGTTTAAACTTAAATCCAATCATGCATGAGTCCTCGGACCAGATGATCTGGGTTAGTTAACACCCTCACCGTTCTATGAAGTGTTTAAACTTAAATCCAATCATGCATGAGTCCTCAGACCAGATGATCTGGGTTAGTTAACACCCTCACCGCTCTATGAAGTGTTTAAACTTAAATCCAATCATGCATGAGTCCTCGGACCAGATGATCTGGCTTAGTTAACACCCTCACCGTTCTATGAAGTGTTTAAACTTAAATCCAATCATGCATGAGTCCTCGGACCAGATGATCTGGGTTAGTTAACACCCTCACCGTTCTATGAAGTGTTTAAACTTAAATCCAATCATGCATGAGTCCTCGGACCAAATGATTTGGGTTAGTTAACACTCTCGCCGTTCTATCAAGTGTTTAAACTTAAATCCAATCATGCATGAGTCCTCGGACCAGATGATCTGGGTTAGTTAACACTCTCGCCGTTCTATCAGGTGTTTAAACTTAAATCCAATCATGACTGGAGACTTCTGACCAGATGATTTGGGTTAGTTAACACTTGTTCTATTTTCCTTTTAAGCATTCAAATATGGATATAAATGCATGACTCAAATTTCTTGTTAAGTTTAGTTATATTTATCTAGCTCATATGTTAACCCAATTCCCAGAACTTCTTAATCAAATTAGTCATTCATATAACACAAGTAAAAAAAAAAAAAAAAAAAAAAACGAAATGATAGCAGAAGGATTTACTGTTACTTGCCATAATACGTAAAACAAGAGGAGTATATCTTCATTAATGATTAGAACACAGTACAAGTCTTTAAAATGTTAAACCTAGAAAACAAAAAGAAAACAGCACTAAAACAAATATCCTAGGCCTTGGTCTTGGGAGCTTGGTGGTCAGCTACTTGTTCAGACTGCGAAGGGGCAGCATCTGGAGCCTTACCCTGGGAGGCCTCAACTCTTTCCCCTTGACCAGCGTCTTGATGGGAGGCTGTTGGGACTTCCACAGGAGCTGGAAGAGCTTGATTTGTCGTAGGAGTTTCGGATACTGGGGCTGGCTGCTCTGAAGGAGGAGGATCAGAACCTGGGAGCGGCTGAATATCAGGATCATAGTACACGCTCTCAGGCCTCCTAAGGCTAGAGTCATCCGGGACCCCAGCGGCGTCAAGGGCTTTTTCCCAAGTAACGTCGCAGTAGTCCCTGGCGACAGAAGCAAATTCTTCAGTCAACCTGCTCTGAGTCTCTTCCACCCCCAGAGCATAAGAAGCTTGCTTTCGGCCTCGGCTGCCTCCTTCTGTAGCTGTGCAGCTTCCTTAGCCTTATGAAGCTTTTCGCGCAGATCTTTCACCATCTTCCTCTCCGTTGCTAAGTTGATTTCGCAGAGGTGTAGTTCGCTGCGAAGAGTCTCCGCCTGCTTCTCAGTCGTTTTTAGTCCAGCCTCAGCGCTGGCCTTGTCCTGGACAGCCTTCTTCACCTGCTCGGCCATCTGCTTTTGTTGGTTTCTCAGCACACTCAGATGGTCTTCCGCAGTCTCTCGGGCCTCGTGAGCAGCCTTTGTCTCATCACGAAAGCGCTTTGCCCACTCCTCAGTCACGTACACTTGTTGCGCGACCTGTTATGCAAAGTGGAAAAGTGGCTTAGATTTAAGAAATAATATGCAAATAAAAAGAAATCAAATTGAAGTTACTCACATAGCCAAGTCCCTTTTCATGGAAAGGAGTAGGTCAGGATAATCGAAACTCCTGTAAGCCGCCAAGTCCGTAGGAAGGAGGAGGGGCTGTAGCAAAGCATCAGCCATACGGCCTACATGACCACCACGAAAGTGCCTAAGGGAGGCGTCCATCGAGATGGGACCACCATCAACCTCCAGCACTGGCGACCAAGTTCGTGGTGGCTGACGAACCTGGGCCGCTGGTTGCTCCTCGCGGCTCTCCACAGAGTGGGCCCTCCTGCTCCGATGTTCTTGTGCAGGCCTGGCCTGCTTATTGCCCCTTGATGGGCCTAACTCCCCCTCCTCGGTAGGCTCTACTGGCCTCTTCCTCCTCAGATCTGGGTTTGGTTTGAGCCCGAGGTCGGCAGGCACCTGGGGCGGAGGAGGGGGAGGGTATGCAGTTTGTCTGGATTTACCCTTATCTTGAGGAGATGGCCCTTTGTTCCTGCCTTTCATCAACTCTTTCAAAGAAGGGCCAGTCCGGGGAGCCATGTCTTCCTCCTCGTCAGTTATATCGGCAATATAGGTTATCACCTGAGCTGGAGTTTGCACGCACGACTGCTCGTCTGCTCCTTCCTCGGCCTCTGATATAAAGACTGTTTCTTCTTCAAACCTGAACTTGTCAATCTCTAGTTCAAGGGAGGAAGAAGAAGCTGTACCTTCTCGGAGGATAGCTTCCCCAAGTGGTACTTCACGCAGCGGTTCGGCAGCAAGGGGAATCCCCTGTGGAATGGGATGGTCAACTGGAGGAAGATCGTAGTTGGCAAGGAAATTTGGCCGAGACACGTCTATGCGCGCCAAACGATGGTCTCCTGCTCGGATGGAGTTGCCGACGTCTAAATACGACCTCGAAATGGGCTCGAAATCCAAAATGAGGTGAACCGCTCGTAGTTGCCCGTCGTCGTTCACAAAAATTTCTGATCTCAGCAGGTAGTTCAGTGCTGGAATGTTGATCAAGCTGAGCTTCGGATTGGTAAAAAATTTATCTATCAAGCAAGTAAATCACATTGTTAGGCTTCGGCTACAAAAAAAAATATAATAACAGTAACACTAACATAAAACAACTAAGCAAATAAGCGTAAAGGCATCAGAATACTCCTCAATGCTAAAGTTAGAAATCCTAAGTCTAGGTTGCTCCACCTGGTGTCCCGGCCTTGGTTGGGCAGGCTAAGCTGTCACTCCAAGGCCCCGACAGGATTAGGTAGTCGTCTTTCATCCCCTTATTAGACTTGGGAAGGCAGGATATCAGTTTGACCACATTGCTACGGGACTTAAGGTAAA
Source organism: Quercus rubra (assembly GCA_035136125.1). Taxonomy (NCBI): domain Eukaryota; kingdom Viridiplantae; phylum Streptophyta; class Magnoliopsida; order Fagales; family Fagaceae; genus Quercus; species Quercus rubra. Next base: position 10,235,275 of record CM068734.1, on the reverse strand, counting down.
AGCCTGCCCGAGTCTCTATATGGCCTTCATATAGGTGGGCGACGTCGTGCCATGTCAATCCTAGCCCCAGATGCCGGTCCAAAGCGTCGATTGACCCTAGGACTCTAAAGAAGTTGGGGGCACACTGATGGGGACAGAGCCTATGGGCGCGAAGATAGTCCCGTGTAATCCTACCTATGGGGATGGTTATCCCCTCTTCTATGAAGGCAATCATAGGGATGACCACCTCTCCTACTTTCCGGTCAAACTCCACTCCCTCTGTGGTGCAATGACGTACCACCACCTCCGGGGGAATGTGGTACTTTTCTGTGAACAACTCTATCAGAGCCGGAGTGTTTACTAAGCGCTCGAATCTACCCATTGTTAGTCTCTATAAGGTGGAATGGTTAGCCGAGGAGGTTAGCCGAGGATACAACGGAGGTCGGAGTGCGAAACTTACGTGAGAATGAACACGGATTGTTCCTCTGGTCGCTGGAAGATTGTCAAGCTCTCTTTCTTGTGAAAAAATGGTGGATGCCTGAATATGAACACTCTGAAGTTGCAAGCTCTGATAAGAAACAAAAAGTAACCTCTGAAGGTTTTTATAATGGGGATGGAAAAAGGAAAAGCCACAATCCCGCCCAAATATTGAAGTTGAGATCTGGACCGTTGGATTCGTATTTCACCGTAGGATGTCTGGGTTGAAACGCAGTTCTAAGCGTTTAATGATGATTGTGCGAGTTCCCAAGCGTCAGAAGCCCTCGCGAAATGGCAGAAATGACCCTTACACGCGCCTAAATTTAAATACTGTTAAGGACTACATCGTAATTACTTATGTACATCAAAATCCTAATTTTCCTCCTCGGATAAGAAAGAAAAATTAGAATTTTGAGGGGCTATTGTGGGGGAGTAAAACCTGGGCCCATGAGGTGGGCTCAGGTACAACGTTTCATTAACAATACGTCCGAGGAGAGGAAATCATAGGGAACCCTTGTAACTAATAGTAGAACGCGTAAGTATCCAGGGAGGTTGATCCGAGAGGAGAACTCTCCTCGGATATGGCATATGTCGGTAAGAGGAGCCTCGGCTTCCCCTTAGTCCACCTTCCAGGAAATTCCAGAGGTGAAGATAGATTACCGATGCACATGGAAGGGATAAGAATGCGGAAATATCTTGGGAAAAAGCTGCTACCACCGCATTAAATGCATTACAGCAGCTTTCCTGGCCGCATTTATGTGGAGAAGACCCCTGAACAGTGTTCTAAATCACCTTTATCTCCAGAAAATCAGAAAGCTGTGAGAGAAGAAGTGGAAACTCAAGTACCAGGCTAGATGGCAGACAAGTGGACGATAGGATCGAACAATGAAGGACTATATAATGGAGTAAGACCTCCAGAGGAAGGCATCACGGGAGAAAAAGAAGAAACATCAAGAAATAACTACTGTAGCATCTGGAAAAATACAACTTAAAGGAAAGCATTTTATCTAAGATCATACCCCTCGGACCTTACTCGAATCCATCAATTAGTCCAAAACTTACTCCTCGGACATAAGATCTTAACTTGTTTATGTGTTTTAGTCTCCTCGGCCAAGTACCTAACCTTCAGTAACTGTTATAAGACTCGCTATTAGCCCAATTCTTTGACCCACTCTCTTACAAATTTATTGTATTGGGCTTATTGGGCCCATCTCCTGTTTCCATTTAGGTGTGGGCTACAATTTGTGACCCTACACTTTCCAAATGGTTGATGAGCACTCTTAGACTTTGTATGTTGAAAGAGAAATTATTGCAAAATTTAGAAAATAAATAATTTTTGACACTTAAAATAATGTCTAGATCTATTTTGATAGAAAATTGATTTGAAATATATTGAGCAGCAATTATTTTGTGTTTTTTAAAACCAAATTGCAAATTGTATCCTCTAAGTTTAAACCATGTTGATTTTGTTCCTTAAAATTTAAAATTTTGGATTTTGGACCTTGACATCATATAGGATTTTGATTTGAGTCCTTCCAAGCATACCCATTACCAAGGTAACTCAAAATAAAATCTAACCCAACCACTAAGCTAATAATCATGGTTTTGAATGCCATTATGTTTTGGCTAAAACAAGCTAAAAATCTTGTACCGGTATGCAAACCGGAACAATAATCACTTTATTCCACCTTAGGTAAAATTCCTGTCCATTCTGAATGTTTCGGTTGGTTTTGGCCAATAGTAGCCAAAATTAAAGATTCTACCACTAACTTTATCTCTGTTAGGAATGGCAATGGGCTAGGTTTGAGCCGGGTTTTTTCAATCCTATTTTTTTTGCGGGGCCCAGACCTGCCCCATTGGGCCCCGTTTAGCCCAACTAGATTTGGGCCCAACACCCCCCCCCCCCCCCCCCCCCCCCCCAAAAAAAAAAGAATTGAAGCACATTAAGATTTTTTGGCTAGATTCAAGCCCATTCGAGCCATATAACATGGCCCAAATGCCAAATCAATCCAAATCATAGGTTAATCATAAATCAATAAATCACCTGTTAATTATAAATCTATAAATCAATAAATCATAGCTAATATCATAAATTAATAAATCACTTGTTAATTATACATCTATAAATCAATAAATCATAACTAAGATTATAAATTAATAAATCACCTAGCTAAGATAACCATTTAATCATAAATCAACAAAATCATAGCTAAAATCACCTGCTAAACATAAAAATAAAATAAATCCAACAAGTCCAAGAAATAAGTATCACAAGTCCAACAAGTCTAAGAAATTAAAAAGCTACAAAATAAATCCCACAAGTTTAGAATAATTACAAACCAACAAATTAATCCAACAAGTTTAAAAAATTAAAAAGGCTACTAAATTAATACAAAAAGTCTAATCCTCCACAACTATGACGCAACTCCCATCCTCTTCATTAGGCTCCCCATCATCAAGAATTAATTGTGTACAATATCTAGACACAGTTGAAGAACCTACAACAACAATGAATTAAAAAAATGGAATAAACTTCATCAAATTATAACTAGCAAATATAAAAATACAATTTTTATTTTATAAATACAAATTAGTCAATTGCTAACCATTGATTTCACTCTATAACCAATTCTGAGCACACATCATTGTCTCTATAGTCTTGGGATGTAGCCTACTACGATATGGACTTAACAGTCTCCCACTAGTGCTAAAGGCAGATTTTGAAGCAACAGTTATGACAGGAATGACTAAATTATCTTTTGCAATCCTTTGTAAAGTAGGATACTTGAGACCATTACTTTTCCACAATGCCAAAATATCAAAATCTTCATTCCTCTTCAACACTCCCTCGTCAATGAAATGATCAAATTTCATCCTAGCACTCTCATGTTTCTTTGAACTACTTAAACTATTGTTCACAAACAAATCAAAAGATGGCATTGCCCCACTCAACCTAAACTTCATTTGCGTAACATAATTTGAAGTACTTGTAGAAATATGAGAACTTCCTTCATTATCTACAAGGGACTCATATACATCTTCATATTCATCAAGTAAATAATAATAAAGATTCTTAATTTTTTCAATCTCTAAATCAGAATTATCACCATAAATGTTAGGATAATAAAAGTCCAATAGTTTCATCTTATATCTTGAATCTAAGATAGCAGCAACAGCCATAACAACATTAAGATTAGCCCAATAAGAATCAAATTTAGCAAGCATGCTTTCTACCATCAAACTTATCATCTCATTTGAAGACAAACTCCATTCATTAAATGTAATTTTCAACTCACACATCAAAGTAAAATACATATTAGTTGTGGGGTACTTACGACCAGAGAAAAACTTAGTCACACTATGAAACAACTTCAACCTCCCACAAATATCTTTGGCTACCTCCCAATCATAATCATGAGGCAAATAAGTATAAGATGTTTCACCTTTAGCCAAATGAGAGAAAACATTTTTATAAATCAATGTAGTAGAAAGCATTAAGTAAGTTGAATTCCAACATGTTTTACAATCTAAGCCCAACTCTTTAGTGCATTGAACATGTAATTGACATGCATTTTCAGCAAATTTTTGCCTCATTTTTGGTGATCCAGTCCAATAAATCATGCTATTATGAATCATTTCAATACCATCACCAATAAGAAACAACCCATCTTGAAAAATCAAATTCAAAATATATGCAACACACCTCATAAGCAACATAGACCCACCCAACATAAGAGAACTAGTATCAAGCTTGTTCAAGAGAAGTCTTATCATGACATCATTAGTATTACAATTATCAACAATTATTGTAGACAACTTCCTATCAATGTTCCACTTTAAAAAAACAATAAACATTCTAAACATGAAGTCTTTAACATTCAATTTAACCCAATATCATAAACTCAATTCATATGGTTTAATAGATTTAACACTTACAGATAAAAAAATTACCTTGAAACCCGGTTTTGCAACGTCCAAGTATAATCGATAAAATGAGTGGTAATGACCATAAACCCTCTTTTTTTGTTACTCGAAGTCCACATATTAGTTGTAATTGTCATCCTAGTTCAATTATTGTCTGTCATCTTCAAAGCTTTCTCTCTCTCATTATCATAAATTTAAGAATGTCACTCTTCAAAGTGTTTCTTGAAATAAGTTTAAACAAAGGTTGAAGAAAACCCACAAATTTTCTAAACCCAATGTGGTCAACCATTGAAAGGAGGTATTCATGTAGGATGACCATATGAGCAAGATTATTCCTCACTTTGACTTGATCAAATTGGTAAGCATTTAAACTCATCGTTCCATCCATCTTATTTTTTATTTAATTAAGACTTATTGTTGCATATTCCTTATATCTTTAAACTTCAACCGTGGGCTTCTTGCTAAATGATTATGCAAATGGGTTGTACCTTGTCTAGAATCACCCAAGTAAAGCTTGCCACAATGATGGCATTGGGATTTAAATTTTCCATCAACCTTCTTCCTTGTAAAATGCTCCAAAACATCTAAGGTAGTTTTCTTTTACTACTTGTATCCAAGTCCTCATTTGTAGGCTCTTGCTTTCCCTCTTCCTCTGTCCCATCTTGTTCCTCTACCTCTAAGTCTTCTCCCACTAAGTCCACTGTCTGGGATTTCGAACTCCTAATTGGTTTAGAAGTTTGGGAGTTAGAATCAAAACAAATATTCACAAATTCATTATTACACATATTGATTAATGGGCACAAATTCTATCAACCCAATCATAATTAAACATGATTAACTACAAATTCAAACACTTACTCGTTGTTTAATAGGCATAAAGGTGATGATGATCCTGAGAGTGAGCTGCCAGGCGAAAATGGGAAGGGTGATCGTGAAAATGGCGAAGGAGACCACATAGTTGGCAAGGGCAAACGTCCGGTTTTCAAGGGAGTGCCACTTGGCAAGGGAGAACCAGATTTGTTTGTGTCTCTCATCTCCGTTTTAGGCTCTGCATTCCCAACAAACACAAAAAACAATAAACAATTTCTTCCATTAGCACAAAATGGTTGAATATTTAGTTTTTCAATTTAATGAAATATCCTGGTTAAATCAATGCAGTAATAAGGATCTAAACACACACATTTCTTGATAAGAAGTCTCAAGATAGGATAGTAATTTGAAGATATGTAATCAAGAAGAGCCACTCCAATACACATAGAAACTTATTACCCTTATTATATCTATTCGTAAACCATTGAAAACATACACTTCCTCCCACGGGTTGCTCCTACATTTTCACTTTATGGATGGGTCCAAGCATGATAAAGAGAAAAGTTTATTTATTTATTTATTTATTTGGTTATTATTTTGAGAGAAGTAACAAGTTGAACTTTTAGGAAATGAGAAAAGTGATCAATTGTTCCAAAAACCTTAACAAACATAAACATAACAAATTAATTTTAATTGGTTTACATGCCATCAGAAAGAAGAAAAGCACAACTATTTCCAAAAATTTAAGTTACAATGAGCATAAATTGAAAATACATGTCTCAACATTATTATTGCAATTAACGTCCACCCCCCTTTTTTAAAAAGAAATACTTTGCATATGGTTTCTCTTGTGGAACCATTATTTAACAAAACATAAAGACAGTACCAAAATAGTCCTCACACACACACACATACAAACTCAAATTCACAGAAGGACAAAATCCAACCAAATACTCAACAAATTCAAGTATGTAACAAAAACGAACTACTCTCCAAATACGGTTGCTGCCCTATCACAATTGCAACAAAATCATCAAGAAACCAAACTACATTTGTGATTTTAGATAGTAACCTTATTTGAGCTCATCCAAAAAAGAAAAAAAAAAAACATTTTATGAAATACTTAATAAAACTATGGGTTTTCGTTGGTTTTTGGATTTACAAGGGAATGTGATTATGAAATACTTAAGCAAAAAACAATTGAAGAGAAGTAGAGAATAGAATGGTAGTGACAACTGGGGACGACAGTGAGACCTTGGACCGGCAATGTAGAGAGCTTGGACTAGCGGTGAGAGGTAGTGAGCTTGGATAGCGGTGCTTAAGAGTGAGTGAGATGGAGGTCATGTGACTGTGTGAGCTATGAGATTGAGAGTGACTGACAGAGTGAAGAGGCTGTGGCTATGCTGTGAGTGTGCTTGTGTGAGGCATGAGCTAAAATGATATGTGGGTGGGTTAGGGTTTATAACTATATATATAAGGGGTTTTTAGTAATTTCAAAGTAACCGGGTCAGGTCCGGGTTTCGAGTCGGGTTTTTGATAAAACTTGGACCCGCTTTAGGTTTTTTTTTTTAACCCATACCAAACCCTATTCCTTATTGAGCTGGGTAAAACTCGGCCCATTAGGGTTGGGTCGAGCCGAGTACCTGCAAGTCAGGCAACAATTGCTATCCCTAATCTCTATCTAAAACATAGAAGAAAAAACTAGATCTTTACACCTTTTAAGCTAAACAAAAGATGAAGAAAAAAAAGAAAAACAAAAAGAAAATAGAGGTTGTGTGAGAGGAAAAAAAAAAGAAGAAGAAGAAGAAGAAGAAGAAAGGAAGAACAAGATGAGTAGAGTGCAAATATAGTAAGAGCATTTGCACCAGCTCCTATTTTTGTATAAGAACGGAATTTTTCAATTATACATAATCAATTTTCAAAAACATCCATATCATATTATCTATTTTGCATTACATTTCATTATAATATAATTTTTTATCAAATATTTTTTTATTCTCCCAAATCATCGCTCTCTCTATGACTAAAGAAAATTTTCTAAGGCTGCGTTTGTTTTGGCTTCAAACCATTTCAGAAATCATTTTTCGTAAAACCGTGTGTCTGTTTGCACATGGAAAATAGAATTTTTCGGATTTGCATTTCATTTGACCCTAAAAAGAAGCCTTTGACCCTGAAATTATTTTACATTTCTATTTTCACTTCAAACCATTTTCAGAACGAGCTTCAAACGCGCAGAGAGAGAGAGAGAGAGAGAGAGAGAGAGAGAGAGAGAGAGCAAGGATAGACCGAGCTCCAATCCGACAACCACAGACCGAGCTCCAGTCCGACGACCCACACCGCGCCAATCGCACCAGTCTCGTCGATCGCAGCACTGCGCCGATCGCACCGGTCTCGTCGATCACAGCACTGCGCCGATCAAGCAAAGATCGACTCCAACGCCGCACGATCTCACCTTCGTCGTGCGATCTCGCCTTCGCCTCCGCCGCGCGATCTTGCCTCTAGATCGAACCCAGTCACCTCTCTCTCTCTCTTCCTTCTTCTCTCAATTTGATCGGATTTGATGAATTTTTTTTTTTTTTTTTTTGGGTTTTGTTTCTTTTGGGTTTGTGGACTGAGAAATTATATTATATATTTATTTGGAAGCTGAGAAAATGTGAGAAAATGTGAGCAACAAGTAGAAAATGTGTTTTCTATAGTATTTTCAAGAACACAACCAAACACTAGAAAATATTTTCCAAAGCATTTTTTGAAATGCAACCAAACACTTGAAAATATTTTTCTTTCCTGAAAATATTTTACACCCAACCAAACACAGCCTAAAATACATATTTGTATATGAATAGTAACCATATATATTTATATAGCTATTGTATCTAGAATCCTATTTTGCACAATTTTGCATAAGTTGATGTAAGTATTTTTTGAGATTAGTTTAGCAAATCATAGGGCTAATGCTATTTTAGATAGACTAATATAATACTCTATGGCACAAGGAAGAATAATGAAGGTTTAGCCGATTAGGTGAAAACTTCGTGAGATTACAAAAGCAAATAAATTGGGTAGGTGAGAAAGAAAGTCAGTGGGGTTGGACAATGTGAAAAGTGAACCCTTCAAGAAGGTTCCTTGTACCACCGCGCACTTTTGGCATAATGGTCACTCCATAAGTAAAAGTGCTTATAGGGTGTGAGGGCAAAAGCGGAGGTTCAAGTCTCTGCGTGGGAGCTTCAAGTCTCTAAGTAAGAGACTCACAATCATATATACTTAGATTAGGTTAGAGTAAAATTTCAATCTTGTATTAAAAAAAAAAAAAAAAAAAAAGGCTATTTGTTTCAATTACTCAGTATGTTGGTTTTATTTACAAAAATGCCATAAATGATTTTTTAAAAAATAATAATATGCCCACATTGTTTTATTTTTTTAAATTTATGAAGAATTGTGCTCATTTTATTTAAGATTGGAAAAAAAAACTTAATTAAATTCATTGTTTTATATAGTAGGGTCCTCAAAATATTCTTCTTCAACTGAAATGGAGTCCGAAATGATATTCAGAACTTTGCCGGCTTAAGTAAGGCCCTCAAAGTGTAAGAAAGCCCCAAGTATAGATTAATAAATAAATAAAAAATTTAAATAAAGATAAACATCCCAAACATTAGTCGATACAGTCTGTCAAAAAGAAATCCCAAAATATTTATCTAAAGAAACAAGAGAAAAAACCTTTGGGCTATTAATTATCTTTTAGAGTATAATTAAACCCCAAAACTTACCTAATGCATGTAAATCTCCTTCTAAAAGGTGTGCAATTTGTCTACGACTCTTTTAATAGTAGGAGTTATTACTCTATATATGTGCCACATAATATATACCAAAGATGTTTGACTTTTGGTTAAGTATATAATATTGCTTTCTCAAAAAAAAAATATATATATATATATATGTATATATATATATAATATTGTGTCATATAAGTTTTTGGGAGAAATTACAAGTTATCACTCTAAATTATACCCTCAATTACACTTTACACTATAAACTTTTAGAATGCATACTAAATTATGATCCTTGTTATACCTTACACATTGACATTAAGTTTGCTATTAATTTTAATGGAAAACTATGGCACAATGTGAAAAGACCTAATTGCCCATCTTCCTAATCCCTTAATAACAAAAAAGAAATTACATTTTACCATTATAAATTATGCTCCTAAGTACACTTTGCACCCTAAACTTTAAATTTCTATCCATGTTAAACACAAACTTAACGTGAGAGTGCAAAATGTAACAAGAGTCATAGTTTAAGATGCAATATGTGCATTCGAATAGTTTAGAGTGCTAAGTGTAATATGATGTATAGTTTAGGGTGGTAAAATGTAATTTTCCAAAGTTTTTGAGGTCTCCAAATGTTTACATTTCATTATTTTAATAAATATTTTAATTAAATTTAAATTATATTCAATATTTAAGCTCTCCATTAAAATCTTGATTTCTTTAAATGTTAGCATATATACTGTTCAATATAAACACATTTATAATAAACTAGCCGATATTCTGTGTGACGTGCATTGCATTTTTTAAAAATTTATAACAAATTTTCCTATAACCCATTGGGTTCATCAATATTATTATTGTTTTTCATAACTAATCTACAAATTTTGCTAGTAAAAATAAATTCAAACTAAACCCTAGTCCCAACCCATTTTTTCAATTCCAAAGTTGTTATGTAGTGGTTTGTCATGAATTGTAAGAAGGGAAAGGAGACATATATATTTTACAATGTTTAAGAAATCATGGATCTTAACATTAAAGAAAAAATGTGCCACTATCCATGGCAATGTTTAATAAATAAATAAAAAATACTCCAATAAATCTTTCAAATCTTCATCATATATACGTAGAACATTTTATAAATTACATAGCAAACTGCCAAGTACATGCCTAAGAGCTATAAATTATTATAATAACAGCTTAATAGAGAGCATATAAACAAAATATGGTACTACTTCATTAATAATTATAAAATTAACTCCAAAGAGAAATGGCTATATAAAGACTTAGATTTAAGCAGCAAATTACATGTTAGGAGGTTATGTAATCTATAATATCTTTTCCGCTTAGTGAAATAGTTTACTAATATATTATTAAAAAAAAAAACAATCAATCAGCATTCAGCATTCAGAGAAGGCGACAACTGAAGGGTGAAGAAGATTAACCTGCTGACAAGGTGTAATTGACATGTTGAATCTAAAGGGCGGCATCCTTCTTGGTTTGGATAATTTAATGTATTTAAGATGAGATGACATGAAAGAATATGACTAGGTATATATAAAGCATGAGAAGTGTAACAGGATAAAACCCAAACTGTTTGTTTAATCTTGTGAGGAAAGTGAGGAAAAGTCTTAAAACAATGAACCAAAGAAGACAAAGAGTCATTATATTTTAATTGGTGCCTAGTCTTAAAACAATGAACTAAAGGAAACAACGAGTCATCATGGCAGAATCTCATGTTCTCCCACATGAGGTCTCTGTTTATATATATATATATATATATATATATTGATTGATGTGTAATGATAAAATATACATTTTTCATATACAAACACAATCATAATAAATAAATATTAATAACTACCATAATTATTAAATTTTATATTTAAAAATATTACATCATGTTACTTTCCATTCATTGAACGAGTTATAGATTGATATTTTAAATTTAGGATTCAAGTGATTGAATGTTGAACTATGTATTTGATGGAAAATTTTCTCATGTGCCATATGCATAAAATCACTCTCTTACTAACAGGTGGACCCTATTCATGTGGGGCCCATTTATCAATGAAAAAGTGGACTCATGCGTATGAGGCTTACCTATTAATAAGAGAGTAGTCTTATGTGCTTGGCACATGAGATACCAGCTCGTATTTGACATGGAGGCTATGGCCCCCCACAAATATTTTACAATTTTTTTTGAGTAAATACAAAAAAGTTTATTTTAGATAAAATCTAGAAAGAAATATGACCCTAGCTTCTTTTTTTTTGTATGAGATGACCCAGCCCCCGCCCCTGTCCATGTCCATTTCAAGTCCCAAAATGCTTTCCCAAGCACGCTAGCCACTAGCCAATCAACACTTCTTTTATATTTTTTTTATTTAATGTGTTTTACTAGTATCTTTTCAAAGGTTTCATTCAACTTTACATGTGTTTTACTTTACTTTCCAACAATGAACCACTTAATTTACTCATATCCCGGTAGGTAAGGGGTATCTTGTGAGATCATTGTATCACATAGGACCTACATATCAATGAGACAATAGTTTCATGAGATTGGCATATATAAAATTTCTTTCTCATCTTAGTGCAATTTCTCTCACAGGTCAGTGACTTCCGTCTCTTTATTGATCTCATGGTCACATTCTCATTCAACTACTTTCTTTTTCTTAACAAAAATAGCTTTAAAATCTTTAAAGGTACACAAATTTTCTTCTCTTTTTTCTTTTATATTTCAATTCAATTTCTATCTATTTTATCTTGTGGTTATAAATTTCTCCTTTTTTTTTTTTTTTTCGTTTTTTTCTTTTTTTAGTTTCAGGTTCCACCCCTGCCAATGCTAATACCATATTTGATGGAAGTCCTTTTTCAGATCTCAGGTTCCCCTCTCCACTACTTACCTATCAAAATAAATAAATAAAAATCAATTTTATTATTAATGAATCACGAATCGTGGAAAAAGAAGTCTCGTTTTGACTGATTTTAATTTTTCAAACCCATATCATTTTTGAAAAGTTCAACGGCAGGTGGCTTGGCTTTCTTCATTGGATCTCAGTATTATTGACACCTGAGACACCAGAGAGTCAGAGACTCCTTAGTCTGAGCGCAGTACGAGCACAAGACTGTTCATATATATGGAAATCCCTTCTTTCAGTGTCTCCATGCACCTAGTGCTCCTTTCCATACTCACCTCTCTAAGCCTTACGAGTGAAGCAGCCGAATACCGCTACCACTTCTGTTCAAACCAAACCACTTTCTCCCCCAATAGCACCTACCAGTCTAACCTCAACAACCTCCTCTCTTTCCTTAACACAAATTCCACTCGCAAAACCGGTTTCTACAACACCACCGTGGGACAAACTCAAACACCGGAGAACACAGTCTACGGCCTCTTCCTCTGCCGCGGTGACCTCGCCACCAATGAGTGCCAAGACTGCGTCTCAACATCGACCAAAGAGGTTGTTCAGCTGTACTGCCCAGAAGAAAAAGAGGCCGTGATATGGTATGATGAATGCATGTTACGCTACTCAAATCGATCATTCTTCTCCATTATGGAAGACGAACCGAGTAAGATTCTGTGGAACTTGTTGGATATAACAGAGCCGAGTCGATTCATTCAGCTTGCGGCAAAAACATTGAGTGACTTGGTGCCGTTGGCGGCAGCAAATGCTTTGTCCGGTGCTAAAAGATTTGGTACCGAAGAAACCAAATTCACCTGACTCTCAAACGCTATACAACCTTGTACAGTGCCTCCCTGACCTATCCAGCTTTGATTGCAATAGGTGTCTTCGGGAAGCCATAACAAACTTGTCCACAGCTTTGGTGGTAAGAGAGGAGGTCGAGTTCTGAATCCTAGTTGTAACGTTAGGTATGAAGTTTTCGCGTTTTACCATGTACAAGCTGTTCCCGCACCAGGACCTGGACCAAAAGGTACATATCCTATATCAAGATGATCGATTTTATAATTCAAATTTAATATTATTGATTCAAGTTTCATCCTCGATCATCTGTATTGATGAAGCTTAATTACTTTACTTCACTAACATGTTATTGTTTTTGCGGGTAAAGGCAAAATCTCAACGGTAAAAGCTATCGTTATTGGTGTTACAATTGCTGCCTCTGTGGTGCTAGTCACTCTGCTTTATTGTTTCCGAAGGAGGAAAGCAAGAAAGAAATCTGATGCTATAAACGAATTGAATTCTGAGAAATCTGACAGCATCCTAAACTATCATGGTACGCAAGTGGTTTTATGTTCACATGCTATGTCACACACTACTCATTTTCAAAGGTGCACGAGAAGGAATCATTTCATTAAGATTGTGCTTTAAGCCGCACGTGGAAAACAATATAAATTCCTTACTATTTTAAAAGTTGAATTTCTAGGATGGTTGGTAATTTGTCAAAATAATAAAGATTATATTGATTATGTACAAACTCTAACCTCGACATATCTGAAATCGGTGCTCTTTGTAGTGTAATCTCTTACATCTATTTATTTTTGGATGTTTAGCTACAAGTGAAATAACAAGTGTAGAATCCTTGCAATTTGAGTTTGGGACAATTGAAGCCGCCACAAACAAATTCTCAGATGACAACAAGATTGGTGAAGGTGGATTTGGTAAAGTTTACAAGGTATATAGAATCAATATAATCTTTGTCATTTCTGAAATAAAGAATAAATATAAGGTGGAAAATTAACCTCTCGAATAGAAATACCACAACATAGAGAAACGTTGAAAACACTAAAAAGGAAAGATTACAATAAAGACTACGGCAAACAAGTTGTACCTAAAGTCACAAGAATCTAGTGAGATAATGTAATTTTTGTCGTGTACGCAAAAGTCTTCAAATGGTAATCTAATACAATCCACACCAATTAACCTGAATTTGTCTGTTTGGAGGTTATTTCATTCAGGGTGTGCTACCTGAAGGAAAGGAAATTGCAGTCAAAAGGTTCTCAATGAAGTCATTACAAGGTTTAGAGGAATTCAAAAATGAGGTTGTACTTATTGCAAAACTTCAGCACAAAAATCTTGTGAGGCTATTGGGATGTGGCATAATGGGAGAGGAAAAGCTGCTTGTATATGAGTTCATGCCCAACAAAAGCCTTGATAATTTTATTTTTGGTTTGTTTCTTCCTACATTATGTTTTATAAGTCTGACAGTATTTTGGATTTCTTGTAGACTTCTACAATTTACATTTATTCATGATGTCATAATTTAACATTAATATTGAATTTCAGATTCAAAAAGGCGTTCGCAACTTGATTGGAAGACTTATTATAACATTATTAGTGGGATTGCTAGAGGACTTCTATATCTTCATGAGGACTCTAGACTTAAAATCATTCACAGGGACTTGAAGCCTAGCAATGTGTTGTTGGACCATGACATGGTTGCAAAAATATCAGATTTTGGAATGGCGAGGATCTTTTCTGAAAACCAAAATATTGCTAACACCAAAAGAGTTGTAGGAACATAGTAAGTCACTCTTTTTTTATTTCTCTTCTTCTTGATTTTTTTAATAATAAAATAAATGATAATAATGATGTTGGTATCCAAAAAGTGGATATATGGCTCCAGAATATGCAATGGAAGGAGCATTCTCTGTGAAGTCTGATGTGTTTAGCTTTGGTGTAATCTTGCTTGAGATTATTAGTGGGAAACGGAGTAGTGGCTTCTATCTTACAGAACATTCTCAGACACTCCTTGCATATGTATGTTAACTTTTTTTCTTCTTGAATTAGAATTAGAAAAAATGGAAATGGGATAGCATATATGAAGTATAACTCCATTTGCAATCTAAATTGATAGGCATGGAGACTGTGGTGTGAAGATAAAGTCTTAGAGTTCGTGGACAACTTCATGATGGAATCATGTTCAACATCAGAAATTGTAAAGTGCATACATATCGGACTTTTGTGTGTTGAGGAAAACCCACAAGATAGACCTACCATGTCGACTGTGGTAGTTATGCTGGGAAGTGAATCAGTAGCACTTCCTGAACCAAAACATCCTGCATTTTCGGTGGCAAAATTCATGTCAATGGATGAAATCTCTGTAAATGATCTCAGTTTTTCTACTATTGTGCCACAATGAACGCGTACAACTGTACAAGATTGCCATTGGGTCTTGCATGATAGAGAACTTAATAATGTAATATAAATTTCTATAAAATAGGAATAGGATAAGTATTGGGAAGGCTAGGCCTTACAAAGTTATTAAATAATATTGTATGCTGCATAAAAATGATTTTCAATTTTCATTTAGAAAAAGGAAAATTCAATTGTATTTGAAAAAAGAAAATTCTTTTTTGGGGTGAATTTTCTTTTGTAGCTAAATGCAACATGACATTTATTATAATAATAATTATTTTCTCAAACCTTGTAATCCCAATCCCACCACCCCGACCATGAGAAACCATCTTCGGTGCCAAAAATAGTTAAGAAACTCCATACTTATTATTAATGCCCATGTTCGTCTCTTTGTGGGCTTGGAAATTTTGGCCCAGTATATCTTCCTGTCATTACTCATGGATGGGCCCACAGGATGACTTGGACAGTCCAGAATTTGGATTCAATCAATAATACTCAAGTGTAGTTACCCACAAGAAGAAATAGATCTAATAGGAACAATTTAAAAAACCTAAACTAAACAAAAACCATGATTCATGAATGCTATTTTCTTTCAGTTCTATATGGCAATCACATTTTGGATTATTGAATTATTTATGAGAGAGAGGAATCTAATCAAGAAAATAAACCAATTGCTTAAGTGAAATTGACAAATATTTAATTATTTTCACTAATTTAAGCATATTTCAAAATCAATTGTTTCTTACATAAATCAGTTAAAAATAATCATAAAAATTCATTTTACATAACTAATAAATGCATCACCTACAAATATTAGTACATAAAAACAAATGTATTTACAGTTTTACACTAATAATATTGAGTCTAATTACATAGGACAAATTTAGACTACTACGATGTTCATTCCCCCACACACATATATTAATAAAAAGATTTACTAAATATAAATTGTTCGGATTAATATAATAAGAAAATGAACATATCACTTTAGTGAATTAAAAAAAAAATTATTTCAACTACTTTAAGCTTTCAATTATTTTTTATTGGATGTTCACTATTTTTTTTATTTTTTTTACCTTTCCGATGATTTTGTTTTAATGAGGAAGAATTTCATATTGTTATTTTTATATAAATTTTATGAACATAATCATATAAATTCATTTTTTATAAATAATTTGTACACCATCTATCTGTAATTAATATATAAAAATCAATGCACTTAACTTATTAATTAATACATTAATATAAATAAATTTTTTATGAGATGGAAGCTTAAATGAAAAGAATTCTTTACTCCTTAAATAATACCCTACTGGACTGAACCTTGGACTAGCTGAGAGATTCATACGAGCACATAGCATGCTTGGGGTTTGACCTTTGGATTCGCACATGCAAGTTGTTAACAAATACAAAGGCCTTCGTATTGGTCTCCTTCCCAACAATTAAGAACTCTTCTGGCCCAAAAACGAACTCTACGAATTTTAATATTTCTTATGGAAAGGAATTTTAACACTAAAATTTGGCAACAAACTTGTTTGTAACCTTAGAGCTACAATTTTATTTGATATATTTTTAGTAGATGTAAATTTTGATAAATTTACTATTGAATTACATTTTCTTCATTATATCCTCCATATTTGTAAAATTTTTAGAAGATAAAAAATTAATAGTTATGTCATCGATTAAATGTTTAAATTTTAATTTTATGTAGGTCAACATTATGCATAAAAAAATTTGTGGATTGAATAGTAGATAATATTTGATTAGAAAAAAATTTGACATATGTGTTAAGAACTTTAAAAACATACAATCTAACAATTAAAATTTTAAAATATGTAGTCATATTAATTATTGAACAAAGTTTAGCTACAGAATTAGTTATAAGTTTATACTAGAATTTTTATTGGATAACATTTGGGCTTACTTATACTATTGCAATGAAAGAAATAACTCATTAGGGGGACTTTTTCTACTTAGGAGATTTTAGGTGACAACCTCATTTATTTATACTGTAAAGCCTACTATGATCACATATAGTTGACTACTTAAATAAATTGTGGTAAAAGTTATGTCAACAAAAGAAGTTTTTTTCCTTAATTAACTTTTAACTTTGAGAAAAGAAAAAGGAAAAAAAAAAATGAGTGCAGAACTTCGATTGTCCACAGGCAAAAAACTGTCATCTAAAAGACTAAAACCCAAATCTCATATGCATATCAATTTGTTCACCAGGCCTTCACATTGGACTTTTTGGGAGGGAGGAATTTCAACACTCGACGTAGGATTTATAGGCAAAAACGCTATAAAAGACCGCGTTTTCCCTATAGACGAAAAAAATATCAAAATCAGTTTGAGAAATGCTTACGTCACAGTTCCATATAGTCTTCGCCCATTTACTCTCTTGCAGAACAACTCTGACGAAAAATGCTAAATCCTCATCTCTATAATTTTCTTAGCATCAAAGTATGCTATCTTTCTTTTTTTTACCATTTCAAAAAGGAACTTTATTACTTATACCATAACATTTTATAATACACTCTACATCAAAAAACTCTATTATTTTACTTTTTCATTAAAATATTATTTTTTAATCTTTCTTTATTATTTCTTTTCCACCATCACTTTTTTTCAAGATTCCAACGATAACATTTTCCTCGGCTTTCGAACTTTTTTTTTTTTTTTCCAGACTTGCATTCTCCAACGGTCACATTTTCCTGGGCTATGCAACACTATTTTTTTTTCCAACAGTGATGTTGATTCTAGTGGCCTTTCCTTGGCCTTTATCATTTCTTTCCAACAGTGATGTTTTTTCAAATGGAGATACAGAGATACAAAGAACGAAGAGAGAGAAGGGAACTGAAGTACCAGACAATGAAGAGAGAAATTTCGGGGGGGAAAAAAGGATGGAATAAAATAAATAAATATATATATATATATATTTTTAGAATTGTGCTATAGTATAATTCTAAAGTTAGAATTGTACTGTAGTACTATTGTAAAAAATTTTGCAATAGTGAGATTTACAATTCTTTGATGCAAACATTTTTGAGTCATGAAATGTCAAAAGGCCCTTAGATATGGCATTAGCATTCTTCAGTGCTAATGCTCTTAGATGAGTATGCGGTTGGATTCGTTGGAAAATTAAAATTATTTTACTACGGTTATGCTGATGAGTGCTAGACTCGATAACAATCTATTTTAAAAAAAATTTGACATCACTTTTATAAGAAATAAAAAAAAAAAAAAACTGTCAAAATATTATTTTTTATTTTTATTTTTTTTCTATAAAACTTTCTTTAACTGAATTCTTAACCAGTATCCTAAGGGCATTCATTTGCATTTCCTTTTTATTATTCAATTTATTTTTACTACTATTTATAAGCCTTACTGCACTCTTTTATACTATTTATGAATCATACTATACTATTTTAACTAACTTTTACTTTTATCTACCTTTATCTACAACACTTTTAGTAATAAATTTTCAACTCCAACAAAATAAATAGTACACATCCTAATTAATGTCCCTCTAGTGGTCAGAGTCAAAGGTGCGCGTCCCTTCTAGATTGTTTCATATATAGTTGAATTTCAATTTATTTTGATTTGACCCTTATCACTTCTTTAAGATTTATTTTAATTTGTTTAGCAAAAAAAGATTTATTTTAATTTTTTTTAAATTGTAATATAAATGGCAAGAAATGAGGGTTTTTTTTTTAATTTTTTTTTTTTAAAGGGAATGGGAAGAAATGAATTTGCAGCTTGAAACTGCTACTATATTGAAAATCTACCATAAAATTTGGTGGGTATATAAAGTAATACATACACCAATAGTTAAAATAGGCCAAATTCCATAATTATAACCTATAAGTTTGGATTAATTGTCATTTTTGTTTATAAAATTTAATTTTTGTCATTTTAATAATTAACATTTAACATTTCTATCAAGATCGTTCTTCCATCCATTGTCATCTACATAATTGCGGTTTGGTCCAAAACAATAACATAGTATATTAGTATCACATATATGACCATTGCACACCCTTGATATGATGGTTTATACTTGTAGAGTGTAGGGGAAAAGAGTCGAGGTTCAAATCTCCAGAAGGGAGCTTCACACACATATACACATAGATTAGATTATAGTAGAATTTCTATCTTGTATAAAAAAAAAGTATCACATATATGAATAGTTAAACTAAAGGATAAACTTGACATTAGAAACCAACTGAGATGGGATTCTAACATAATTTTGAATCTATTTTTATAGAAAATATTATCAGTCAAGTTATGAACAACGTTTTTCTCCAAACTAGTTTGAAAATAAACTCTTCAAAATTCTAATATATCTTTATATTGAGTGTGAATTTTCAAAATCTAATCATTAGATTATATATTCTTATTATATCCTTTATTCATGTAAAATTTCAGGAAAAAAAAAATCATTTGCTATGTCATAAAAAAATATTAAAATTTTGAGTTTTTTTGTAATATAAAATTTTGTATAAAAAATAAATTTATTAAATAAATAGTAAATAACATCTGATTTGGACAAAATTTAATATGCATGTTAAAAATATAAAAAATAATGAAATTCAACCATTAAAATTTTAAAATTTACCAATAAAAAATATATATTTACAAGAAATTTGAAAAGTCAAGCCATAACAAGTTGCCATTTAGGATGAGTTTGGTTCAGCTTTTTGAAACTGAGTTTTTTGAAAAAAATAGGGTTTTCAAAAAGTTCAGTATGAAATTGGGCTTTTTGAAAAATCTAAGGTTATGTTTGGTAATTGTTTTTATTTTCTACTTTCAAAAACTTGTTTTTGAAAATATAAAGAAAAATACAATTTTCTTGTATTTTTTAAATCAAAAACATGTTTGGTTAGTTAAGATTAAAAAGATAGTGTTTTGAAGAAAAAAAATAAAAAATACTAAAATATATTGTTATTAAGATTTGAATTCTAATGTTAACTTATTAAATGAGACAGATTCATTAAATTAAATGCATTTTTTCATTAACTTTTAAAAATAAAAACTAAAAATAATTTTTTGCATGTTTTCAGTTACCATCACAAATTAAGTTTTGAGAACAATTTTTGTTTTCTGTCAATTTTGAGTTGTCAAATAAGTTTTTTAGTCTAAAAAATAGAAATCTGTTTTTGAAAATAGAAAATAAGGGGGAAAAAAATAGTTACCAAACATAGTCTAAGTGTTTGATAAAAGCTGTTAAAAAATGTATTTTTTTGAAAAAGTTGAATATTTAGCTAGCACTTATAGATGGGTTCAAGTTACACCTGGTATAACTCTTGTAAAGTTACACATTTTTTACACCGTAAATTTCTAAAAGATCTAATATTTAAAAAAGATACTATTAAATGTTATTACATTTCACCTTATTACCTAATTAATACTAACATTCTCTCTTTCCTTATTTATTGCTTTCCACCAAATAATATTTTCTTCAACACAATCTAACAAAATATTATATATATATATATATATATATATATATGCTTTCCACCAAATAATATATATGCTACATTAAACATTTTCAAATTTCTAAAGTTCCAACCTGTTTCAAGTAAATAAATTTCATTAAACTTTTCAATAAAATTAGGCTAGAAATTTCAGGTAATTATTATTTTTTCCTCTCTCTCTCAAATCTCCTTAAATGTATTTAAAATTGTTCCAAATGGCAAAGCACAAACAAAACTCAGCCAAGTTTCCTTGCACAACTTGGCTAGCTTAAATAATAAGAGCATTACTAGTAGTCTCTCCTAATTTTTCTCTGTTTGGAGAGTGAACAGTTCATTTTACCTTTTACCTACTTACTTTTTCAAATACACTTTTTAACAGACTCTCTATCCTTTTCTCCATCTCATTTAAATATTATTTTTTCATTCATTCATTATTCTTTTTTATCATCATTTATTCTTCTTATATTCATTCCCAACAATTATATTTTTCAATGAAAAATGTTATATCTACAATATTTTTCGTAATACTTTCACAAGAATCACATCAAAATCTTATGTGAAAAGTTGTTACTAATTCTAATTTGAACCCACCATCGAAATTATATTTTTACTCACCAATATTACCTAATAACAATATGTTACTTAAAATTTATTGTGAAAATATTATGGTAGCATTTCTAAATTGTATTTTTGCTTTCTTTCTTTCTATCATCTATACGTTTCCTTTTTCTTTTCTTTTTTCTTTTCTCTTGATTTTTCTCCACCACACACGTATACCCATTATCTCCATCCTCTCTTTTTTTTTTCTTTCCCTTTTTTTTTCTCTACTTTCCACTTCATTTCAGAACCTCCCTCTCTCTTTCTTTCTCCTTCTCTACTTTTTTTTTTTTCCCTTTTTCTACTTGATTCCAAAACACCATCTAGCTCTCTCTATGATAAGAAACGGAGAAAAAGGTAGAGAGAGAAAGAACAGATAGGTTAGCTGGCTCCACTCCACCGCGCCTTTGCTTCGCTCTCTGTGCCGCTACGCCTTCTGCTCCGCTGTCACCGCTTGTCTTCCTCACCAATGCAGCCCAAATGGTAGATGGCTTGTGTTTTTTTTTTTTTTTTTTTTTTTTTGCTTTTATTGTTATGATTTGATTAATTTTAAGATTATGCAGTTTAGAGATGTTTGAGAGAAAGATGGTTGTGTTTGTAGCCATGAAAGGAGAGAGAAAGGGAGGAAAGAGAAAAAGCCTCTCTTTTTTTTTTTAATTCAACCGATATTATTTTAAAGGGAAATATTCTTTAGATATGCTACAGTAATTGCTACAATACTCTATGCTTGGAGAGCTATTGTTGCAAATCTAAAAAAAAAAAAAAATGGAGATGGAGAGGCTGTTGGAGGGGTCTTTTTTTTTTTTTTTTTGGTGAACAGTGGCTTTTCTTTCCAAAATTTAGAGATAGTCAATCTGCTGGTGATACTCTAAATATAGTGGGCTACTGTCTAGCTGCTGCTATAATAAATACAGTGGGCTGCTGTCTAGCTGTGAATAGCAGCTCACTGTAGCAAGATTATAAAATTTAAAAAAATAAAAAATAAAAAATAAAAAGATTTGTTTAATGGTAGTTGTTGAGTATAGAAAATATGATATGAATGGTAGTTATTTGAAAATATAAAAAAAATCCCATTGTAATTAGATTACAAAATTAATAAGATTTATAATTCTTGATGGAGTATATTTTTTACAAATTTGATGTTAAAATTTAGCATCAGCATTTACAATTCTGAATGAGAATGTTCTGTGACTTGATGACTTGCGTTGAGCAGACCTCTCATCCTAAAAGGTAGAACTGTACACCCTCGCTGCTCATCGTACCTATCCCCTGAACATCTGAATCCCAAAACTTGCAATAAAAACACCACATAAACTCTTTACATAACCGCGTAGAGGAAGAATTTGATTCATCAAAATGACTTCCTTCAATCCCTTCTCTCTTCCCATCTTGTTCCTTTCCATTCTAACCTTCCTCAGCCTTACCGCTCATGCTGCTGACCCTGTTTATCTCAACACCGTATGTGAAAACACCACTTTCAGCGCCAATAATAGCATCTACCAATCCAATCTAAAATCTCTCCTTTCTTCTTTCTCCTCCAACGCCAACCTCGACTTCTACGCCACCAACAAGGGCGCAAACACCTCCGACCCTGTCTATGGCCCCTCCAACTGTCGCGGTGATGTTACCCCTCAACACTGCCGAGAATGCGTGGAAGCAGCGGTGAAAGAGCTAACCAACAAGTGTTCAAGAGAAAAAGTCGCTGTGATATGGTACGATGAGTGCGTTTTGCGCTACTCCAACCGGTCTTTCTTTTCCACCGTCGACGAAGCACCAAGGCTCGTTTTGTTAAACACCCAGAATGTGACAGATCAGGACAAGTTTAATCAGTTAGTGAACACGTCGATGATTTCGTTGCTGACTGACTTGGCAAGAGAAATCTCGGACGTTTCAACCGGTGCTAAGAAATTTGGGACCAGGCAAGTGAATATATCTGCGTTTCAAAAACTGTACAACCTTTTACAGTGCACACCGGACCTGTCCGGCGCCGATTGCTATAGTTGTCTTCTGGACGCTATAAATCTTGTTCCTTGGTGTTGTGGTGGAAAGCAAGGGGGCAGAATTGTTTTTCCCAGTTGCAATATTAGGTACGAATTGTACCCATTCTACCGGATGGTAGCAACGGCACCCCTGCCTTCACCTGGGCTTCAACCTCCACCTCCAGATTCCGACAGCGGACCAAAAGGTAAACTGCACCAGCACCACATTTCAGTTGACTGCTTTTCATTCTTGATTAGACTTAAAGTCGAAATTCAATTATTTTTTTCATTTTGAGGTATATGCAAAATTGTATAAAACAATTTATGTGGAACATGTTTAATCCATTAGTTAATAGTTAATTACTGTTATACACATATACTGTATCATGTATAAAAAATTTCATACCATAAAGATATATCGTAATTATTCATGAATTGTTTGATATATAGATGCATATTATATGAATTGTACGTATCCTATGATACATAGATATATGATTTTAAAATGGTTTTTTTTTTTGGGGGGGGGTTAAAATTTGTGGTTTTATTTAATTTAAACAAGTTGTTACATTTTTTTAACATAAAATTATTAGGAAACTTAATTGAGTCTAATAAAATAGCAATTCCATGAATTTTTTTTTTTACTCCCTTCTCTTTCTCCTACAAAATTTAGACTATATTCATAACACTTACTTTTATGTGTGCAAATTTATTTTTTTATGCTATTAATAATGTATTAAAAGAAAGTATAATTATTTCTTATTTTGTTATTATTATTATGAGTCTAAAAAGGTAGAATGTCAAGAAAAAATATAAAGAATAAATTATTAGAATAAAAAAAAACAAAAAATAGTAAATGTTGATAATAATGAAGAAAAATGTCTATGAAAAAATGATTTTGTAAGATGCTAAAAATTGATGATAACATTGACTTAGATAAAGTTGATTAGCCAAAAGATATTATTATTTTAGTTCATATATAATGTATTATTACTTCTGGGTTTAATCAATTTGATCGTGCATGTTATAAATATTAGTTGTGAATTCCAATTAGCTCAACTTGTAATGTCTTTAATGGTTAAATAAAAGATCTGGGGTTCAATCACCTCCTACACGATACACAATATAGAAAAATAAAAAAAATTGATTCACGATACGATTCACGACTTGACAATTATGGCTACACATTTGCATATTCCTCACATTACTATTTGGTACACGACACAATTTTACAATTTTAAATATTGTGGCATTATGTGTTTTATATATACTATGTGTAACTATCACATTTCTTAGTTAATATTAATTATTTTATTTTATTAAATGTATTTTTTTATGGGATATTAAGTGATGTTATGTTTTGAGCTTTCATTGATTTTCCCTTTTCTCTTTTATTATTTGCTATTGATATGGGTATGCGTTTAATAATTCAATCCATTAACTTGACAAAAACCAATGCATTATTAAAAAAAATTTCAATATTTTTTTCCCTTGTGAAAAAAGAAAAAAAGTGATACTAAGTTGATCTGTCCCTAAAAAAACCAGGTGTGGATCATAGATTTTGTACACCGAAACCCGATTGATGTTTTAATCTGATGATAAAAAGTTATCATCAAGAGCGATACCATATGTTAAAACTCTTTAAAAAAAATTGGTCATTAGTTGAATATATTTCAAATTTATAATAAATATACCTTTTATATATGTATATCTATGATTATTTTTATAATTTTATTATATAGAAAAAATAAAAAATTGATTCATGATATGATTTACGATTTGACAACTATGATTACACATTTGCATGTTCCTCACATTATAATTTGGTACACAACACAATTTTACAATTTTAAATATTGTGGCATTGTGTGTTTTATATATACTTTGTGTAACTATCACCTTTCTTAGTTAATATTAATTATTTTATTTTATTAAATGTGCTTTTTTTAGGGATATTAAGTGATGTTATGTTTTACCACCACGTACCCTTGGTGTGGTGGTCACTCCATGATTAAGTGATGTTATTTACAGTTTCAGCCTGCCTATTCCCTTGGGGGTAAGCCGGGGTAGAATACCTATTAGTAATCCCCAGTTTGCCACAGTATTTTCTGAACATCTTACTATCGAACTGAAGACCATTGTCCGAGATGAGCACGTGAGGAATTCCAAACCGAATAACGATGTTCTTCTAGACGAATCTTTTTGTATCTACATCTCTGATGTTAGCTAGAAGCTCTGCTTCAACCCATTTCGTAAAATAGTCTGTGCCGACCAGCAGATACTTCTTGTTTCCCATTACTTTGGGAAATGGTCCCACGATATCTAAGCCCCACTGAGCAAATGGTCATGGGCTGGATAACGGATTTAGAATTCCCCCTGGTTGGTGTATGCTTGGCGCGAATTGTTGGCACTGATCACACTTTCTAACATACTCCAAAGCCTCTCTCTGCATATTCGGCCACCAGTAATCTTGGATAATGGCCCTATGTGCTAAGGATCTGCCTCCAATATGGCTTCCACAGATTCCTTCATGCATCTCTTCTAGAAGTGACTTGGTTTGCTTGGGATGAACACATAACAAATAAGGCCCTAAAAAGAAACGCTTATATAATTTGTGGTCCTCCGACAACCAATAACTAGTAGCCTTTCTTCATATCTTGTTAGTTTCAACTTTTTCCTCAGGCAGAATATCCTCCTTCAGGAATTGTATGACGAAATCCATCCAGCTCGGCACTGCTCTGATCTGGTTAATTTGAACAGTGTCTCCTGTTCTTGAGATTTTGTATAAGTCATCAACAAGGATTACTTGAGGCAAGTCCTGTGCCGAGGAAGTTGCAAGCATGGCCAAAGAGTCCGCGTGTGTATTGCCACTTCTGGGGACATGTAGCAAGTTAAAGGAATCAAATTTTGACTGCATAGATTTAACCTGACTAAGATACCCTTGCATCATCTCATCTTTAGTTTCAAATTGTCCTTTTACTTGACCGATAATCAGCCTTAAGTCCGAGAAGAGTTCTATGGACTTTCCTCCCATTCTCTGGACCATAATCATTCCCTCCAACAAAGTTTCATACTCAACTTCGTTATTCGTCGCTGGAAAATCTAACCTTAAAGACTTCTCAATGACAACCTTCTCAGGAGACATCAGTACTAATCCAACCCCTGGGCCTTTTTGATTTGATGTCCCGTCTATATGTACTTCCCACGTTGGAAGGCAGTATTGGGAGATAGTACTGACCAATTTTTCATCCATGTTTCCCTTTGACGGTAATTCTTCTATCTTTGGTTCGGTGAATTCAGCCACCAAGTCTACGAGGATTTTCCCTTTTACGGAGGTAAGGGGCATGTACTTGATATCGAAAGCTCCTAGAATTTTTCCCCACTTGGCTATTCTTCCCATGTAGTCAGCACTTCGGAGTATGGTCTTGAGTGGGAGTTGTGTAAGAACGACCATTGTATGTGCTTGGAAGTAGTGAGGTAGCTTACGCGTGCCAAGCACTACTACCAGGATAGCTTTCTCTAGTGGTAGATAACGCACTTCAGTTTTGTGTAACGACTTACTCACGAAATAAACTGGCCATTGTATGCCATTATCAACTCGTATCAACACCAAACTTACTGCATACGGGGCTACAGCAATGTAGGTGAAAAGAATTTCATCTAGTTCAGGATTAGACATGATTGGCGGTCGAGCTAGATAGTCCTTAAGTTGCTGGAATGCTCTGGCACATTCTTCTATCCACTCAAAATTCTTCCACTTGTTGATCAGTAGAAAGAAAGGTCGGCATTTATCTACTGATCAAGATATGAACCTGTTCAAAGCAGTTGCCATTCTGGTTAATTTCTGCACTTCTTTTGGATTCCGAGGAGTTCGCAAATTGTTAATAGCTTTAATCTGGTCAGGGTTAACTTCAATTCCCTTGTGGGTGACCATGTAACCTAAAAATTTACCCAACCTTACACCAAATGAACACTTAGAAGCATTTAAGCGCAATTTGTAGCTTCTAAGAATTTCAAATATAACTCGAAGGTCTCCTAGATGCTCCGAAACCACTTTACTCTTCACCACCATATTATCTATATAAATCTCGATATTTTTCCCCAATAGTGACTAAAACATCCTCGTCATCATCCTCTGATACGTGGATCCTACATTCTTCAAACCAAATGGCATTACTTTATAGTGATAGTTCCCAGTAGGAGTAACAAAAGTAGTTTTTTCTTGATCGTCCAAGGCCAAAGGTATCTGATGATAACCCTGAAAAGCATCCAAGAAACTCATCCGAGGATGGCCGACTGTGGCATCTACCAGTTGATCGATCTTGGGCATGGGGAATGAATCTTTAGGGCAAGCCTTATTCAAATCCGTGAAATCAACGCACACTCGCCACTTTCCACTCTTATTCTTTACTACTACTGTGTTTACTAATCATTCAGGATAGAAGACCTTCTTGATAGCCCCGGCCTACTTGAGTTTTGCTACCTCCTCTCGAACTGCTTCTGCATGCTCTTTGGATGGACGACGAGGTAGCTGCTTTTTAGGGGTCACTAATGGATTGACATTTAAATGATGGCAAATGAATTTTGAATCCACCTCTGGAGCCTCGTAAGTATTCCAGGCAAAGATGTCGATGTTCTGTTTAAGGAACTCTATCAGCTCCTCCCTCTCTTGCTGAAGTAGTTGGGATCCCACTTGAAAAAACTTTTTTGTATCGTCTCCTATTGTAATTTTCACAAGATCTTCACATTCTACCTTCTCGGATGTTCCATCAATGGATAACATTAGGGGTTTTAACTGCTATAACTCTTTCTCCCTAAGAGTCGCAGGCTCTGCTTCGGGCCTGTGCCGGATGGCTGCAACTATGCACTACCTCGCCATGGTTTGATCACCTAATATCTCTTCGATCTGTCTTTCGGATGGGTACTTGATCTTTTGATGCAAAGTGGAAGAAATTGCCCCTAAAGTATGAAGTCAAGGTCTTGTAACAATTGCTGTGTAAGGAGAATATGCATCCACCACGATAAAGTCTACCTCCACCGTCTCCGAACTAGTCTGCACAGGCAACCTAATCTGTCCCTTCGTGATAATAACCTTCCCTTCAAAACTCACTAGGGAAGAACTGTAAGGCGTCAGATCTTCAGCTCTTAAACTCAACCCCTTGTAAAGGTCAAGGTACATTATCTCGGCCACACTACCTTGATCCACCATCACTCTCTTCACATCATAGCCTCTAATTTGAAAGGTGATCACCAAGGTATCATCATGAGGTTGAATAGTTCTAATCTTGTTCTCGTCCGAGAACCCCATGACCGGGGGCCGCTCTAGTTTAGCTTTCTTCGGCTCGCGACTAGTGTCCTCAAAAGGCAGGCGAGCCACAGACATTACTCTAGACGGGCATGATCTTGTTCTGCCAGGCGCTGCAAAAATAACATTGATAGTTCTCAAAGGGGGTCTTGAAGGAGTTTCTCTTTCAGACCGAGAAATGGTTTGTCCACTGAGCCCGCTAGAATGGTGCAGCAGCTGCTTCAGTTTTCCTTCTTGGGCAAGTTGATCCAAGTGATCCCACAAACTCCTGCAATCCTCTGTTGTATGGCCATGATCCCGATGGTATTGACAGTAGAGGTTTCGGTTTCGCTTTTTGGGATTTCCTATCATCTTATTGGGTCATTTGAAGAAAGACTTGTTCTTGATTTTTTCCAATACTTAATGCACTGGTTCTCGGAATACAGCCCCTACCACTTGATTGTTATTTGACCCTGGCTGCTCTGAATAATCCCTTCTCGGCTAGTTTGTCTAACCTAAAATCTCTTCTTTCTTGAGGGACAACCTTAGCTTTCCCTTTTCCCTGTTGTTGATCATCTTCTATCCTTTTATACTTGTCCACCCTATCCATTAGCTATCACAAACTAGTGATAGGTTTACCTGTTAGGGATTTTCTCAAACCATGTTCGGATGAGAGGCCGACCTTAAAAGTTCTAATAGCGACTTCATCAAAATCGCCATCAATCTCATTGAACATCTCCCAATACCTTTCAGCATATGCCTTCACAGATTCCCCTTCCTTCATTGTCATAGACAGCAAAGAATCTAAAGGCTGAGGAACCCTACTGCACGTAATAAACCGAGAATAGAATGATTGGGTAAGCCTCTTGAAAGAACTGATGGAATTCGTTCTTAACCCATCAAACCATCTCATTGGCATCGGCCCTAAGTTGGAAGGGAACACTCTGCATAGCAAGGCCTCGTCTTGAGAATGGACCATAATCTTCTGTTTGAATTGGCTTACGTGCTCCATAGGATCTATATGTCCGTTATACATGGTGAACGTGGGTTGATGGAAACGCCTGGGGAGCTTTGCCTTTTCTATTCCCCGAGTAAAGGGGGACTTAGAAATTTGGCTCGGAACTTTCTTCATGACATTAGTTCCTACCCCCTTCCCAGATGGACTTCTTCGCCTCCTCTTGCGAGAATGTTCCTCCTCACAGGAATAGGATTCACTAGGTGGAATTTCTGAGCGTTTTCTATAACTGGCATCTCCATTGTCATTGGAAGAAACATTAGAGCTAGAAGAGGTTTGTTTTCGTTGTGCACGACAAAGTTTCCTTTTTAGATCTTCAATTTCTCGTTGCAAATCCTTTTCATCAGCTTGTTCATGTACCAAATGACTCTTTCGTCGATAACCACTTCCACCGGCATAGAGCGTTTACGAGCTGCCCTTCTGTTGGTTATCCATATGATTTCCATGCTCAAGGTTATGAAGCTCACCTTACTTATGAATGTTAGCTGATTCTGCATGGGGTGGACTAATCTGGTGTGGTCCTGAACCCACCATAACCGTTATAATCCTTACAAGCACTAATTCTTCCCATAGACGGCGCCAATTGTAGGGTCACAAATTGTAGCCCAAACCAAATAGGAATTGAATATGGGCCCAATAAGCCCAATACAATAAATTTGTAATAGAGTGGGTGAAAGAACTGGACTGGTAATGGGTTTTCTAATAGTTAATCGTGGTTCTAAGTATGTCCGAGAAGGAATAAACACATAATCAGAGGTTGAATTTAAGTCCGAGGAGTAAGTTTTTAGATGGGTTGGCTATTTCAGATGGTATGTTCTTCCTAGTACTACAGTAAATCTTGTTCAATCTCTCCCTTTAATATTTTTTGATCCCTTACTTATGGAGGTTTTCTTCCATTATATAGTCCTCTCCATTCATTCCCACCGTCCACTTGTTTATCATCTAGCCCTGCAATCAAGTCTCTGTCGTTCTCAGCAGCTTTTCTGATTTTTTGTGGATGATAGTGGTTGAAAACACTGTTCAGAGGTCTTCTCCACATTAATGCGGCCAAGAAAACTGCTGTAATACATTTAATACGGTGGTAGCAGTTTTTCCCCAAGATATTTTTGCGTTCTTATCCTTTTCTTGCTCATCTGAAGTCTATCTTCATCGCTGGAGTTTCCTGCAAGGTTACATAAGTCAAGGTGAAGTTGACCTAACAGACATTTGTCAGGTCCGAGGAGTTCAACCCTCTCGAATCAGGGCCTTTCAACATTTTTTTGCACTATCACCTATTAGGGGGCCTTTCCCAATGCTTTCTCCTCTTCAGACGCGTTATTGTTAGTGAATGGGGCTTTAAGCCTAACATAAAAGCTTAAGTTTGGCCACCCACAAAAGACTTTCTTGAAGTTATGTGGAAAATTATGAATGTGGGGAGCTTATGAAGTAAATAAATGTTGGAGATTTTTGATGTTATGCAATAAATAGCATGGAGGCTATATAAAGCCATTCCTTCATCAATTTGTATGCAACAATGAAAGAATTTAAATAAAAGACATGAAGTGTTCTCTACCTCTTTCCTCGTCACTCTCTTTCACTTTGTGTGCTTTGTGAGCACGAGTCTCTTTCGTTGAGTAGTGTGTGAGGCGCACTAACTTCGACAAATATTAGAATTAGAAGTGAGTGGGGTGGGGTGAATAACGGCTGAAGTTCAAGTTTCTAAAAAGGAGTTTCACATACATATACATATAGATTAAACTAAAATATAATTTTTATCTTGTATTAAAAAGAAAAAGAAAAAAAAAAAGTGAGTAACTAATCTAAGACTCGAGTATACCAGCCAAGCCAATATGTTCTAATGGTACTTTCAATCTCATCTATACTGATCAGACGTAATTAATTTATTAGGCAGCACTTCTTGTAACTGACTATTACCTGTTGTCAATAAAACATGATATTGTTTTTGCAGGAAAAGGCAAAATCTCACCGGTAATTATTATCGCCATAGTTGTTACAATTGCTGCCTCTGTGGTGCTAGTCATTCTGGCCTACTGTTTCCTCCGGAGGAGAGCGAGAAAGAAGTCTGATGCTATAAATGAAGAGAGTCCCAAGCAACCTGATGGTTTCCTTAATTATCATGGTATGCTCATGCAAGTGGTTTTGTGTTCATTCGATCATAAGTTCATAACACAATCTCCTCATTTTCAAAATTACACGTGAAGGAATCCTTTCATTATGGATGTGTTAAGCGGCACTTGAAAAACTATTATAAATTAGAAATAGTAAATTCCTCTCTATTTGTAGGTTAAACTTCTAGGATGGTTGGTAATTTGTCTGAAAATGATAAAGAATATATTGATTATCTAAAAACACTCACCTCATCAAATCTGCAAACATTGATCTTTGTAATGTTATCTTTCTTAAGTTTTGTTTATTTTTGGATGTTTAGCAGCAAGTGAAATATCAGCTGATTTAGGTGTAGAATCCTTGCAATTTGATTTTGTGACAATTGAAGCCGCCACAAACAAATTCTCAGATGACAACAAGATTGGTGAAGGTGGATTTGGAAAAGTTTACAAGGTATACATAATCGAAATTCATTTCTTGCATTTTTTTTATAACTCAAAATAAGCATACATAGAAAATTTACTGCATATAAATATAAATTTTTTTAAGAAAAATTTAAAATCTTTTGAAGTGGTGATTTTATAAATTATACGAAGTAAACTATTCTAGAGCCAGTCTAAGCGTTGGACACATCCTCAATATTAATCTCACCATTTCCTTACTGAAAAATATACTTTAAACACCTTAGTAATTAACAATGCAAGAATAATGAATTTAAACAATTAACCATGCACACAATATTGACAAATAATAAAAGTACTGAAGTGAAACCTTTCAAATGAAAAACCACTACTAGGAAAAAATCAATTCTATCAAAAATCACTATTAGAGGAACAATTACATAGCTAGCAACTTACAAAATCTTTGCCTTGTCTAGACCTATGCAACCTTTGCAAACTCCTAGTTTGCCTTCCCACCATGATAGTCCCACACCGACTAACAACTTGGTCCTAAATTTGTCTGTTTGGAGGTTATTTCATTCAGGGTGTGCTACTTGACGGGAAGGAAGTAGCAGTTAAAAGGTTCTCATCAAAGTCATTGCAAGGCTTAGAGGAATTCAAAAATGAAATCACTCTTATTGCAAAACTTCAGCATAGAAATCTTGTGAGGTTATTGGGATTTGGCATAGAGGGAGAGGAAAAACTGCTTGTATACGAGCTCATGCCCAACAAAAGCCTTGATATTTTTATTTTTGGTTAGTTTCTTCCTACATTCTGTTTCATAAGCTTGATAATATTTTTGGATTGCTTGTAAATTTATACAATTCACACTTATGCATGATGTCATTACTTAACATTAATATTGAATTTCAGATTCAAAAAAGCGCCCATTACTTGATTGGAAGACTTGCCATAACATTATTAGCGGGATTGCCAGAGGACTACTATATCTTCATGAGGACTCCCGCCTTAAAATCATTCATAGGGACTTGAAGCCTAGCAATGTGTTGTTGGACCATGACATGGTTGCCAAAATATCAGATTTTGGAATGGCGAGGATCTTTTATGAAAAACAGAATATAGCAAACACCAAAAGAGTTGTTGGAACATAGTAAGCCACTTCTTCCTATATCTTTCTCTTCTTTTTGGTTTTAATAATAATAATAATAATAATGTTTGTATACAAATAGCGGGTATATGGCTCCAGAATATGCAATGGAAGGAGTATTTTCTGTGAAGTCAGATGTCTTCAGTTTTGGTGTAATCTTGCTTGAGATTATTAGTGGGAAAAAGAATAGTCGCTTTTACCTTACAGAACATGCCCAGACACTTCTTGCATATGTATGTTAACTTTTTTCTCCTTGAATTAGAATTAGATAGTGAAATATGGATTGCATATATGAAATATAACTTTATTCGAAATCTAAATTGGTAGGCATGGAGATTGTGGTGTGAAGATAAAGTGTTAGAGTTCGTGGACAGCTTCTTGATTGAATCATGTTTGACATCAGAAATTGTTAGGTGCATACATATCGGACTTTTGTGTGTGCAGGAAGATCCACAAGATAGACCTACAATGTCGACTGTGGTAGCACTTTTGGGAAGTGATTCAATAGCCATTCCTAAACCAAAACACCCTGCATTTTCTGTGGCTAAATTCATTCAAATGGATGAATTCTCTGTAAATGAGCTTAGTTTTTCTAGTATTGTACCACAATGAACATGTACAACTATATAAGATTGGCATTAGGTCTTGCATAATGGTGAACTTCATATTGTAGACTAAGTGAACGTTTGGATCCCATGTCCAGCGTCCACATTTTGCATTTCTTTTTTTTCTTTTATGTTGTGAGTGTGAATAGTCACTGAATATTATTTTTTTATTGTTTTTAGTTTTCAGTTTTCAGCAAAATAAGTAATAACCAAACACACCTTAAATTTCTATAAAATAGGAATAGGATACGTATTGGGAAGGAAGGTCCAATTAATTGAGCAAATGATTGTGCTGTACAGAGTTATTAGATAAGATTGTATAGTGTAAAAATAATTTTCCAATTTTCCTTTATAAGAGTTATGTAATAAAAGTGATTTTTTGGGGGTGATTTTCTGAGAATGGAGTTATGAACTAACGGATCTTTGGACAAAATAAACGTGAGACTTGGACATATCTCATTGATGGGCTTGCAGGATGGTTTGGACAACCCAGAATTTGGATTTAACAAAAAATACTCAGTACCGTTTCCAAATAGATCTCGTGTGCGTTTGGCTTCAGCTTAAAAAGTCAGCTTATTTTACTATTTAGTTTATTTTTGCTATTATTCATGGCCCCACTGCACTTTTTGGTACTATTCATGGATCCCATTATATTATTTCAGCTAACTTTTACTTTTATTTACAGTACTTTCAGTAAAAAATTTTCAATTTCTGCAAAATAAGTGGATTTCAAACCGACCCAGATAGGAATGTACTTTTATCCCTATTGGCACCTACCATTCTCTTCAATTTTTGTGTTGTGCCATTCCTTTCTACCAAATTTTGAACCCAAAAAAAAAAAAAAAAAAAAAAAAAAAAAAAAAAATTCGTGATTTGTGAGTGCTATTTTCTTCGGTCAAGTCCTATATGGGAAATCACATGTTGGATTCTTGAATTATTTACGATAAAGAGGATAATCAAGAATATAAACCAATTGTTTAATTGAATTGAAAAATATTTAATTATTTTCACTATTTTAAGCATACAATTATCTTTTATAATTTGATTACATGCAAGTAAATTTGATTTTATCTTTTGCCTTGCTCTGAATCAATTGTTGCCAAAACAACTCATTGTAAGTAAAAATGTCATATTTCAAAATCAATTGTTTCTTATATAAATCAAATAAAAATAATAAAAATAAATTCATTTTACATAACCAATAAGTGCACCATCTACAAATAATTAGTACATAAAAACAAATGTATTTACACTATTAATATTGAGTTAATTACATAGAACAAATATAAACTAGTACGATGTTGGTTCCACACACACATATATTATGTCACTAAAAGGATTTAAGAAATATAAATTGTTCAGATTAATATAATAAGAAAATGAACATATCACTTTAGTGAATTAAAAAAAAATTAATTATTTCAACTAATTTAAGCTTGAAATTATTTTTAATATTTTTAATGGATGTTTGACTTCTTCTTTTTTATACCTTTCAATGATTTTGTTTCGATGAGGAAGAACTTCATATTGTTATTTTTATATAAATTTTATGAAAATAACTATATAAATTCATTTTTTATAAATATTTTGTGCACCATCTATCTATAATTAATATATAAAAATCAATATATTTAACCTATTAATTAATATATTGACATAAATAAATAAATAAAATTTATGAGGTGGAAGAAAAAATGAAAAGAATTCTTATTCCTTCTTGAATAATACTCCTTCTGGACTGAACCTTAAGACTAAGAGATTTAGGGCCCGTTTGGTCATAGAGTTTGAAAATTGTTATTTGAAAAGATGTGAAAATTGTTGTTTAAAAAGTGTTGTTGAAAAACGTGTTTTTTAGGGTTTGAAAAACGTGTTTTTTAGGGTTTAAAAAACAAAAAATTGTGTTTGGTATCATAGTTTAAATAACATATTTCAGCATTCAAAAAACATAAAAATTGTGTTTGGTACATGTGTTTATTTTTTTTAAAAAAAAGCTGAACATATATACAAAAAATTAATTTTTTAATCTGGACAAAATAAAAAATTAAGCTGAGCAGTGTGGAGAGCACAGAGAAGAGAGGAGAGATGAGATAGAGGAGAGGAGACAAAAAAAAAAAAACTGATCAGTGTGGGTCCATCGGCAGAAAAAAGTTAACTAAACATGTTACACTTTTTTATGAATTTGCCATAAAAAACGTTTGTTCAATGTTCAAAATCACTTCCGCCCACATTTTAAAACATAGAGTTCAAACAATGATTTTTCAGCAACAATTTCTAAACAATAGCATTTTAAACCGTATAATCAAACACATTTTTTTGCCATTTGGACACTAGTGTTCAGCGTTTAAATACTGAACACTGTGTTTCAAACTCTATGACCAAACACCTTCTCATACTGAGCAAATGAGTACATTGCATGAGTGGGCTTCGGTCTTTGGATTCGCATATGCGAGTTTTTTGATATGCAAGTTGTTAACCAATACAAAGGCCCTTCATATTGGTCACACTCTTCTGGACCCCACAAAAGAACTCTACGATTTTAATTTTTATCGAGGAAAGGAATTTCAACACCGGACAAAGAATTACGACAAAAACGCTACTATAGACCGCGCTTTCACTACACTGGAAAGTAGATCAGTTTGGCCAATGCTTCGGTCATAGTTCCACTCCAGTTTCCGCCCATCATTGACTTTTACCGGGGAAGGGAATTTCAACACTGGACAAAGAATTACGACAAAAGCGCTACTATAGACCGCGCTTTCACTACACTGGAAAGCAGATCAGTTTGGCCAATGCTACGGTCATAGTTCCACTCCAGTCTCCACCCATCATTGACTTTTACCACTCGGGCAGCACAATAATTTTGACCGGAATATATTCTTTAATCTTTTTCACTGTTTCATATGATTTTTTTAATAAAATCCAATAATATATTAGGATAGTTTGGTTTATTGTCAATTAGATTCAAGAGTTTTTAAAATTGACTAATTTGTTTCTTAATTTCAATTCAGTATCTAAAAATTGCTAGACTAATTGGTTATTTTTTTAACTGTTTTAAAGATTAAATTAACTTTAAGAACCAAATTAATCGGTTTGAAAAAGTTTTGAACCTAATTGGTAATAGTCCAGATCTCAATTATGTTAATGAAATTTACTTTTTTTTTTGGGTAATCCCTTCTAGAAAGGAATAAGTACATATAAATTATTAAAAGTTTGACTTGCATCATGGCCTAATCCTAACCTTATCCTCACGCAAATGCTTGCATATTCTACGCCCTTGATGTCTTACTCTCGGATCCCTATTTTGTTTTTAAGTTAGAAAATACTTTCACTGGCACAAAGCAAAACAGAAAACAACAAAGACAATAACTAAGAGAGAAAAAATATCTCCGTCTCCATCTCCATCTCCATCTTGTGGACAACAAACAAGAATTCCAGATATTTAATGTGGACTAAACTGTAATAACATATTTCCTTCTTTTTTCTGTAATTTTTTTAAATTTATTTGTTTATATTATTATATATGTCTAATAATTATATATATATTTTATATAAACTTTTGTTTTGTGTGTACAAAAAATTTTAAGTAAAAATCTAATTCAAATGCACATTTTCTCACGTGTATCAAGTTATTATAAGACATGTGGAACAAAAAAACAAAACAAAAAAATGCATCTCCATGACATGACAACATTTCCTTATCAAAAATCTTATCGATTCTCACTACATCAATATAAACTGAAAATCAGGTAGAGTTTACACAAAAGAGGAAGAGACCGAACTATCAAAATGACTTCTTTGAACTCCATGACTCTTCTATTCATTTCCATGCTTAGCCTTAGCTTCCTCAGTCATACCACTACTCATGCTGCAGACCCAATTCACCTCACAGAGGTATGTGCAAACACCACTTTCAACCCCAATAGCATCTACCAATCCAATCTCAATTCCCTCCTCTCTTCACTCTCCTCCAACGCCACACAAAACCTCGAATTCTACAACACAACCAGCGGCCAAAACACCCCCAACCCCGTCTACGGCCTCTTCCTCTGTCGCGGCGATGTAACCCCTCAACTCTGTCAAGAATGTGTAGCTGCGGCAGTTAAAGAGGTAACCAAGAAGTGTTCAAGAGAGAAAGTCGCTGTTATATGGTACGATGAGTGCATGTTACGTTACTCAAACCGGTCTTTCTTCTCTACCGTGGACGAAAAACCAAGGTTCGCCCTGTTGAACACGCAGAATATCACTGAACAGGAAAAGTTTAACAAGTTACTAGCAAAGAGTATGAACGAGACTGCAGCTCAAGCATCTAATGCTCCTACTGGAGCCAAAAAGTATGGGACCAAGGAAGTGAATATCTCTGCTTTTCAAACACTGTACAACCTTGTACAGTGCACAGCGGACTTGTCCAGAAACGATTGTAGTACTTGTCTTCAAGCAGCTATAAAGCTTCTTCCATGGTGTTGTAGTGGAAAGCAAGGGGGAAGAGTTATTTTTCCTAGTTGCAGTGTTAGGTACGAATTGTACCCTTTTTACCGGATGGAAATTGCGACACTACCACCTACAACAATTCACCCATCTTCACATACAGGTTCGGTAACTGGACTTTTGACTGCTTTTTCCTTTTTCTCTTATGTTATTGGCAATTGAGTGATGGTGCTTCAATTTTTCAAGGCATAGTTTATGAATCTTTGTTTATGTTGGGTATGATTTTAGTGCGGGTCATATTCTCCCGTTAAAGAATTGAAAACATTAGCTTTAACTTGTACAAAGTCAGGACCAATTAAGTGGGTCATAACTCTATGTGATATAGCTATCAGATAAACAAAAAAACTATAGAAGTAGGAAAGTGGCCATTTTATTGCCCACCAATATGGTTTGGTGAGGGGTAGAATGGTAGACCCAACCATTTGCAGAGCTCATGCCGTGCTATAATTCAATTGGCTAGTGCATATCGTCATTTAGCGAAGAAAGTGCTTCTTGTAACAGTTATACTAAGCCGAGTATAAGTCACATATATAAAACAACCTAACAACTGAACAACATGTGAATTATGGGAAATACAAATACTCATTATCATTTTTTGTATTTTACTTTATGTAACATCAATCACAACTTAATATATATTTGTTTAACTTCGTTATAAAACAGCCAAAGTTTAAAATGAGAAAAAATAAACACAATAAATTGTAATTGGTGAAACATAAAGTAGAACACAAAAAATGGTATAATAAATTTTTTTTTTAAGAATCAAGTGGTATAGTGGATTTGGATTCAACAGTTGGAGTTAACAACTTTGCAACAAATAAATAAATTACATGGCATTTATAAAGTGTTTGTCATTTCCACTTTTTCAATTAGTGATTAATTAATGAGAGTGATGCACTTTTTCAAGTTGCCTATGCGATGCATGAATAACATTATAACATTTTATGTAATATGGTTTTAGAAAATATTGTATATATATTATAGCATAATTGTTATAAAATTTTGTTAATAATGAGTTTATCACAAGAAGAAATAATTATAAATTGCGCAAACATATCTATTATAATTATTTAGTTCAAGTTATGAGAAATTAAAAAACAACTTTGGAGGAATATTGTAAAATAAAAGTTGATATAAAATGTGTCTTTCTCTTCCTCCTTAATTCTAAAACAAAATATACATCCAAAACACCCACAATCAATCAATCACATGCTTTACAAAACCCACAAGTCTATAACGTTTGACCTTAAAATCAAAATTGTAATTGTCGTTGTCACTCAATATAAAATGCATGCCCATCATTCCTTAGTTGTAGCCAACTCATACGGGTTAGAATTAGATGAGACAATAATGTTAGAGTTAGGTAAGTGTCGTTTAAAGATTGAAGAAAAATAAAATTATTTTTGGTCTATTGTATTTGACATGAGATGACGTGAAGGGCTATGGATAGGTATATATAAAGGAGTAGAAATGCAAGAGGTGAAAATAGTGAATTTAA
Source organism: Quercus rubra (assembly GCA_035136125.1). Lineage (NCBI taxonomy): Eukaryota > Viridiplantae > Streptophyta > Magnoliopsida > Fagales > Fagaceae > Quercus > Quercus rubra. The sequence goes on along the minus strand of CM068734.1, from coordinate 10,195,632 downwards.
ATGCAAAGAATATTGTGTATATGCATGAGGGAGGAAAAGTCTTGATACATTTAACCAAAAGATACAAATAATATTTACTTTTTTAATTAAAAAAATCTTAAAACGTTGAATCAAATAAAACAAAATTTTAATATTTAATTTGTTCTTATCTCTGATGTGGCACTTGAGAATATTTTAATTCTTTTAGCCAAGAATGCGCCACTTGGCATAATCTCATACTTTCCCACATGAGGCCTCTGCCGAGGGTGAGCTCGTATATTCATGTTTTTCTTTTGTCATTGGTTTGTAAGCGTAAGGATCTATGATTAAACTTAACTCAGATTGTTACAACTTACAACTAATCTCTTCCTTACTTGTTTATTTATTTATTGAAAAAGTAACAACTCTATTCTTCCTTACTTTTTCTTTTTATTTATTGAAAATTTAACAATTCTATTGTATGATGCCTAAGTTGAATAAGGGTTGTTATTCCATACTTTTGGAGTATACTCCCTCCCTCTCACAAAGGAGTGAGTCCAGTCTACTCCCAGAGTATACAATAATTTTCAATTGAAATAATCGGTTTTTTGCTCAACCTTAATGATTATTCGATTTGGTAGATTTATTGGGACATCCTTCCCTCCCCAATATGTATTCTATGCATCCAATGGATGCATTCAACCTCTCAAAGTTTGTGAACTCCACAATCATATTGTAACCACATTTTCTTCCTTATTTTCTATTGATCAACTTTCTCATAAAAAAAAATAATAAATAAAATTAAAAGCAAATTTCATGGGTACAGGTACAACATTTCTTGAAAAACAAGAGTACAAGACTAGGATATGGTAATTAATTAATTAATTTTTTTTAGGTATATTTTAAATATTTTTGGACATAATATTTTATTTTAGGTTTTAAAATTAAGTAACAATAATAAAATTATTGAAAACATATTTAAAATTAATTTAAAGGTGATAATAAATATCGAAGAAGTACAATGACACCCATAAAATGTTATTTAAAGTACAAACTAAGAGTTCAAATAAACTAAACACCCAATCTACACAGATACGCACACAAGTACAAGTACGAGTACTTGCCCATTTTAGCCATGTCCATGGAACATAGGATTAAACCTAATTAATTATTAGGCAGCTCTCTCCTAAGGGACTACTGTACAGTTGTCAATGAAACATGATATTGTTTATGCAGGAAAGAAAAAAATCTCAACGACAACAATAATCGCCATAGTTGTTCCAATTGTTGCTTTGGTGCTGGTCTTTCTGTCCTTCTGTTTCCTAACAATGAGAGCAAGAAAGAAGTCCAATGCAATAAAGGGAGAGAATTTTAAGAAATCTGATCAAATCCTAAATTATCAAGGTACGTATGCAAGTGGTCTTATGTTCACATCATATGTCACTGTCTTCTCATTTTCATATCCACGTGAAGGAATCGATTCATTAAACTGGTTTCTTAAGCCGAATGCGAGGACAGATTGTAATTTGTCAGAAAATGATAGAACCTATTGATTATGTACAAACTCTCTCCTCATGATATCTGCAAACATTGCTCTTTCTAATGTAATCTCTTACGTTCATTTTTTCGGATGTTTAGCTGCAAGTGAATTAACAACTGTAGACTCCTGCTTGCAATTTGATTTTGGGACAATTGAAGCCGCCACCAACAAATTCTCAGAAGACAACAAGATTGGTGAAGGTGGATTTGGTAAAGTTTATAAGGTATAAATCAAAATTTATTTCTTGTGTTTTTTCTTCTTCTTTTCCCTTTTATTTTTTTGTTTTTATTTTTGGTAGTACTCAAAATTAAGAATCTGTAGAAAATTTACTGCATACAAATATAATCAAATTTAGAATTTGAAACTCTTTTGAAGTAGAGATTTAATAAATTCTTTGAATTAAACTATTCTAAAGCCAGTTCAAGTACATATATGTTACCAGGGTACACTTCCTAGCGGACAAGTTATAGCTGTAAAGAGGTTATGGAAAAGCTCTGGACAAGGAGTCGAACAATTTAAGAATGAGGTTGAACTACAAGCCAAGCTCCAGCACAAAAATTTAGCAGGGGTTTTGGGATTCTGCTTAAAAGGAGAAGAGAAGATACTCATCTATGAATTTGTGCCCAATAGAAGCCTTGACAATTTTATATATGGTTTGTGCATCAAAACACACATCCGATAGTGTTATGTGAATAGAATTGCATCAATTTCTCATTGATGTGCATTTGCAATTCTTTAAATCTTATTAGATTTTTTTTTCTTTGATGAACTGTTAGATTCAAAAAACCAAGGACAATTGGATTGGGCTGCACGATATAAGATTATAGGAGGGATTGCTCGAGGAATTCAATATCTTCACAAAGATTCTCAACTTAGAATTATACATCGTGATCTAAAAGCTAGTAGCATATTGTTAGATGCTGATATGAATCCAAAAATTTCAGATTTTGGTATCGCGCGGATTCTTGAAGTTGATCAAACTCAAAAAAATGCAAGTAGAATTGTGGGGACATAGTAAGTTCCAAATTGTCTTCTTCTATCATTGCATCATTAGAAATTAATCGATTTATTCAAGTCCCATTCCATCTAATGAATCACTGAAATAAAATATTAAAAAATAAATAAAAATGGTCATTTTGAACAGCATAGTCATAAGGCTCCTAATTGTCTTTTAGTAACACTGCTATGTTTTTGGTGTTGGTTTGCAGTGGTTACATGGCTCCAGAGTACGCAATGCAAGGAGAATTTTCTGAGAAATCTGATGTGTACAGTTTTGGTGTCCTAGTCCTAGAAATTATCACCGGTAAAAAGAATAGTAACTTTGAATCAGAAGGGGCTGAGGACCTCCTAAGCTATGTGAGTATAAATCATATAGTGTAATTTCTTTTCCTTTCTTAATGCCAATGTCACCACTTGTATTGTAGCATCACATTCTAAACACTACTTGATAAAATGTGCAGGCTTGGATACATTGGAGGGACGGGAGGCCCTTGGAATTATTGGATCCAACTTTGGGAGGTTTTTATTTAATAGATGAAGCCATTAAATGCATCCACGTTGGCTTATTATGTGTTCAGAAAGATCCAGCTGACAGACCAACTATGGCATCAATAGTTCTCACACTTAGTAGCCACTCTGTCAGTCTACCAACACCGCTACAACCAGCATTTTTCCTTCGCAACACAGACCAGAACTTGCCGCAAATGTATATGGAATCTGATCAATCTACTAGCATGTCCATGTCATGGTCTATCAATGATGAATCTATTACTGAACCACACGCACGATAATCTACAGAAGCAAGGAATGCACAAGCCTTTGTGCAATTGGGTGGGCAGAATGTTTCGAGTTAATAAAACATTAGATTTAGTGGGTGTATGTACAATAAAGTAAGCAGACTGCTGTCTATTTGCCTGGGGGGAGTCTGAGTGTAAGTATTTTGTGTTGGGCAAAACTTCCGTCTTGTGCTTCATTGGATGGGAGCACAATACAAATATGTAATCAGTTTTAGACACGCACCATGTCATGTCCAATACACTAGTGTAGTCGACGCATGTCAAACCCTTTAATATTTATAGTTTACGAATTCAAGAAGATAGTTAGGAATTGGTATAATCTACTGTAATGAGTAACATAATAATAGATGTTAGGGTTTTAGACTCAAGTTGTTAGATTACATGAACACTAAGAATGATGACCTAGAAAAACTTTTGAAATTGTGGTTTCAAAATAAAAAATTTAGGGAGAATTTGACCTAAACAATTCTCAAGGCAATATATCCATTAAATAGAATCAAAGTTTATAAAATAGACTTGACCCTAAATCTAATGCTATCTCATGTAGTACGTACTAGCGTTATTGCATGTAACTCCGAATCTACAGACTCTTCAAACTGTTGCACACAAACTCTCCTATTTGTGACTCAAAGAATTCCACTTGAAGGTTTTGACCAACAATTGTTGTAGACTATATTTCTCTATGGCTTCATACAGATTTGCACTATGGTTGCAACAATACTGTGTTGATCTTTCTCTATGTCCTTTTGAACTCTCACTATTTTGACTGGCAATTATTGACACCCCATTTTGCAACCTGCATTTAACCTCACATGAAGGGTAAATGAGTAATTTTACCTTTGAAATAAGCATCTTAATTGTGGTCATTAGATTCTTAATTTCATTTCATCAAAATGATCTTAATATTGTAACAATCAAATTAACTAGTCATAAGCCCTAATCAGACAATCAAATTGAAAGTTATCATCAAATCAATTTTTAATGGCCGAGATGCACTATCACAAATTGAATCCGACTATATGTGATCATGAACAATTAATTTCAATTAGTTATAATTATAATCAATTTGAGATTAATAATGTGTCATAATTTGATTGGCTAAGACTACATTTTATAGTAAGATTGTACACAATTAATTAGATAGTCAAACATTAATTATTCAATGAATAATTTGTACAATTATCTTTTTAATTAGGGTAAATTTAGAACTAATTAAGTTTGAAATGGAAGTGATTGGAGCCTATTAATGTTAATTAGAAACTAATTTGGAGCCTATTAATGTTAATTGTGCTAAAATTATTTTCTAACAAATAATCTCTACTCACCATTTTGTTGATATCTCTCTGAATTTTTTGAATCTATAAATGAAGTTAATTGTTCTAAAAACTAGACACTTGGGGCTTCAATTTGAGCACAAGAACAAGATAATTCCGATCCGAATTGAGTAAGATATAATTTTTTGAATTTGGCTCTGCAGGCTGTTACAATAGTTATGGGTCATATTACACTTTTGGTACTATTCATGGGTCATATTGTACTATTTTAGCTAACTTTTACCTTCATTTATAGTACTTTCAGTAACAAGTTTTTAATTTTAGCAAAATAAGCGGATCCCAAACAGACCCTAATAGGATCAAACTACAAATGCTAATAGTCTTAGCATCTTCTTTGGAAGTTTGTCAACTAAATGTAAAAACTTAGGTACAATCCTAGCGAAATCATTTTAATTCAAACTCTAGGGCTTTATTTTATTTTGTTTTTTAAAGAAAATGAAACAATAATTACATTAGCAAGTCACAAACTCATAATGTCAGTTTCTTTAAAACCTTCTCCCATTTCTCCTTGTGTGTGTGTGTGTTAAAATACTTAGTATTCTCAAAAGAAAAAACAGTGGGTTAATCCCACATTGAAAAATGAGTGTGAGTTATAGAGGTTTAAAGTTTGTGCTGTGTATCTTAGAGTTAGGCCCTTTTGGATATACACCACTATCAGTTTCTTTAAAACCTCCTCCCCTCTCCTTTTGTGTGTGTGTGTTAAAATATGTAGTATTCTTCAAAAACAAAAACCAAAAAAAAAAAAAAAAACCTCACAATACAGATACACAAAATACTTGTAGGCGTAAATGCACTTTTAGTCCCTACATTTTGACGCTTTTCCATTTTAGTCCCTACATTTTATTTTTACCACTGGTAGTCCCTAAACCAATAAACGCATGTTATTTTCGTCATTTCCGTCAGTCAACCGACAGAAATAGCTGAGTTGGCAGCCGGAGAAATTAAAATATTATAAAAATGCCACATCACCAATGACACATCAACATATAAATTTAAAAAATTAATTTATTAATTTTAACAAAATTAAAAAACATAAAAACAAAATTTAAAACATAAAAATTCATCAGATTTGTATAAAAATAAACATGAAGATGAACCCAGGAACACAAAAACATAAACCAAGATCATAAGAACACAAGAACATAAACCCAGATCATAAGAACACAAGAACATAAACCCAGATCATAAGAACACAGGCACACAAACCCGGATCAAACCCAGATAACAAGAACAGTACTCAAAGAATTTCTATTCCAAAATTTGTATACATTCTTCCACCAAAAATCAATTGTAAATTAAATAAAAAATGGGTGTTGTGTTCTTCCACCAAAATCAAAACCTAAACCATCAAACCCAATGAACGCCACTAGAATCTGCCACACTAACCCATGTCCACCAGCACCAAACCTGAGTGACCTCCATCACCACCACTACCAGATCCATCACCACCAAATCCTACAATCAAATTTCAACCACAACTCAAACATATTTTGAACAATTGAACAACCCAAACCCCCTACACCATCACGAATCAAAGAAAAAGGCACCGAATGGGTCAGTCCAAGAAAAGAAGAGATAGAGGGAGTGATAAAGGAGGCTACCTTGATGGCGGCTAGTGGCAGTGAATGGTGAGGAAGGAAACCACAGCCGCCACCACCGATTTGAGTTTCACAACACACACAAAGGGGAGATGCCGTGTTGCCCATCGTTTTCTCCGATCCATGCTGCCTACCAAGCACCGAAGCCTGCATGATCAAAACCCAAAAGAGGGATAAACAAATCTGATCACCGTTGGTTCCGGCGCCGAGTGAGCTTGGCAAGATTCGATATCCAACAATCGGATCCTTCGCCCACTTTAATGTCATCCGGATCTCCTCCTCTCTATTACAGTGGAAAATCGAGTTCAACTCGGCGAGGAAGCCATTCAAGGGCTTTAGTAATGGTGGCATCACCGCCGATTTTCGGCTTGAGACCCTAAACCTGGGTGGTGGTGGTTCTGATCAAAGGTGATCTGGGTCGGGTCAATTAGGTTCTCAGGGGAAGAGAGGAGATCGGTTGAAGTTTTTGAAAAATGGGTTGGATCCTAAGCTCAACTTCGGGATCACCGTGTGGAAAATTGTAAGGGGTTTTTGTTTTTTTATTTCTGGGTTTTGATTGGCATGTGGTTTTTTCATCTGGGTTTTAAATTTTGTTTTTATGTTTTTTAATTTTGTTAAAATTAATAAATTAATTTTTTAAATTTATATGCTGATGTGTCATGGGTGATGTGGCATTTTTATAATATTTTAATTCTTTCGGCTGCCATCTCAACTATTTCCATTGTTTGACTGACGGAAAGGACGAAAATAACACGCGTTAATTGGTTCAGGGACTAAAAGTGATAAAAATAAAATGTAGGGACTAAAATGGAAAAACGTCAAAACATAGGGACTAAAAGTGCATTTACGCCAATACTTGTACAACTTAAATTACGTATGAAATCTATATATTGGACCATGAGTATTGTAATCAGTAATGTATGGCCCTGATGTATTTGGACACATTTGGGCTTCGGGCTTCAAACTGACAACATGGCCTGTATTGCCCTTAGGCCCAGGCCTCAAGTCACCTTTAAGCCCATTGAACAAAAGGATCTTCATCAATTCGTACCACGCTACACCTCCAGGATCCCATCTAGTGATCTGCTTCCCTAACAAGAAAGTGATTGCTTGATTGTATTGTCCCTCGTTTGCTCGGCAATGCCAAGATTACCACTGCCGAGCATACCTCCTGAAGTGGGAACCATTTCCAAAGCCACTCCCACCTAAACTCCCACCTAAACACCCACCTACGATCGACGATATTGGACCTCCTATTGCACTAGCTTTGAAAACAATCATAATCCCTCCACTAACACTTGGCTATATATATGAGAAGCTAAAGGAAGAGAAGGGGTGGTTCAAAGGTTCTGAGAAAAGCTTAGAACTGAGAGTGATAGAGTCACAAGAGTGTAGGGAAAAGAATACAAAAGTTGGAGAGTTGCTGCTGGGCCTCTAAGCAAGAATCACCCAGGGTAGGAATTCCAAAGCCCACATCACAAATAGATTGTGAGCTCAAAGTAGAGTCAGCCCGTTAGTCTCATCTTGGGTGTGCACAATTGGTGTCGTTTGTGGGAATCTCCTGTAAAGCTGTGGTTCGACTGAGACACATGCTCGGGAAAATGTCTGATAGACGTTCAGGGAGCCATGCTGAAAGTGACTCGATGGGGTCTTCTTGGGGGTCAACTTGGCGAGAGAAGAGACTTAAAAGGTGTGAGGATAGGGAGTGTGAGCGAGAAGATGAACAGTTTGGTCTCGAAGAGGGGTTATATCAAATGCATCGAACAATATCAGGTGCTTCGGGGCACAGGCAATTTGACAAGAGAGATGAGGAGTTGGAGCGGTTGCACAAACTGGTGAGAGATTTGGAGTTGGAGGTGAGAGGCGAGCACCAAAGAAGGGATCGAGATGAATGAGAAAGGAGAGCTGGTGGTGGGGGAAATCAGTGTGGGGCGGAGTCCAGTCAGTCTGGTTCTCGTCAATGCCGGGATCGTTCCCACTCCCAAGAATCACGACGACACCAAGACCGTTCCCATTCCTGAGAGTCACGTTGACATAGGGACCGTTCCCATTCCCGAGAGTTGGGTTGAAACCAAGATCGTTCGCGTTCACGTGAGTATGCCGACTGGGGTTCAAACTCCCTAGAGGGGCGACGGCCCCACAATGCTGCTATGGATGCTATGAGCCGTGCCTTGTGTAGAGCCGCTCGATCTTCGTTCTCGAACGACATTGAATGGGCCCTAATGCCGAGCAGATTTACGCGGCCACCATTTAACTCCTACAACGAGAAAACGAACCTGGTAGAGCACGTTAGTCATTATATCCACATGATGTCTCTACATACACACAATGACACACTAATGTGTAAGGTGTTTCCCTCAAGTCTCGGCCTCATGGCATTGAGATGGTTTAATGAGTTACGAAAGGGCTCCATTCACAGCTTTACCGAGCTAATTCAGGAATTTGGTGCCCGATTTGTAACGTGCAGCCGGATGCCACAACCGGTGGACGCACTACTATTTATGAAGATGAGGGTCGATGAAACCCTTCATGGTTATGCCAGCCGGTATTGGGAGCTTTACAATGAAATTGGTAGGGGCAACGAAAAGATTGCAATAAGAACTTTTAGGATGGGGTTACCCGAGGACTATGAACTACAGGAATCATTAACGATGAGGCCTCCCGAGAATATGAGGCAACTCAAGAGGCTTATCGAGGAGTACAAATGCCTCGAGGATGATCATCTACAAAGTAAGGGCAAGGCCCCGCTATTAAATCGTCCTCGACAAGGAGTTATTCCGCCAAGACCCTAGAAGGATTTGAGAATGCAGGATCCAGAGGCACAATTAGGGGAAGTGAATGTGTGAATGTGGCATTCAAGGAGCCAGTGCACAAGATCGTAGACCAGATTAAGAACAAACCATTCTTCAGATTATCGAACAAGATGAGGGGAGGCCCATCTCGGAGGAATCAAAACTTGTACTGTACCTATCACAGAGATAAGGGGCATACAACCGAGTAATGCCGGGTGTTGAAAGATCATTTAGGGCAGCTGTTGAAGGCAGGGTACTTGAAGGAATTCATGGCGGATTCCGGGAACCGGGGTGCTAGGCAAGGAGCCCTGCTAAGAGGAAATCCCCTTCCATCGTTACTAGGAGTGATTAAAGTCATCCATGCTACGCCGAAGAGTATGGCAGCGACTGGAAAGGGGGTACTGACTGTTGCACCCGTAGAAAAATACTTGGACAAGCAGCCCCTCAAAAAGAAAATGAGATTGGCTCGGGGACCTTTTTCTTTCAACGATAGCGATCTAAAGGGGACGATTCAGCTGCATGATGATGCATTGATGATGATGGCTTGAATAAGTAGTTTCTTAGTAAAAGGGTAATGATAGATCAAGGGAGCGAGGCCGACGCAATGTACCCCAACCTATTTAAGGGGCTCGGGCTTAAAAGGGAGGACCTCTCAAAGTATGATACACCTCTAGTTGGGTTTGATGGCAGAATGGTTATTCCCCAGGAGCAAATCTCCCTTCCCGTGAAAATGGAAGGTAATGAGGTGGTTCTATCGTTTATTGTGGTAGGCTCGTTTTCTCCTTACACAGCGATCTTGGGAAGGCCATGTATTCATGCAATGGAGGCTGTTCCATCCACCTTACATGTGAAGGTTAAATTTCCTACCGAGCAGGGCGTAGCTGTAGTTAGAGGAAGTCAACAAATGGCGAGGCAATGCCTAGTTACCGCTGTTAATAGGAAGAGTAAACAGGCTAAAGAGAAGGAAATTGCCGATGAGGCACCTTTTTTGCAATTATAGGAGCCCCGGGAGGGAATGGGAACCGGTTGTGCCGCAGAACCACTCAAAATTAAGATATTACCGGATGTTGATAGGTATTTCCAAATAGGAGCGAGTTTGAAGGATGAAGATAAGGTGGGAATGTTGCTATTCCTTATTCAAAATGTAGACGTCTTCTCTTGGAGCCCGTATAAGGTGCCCGGGGTGGATCCTAAGTTCATCGTCCATAGGCTCAATGTGGACCCATCATTTCCTTCCAAGAAACAAAAACCGAGAAGATCAGCTAAGGAGCATGTTAAGGCAGTTAAGTTGGAGGTTAACAGATTAAGAGAAGCTGGGGCGATAAGAGAGATTTTTTTTTTTTTTTCGGGACTAGTTAGCCAACACGGTCGTGGTGAAGAAGAAGAATGGTAAGTAGAGGGTTTGTGTAGACTTCATGGAACTGAACCGAGCATGCCCTAAGGATCTGTTTCCTATGCCAAAGATCGATTAGTTGGTAGACGCCACATATGGGCACCGGAGGATGAGTTTCCTAGACGCCTTTCAAGGATATCATTAGATTGCCATGGTGGCCGAGGACTGAGAAAAGACAGCATTCATCTCCCCGAAAGCCAATTATCACTATACTGTAATGCCTTTTGGGCTGAAGAACACTGGGCCACTTACCAACAGATGATGACGAAAATGTTCCAAGATAAATTAGGGCATATGGTTAAGGTGTACATTGTTGACATGGTAGTTAAAAGCAAGCAAGAATTATGGCATATGGAGGATCTTTAGGACATGTTTGAAATACTCCAGCAACATAAGTTGCGCCTTAATGTGGAGAAGTGTCTTTTCGGGGTAGGGGCTGGTAAATTCCTGGGATACCTAATTACTAATCAGGGAATAAAGGCCAACCCCAACCAGATCAATGCCGTGAAATGCCTCAAGCTGCCAAGCAATCCGAAAGAAGTGCAGGTGTTGACTGAGATGCTAGCTGCCCTCAATTGATTTATTTCCAAATTCATTAACCACTGCCAACCATTCTACCAACTTCTAAAGAAGTGGAAGGGATTCTAGTGGAATGAGGAATGTGAAAAAGCCTTCCAAGACTTGAAAGAGTATTTAATGCAGGCACCTATATTGACCGCCCCGGAACTTGGGGAGGACTTGTTCATGTACCTCTCGGTGTCTGATCACGTTGTAAGTGTCGTCCTTTTGAGGGACTAAGGAGTGCAGCAACCCGTATATTATTTTAGCAAAACCTTGGTCGATGTTGGGGAGAGGTACTTGCCTATGGAAAAGTTAGTGTTGGCGTTAATTTATGCCATAAGAAAGCTGCCCCATTACTTTCAGGCTCATACCATATACATATTAACTGAATACGCTCTACAATTATTGTTGAAAAGTTCTAACTTCACGGGACGGATAGCTAAATGGGAGACCCGGCTTAGATCCTTTGACATAAGGTATAAGCCACGAAGTTCGGTGAAAGGGCAGGTATTGGCCGATTTTGTGGCAGAATTTTCTCCTATGAATAAAGGGGAAATGGTTTGCCATGTGGAAAGCCGTCCATGGAGGGTGTTTGTGGACAGTGCGTCAAAAGCCATGGGGGCTAGTGCCAGGATTGTCATAATTACTCCAGAAGGAATACGGTTGGAGCATTGTTTTAGATTGGGGTTTAGAGCCTCTAATAACGAGGTAGAGTACAAAGCCTTGCTTGCCGGGTTGAGGACCGTTTTAGGTATAGGTGCCTAAGACGTAAAGATTCATTCAGATTCGTGGCTGGTGGTTAGCCAGGTACAAGGCAGTTTCAAAACTCGAGATTCTCAAATGAAAGAATACTTACAGGTGGTGAAGCAAGTTATGGGTAAGTTCTGTATGGTAAATGTGACCCAAGTGGCCCGAGGGCAAAATAGACACGCTAATTCTTTGGCTACGCTAGCTTCCGCAATGATTGAGGATGTTCCTCAATTAATCAAAGTGGAGCTCATATCGAAACCAAGCATTAGTACCATGACTGACGTCAGTGTCGCCGAGGTTGGTGTAACAGTAGTTTCAACAATTGAGTCATGCTGGATGGACCCGATCATTGACTTCTTAGCCGAAGATCGTATCCCGGATGACAAAAAAGAGGCTAACAGGGTTTGCCGAATAGCCTCTTAGTATTGGTTGTTGGCGAATAAGAAGCTATATCAGAGGTCCTTCGGAGGGCCATATCTTTTATGCTTACATCCCGGGAAAGTAAATGGACTCTTGGCCGAGCTACATGATGGGGTGTGCGGCAGTTATGTGGGGGGACACTCATTAGCTCACCGTGCAATGACTTAGGGATTTTGGTGGCCACAGATGCAGAAGGATGCGGCCGAATAGGTGCATAAGTGTGAGTGATACCAAAAGCATGCTCCATTGATCCATCAACCAGCAAGGCATCTGAATCCGATCAATAGCCCTTGGCCTTTTGCACAATGGGCTGGATATTATCGGCTCATTTCCCCCGGCGACGGGTAATCGAAGGTTTGTTCTAGTGGTTGTTGATTACTTCACCAAATGGGCAGAGGTAGAGGCATTAGCCAACATTCGGGACGCGGTTGTTAAGAAGTTCGTGTGGAAGAATATAGTAACTAGATTTGGGGTGCCAGACTCGCTTATATCTAACAATGGGTTGCAGTTTGACAGCAGGGCCTTCCGCGAGTTTTGCAGTGATCTTGACATCAAGAACAGATACTCTACCCCAGCCATCCTCAAGGCAAAGGACAGGTTGAAGCTGTTAACAAGGTGATTGTGAATGGGTTGAAGAAAAGATTGGATGGCGCGAAGGGTAAATGGGCTAAGGAGTTGCCCAATGTTTTATGGGCATATCGAACAACGCCCAGAAGATCTACAGGAGAAACTCCGTTTTCCTTAACATACGGGGCAGAAGCTGTGATACCAGTCAAAGTAAATCTATGTAGTGCATGGGTCGAAGGATTCAATCCCACCTAAAACGAGGAAATAATGGTGGAGCGTCTAAATTTCCTGGAGGAATGCTGAGAAGCAGCAACCATACAACTTACCGAGTATCAGCAGGATCTGCCTCAACGTTACAACTGGGATGTGAAGACAAGGGAATTTGGTGCTGGGGACTTGGTGCTACGGAAAGCAGTAGGGAACATGGGAGATACGAATGCGGGGAAACTGGCCCATACTTGGGAAAAGCCTTATAGGATCACTGCTATCGCGGGCGTAAGAGTGTACTACTTGGAGGACCTAGACAAGAGGCCACTTCCTCGGCCATGGAATGTCTATAACTTAAAGAAGTTTTATCATTAATCAGTTGTACACAGGAATGTAGATTCAATATAATCTTGTACATATGCTTTAACTGATATGAAGTTGATATTTATCCACACAGGTGCATTTAATTCCATTACCGTTAATTCATCTAGAGGCACTGCCGGTCTGTAAATATAAAGAGAGTTATGGAACTATGACAGCTTGTTTTCTTAAGGACAGAAACTTGCTCCTCGGTTCGATCACTATCACTAAGCAGGTGGAAACCTTATACCAAAAACCTCTAAAGACATAAGCCTACTCCCCAGTTCCATCACTGCAATCGAGCAGGTTGAGACCTTACACTGAAAATCTCTCTAATGATAGAAGCCTTTTCCTCGATTCGATCATTATCACCGAGTAGGTGGAAACCTTACACTAAACTCTTAAGGACAGAAACCTGCTCCTCGGTTCGATCATTATCACCGAGCAAGTGGAAACCTTACACCAAAAACCTCTAAGGACATAAGCCTACTCCCCGGTTCCATCACTCCAATCGAGCAGGTGGAGACCTTATGCTGAAAATCTCTCTAAGGATAGAAGCCTGCTCCTTGGTTCAATCACCACCACTGAGCAGGTGAAAGCCCTATGCCGAAAATCAGAAAGAAGCCGTTTCTCAGTTCGATTTTTGTCACCAAGAAGATGGAAACCCTATACGAAAAATTTCTCCGAAGACAGGCACCGGCCCTTGGTTCGATCCTCGACACTTAACAGGAGGGGACTTATTCTCGAAAATTAGTTAAGTATATAAGGATCAACGCATGCCAAATCCTGTTATTATCTCTAAGGAGCTAATTCCTACTAGATATAAGTGATACCATCCAGGGTAATCTAGATATAGTACATGGCCGGCAACCGTGTGGCCTTTTGCAAGCAAAGAAGAGAGCAGTCTAGAATACAGGCATGAAACAATCAAAGAACTTAACTAGGAAGGTAGTAGCAAACATTCATAGATGTAATTAAAGCCAATATACAAAAACCAAACCAATGTTTTGTCACCGTAACTCGGTAACTTAAAGAAAAATAAAACTGAGAAAAATAATTGTTTTGTCACCACAGCCTTACGACGTAGGCAAACTTGCTGAAGAGGAAGAAATTAAACAAAAGAAAAATAGACAAAGGAAATCCGGTTCGGCAATTAACTTGTAGGGTCTGCGGGCTGGAAATGGGTGACGTCTACAGGAAGCTGCTAAATTGTTGGGGGTGGCTGGTCACCAGCATGAGGGATGCTGGTGGCTTCCAGGTCAACCGGCACCGTCTGGGAGTCAATTGCCTCCACCAACTCCCTCATGCTAGTGGTCTCTTCCTCGTCTATTACCCCAACTTGGTTATGCTCGGCAATAGGGAGATTCAGGAAAGGTATTTGATTGGGATTCCTTAAACGAGAATCCTCGGGGACCCCCATGGCCTGTAGAGGAGCTAACCACCCCTCCTCAAATCTGAGCTTCTAGGCTTGACGAACTACCGCCTTTGCCAAATTCTCGGCATCAACGAAACCTTCGTTATACCACTTGCTTTCACAAGCTTCCAATGCCGCTTTCAGATTGGCCAATTCCTCTGCTAAAGTAGTGTTCAGACTCTGTGCCTCCGCTAATTTGAGCTCGGTACCACCCAACTACACCTCTAGCTCTGCAGATTTGCTCTCTGCCGATGCCCTAGCTTTCTTAGCTATAGCGGCCTTCTTCTCCGTGGTCTCAGCAGCCTTCACCTTTTCTTTCACCATAGCCTCGACAACATCCTTAAGAGCTTTTTCGCACTCAGCACCCTCCAAAAGCTCTTTCATCCTCCCATTAACGATATAAGTCAGTTATGCGGACTGATAAAGCAAATAGTAAGGGGTATGAAAATAAAAGCAAGTGTCATAATGAATAAAAAACCAGGGGGCAAAAGATTATCGCAATAGTGTGCCATTGTAACCTTTGGCCTAGTGACTCATCCGTCCCTTCCTCAAAAGCGTGCATATCTTCTTGCAGAAGGAGGCCATGCACCAAGCTCTAGGCAACACAGCCCCCTTAGCCCTTTTCCTATATCCATACGCAAGCGGATGAGGGGAGGGGTTTACCGTCAAGCTTGAAGGAAGGTGTTAAGGACATATTTTGTGTAATTGGCTAATCCTTTGACAAAACGCACTTTACTTGTAATTGGGTAGATCTAGGATGTGTTCAATACTTCAAGAAACATGTTGTTCAAGTCTAGTATTAAAGCCATGAAGATTGGACCAAGAAACAAGTGAAGAAAATCTATTCACTAAAGCTGGACAGATAGCTCGACACCTACGAATAGATAGCTTGACACCTGCGGACAGATAGCTCGATACCTACTCGATACCTTTCGATTGATCGAGGTTAAAGCTCAACTCCTCTCAATAGCTAGGTGGATCGATCGAGAAAGCTCCTGTCTCCTCGATAGCTCCTTGATAGCTTCTCAATAGCTGTATCTGTCGAAGTTTAAAACTTGACACCTCCCGATCGATCGAGGTTACGGGAATTCAAATTTCAGATCTGATTTTCGACCCATGGTTTTGTATTCGTGTAGGGTTTCTTTTCTCATAACCCTAGACCTATATAAGGCTTATTTTAGAGGCCGTCACACAAGAGAATACAAGGAGAACATATGCAAAAGGTGACCGATGCCTTATTCTCTCTGAAAGAAGCTACTGCGTCTTTGCGCCTTAGGGTTTTGTAACCAAGTGCTTCTTGATCTTTATTGTTGATGAAGTGAAGAACATTACAGCTAACAATCTTCTTCTAGTTGGTGATTAAGTCGCGTACTGGGATCCACGCAATTGGTTAGTCACGTACTAGGATTCATGCATCAAAGGGTGGCGTTCATATATTGAAGAGTTCAGAGGTTCTGAAGCGGTAGAAGGTTTCCACTGTAAGTTCATCTACGAGGATTGTAGAGTCTAGGAACAAAGGTTTTATACTAGATCTAAAACTTCTTTTTACTATAATGGATTGCTTTTTGAGAAAGTTTCCTCCCAGGTTTTTTTATTGTGAAACTAGTTTGTTTCATTGGTTTTCATAAGGATCTAACCTTCATAACTGAAGAGATTATCAAGCTTCTTCAATTCGGGAAAAAGGATAAGGGCAAACCTCCTAGGAAATCTAAATTCTCAAGGAAGGGTAAGAGTGAGAAACCCGTTATCCAATGCCATGAGTACAAAGGCTTTGGTCATATGAGGATAGAGTGCCCAAACTACCTTATGAAAGAAAAGACCAAGGAGTCAATATATAAAGGGTTGGTTGCTACTTAGAGTGATACTGAGAATGACTCTTCTAATGAGTATGTGGGTGAATGTAGTCACGTTATGACTTTTGCTGCCTCAACCGATAAGATGATTGTGTAGAGTGCTAGTGACAGTGAGGATTCTTTTGATAATGAAGTACCTAAGAAGATGACCCTTCAAGAAGTCTATGATAAGCTATGCATTGAATTTATAAAAATCTGAAAAGACTTCTCATCTTTGTAGAAAAGAGCTTAATGAGGTAAAAATTGAAAAAGTTAATCTGTTAGTCAAACTAGATGAAACTACAAGGTTGGTTGAGACTCTTGTTGTGGAGAACACCTCATTCGAAGAGAAGGTCAAGAATCTTGAGATTGAACTTATTCAAGCTAGAACTCAAATAGAGAGGATGTCTAGTGCGAAGCTTGATGAGGTCTTAAGTGCTTAAAAGCCCAGTTCTGATAAGACTGGCTTAGGATATGCTGTTTCCTCCGACCCTCCTCTTCCACGGCTTCTGGATTAATGACTGTCTTTGTGCCACAATCTGAGAAATGTGATAAAGATATGAAATCCAAAATTGATTTGTCTAATTCTAAATCCTTTATTAGACCTCATGTTTGTTACCATTGTGGTGTTCTTGGACACATTCGTCCTAATTGCTTTAAATTATATCCTCAAAAGCAAGCTTCTAAATGGTCACAAGTTTCCTCTCAAGGACCTACACTTTTATTTAGAGAGTTATTAAAAGCCTTGAGCTTTTTAACTCAATTTTAGGAGAATCTTAATTCTTCTCTGTCCTTTAGTAGACATACTAGGACATATGTCTTTTCATCTTCACGGCCAAAGACTCGTGCTATGTGGGTGAGAAAAGAGCCTAAGACTTAATTGTCTTTTCTGTTTGTCTTCTGCTTTAATTCTTTTTATCTAAAGTAGGACTCTCTTTGCTTGATTTCTTATCTGCTTTTGGAATCATGCTTTCATGCATCTGCATCTTTCTATCATGCCTTCATACATGTACATATTTCTTTCATACTTTCATGTTATTTGTTTGTTTTTGTTTGGTTGTTTTTTCTTTATTTTGTTTTTTTTTTCAAAATAAAAATAAAAATAAAAATAATCAGAAAAATACAAAATCAGTGTGTGTTTTGTATACATTGGTACTTGTGTACCCTTCGATGGCCATTGAAACGAAATTTTCTAAACTTTGTATCTCTTGTAGCTTAGATGAACATCTCTATGCACAACTAAGCAAGTGAGCTTTGTGGCCCTTGTTTGTGATGAGTAAAATTAAGTTATCTCATATACTTGACACTCATATCACTCTTTTTGACAAGAAGGACTACAAAATCCTAAAAGAAATGCATAAATAACCATCTCACCATTGTTGCCCGCCAATCATAATATGACACATGTATGCTTCGGCATAGCAAAAGTGTAGTGTCAATGACATTTGTATGCTTCGACATAATAAAAGTACAATGTCAAATGCTTAACATAAATGAGTATTTATTTTTTATCTCTTATATGCCCATGCATGTTTTGCTTAAATAAAAATATGCAAAGAAAGTAAAAAGTAAAAAGATCAAAAATGTTTTAAATATGATTGCAAGCATGTTTTTTAGGAGATGTGGGAGTTATAGGATGTACCTCAAAGGTGATAGTCTCCATCAAGTAGTTATGATTGTGTGTGAGTTAAAGTGATTTTCTCATATCTCAAATTGTCATAACATGTATACACTTATGCAATCTTGCAATGTTTTTCACACACAACACACAATATTCTTTGCTACTCTAGATACATGTGCATGTACAATGTGATTTGGCCATCACAAGGTTTTACATGTGTTAATGTATGCTCACTAAACTGTCTTGACTTGTTTTTGAAATATAAAATTGGTTAGACTTGTTTTTTGTGTGTGTGTGTGTGTGTGTGTGTGTGTGTTTGTGTGTGTGTGTGTTTTAGGATCTATGTGCTTAACATTTTTCTTGTTAAGAGATTTGTTTTTCACATGTTTTGCATCCTTCTTTTATCTTATCATCCATAGCATCTTGTTTCATTATATTCATGCACTTATATGGATTTCTTTGTACCCCCTTGATCATCTTTGATTATTTTTATGTTTCTCGGGTGAAGCTTTCCAGCTTCTTATACCCTTTGTCAATCATGACAAAAAGGGGGAGAAATTGTGGAAAATATGTGGTTTCTTTTTTAAGATTCTACATGTTATGGGGAAAAATACATGCCTCTGTAAGGGGGAGATGTGTTTCATCTTGTTAGGGGGAATGCTTACCTCCTTGTTCTTGTACTTTGGGTCTTGTGACCATTATTGACATACATTATACTTATCTTCTTTATATGTTAATGTATGTCTTCTTCACCTACCTTTACATGTGTTGTTTCTTTTCTCTCTTTATACACATGTTTATTTATTTATATGCAATCTTTTATTTCTGTCTCTCACTAAGATGCCTTGATGAGTTTTGTTTAAAGTATTTCAAAAATACAAGTTGTTAAAGTCTACTTGTCATAAACTCTCTTCTTGCAAAGTTTTTCAAGAGTTTGTATTAGGATAGATTTTATTGTATTCAGCAAGTGAATATGAGTTGAGTAATTTATGACTTCTCTTATATGTTCATTTGTTTGTTGTGGTTTTGTCACGGATTGCCAAAGGGGGAGATTGTTAAGGACATATTTTGTGTAATTGGCTAATCCTTTGACAAAACGCATTTTACTTGTAATTTGGTAGATCTAGGATGTGTTTAATACTTCAAGAAACATGTTATTCAAGCCTAGTATTAAAGCCATGAAGATTGGACCAAGAAACAAGTGAAAAAAATCTGTTCAATAAAGCTCGACACCTGCGAACAAATAGCTCGACAACTGCTCGACATCTCTCGATCGATCGAGGTTAAAGCTCGACACCTTTCGATAGCTAGGTGGGTCAATCGAGAAAGCTCATGTCTCCTCGACAGCTTCTCGATAGCTGTATTTGTCGAAGTTTAAAGCTCGACACCTCCCGATCAATCGAAGTTACGGGAATTCAGATTTTTAGATCTGATTTTCGGCCCATGTTTTTGTATTTGTGTAGGGTTTCTTTTCTCACAACCCTAGACCTATATAAGGCTTATTTTAGAGGCTGTCACACAAGAGAATACAAGGAGAACATATGCAAAAGGTGACTGATGCCTTATTCTCTCTGAAAGAAGCTACTGCGTCTTTGCGCCTTAGGGTTTTATAACCAAGTGCTTCTTGATCTTCATTGTTCATAAAGTGAAGAACTTTGCAACCAAAAATCGTCTTCTAGTTGGTGATTAAGTCACATACTGCGATCCGCGCAATTGGTTAGTCACGTACTGGGATTCGTGCATTAAACGGCGGTGTTCATATATTGAAGAGTTCAGAGGTTCTGAAGCGGTAGAAGGTTTTCGCTATAAGTTTATCTACGGGGATTGTAGAGTCTAGGGACAAAGGTTTTGTACTAGATCTGAAACTTCTCTTTACTATAGTGGATTGCTTTTTGGGAAGGTTTCCCCCAGGTTTTTTTACTGTGAAACTAGTTTGTTTCATTGGTTTTCTTAAGTTATCATATCTTGTCTTATTTATTTTTCCACTGCATGATATTGATGTTTGTTTGTTTTAACAAGTTTTAGTCATAATAAATCTAATTAACAACTTGGGTTTAAAACTTGTTAATTCTATCAACTAGGGCCTAAATTTCCCAACAGAAGGCTGCCATTCCGCCGCTGCCCAGGAGGTAGACGCTACATTCACCCCGATTTGGTCTATTGGCTCATGGATGACAATGCCCGTCGATGACTGGAAGGGAGTCCGTGTGGGCGCATCTCCCGAATTCGTCGAGGTTTGTTCCATCGTGCTTGGTCTCTTCCTAGTGTGGCTGGTCGGAGGAGGAGGAGGGGGAGTTTGATCTTGGCCTTGGGGTTGTTGCTGCTACACGGCTGGCCGGGCGTCGGGCACAAAACAACTGATTGTCATTGTCTTTCTTTGCACCATATCGTGACCCTGGTCGGATTTGGTTTTTGAAAAGTTGACTGATTCAACGGCCGCTTCCTCGGCTTCTCGAACGGGAGATTCAGGTTCAATTAGGGCCTCAGGTTCTACAAAAACCTCAGGCTGAACGGGGGCCTCAGGCTAAATCCTTTCGTGTGCCTGCTCTCGGCATCGCAAAGATACATATTCAGCCGACTCGTCCCGTATGGGTGCAAGTTCGGCCAAGCAAGTGTATCGCAAACCAAGATCTTGAGCTTTGCCTATTGTAAGTTTTGGGGGGAGGAAATTCGCATGCCATACATCAATATAGGAGAGGAGGGGACTGTCAACTAACAAGGCTTGGGCGAATGCTTGCCAAGTGGAGTACACAGGGTCAACACCGAGGATTAAGTGGGACGCTCAGAGCTGTCCGTCCCAATGAACAAAAATTTCTGACCTAAGCTTAAAATTTAGGTCTCTTACATGCACAACTCTAAGGTCCAGCTTGAACCACTGGCTCTCTGGACGGAAACAACACAAAAATCAATTAACGATCGGTCAATCGAAATATTCAGGTACAATAAAGAAAAGCACAGATTTACAAACAAGCGTGTTTGGTACCGACGTACATCACAAGGCGAAAACGGGCAGGGGAGCTCGTCGGCAAACCATTTATTGCTCACCCGTACAAACTCGCCAGCCGAGTTCCTATTCGAATCAGGTAGGCATGATATAAGCCGTACTCGCCTATCTCTTGTTTTTAAATAATAGTCTAAAGTAATTTTGCTGCACAAACCGTACATGAAATTAATGTCATGGTGATCCAGTTGCAACCCGAACAATTGGTTCAGCTTACTAATGCAACTCACCACTCAATAAAAATTATAGGAGAGTTGGTCGAGGCAAAGATCATAAAACCTAACGGTGCTAATGATGAGGGGGTCAACAGGGAACCTAACCCCACCTTCAAGGATGGCCATTAAAGGAAAGAATACGGTGTTTGAGCCACGACGCCTTTAGATGTCGATATCGTCCTCATGACAGTAGGTGATATCAACATCCTCAGGGATGTTGTAAGCAGCCCTAAAAGTGGCCAAAGTGGCTTCTGAAGAAAGTAAATGAGAAAAACCCATTCTCTAAGCTAGGATTCCTAGGACTACGATTACGATAGAACAAGAAGTAATAGAAGAAAAAAAAGGAAAGGGAGAGGAAACTTACAACGGGCTCTAAGGAGGAAGAGTTTTGGGATGGAAGATGGACACCCAAGGAAAATATGCTCGGCAGAGTGAACGTTTGAAGGATGAAAAATGCAAAAGTGCAGGAGGGACTCAGAAATGGCTATTCATAGGAGCCAAAGAAGGAATGAGTGACATTTAATAATTGGGAGGGGGTGGGAAAACCAACGAATCCCCATTTACTACCACACGAGCCGCTTTAGTTCACGAACCATCAGATAATGATGGCGACTGAGCAAACAGTCAGATGCAACGTGCCTTTTGAGAGCGCATTAATGGGTTCCTCAATAGTCCAGAATCCACCCTTTTAGCTTCTCGGGTAATAATCGACTCTTGCACTCCTTGATTCGTTCCTAGCTCCCGAGAACCAGGCATGAATCAAGGAGGGGCTAATGTATGGCCCTGTCGTATCCAGACACATTTAGGCTTCAGGCTTCAACCTGACAACATGGCTTGTATTGCCCTTAGGCCCAAGCCTCAAGTCACCGTTAAGCCCATTGAACAAAAGGATCTTCATCAATTCGTACCATGCTACGCCTCCAAGATCCCATCCGGTGATCTGCTTCCCTAACAAGAAAGTGATTGCTTGGTTGTATTGTCCCTCGGTTGCTCGACAATGCCGGGATTACCACTGCCGAGCATACCTCCTAAAGTGGGAACCATTTCCAAAGCCACTCCCACCTAAACACCCACCTACGATCGACAATATTGGACCTCCTATTGCACTAGCTCTGAAAACAATCATAATCTCTCCACTAACGCTTGGCTATATATATGGGAAGCTAAAGGAAGAGAAGGGGTGGTTGAAAGGTTCTGAGAGAAGCTTAGAACTGAGAGCGATAGAGTCACAAGAGTGTAGGGAAAAGAATACAAAAGTTGGAGAGTTGCTGCTAGGCCTCTAAGCAAGAATCACCCAAGGTAGGAAATCCAAAACCTACATCACAAATAAATTGTGAGCCCAAAGTAGAGTCAGCCCGTTAGTCTCATCATGGGTGCGCACAAGTAACATTACCTGATATTTTTTTTCTATTAAGAGAATTAAAGTTATAACCTCTTCCTCACTTATAATAACAATTTAATTATTTAAAAAAGAAACGAAAATTTATGACAAGACAACCGTTTCAACTAAATTATATTTTTTTTTTTCCAAAAAAAAAAAAATCAAAATGTGGACAAAGAATTCCTGGATGTCTTTAGAAGATTGTTTCAAAAAGCAAAAAGTTATGAACATACATAAATTTACATTCAATTTCACAACTTGCTTAAGTGTCATTTTGGTATAGGATTTGAACACTTATGCAGGAAACTCACACAAGAACTTAATTAAAAATAAATAAATAAATAGGTGTACCAATCACAAGGTAACACCTAACCATATTGTAAATTTGGGTGTGTGCTAAACTTTCTCATCAATAAGCCATTATTCACGTTTGGCCTTTCTATACTTCAAAAAACTGGTGAAAAGTTGGCAGTCGCACTCTTCCCTCACTTTTCCAATTCAGTCCGCAGCCATCAGAGACTTTTTCCTTTCCATCCTATATGTTGTCTCCATTTTCCTCTACCGCCCTTATCTGAACGACTTTCTTCACCTTTATTAGTCGTTTATTTATCAATATTTATTTATTTTGATAGATAAGTTTATTTATTTTATTTATAAAAATGTAGTATTATTTTCTCCGGATGGACCCGGGGCCTTGACCCCTCTAATATAAGGACAGAGAAATATTGAAGTTTCCTGCTTCACGTATACGTAATAGAAATAGTATATCCTATGTGATGGGTTATTATTGGGTATTCCAGAAGTATACTTTCCCTCTCTAGTATAAGGGTGTGTCCTACTTACAATGGGGCTCACCCCATGTGAGAGGGAGGAAGTATGCTCTCAAACTATCTAATAAATTTCCCTGTGTGATATATTAGTGAAAAATAACAGAAATCTTAGAAATATTAAATCTAATAAAATAATATAAGTATTTATCTTGGTGTTTTTCATCTTCTTCTTCTAGAATATATATATATATATATATATACAGTGGCAGAGTTATGATTTTAGTTTAGGGGGGCAAGGTTTAAAGAAAATATTAAACTAAAATAACCTTAAAAAAACTAATCAATATTAATAACCTATTAAATAAACAATTGTAAATAACTATAATTGTTATACAAAATTTAATATAAATATAAACTATAGTTTATTTTTTCATAACAAATTTAATTTGCTCAACAGTATTTGACGTTTTATATTTTGAAACTATTGCATAGTCACTAATAACTAAAGTAAAAAAAGTATAGCAATAAGCCAATAACCTATAAAATTGGAAACTAAAAAGTCAAGAAGGAGAAAAAATGGATAGTGGAGGTTTGAGAATTTCAATACCGTACTAGGACATTAGTTAATTTATCTTTTCTATATAAATAATAATAATAATAATAATAATAAAGAGTGTAAAATTTAAGACCACCATTACTGCGGTGAAAAAAAACCTAAAAATAATAATAAAAAATAAGAAGAAGGATAACAAAAGAAAATTGAGTTAAACAGTAAAGTGTCATATATGGTGAAAAGCTATCAATTTGGACAATATAAAAGCTTAAAAGAGAAAATAAGTAGTACTATTGTAAGTGGGATGATCTATGCAACTTTTTCCCTTTTTATTTTTACCTGTCAGGATTGTTTTTCTATAACAAGACATTTTGTCTTTTTGAAATTTTTTTCCTATGTTGGGCAAAGCATTTAAGAAAGAAACCTAAATACTATAATCTAGGGGACTTTTCAGGAGGAGTAGGGGGGGCAGTTGCCCCCTCTCGCCCCCCTTGGCTCCGCCCCTGTATATATATATCGGCCTTTAAAATTATCATAATGTTTTAATATAGAGTAACCAAAAATAAAATAAAAAATAAAAATCTCTTTTGACATGGAAAGATTGGTTGAGTTGGTCAATTAAATTTTCTTGACTGATTCTATATAGCATGAGTAATACTTACATACTCTTGAAGCACAGTGGATGGTACTCTCTCCTTTTACATTTATGATGAGATTCACTAACTAAAGATCTGGTAGGGTCAATCATGAATGTGAAAGGAATGAGCACCATTTTATTATACTCTGAGAGTACATATGAATTTTCCCAATAACAAAAGCCTTGTCGTACATACAAAGATCATAACGAGTTATGCAATATATAAATACGTAACAGTTTTCAATTGAGTTATTAGGTTTTATTAGTTTCACTTAAACTCACTATTAATATCACTTTATTGTCGAATATTAATAAGTTGTTACCTCAACTATTATGAAATATTTTGTAAAAATTGTTGTGAATGAAGAGTTAAGGAAGCAGAAAATTTGTATCATCACCATTCATTTCCTATGAAAAAAATATATATATTTAAAATATACCAACTGAAATCTTAATTTTTGATGATTCAGTTGATAGTATACTTATTTTGCCTGAGAAATAAACATTTACAACATGAAACAAATTGAAAGGATATCAGTATTGTATTAGTCTTATGCTTCCTGTGCCAAATTTAGAGCAATAAACATTTACGAGTATTCAATATGATACCTTTGTTATGCCATGAAATTCTGTCAATATTGAGTCTTGGTGCCATATTATTATGGTTTGTTACTATTTGTTTGTTTGTTTTGTTTTTTTTTTTTTTTTTTAAATATGATAGAACTTCAACTTAAGTCGACTATCTCATGAAAATTAGCCTTTATCATTATTTTTTTTGAGAAGGTAGCCTTTATAATTAGGTCAATATATTAATCAATTTTTTATGTAAGTGGGTTCAAAACTCATATCTCTTATTTGATAACAAAAAAAATTACTAGTTAAGCTAATTAAAACAATCGTCATGGCATGTTAATTTAAACTATTACCGTAATTGTGGAGTAAAGTAATTATTGCATAATTAAGTGAAAATCTCAAAACTTACTAACTAGTGCCCTTTGGTTACTGCCTTTTGGGCAAAAAACCACTCTAACCGTTCAAAACATAATTGTGTTTGGTAAAGTTAACAAAGCGCTATTTTTCAAAATTGAAAAAGCAGTATCAAATTTTTTTTTTTAAATAGTTCAATCAGGGATAGCGTTAGGATTTAGAGTCAGGAGTGACTCTACTATTGGCTGCTTGTGGCGGTTCCAATATTTAGCTTTGTTGTTGTTTAGCCAATTAAAGTTTTTTTATTATTTATTATTGGGTAGTCTTTGATGTGTCCATTCTGCCTAGGTAGAGACAAAATTATTTTATTTAAAATTTTTTAAATAGCCGGTTGTTTGTTTTGGGTAAAATTGTTTAGTTAGACTTAATTTTTTTTAGCTTTGTTATTGTAATTTTTGTTGTTGGACTAATTTTTTTTAGGCTTGTATATTTTGTTTTAGATTTTAGATCTATAGATTTTTTTTATAATTTTTAAATTGAGGAAAATACTTGAGCTACAATTTTATTTTATTTTATTTTATTTTTTTTTTACAAATTGTTGATATGATGAATGGTTATTGGTAAGTAAAAAAATTATATAAGTGATGGGTCTATATGGAAACTAGTAAAAATCTATATCTCATTTGTTTATAAAAATATTATAGATAAGTTTGTGACTGTAGCATTATTTTAAAAAAAATGTTCTACCAAACGGGCCTTAGTTTTGGTCACACACTCACACTGCTGTTTCAACCCCAGAGTCATCTGACCCCATCCGTAACAAAGACACGGCATTAAAGGGGTTTTTGTCAGAATTGGTCGTGTTGACTTACGTTAGTCAAGATACGCCCTCATCCTAAAGGCAAACTGTACATTTTCATTGCTCGTACCAATCCTCTAACAAGTACCTAATTCCATTCATACTCATCAAAACATGTACTAATACTATAAAAAATCTCTGCATAATTTCCGAGAGGAAGAGATTAATTCAACAAAATGACTTCCTTCAATCCCTTCTCTCTTCCCATCTTGTTCCTTTCCATACTCAGCTTCCTCAGCCTAACCTCTCGTGCTGCTGACCCAGTTCATCTCAAAACCGTATGTGAGAACTCCACTTTCAGCTCCAATAGCCTCTACCAAACCAATATCAAGTCTCTCCTCTCTTCAATCTCCTCCAACACCACTCAAAACCTCGAATTCTACAACGCCACGATTGGCCAAAACACCTCCAACCCTGTTTACGGTCTCTTCAATTGTCGCGGTGATGTAACCTCTCAAGTCTGCCGAGACTGCGTGGTCGCAGCAGTGAAAGAAATAACCAGCAAGTGTTCAAAAGAAAAGGTTGCAATCACATGGTACGATGAGTGCATTTTGCGTTACTCGAATCGGTCTTTCTTTACCCAAGTGGATGAAAAACCAATGTTCCGTTTGTATAACACTCAGAATGTCACTGATCAGGCCAAGTTTAATCAATTACTGAACTCTTCCATGATTGAGTTAGCAAATAAAACAACATCGGATGTTCCAACAGGTGCTAAAAATTTTGGGACCAGCCAAGTGAACATATCTGCTTTCCAAACACTGTACAACCTTGTACAGTGTACACCGGATCTGTCCAGCGCCAATTGTAGTAGATGTCTTTTGGATGCTATAAACTTTCTTCCATGGTGTTGTAGTGGAAAACAAGGGGGTAGAGTTGTTTTTCCCAGTTGCAGTTTTAGGTACGAATTGTACCCTTTTTACCGTATGGTAGCCACTGCACCAACACCTTCACCTGGGGTTCAATCTTCACCGCCTCCAAGTCCAAGTTCCGTGAGTGGACCAAAAGGTAAAGTGGTTCACCCATTAATCCCATTTGAACTCTTTTTCATTCTTGATTAGTATTAGTTATTACTATTAGGTGGTGCTAACTTATGTCAACATTTCACAGCTTGCGTTTTGGAAGAGCTTTATCTTATTCATA
Organism: Quercus rubra; assembly: GCA_035136125.1. Lineage (NCBI taxonomy): Eukaryota > Viridiplantae > Streptophyta > Magnoliopsida > Fagales > Fagaceae > Quercus > Quercus rubra. The sequence continues at coordinate 10,168,003 of CM068734.1, read as the reverse complement.
GTACAATAGTCTATAATAATATGTATTCTCCATCGGTTTGATTTTGGTGTGAATCACTCTCTTTATCTTTAAGAAATATGGAATAATTGGGTACAATGTGATGGTCGTGCCCATGAGTGGTTGCAATCATGACTGGTACTGATAACATAAACAACAAATTATATCTTTAAAATAAGCAAGTGTTTCTGTATTTCGACATTAGATTATAGAGTCCATTACATAATTGTAGGTTCTGGACCCCGCCAATATGTGTATTCTATATAGCAGATCAGTGGTACCTAAATTCAACAACAAACAAACGAGGAAAAAAAGAAGTGAAGGTTGACTAGATCCGATAAATTGAATTACATAATGTTTCATGAATTCAAATCCTCTGTATTTAGACAAACTTCTATTTACCCTAAATTAAAAATAAAAATTGACAATGTTGGATACTAAAATGTTTAGTTCATGAGTATTGGTTGTTTTCTTTACCTACGGTTACATTCCTTTTATGTGTTTGTGTGATTATTAGTGGTTGATGGTCTTTTGGACCATTTCCTCTGTTCCGTAGTGCACAACTTGATTTACCTTAAAAAAAAAAACAAAATGTGTGTGCCCACATGGTACTTGAAGAGGAGGGAGGGAATAGGAATATGTACTCCTACCTGCTCTCATATTGTGATAAACTTCCACATGTTTTAGAAATTTAAGCTGATAAGAAATTGTGAATCTAGTCACTCAATCATTATTGTGACAATTTGTTTCTTATGTACATTTAACTGAAGAAAGTAGGATTAAAAAAAAAAAAACTGATCACTATGACTCTCAATTATACAGTGAAACTTAATCATTTTCAAGAAAGTGCTTATCATCTCTGACCATTGTATTGTTGAGCATGTCTGAAACATATGGTAATCAACAATGAATTTGAGCTGTACCAAGTGTAATCATACGATGTTGTTTATGCAGATAAAAGCAAACTGTCAACATCAAAAATTGTTGCCATCGTTGCTCCAATTTCTGCCTCTGTGGTTCTATTCATTGTGGGCTGCTGTTTCCTAATTAGGAGAGGAAAGAAGTACAATGCTGTAGACGGAGAAAATGGTAATGAATAAGTAAATTGGATATATGCAGTCTTTTATGTCCTCATGTCCGAATACAATGCTCTTTGGAGTGCAATATCTCACGTACATTCTTTGCATTTGTAGCTGCCAATGATATTACAACTGTAGAGTCCTTGCAATTTGATTTTGTTACAATTGAAAGTGCCACAAACAAATTCTCAGAGGATAACAAGCTTGGTGAAGGAGGATTTGGTCAGGTTTACAAGGTAAGCAATTAGAATACTTCACTTATTTTATTTTTATTACCAAGCTATATTACAGGGCAGTACTAGTTCAGTATAACAAATTAAATAAAAATGTGAGTAATTTAAAGTTCACAAGATTTTGATGTTGGAAATTTTCAAATTATACAAAGTGAAACTATTCTAAGGATTGGTTAAATTATATTCTCAGGGAACACTTCCTAATGGACAAGAAATAGCTGTGAAGAGGTTATCAAAAAGCTCAGGACAGGGTGCTGAACAATTTAAGAATGAGGTTGTAGTGGTAGCCCAGCTTCAACACAGAAATTTAGCAAGGCTATTGGGCTTTTGCTTGCAAGGAGAAGAAAAGATACTTGTTTATGAATTTGTGCCCAACAAGAGTCTTGACTATGTTCTATATGGTCTGTCCATTTGAACATATGTTTAATAGTCTTATGTCATTATGATAACAAAGTAGTAATCAAGAATCATTTGTTTAAGCTTTTGTTCCTAACATGAAGTAATTTTTGATGAGCTTGTAGACCCAAAAAAACAGGGACTACTGGATTGGTCAAAACGTTACAAGATAATAGGCGGGATTGCTCGAGGAATCCAATATCTACATGAAGATTCTCGACTTCGAATTATACATCGCGATCTCAAGGCTAGCAATGTATTGTTGGATGCAGATATGAACCCCAAAATTTCAGATTTTGGCATGGCAAGGATATTTGGAGTTGATCAAACTCAAGGAAACACAAGTAGAATTGTGGGGACATAGTAAGTTCTGAAATTTTTTGCATTACGTCATTTCTGAAAACCAGTCAGGAGGCAACTATGAACTCAACTTAAATAATTAGACTTGTGAGAATAAGGTTATTGACTTCTTATTAACTCTATTATGTTCTTGGTAATGCCTTGTAGTGGTTATATGTCTCCAGAGTATGCGATGCACGGAGAATTCTCTGTAAAGTCGGATGTATATAGCTTTGGTGTCTTGGTTCTAGAGATTATCACTGGCAAGAAGAACAGTAATTTCTATGAATCAGAAGTTGCTGAGGACCTCTTGAGTTATGTAAGTGTGAAATTGATGTTGTAAATATTTTCCCATTTAATGTCTATATCATCTTCTCCAAGTTGCTTAGAAGAGAAGTGTGGCATTCTAAACACAACATGATGAATTGATGCAGGTTTGGATACATTGGAGGGATGGTAGGCCTTTGCAATTGTTGGATCCAGCTTTGGGAGATTCCTTTTCTAGAGATGAAGTAATGAGATGCATCCATATTGGTTTATTATGTGTTCAAGAAGATCCAGCTGACAGACCCACCATGGCGACAATAGTTCTCACACTTACAAGCGGCTCAGTTTCACTGCAAGCACCTCAACAGCCAGCATTTTTTCCCAAAACGGACACAAACAACCCAATAAAGGGCCTGGAATCATCAGATCAATATACAAGCAAGTCAATGCCATGGTCTGTTAATGAAGCATCCATTACTGAATTAGACCCTCGATAGTTATATTTCCAACTTAAGTCTTTGTTTACCAAGTGATGAAGTCTTAAAATATTGAGTTATGGTTGCATATGACATTTGCTTATGGAATAGAAATTCAATATGTTTAGAGTGCCCAGTAGTTCAGTTCGAACCTCTATCCATATCCGCTATATGTTTGATGTATATTATAGTTTTACAATGAAGATGAATAAATGAGATGGGCTTCAATTATTTAAGAATGTTGCAATTAAAGTCAATAGTTTCCAAAACTATTTCATTTTGAATCAATTAAAAACCAACAAGGCTCTTGTAACTTGCAGTCCCATTCTGTTTGGCAAATAAAATAACATCAAATAAATGTAGTTGTACGTTTTTAGACCCCTTAAAACACAAGTTGTTTAACCTAGTTATTTAGCCAAGTGATTACTTAGTCAAATTATTCAAATCTAGGTTAACACACATATATCATATCATGTAAAGTAACAGAAAATAAATAACACAAAGATATGATGACCTAAGAAAACTAAACCGGTAAAAAACTTAGGAAGGATTTAACTTAGCTATCCTCAAGGTAAAACAGATTCATTATAAAAGAATCGAAGTTTACACAATAGCGACTTAGACTACTAACATCCTATTGCCACCTCGAGTAAGAAACTTACTACCACGACCACGTGACAGCTCTGAGTCCACGGACTACTTCTTTCTTCGATTCACAACAAGCACAAGTACTCCCACTTGTGTATCTTTAAGCTCTTTATGCAACAACTGAAATGATCACCAAGCTCTCGACATCAATCTTGAGATTGGAAACCCCAAGTATGTATGAAGGGAAACACCTCTAGATCTCACAAGAGATTCATACACACAGCATAAATAACAACATAAAAAACATGGCTAAGGTTTTTCATTTTATACTTAAAGCAAAACATAAAACTCTACACGTCAAACGGACTTGGGCTGAGTTGGAAAATTCTGCAGAAAAACAATCTGCATGAGCTTCGATTGATCGAGTCTAATTTTCGATCGGTCGAGCCAGACAGATTTATACAATAGATCCTGCAGTACACTCGATTCCAACTTTACATACAAACATACTTTGAGCAAGTCTAAAACAAGACTAAATGTTTTGATCATGGTTTGCCAACATGACAAAATGAAATTCTAATACATTGAAACCTAAAATCTTAGAACCCAATAGTAGTGAAATGAAATAAATACCAGAGATCAAATATGCAAGAAAATGTTAAATATCTCCAAATTCTAAGGGCCTGTTTGGTAGAACATCTTAAATACATATTTTCAGTTTTTAAACAATATTATACGTATTTCTACACACTTTTTCATCCGCACGTATTTCAAAAAAAATACAAACAATATTAATCAAATTACTCTATCAAATGGGCCCTAGAATACGTATTAGTGAAATCAAACTAATCAACTATTATGGTGGTCCGAAAGTTTCGAAAATTAGTGCTTTTTAATACCACCAAAAGTTACCGTCGTTATCTCTCTCTTTCTTTCTTTTATTTTTTTATTATATTTTTCTTAATACATTCTCATAGAATAGTCAAAACCATCATGTTTTGATGTAATTGCATTGTACAATTAATCTCCTTTTTTCTCATAACAATTTTTTTACATAAATTTGATAAAAAATTTGGGAAAAACATAAAAATTTATATTAAAAAAATTAATCATATTTTTGTTTCCCATAATTTTTTTAAAAAAATACTTTTTAAATAATCGTTCTTAGAACATCTTATAAGAAATCTTAGTGATTTAAGAGACGTGACATATACTATTCTTTTTCATTTGCTAAAAAAAAAAAAAAATTCTTGCTACCTTATCCTCTCTCTCTCTCTCTCTCTCTCTCTCTCTCTCTCTCTCTCTCTCTCTCTCTCTCTCTCTCATTTATATCTAAAAGACTAGTGAAGCTAAGCGATGTGCGCAAAAATGGTCGACTTTGAAATCCCCATGTCGCTTAAGCTTGTGTCTCTCTATCTCTTATTAAGCTTGCTTAACCATACCACTAAGTCAGCACATACATACGCCTCTCACTCCTTCTCCAATTCAAGATTTTTCACACCTAACAACACCTACCAAGACAATCTCAACCTCCTCCTCTCTGCTTTATCCTTCCAACTCCACAAACCAAGATGGTTTCTAATTGTTTGTTTAGACCCCTTAAAAAAAGATTAGTTTAACCTAATGAATTAGCCAAGCAATTACTTAGATTAATTATGAGATCTAGGTTAAACATATACAAACATATTACTTGATGCAGAAAAGTAAAGAGGACAGTAATATGATGACCTAGGAAAACCAATGAAACAAACTGTTCCAAGGTAAAAACCTAGAGAGAATTTAGCCTAACTACCTCAAGTTAAACAAATCCATTGTGATAGAATGGAAAATTACAATAGATTTAAACCCTAAATCTAGAGTTACCTCAAGTAGAACTTACTAACATAACCACGTGTAGCTCCGACTCCACAAACTCTTTTATCTTGGATTTGTTGAACACAAACTCCCTGTTTGTGACCTTGAGATCCCACTCAAAGGTTTCATATCACCATCAGTAGTAAATCTTTATGTAGCAACTTGTTTCCACCAATTCTTGATTGTAGATCTCGTTCTAGTGGATGCTTGTTGAGTTAGAAGGTACAGAAACCTCTCAAATCTCATAGGAGTAACTCACAAGTCTTCCAAGAGCTTCTAAAATGTAATTAGGATTTTCCTTTTACACCTTGTAGTGTTGGACTGAAACCCTAAACGATTTCGCGGGATTGGATCTGGTTTGAATTCTACAAAATTAACTTATCTGCGATTTTCGAACGGTCGAGTCTAATTTTCGATTGGTCAAGCTTCATAAAACTTGAACTCTCTTTTCTGCAGCTTGAATGTTCTTGAGTCTTGACTTGTACAATCTTGAGCAATGTCTAACACTTAATCTAGACATTTTTTTCTTCTTAGTTTGCCAACATACACAAAATAAAAATCTAAACATTTAATCCTGAATATTTAGAACCTAAAAATATCCCTCTTTGGCAATTCGTGACAAAACACACATAAACATGAATTGCTCAACTCAAGAACTAACCCAATTACAAAGTATTGCCCTAATACAATTCTATAATACTCTACTATCTATTCATTGCTAAAATAGGTAGCAGTTGATGGAAGAATTAACCTATAAATTCCTGAAACACTCAAAACAAACCATAAACGCATGTTTGAAAAATACAGTGTAAATCAAAAACTAAAAAACTGAACTTGAATTCACAAAACATAATTAAGAGAAAGATATCAAATGAAAAATATTATCATCAAAGTATCAACACATCAACCATGTTTGTGAAGCAAGAACAAAAGATACATATCAACTATATAAAAAATATATATCACATATCAACTATATAAAAAATATATCTCTTCCCCTAGCTACAAAAGCTACATCAAAAAGCCCCGCTACATAAAATATAGAAAAAAAAAATCGCATATCAACTATATAAAAAAAAAATATCTCTCCCCCTAACTACAAAAGCTACATCAAAAAGCCCAGCTACATCAAAAGGCTCTACTACATTAAAAAGCTCTCCCCCTAAGTACAAGAGTTACTCACTATCTACTTCCCCTTTTTGTTACACATTGCCAAAGGCAACCATCAAGAATTAGAGGATGGAGGTGGAAAAGCACTCTTATACTCAGTAAAATATGCTCTCAAAGTTGCAACCTCAGTAATGAGCTCATCCAAAAGCTGTCCATATGCTGCTTGAGTTGTTATAAACGTCTCCATCATAGCACAGAGAGAGAGAGAGAGAGAGAGAGAGAGAGAGAGAGAGAGAGAGAGAGAGAGAAGGAACAGTAGGCTTTGCATCACTAGTCTCAATATCTACCTCACAACACCATCCTCAGCATTAGCAGTTATAGGATCAAAAGGAATCTCCTCAGTAGGCATATCTCTACTGGTAGACTCCACCCATAGTCTCTTGGATGAACCAGCACTTGGTTCAACCATCTTCTTTTGTGCTTGTTGTTGTCTAAGAAAAGAAGATTCTACGGGTGCAGTGAGATGAACAGAATTAGAGGCAGGAAAATCCTCAAGCTCTAAATAAGCTAGGATCCTACTAATGAAAACATGAAAGAAAAGACAATGCTTCCTAGACTTACTCCTATGTACTGCAACTATGGTTTGAATAAAAAGAGATCGAAAATAGATAGATACATTGTAGACACCGCATTTTGTACCCTTACGACTTGGGCCTTCATTCCCCAATGATGCTCAAGCTTTGGGGCCCAAGGCCTGTTTAAAGTGCAATCTGATATCAAATTGATTTAAGGAGTGTTAAAATGGAAAATATAACCTTTTAAATTAGCAAAAACCTATTTTTGGAAATAAAATACAAAAGTGGCCCTCGGCCCATGTATGTGAGCCAAAGCATGCATACACAGGCACATTCCTACGTACGCAGCTAGGGCTTCAGAAGTATGAAAAATGCAAGTTTTCTGCAATAATGGCCGAGGTTTGGAATGAATCTCATATCATCTAGGAGCTATTCCAAATCCCATATACTGTAGACGTTATTCTTGCATTTTTTTTTATAACTCAAAATAAGCATACATAGAAAATTTACTGCATATAAATATAAATTTTTTTTAGAAAAATTTAAAATCTTTTGAAGTGGTGATTTTATAAATTATACGAAGTAAACTATTCTAGAGCCAGTTTAAGCGTTGGACACATCCTCAATATTAATCTCACCATTTCCTTACTGAAAAATATACTTTAAACACCTTAGTAATTAACAATGCAAGAATAATGAATTTAAACAATTAACCATGCACACAATATTGACAAATAATAAAAGTACTGAAGTGAAACCTCTCAAATGAAAAACCAGCACTACTAGGAAAAAATCAATTCTATCAAAAATCACTATTAGAGGAACAGTTACATAGCTAGCAACTTACAAAATCTTTGCCTTGTCTAGACCTATGCAACCTTTGCAAACTCCTAGTTTGCCCTCTACCATGATAGTCCCACACCGACTAACAACTTGGTCCTAAATTTGTCTGTTTGGAGGTTATTTCATTCAGGGTGTGCTACTTGACGGGAAGGAAGTAGCAGTTAAAAGGTTCTCATCAAAGTCATTGCAAGGCTTAGAGGAATTCAAAAATGAGATCACACTTATTGCGAAACTTCAGCACAGAAATCTTGTGAGGTAATTGGGATTTGGCATAGAGGGAGAAGAAAAATTGCTTGTATACAAGCTCATGCCCAACAAAAGCCTTGATATTTTTATTTTTGGTTTGTTTCTTCCTACATTCTATTTCATAAGCTTGATAATATTTTGGATTGCTTGTAAATTTATACAATTCACACTTATGCATGATGTCATTACTTAATATTAATATTGAATTTTAGATTCAAAAAAGCGCCCATTACTTGATTGGAAGACTTGCCATAACATTATTAGCGGGATTGCCAGAGGACTACTATATCTTCATGAGGACTCCCGCCTTAAAATCATTCAAAGGGACTTGAAGCAATGTGTTGTTGGACCATGACATGGTTGCCAAAATATCGGATTTTGGAATGGCAAGGATCTTTTATGAAAAACAGAATATAGCAAACACCAAAAGAGTTGTTGGAACATAGTAAGCCATTTCTTCCTATATCTTTCTCTTCTTTTTGGTTTTAATAATGATAATAATAATAATGTTTGTATACAAATAACGCATATATGGCTCTAGAATATGCAATGGGAGGAGTATTCTCTGTGAAGTCAGATGTCTTTAGCTTTGGTGTAATCTTGCTTGACATTATTAGTGGGAAAAAGAATAGTGGCTTTTACCTTACAAAACATGCCCAGACACTTCTTGCATATGTATGTTAACCTTTTTCTCCTTGAATTAGAATTAGACAGTGAAATATGGATTGCATATATGAAATATAACTTTATTCGAAATCTAAATTGGTAGGCATGGAGATTGTGGTGTGAAGATAAAGTGTTAGAGTTCATGGACAGCTTCTTGATGGAATCATGTTCAACATCAAAAATTGTTAAGTGCATACATATCGGACTTTTGTGTGTGTAGGAAGTCCACAAGATAGACCCACCATGTCGACTATGGTAGCACATTTGGGAAGTGATTCAATAGCCCTTCCTAAACCAAAACACCCCGCATTTTCTGTGGCTAAATTCATTCAGATTGATGAATTTTTTGTAAATGTGCTTAGTTTTTCTAGTGTTGTACCACAATGAACACGTACAACTATATAAGATTGGCATTAGGTCTTGCATAATGGTGAACTTCATATTGTAGACTAAGTGTTTGGATCCCACGTCTAGCATCCACATTTTGCATTTCTTGTGTTTTTTCTTTTTTGTGGTGAGTGTGAATAGTAATCAGATTTTTTTTTTTAATGTTTTCAGTTTTCAGTTTTTAGCAAAATAAACGATATCTAAACACACCCTAAATTTCTATAAAATAGGAATAGGATACGTATTGGAAAGGAAGGTCCAGTTAATTGAGCAAATGATTGTGCTGTACAGAGTTATAAGATAAGATGGTATGTTGTGTAAAAATAATTTTCCAATTTTCATTTATAAGAGTTATGTAATAAAAGTGATTTTTTGGGGGTGATTTTCTTAGAAGGGAGTTATGAACTAACGGATCTTTGGACAAAATAAACATGACACTTCGACATATCTCATTGATGGGCTTGCAGGATGATTTGGACGACCCAGAATTTGGATTTAACAAAAAATACTCAATACCGTTTCCCAAATAGATCTCATGTGCGTTTGGCTCCAGCTTAAAAAGTCAGCTTATTTTACTATTCAGTTTATTTTTGCTACTATTTATCGTCTCATTGCACTTTTTGGTACTATTCATGGGTCTCATTGTATTATTTCAGCTAACTTTTACCTTTATCTACAGTACTTTCAGTAAAAAGTTTTCAATTTCGGCAAAATAAGTGAATTCCAAACCAACCTAGATAGGAATGTGCTTTTATCCCTATTGGCACCTACCATCCTCCTCTTCAATTTTTGTGTTGTGCCATTCCTTTCTACCTAATTTTAAACCCAAAAAAAAAAAAAAAAAATCATGATTTGTGAGTGCTATTTTCTTCAGTCAAGTCTTATATGGGAATCACATGTTGGATTCTTGAATTATTTACGATAAAGAGGATAATCAAGAATATAAAACAATTGTTTAATTGAATTAAAAATATTTAATTACTTTCACTAATTTAAGCATACAATTATCTTTTATAATTTGATTACATGCAAGTAAATTTGATTTTATCTTTTGCCTTGCTCTGAATCAATTGTTGCCAAAACAACTCATTTTAAGTAAAAATGTTATATTTCAAAATCAATTGTTTCTTATATAAATCAAATAAAAATAATAAAAATAAATTCATTTTACATAACTAAAAAGTGCACCATCTTCAAATAATTAGTACATAAAAACAAATGTATTTACACTATTAATATTGAGTTTAATTACATAGAACAAATATAAACTAGTACGATGTTGGTTCCACACACATATATTATGTCACTAAAAGGATTTAAGAAATATAAATTGTTCATATTAATATAATAAGAAAATGAACATATCACTTTAGTGAATTCAAAAAAAAAATTTAATTATTTCAACTAATTTAAGCTTGAAATTATTTTTAATATTTTTATTGGATGTTTTACTATTTTTTTTTTTTTTTTACCTTTCAATGATTTTGTTTTGATGAGGAAGAACTTCATATTGTTATTTTTATATAAATTTTATGAAAATAACTATATAAATTCATATTTTATAAATATTTTGTGCACCATCTATCTATAATTAATATATAAAAATCAATATATTTAACCTATTAATTAATATATTGACATAAATAAATAAATAAAATTTATGAGATGGAAGAAAAAATTAAAAGAATTCTTATTCCTTCTTGAATAATACCCCTTCTGGACTGAACCTTAAGACTAAGGTTGCGTTTGTTTTGGTGTAAAACAATTTCAGGAAATGGTTTTACACCTCAGTGCGTGTTTGGTTGTGCATGAAAAATCAAATTTTTCGTAAAACCATTTCAGTTGACTGTGTAAAATGAGCCTATGACCTAGAAATGGTTTTACATTTCTATTTTCATTGCAAACCATTTCCGGGTCAGACGTGCAAAAAAGAGAGATAGAGAGAGAGAAAGAAGAGAGAACAGCTCACTCCACATGCTCACACCGATCCAAAAAAATTAGTCCGATCATCTCACTGATCCACACACGTCGAGCTCAGCCACTTGATCCTCTCCCTCATGGTAGTCTGATCACCGAGCTCCACCCACTCTTCGTTTAGTGCCAAACGCAGACCCACGGTGAGTTTTCCTTCTCCGGTTGATTATTCCTCAGTCCGACGGCATTTGTTTATGGGTTTAACCATTTTACACCTCCGATCCACACACCTCCGACCGCACCTCACCTTTGATCTACACACCTCCGACCTCACCTCACCTCCGATCCACACAAGTCCGATCCACATCCCCTCAAACTCAGATATGCCAAAATCCACCCTCAAACCCATAAACAACCCATCCTCCAACCCACCTCTCGGATCCGATCTATAAATAAATAAATTTATTTATTTATTCATTTATATAAATATTTATATATTTATTTATATTAATATTTATATAATTATTTATTTTATTTATTTAATTATCCATTTTTTATTTAAAACTGTGTACTATTCATGAATTGTTCATAGATTCTGTATTGAGCATAATGGGTCTTGCCAATTGCATGCATTTGCAGCAAATAAAGAAAGACCTATTGGTTCTTAGCTTTCTAATGAATATTATGGGCAATTGATCCTTCTCCTTGGATTCTTTTTTTACATATTGCATGCACAGGGCAGCCAAACTTTAAAAATTAGAATAATAATAATAATAATAATAAACAACACACACACATAAAATGTTCAATTGTAATTAACTAACCACTAGGTCCCAGTTAACATGGGTGGATTGGATTTGGTAGGTTTTCAAATAGGTGTTTGTGTTTCCTTATAGTAAATTGATAGATAATAGTGACTGTTATCACTTAATCAATATTATAACAATAAAATATAATATAAAAAATCACTAATTTTTTGCTGCCAAATCAGTGATCAGCACTATCACATCGACATTAATTATCAAATCGGGTAAATTTATTTGGGTATCATATCTCCGACTAGCATCACTGATAATTACATGCCCTTTATAGATGGCTTTATCAAAGGATAGGTAATTGTTGTGACTTGTGAGGTGTATTGTATATATGATACATCATGCTGAAAATGAATGAAAAGACTCCAAGGGGCCCTCCTCTTGTGCCTCTTAGTAAGCTGCACTCACTCAATAAATAAAGACTTTGCCAAGGAAATAAGCTGTTCATTTAGGCCATTGTTTGATGACTATTTTTGTTAGATAATCTTCATGAGTATATCCTAGACAAAGATTCATCAAAAAATATCCTAGACAAATTAAGAAGAAAAAAAAAATCATTTTTTTACATGCTCTTATGCAAGTGTGAACTTTTTCAATTACATTACATGCATCTTGGTAAAGGAGTGAAGCTAGAATTTTTTTAGTACTATTGCACCCATTCAGCAGATTTTGTGTTTAGAATATAGAATTTTAAGAACCATGTAAAATAATGAGTAAGAGAAAACATCTACATATGCTAAAGATATATAATAGTATTCCTATTTCCTAAACACTATAAGTTCATGATAAATAGAGAAGGCTATAGATGCTCATTAGCCACCTAGCTAGCTCACAATTTCAAAGAAAAGACTAGACAAGACTAACTTCCAAAATGAAATTATTGGCCTGTGTATAGCTTTGAGCTCATTGTAAGCATATGGGGGCACTTTAATTTGTTAGATTAAAACTACATATAATTTTTTTTTCTCAAAAATAAAATCATACACTAAATTTCAACCTTCAATTGTCTTCGTAGCAGCATTTCCTATGCTATATTTTATAATTGAGTGTGCATTGATTAAATAGAGCATGCAGGAGACCAACAGCAACTATATACAGACTATAGACTCTAGAGTCATTGAATTGTTCATGGTATAATTAATTAATTATTGGTTTGATTAGGTATGCACTTTTTTTATTTATTTATTTATTAGGTATGCACTTTATTAGGGTCACGACAAGGCATTTAATTATCACATTGGTCACTTGAAAATAGTCAGCAGTGCAATATGTTTGTTAAATAATATCATCCAACAAAAGTTTGCTTTATTTATTTTACTATTAGTATATACTAGTGTTTAACCCGCGCAATGAACAGGATCATTTTACATATTAATGAGCTTTGCATCTAACAAAAACTTAGTTATCATACCTCTACTACATATATTCAAACTTTAATAATGAGGTATATTTAAACATATAGTGTCCAATATCCCCTAAAAATTTTAAAAATTAGTTTCTTCAAATCACTTCTTGTGTGTACTTCCCTGCTATGAGAGACTAAAAAAAATCTAACTTTAAGCAATTAAAACTTACATGACAATTTCCAATAGCAAATCTACCATTCCTAGGAACCCCAATAAATCACACTGAACTAAAACTTGCAAGACAATTTCAATTTTACAACCAAAATGTTTAAATGGAAATAATGGCTACAGGTTTATGAAAGTCATTCACCAATACTAATGTCTGGAGTGATGTTTCAATATTATAACCAATTAAAAATTTGTTTCTTCAAATCACATCTTGTGTGTACTTCCTTGCTATGAGAAAAAAAGTTATCATGGTAACAAACGTCAAGAAAGCATACAATACCAAATTATCATTAGCTTGCATCCACAATCAAGATATCATTATTAAAGTAAGTAATTGTGCAGATCATAAAAGTTGTATTCTTTCTATAACTTCATATATAAAATTTCAAAGTTCATGATATAGAAGTAAAATTAGAAGTCATATGAAAGAATTGCAGGTTGATGGTTGTTAGGTTCTAAAGACTTAGGTTTTTATGTATTTAGAACTCTAATTAGCATTGTTGGCAAACCATGATCAAAATAATGTATTTAGGTTGTTTTAGACTTGCTCAAAGTTGGTTTATTGTTGTAAAGTTGGATTAAATTATTGCAGGATTAAAAAAACAGTTTCAGCATTTTTCGATTAATCGAGCGATCGATTGAAGTTTAGGCTCGATCAATCGAAAATCGGGTTTGACGTTTTTTTCTACAGATTTCCAACTCAACCCTATGTTATTTAAAACGTTTTGGGTTTCTAATTTGCCCTAGGTATAAAAGGCAAACCCTAGCCACGTTTTAGTGTTGCTCATATTGCGGTTTGTATGAATCTCTTGTGAGATCTTTGAGGAGCTTTCCTTCACATAAACTTAGGGTTTTCAAGAAGAAGAAGTTTTCTACACCTTAATGATCAATCTAGTTGCTGCCATTGAAGCCTAAAGAAATACAAGCAGGTGTGCTTGTATCTGGTGGTGAATCCAAGAAAGAAGGAGTTCGTGGATTCGGAGCTTGCACGTGGTCGTGTCAGTAAGTTCTACTGGTGGGTAGCAATAAGAAGTCGAGCGTGGGGGCTTGTAAGTCTTATTGTATGAACTTCGATTCTTTCAAGATAGTGGATTCAAGTTTACCTTGAGAATAGCTAGGTTAAATCCTCCCCAGGTTTTTACCAGTTTGGTTTCCTGGGTGATCATATCTTGTGTGTTATATTTCTGCTGCCTTTACATGATATGATTGTTTGTTTGTGATAACCTAGATCTGTTTAATTTGACTAAGTAACAACTTGGCTAACTACCTACGTTAATCCAATTGTGGTTTTAAGGGGTCTAAAAACTATCAATGGTAAAGCAATAAACTAAATATAAGGATGATCAATTTTTAAATTTTTTGAATCAACCAAATTAAAGTAAAGTAATCCTTTTGTTTATTTAGAATGAATAGTGTTGCATATATGAGTCAAACAGTAACTTTTAATTTCAAGTAAATATAGGGATTGAATGTGTGTGTGATAGATATAGATACATGCACACATACACACCCTAAGAGCATTCACATCAGTTGGTTGGATAATATCAAGTTATCATCAAAGAATAGCTGCCTGCTTAGCCTATAAAATAAAATATTAAATGATATAGCGAATTCAATATGAGATTATTAAGCTCATTTTCATTCAAACATCAAGGTGTATAAAATTCGTAAAATGTAATTACATACGCAAATCATCAAATTTTATATGCAGATAAAAGAAAAAAAAAAGAGGAGAAGATAAAAGAACAACACCACCACCCCAGAAAATTAGGGGAAAAAAAAGATTTCAAGGCTGCCATAACAATAGAAATTTCACAAACTATAAACAAAAAATTAACCAAAAGATATTAAGATGATACCATTAAAAAGCTATAATGCACTGGGAATCTTCTTCTCGTCAAACATAACTTCCTCTTTAATTGTCTTTTGAGTCAAAACTCAAGTTCTAGATTTCGTTGCTCTCTCTTGGCCCTCCATTCAACGGACTGGCCACATCTATCATTATATTAAGTCTTGCTGGTAAAACATGAACTCCTAGACAAAAGACTTCAAAGTCAATACTGAACATAGCCCATTTAAGTCTTCTAAATCTTTCATCGAATGCATGGATCATGTATGATCCAAGTGACAATATATATATATATATATATTTTAGCAAAACAATAGTGACAATATATATCTTCAAGCAAATGTTCAATCTTTTGGATCTTTTTGTTATCTTTTAGTTTTTACTAACTAAATCATTCATCATCTACAACATATTTTCACAATACCTTTTTTTTTTTTTGGGTAACAATTAAGTTATTACGTTATTACTTGTCAGAATAGTAGTAATTCCTAAATCAATAGAAAATGCAACCATTAAAAAAAAAAAAAAAAAAAAACTGTCAGCTTTGACTATAATTCAATCATAATTAATGTCAAACTTAAAAGGAATAAGAATTTTAGAAGTTAGGAGGTTAACTACTATTCAACAACATTGGCACCATATGACTTGGTTTGCCTCTGTTTAATACTAAGAATGTGACATACACAATAAAAACAAATGAATAAACAAAATAAACAAAGCTAACAACAACAACAACATATTTAAAAACCTTGCCAATAAACTAAACCTAATAGCCTGAGCAGTACAAAAATTAGCAGATACCAAGTCTAATAGAACAATTTTGAATTAAATATCAAGAGGGGAAAAAAAAGGCATTCCAGTAAATCAAAAGAGAAATAATAGTAAAATTAAATACTAAGAAGAATTAATTCAGGTGTATTCTCTGAAGCTTGAGATCTGAATTAGAATTTAAAATTTTAATTTTAATGCTAAGATAAAAATATAATGTGTGGTAATTCCTCTAAAAATTTTAACATTAGATTACGTCATAAATAACCATCCAAACTCACCAAATGTCATCCAACAGGCAACAGGTACAAAGTAACAGACATGATAGAACATGATAATATTGCAATGACAACACCAACTTCAATTCCATGTGAAGATGGATTTCTAGCACCTATAGTGAAATACTTCAATTTAAGTTATTTCATCAAAACAGAGACAAAATTGTATCATAATTATATGATTTTGAAATTACGTAGACACAAATAAAATTAAAGCACCACTTCAAAAAACAACAAAAACTTTTTAATTTCTTAAAGCTTTTCTAATCAATCTAATGAATCACAAAGTCAAGCAAAAAACAAAAGTTAGCATCTTGTTATATTCTAATAATTTTCCTCACTTTTAATAGCAATTAAAAGACTATAAATGCGTACTTTTGGATTAGCATAGCAACCAAGAAGGCTTTACTTTTACACCAACAAAGAGAATGCCTTTATTACAAAAGAAGCGTAGAACTGTTTTTGCAAAACACTAAGGCATATTTGAAAATAAGAATTCAAATATTTAAAGGTTTCTCATTTTTTGTTTAGTTTACAACACTTAAACAATATATTCTGTCACATTTTAAATGACAATATTTGCAGAAACATATCTACAATTTCATAAGGGCAATAGATCACAAAAGTAATACATATAAAATTTCATAAACTTAAAAGAGTGGAAGTTATCCTTTGCATCAACACAGGTTGAACATTTCTTTTATGAACACTTCATGGCAAATCTATTCTTGCATCCGCCACCCTCAAGTATATAGACTTTCGTCCGTTTGTTCTATGTGGCTTATTGTTTTGCCATTGTGCCATCCAGCATTAGCACCCCATAATTGTGAATAGGTTCTGCAACTATGAAAGTGAAACTCATCATGAATAAAAGATGACAATGGTGCCTTCATTGTGCAAATCACTTTTATATTAGTATCTATATTTTTGCTTAAAGGATCAGACAACAATGTTTTCTCCAAAAATTTGTTATATATGAGAGTGACAATAAGAGATCCTGCAAAGAAAAGATGAACAACTACACTAAACTAAATTAAATACAAAGAGAACATACACTAAAAATGACCCTTCTAGTAATACAAATCTGATCACGAAAGAATATCACAAACATCAAATTTAATATTCAGTATTTAGTGTCTACATGAAAAACAAAAGTTTTATGGGGCAAAATGCTCATTAAAAGTTAAAACAATGTTTGCTAGAAAACATAAAAATTGAAATATTCATTTCCATGCGTGTACATTTATCTCTCTCAAAGTGAAAGGTTCACAGGATTGTTTGAAAGAATTTATTCTTTCTCAAAACATACTACCAATAATGATGCAAAAAGAGACAATAGAGAATAAAGGAGAAAAAAGGATAAATATTTGGCATTAGTATTACTACTCAAACTGATGAACATGGACATCTACCTATTTTAAAGCCTCAATTTTCTATTCTCTACAGAAGTGAAATATATAAATAAATTAGTAAACATCTTTCCTATTAGTAAAGTATTTCCTTTTACCCATAAACAAAAAATAAATCAATAAACAAACTTTTTCCTAAATTAACTACATAGATTACAAATACTCATGAGTCACAGTGCTCTAGGCATTGCTTCTAAAATAGACAAAACCTTAACCACAAAACCTGGGTTCTTCCCATCTTGTAGTTTCTAAATTGTTCAAAATGATCTTTCAAATATTTCATTCTATCACCAACAAAGCCCATCAACAGAATTCCTCTACTGACCCTGTTAGTTTTTAGACCCCTTAAAACACAATTGGATTAACCTAGGAATTTAGCCAAGTTGTTACTTAGTCAAATTAATTAAATCTAGGTTAACACCATCAAATAATCATATCAAGTAAAGCAGCGGAAATATAAATAACACAAGATATGATCACCCAGGAAATCAAACCGGTAAAAACCTGGGGAGGATTTAACCTAGCTATCCTCAAGGTAAACTTGAATTCACTATCTTGAAAGAATCGAAGTTCATACAATAAGACTTACAAGCCCCCACGCTCGACTTCTTATTGCTACCCACCAGTAGAACTTATTGACACGACCACGTGCAAGCTCCAAATCCACGGACTCCTTCTTTCTTGGATTCTCCACGAAATACAAGCACACCTGGTTGTGTTTTCTTTAAGCTTCAATGGCAGCAACTGGAATGATCATCAAGATGTAGAAAAATCTTCTCCTTGAAAACCCTAAATTTATGTGAAGGAAACCTCCTCAAAAATTTCACAAGAGATTCACATAAACCGCAATATAAGCAACAAGTCCTTAGAGAGCTTTTGGGTACAAAACCCTAAAATACAAAAGGAGGCACACTATTTTCTCTCTAAAAAACTTATAAAAACGTTTTAGGGTTTTCCTCATATATAGGAGTGTTTTACTTGAACCCTAATACGTTTAAGTAGAGTTTAAGCTGAACTGGAACTCTACAGAAAAATAAATCTATACGTGGTTCGATCGATTGAGTCTAATTTTCGATCGATCGAGCCTTGCAGATTTAGTCCAATAAATTATGCAATCACTCAATTCCAATTTTACAAATAAACATACTTTGAGCAAGCCTAAACCTAGACTCTATGTTTTGATCATGGTTTGCCAACATAATACAAATTAAAGTTCTAATACATTAGTTCCTAAGGTCTTAGAACCTAACAGACCCAATTAATTAAATAAAGCAGTACAAATTCTGTTTGCTTCAACGTTTTGGTCAAAATTAAATATTTTTTTAAAATGTAAAACTCATTGCTTGTCTCCAAAACTTAAATCTTTCAAAACTGATAAATCACAGAGAGAAGTTTAAGGGAAAAAAAAAGGAATTGAAATTTCCCAAGAAAGACAGACTTACACAGAACATAACCCACATAGAAATCCGATCTACACAATCATATGTAGAAAAAACTCTCAAAAATAATTAGAAAATACCCAAAAAATCAAAGAAAAACTGACCTCCTTACATAGATAAGCAAAGTGTTTATGACATTGTAATTGGGTCATAGCAAAACAAATACTTGAGATTATATTATAATCTCATAGATTAGAGAGGCTTTTGACTAAATAGTTACAGTGTTGGAGAGGTTTGTAATCTTCAAGAATCATAAGAAATATAAGGAACAGAGGGGTTGCAAATTTAGGAATAGAAGGGAGATGTGAAAAGGTATTTAACAGAAGTAATAGAAGTCCAAAAACAAATAGGAAAAATTACAGTGTGTCTCATATAAGAAAGGTAAAGAAGAAATAAAACCTGTGTTAGTGAAAGATTGCTTTAAAGAGAGTGAAGAGGTATTACATCAACTCCAAATCTCCAACCAATCATGGTGAAATTACATCCTTTGATGGACATGCTTTTGATTCTCTCATCACCTTTTCTACTTTCTGCTCTATACATAGATGGAAAGTCAATGACAGATAAATAAGAAAAAAAATCTAACAAAAGCATCATACATAGGGGGGAGGGGGGGTGGGGGGGAACAGATCAAGCATGAAAAAAGAGTAAGAAAGCAAAAGATCTGGAGAACATTAATAGAACAAATCTAAAGGTCTAAAGCCTTCTTCACAATTGTCTTTGCCAATGATCATAATCATTGCCCACTACCTTATCATTCCACAGTTGCCGCATTACAATGAAATTTTCAATGCCATACATATAAAGTCAATATATATTCCAATCCGGATGCCCACCAAAAGCCAAACATAAACAGAGAAACCAAGATATTGAATCAGAAATCTAACAAAAAACCAAAAGACACTGTCCAATATTGATTCAGTCTGCTCTCTACGATGATTGCAAAATTACCCCCCCAAAAAAATCATCCAAATATCCAAACCAAAACCAAAGCTAAGCAAAAACAAATTATAACCAAAATACCTTTATCGAAACCATATTTAACCCAAATGCCTCAATCAAAACCCTATAATCAACACAATAAGAAATAGAGAAAGCAAAAAGGTAAAGGAAACATTAATGAAAGACATTTCAATTTTTTTATAATAAAAAAAAAAAACGCAGAATACACTAGAAAGCAAATAGAAAGACAAAGGTTATATATGCCAAGGAAAAACATACAAAGAAAGAGCATTACCCCAACAATTAACTATGCAATTGAAGTAACAGTATTTGAATAGGAAAAGCAACCGTGGGAAACAATGAACTGAGAATTGCATAAACTACTGGCAGAAACAATATTTGAATAGGAGAAAAGAAAAAAAAAAAAAAAAAAAAAAAACATTATGCTAACCCCTTCAATCTTCTCATCCTTAACCAAATCCTCATTCGTTTTCTCGACTCCCGGCTCTGCCTTCATCTCTTCATTCACATTCGGCTTGCTTTCACACACTAATTCCTCTTCCTTCATAGGATTCTAAACCTTTTCAACCACTCCACCCTTCAATTCCTTGTTGAAAAATGACATCGACGTATCCTTCTTGAAACCCCCTTCTCCAACCGATTCCGATTCTCCAATGTGCCCCTTTGGCTCGTCGTCGCTCATTAGGTCCACCACGTCGCTTTTCGCTTCCTCCTCGCTCATCGAATCGCCCAAATCTACCAAATCCTTCACCTTCTGATCCATAACTTTGTCGCTCTCGGCATCCTTCTGATCCATCTTCTTCAATTTCTTGCTTCTATTGGTCGCCATAGCCTCATTCCGGGTCTTCGTAGACCAGGTCCGACCTAAGGACCCACAGATCTCTGATTACGCCTTCATTGCGAAGGCAAACTCGCACTTGTGACCTGTCTGAACCCGAGATAGCAACATGAACTCCTCCGAATCCGTACCGTTCACCATACACACACACATAAAGACCGATTCAAATCTGATTTTTCAAAAAAATTAAAAATTTGTGGAATTCAAATATATAGAGAGCAAGAAACAAATACGTGAATCTTGAATTGGAAAAAGATTGAATTAAAGAACAAACCTATAGCCTGGATTGAAGGGATTGAATATTCTTAAAGAAAAAGATTAGGGTTCGTGAGAAGAGAAAGAGATAGTTTGGGGATATTGGAAGAAACTGTACGACTCTTCTTCATCTTGATTGGTGTCTGATGTTTTGGGTTTCAGTTTTTAATCTCTTGATCTCTCTCTCCTTCTCCGTTCTCAGTATCGCAAGTGTTTTCTGGGAGTATTGTAAGCCCTTTTAATTGTATTTTAACCGGTTAGTTTTCCTTTTATACCCAGAGGCTTTTAAACAGTGTTTTAGCGTTCCCAAACAATATAATGTATCACTTTTTAAAGTTATCCTATTTGTCACCACGTCTTTAATTGTAGGAACTTACTTTCTCTCAGCTTCTGCTATTATATATATATATATAGATATGGAGATGAATAGATAATGCACATCACATTACATTTAACTATAGTTAAAACACATGTGTTGATTCCAACGAGGCCAGCTGACCCAACTTAAAACTTATTTATAATTCTTTCAGTTTTTCTTCTTTGGTTTTAGGTTATGCTAATTAATATCAGGTTGACATAAATGAGTAGGTTATTTGGTTTGGATGTTTTCTGTTCGTGGCTGTTTTTATATACTGTGTAATCAATAGCATGCCTGTTTACATATCTCTTAGACTACAATGTTTGTGATTTTTTAGATGAAGAAAAAAAACCAAAGCCGCAATTGTTGCCTCAATTGCATCTGTCCTCCTTGTGGGGCTTGCATTGTTAAGGAAATTGCGGCATAGACGACTACCTAGGGCGCCTTATGTTAATCATGCAGCCGAGGGAGAGCATTACATAAATAGTATTTTGCATGGAGGTGAGAGTCATTGTGTGAATCAAATTAGGATGAAGCCTATAGCTTTCCACCACTTATGTCACATCCTCACTGAGGGGAGCACGTACGCCTGACTATTCACATGTCTGTTACGGAGCAAGTGCTAATGTTTTGTCACATTATTGGTCATAATGTGAGGTTCTGTGTAATTGGAAGTCGATTCCGTAGATCGAATGAGACTGTTCATAGATACTTCAAGGTTGTCCTTAGCAGGGTCCTAAAATTATATAAAGCTCTAATAAGACTGCCTAGTGAAGATACACCCCTAGAGATAAGGAATAGCAGAAGGTTCTACCCATATTTTAAGGTAAATATTGCGACTTGTGTATTTTTGTAATTTGTGAAGATTTGTGTAATTTTAAACCATTATGTCTGTCGAAAATTAGGATTGTGTCGGAGCAATCGATGGTACACATGTTCATGCATCTGTGCCACCTGAAATATAAGGAAGATTTCGTGGTCGTAAAGATGGAACCATGCAAAATGTTTTAGCTGCCATTAGTTTTGACTTAAAATTCATTTATGTTTTGGCTGGATGGGAAGGTAGTGCACATGATTCACATGTGTTAAATGATGCATTTGCTAGGCTAGGGGGATTTTCAATTCCCGAAGGTATTATAGAATTACTTCACCTTTTTGATTTATTAGTTTAATAAATATTGAGCGTTTTCCTAAGCATAGTAGTGATTTGGTTTTATTTTTGAATATTTGTAGGTAAATATTATCTTGGTGATGTTGGGTATGGTAATAAAAATGGAATTTTGTCACCTTATAGGAGTGTGCGATATCACTTGAAAGAGTTTAGTGATCGTCCTCCTGAGAATGAGCAAGAATTGTTCAACCTCCGACACTCTTCATTGAGAACTACCATTGAGCGAGGGTTTGGAGTGTTGAAGAAACGTTTTCGAGTGTTGGATGCAGAACCATTTTGGTCTTTTGAAACCCAAGTGAAAGTATTGTTAGCATGTTGTGTGATTCATAATCACATTATAGGGGTTGAACCAAATGACCATATTATGGCGGATGCAATGAACCAAGTAGAGTCTAGTAGCCCCCAACAAGAAACACAGTCAAGTTGGGACTCCATTGAAGACAATAGAGTGTGGAATGCTAAGAGAGACCAGATATGCCAAGTTATGTGGTCTGATTATACCAGGAGTGGAGAGTATTACTTTATTTAGATTTCTATGATTGTAATATGTGCTGTATTTTTTTTTTCTGTAAGGACAATGTATTTACTATTGACTTCTGGTCGTGTAAGGAAAAAGAATTTTTAGCATGTCTTTGTTATTTCTAGCATTACATTGTTATTTCCAGTATTAGCATGTTTCGTTCTGTTGTGCACATCTATAAGCGTGGTTGTATGTGTGTTTGATTTGTTGTTCATATTACGAGCGTAATTACAAAATGCTACTCTCATTTTTAAATGCTACTCTCACTATATAATTCTCATATGTAGTAATGTCAAACGGAAAAGAGAAAGCCAGCGGCACTAAGCAATTTAGGTGGCTGCCCCCTATGCACACGACCCTGCTTAGGCTACTTGCTGAGGAGGCTGCGAAGGGCAACAAGCCTTCTAGAACCTTCAAGGCTAGCTCCTTTGTGTTTGTAGCAAAGGAAATATTTGTGCAATTTGGGGTCGAGTGCCACCCCTCTTATGTAGAGAATCGTATGCAGACTTTGAAGACCATGTGGACCACTATTCAAACTTTTAGGAAGAAAAGTGGTTTCGGTTGGGACGACAACCTAAAAATGATAACATGCGACGCCAAGACATATCAAGAAGAAGTGATGGTATGGCTTCCAACTATATTTTCTTAATATAAATGATAATATATATTTTTGACTTTAATAATCTATATTTTCTTAATATAAATGATAATATATGTTTTTGGCTTTTATAATCTATGAATTGAGAACATGACAAGGCTGCTCAAGTACGATATTTATATGAAATTTATAGTGTCATTCTTTTTAGGATTCCATTGCTTTTACAAATTTTCAAACATAACTTTCATGTGCGGATTTATTGTAAAATCCGGTCTTAAATATTATGGGATTTGTATTTTCTGTTGTACTTATCTTCAAAATCATGGGTTATGTCTCCTGTTCCCTAATAGATTTTTTTATTTATCATTGACCTAAATCATCTAATGGCACCTATATTGAATTTATGAGTGAAGTGATTATTGCATTGTTATTATATGTTCTTTTCTCCCTTACAGGCGCATTGTAAGCATGCAAAGTTTTTGAACAAAAAGATTGAGATGTATGATGAATTGGCTATTTAGTGGGGAAGGATACAGCCACGGGTAGCTTTTCTAAGTCGTATGTGGATATTGAGAATGAGCTAGACAATGGGGACAGTACTGAGTTTGTGGTAGGCAATGGGGAAGAAGGTGTGGTGGACAAAGGGAAGAATGCAGTAGAGTCATCCACCACTAGGTCGAGAATCTCCAAGTCCCGCAAAAGAGGGCGTGCACCTCCTTCTGATGATAGTGTGCTGACTGATCTGTCTGATCAGCTGAAGGAAATTGTTGTGGCTTTGAAAGAAATCAACTGGGAGCCTGTTGATTACACAGCTCTTTACTTTGAGGTCATGGCTATGGTGGCGGATGGGTATAGCGAAGACATGCTCGCAACTTCCTTTGACCATCTATGTGAAAATAAGAAAGCAACACGAGGATTCTAGCCAAGAATGCTAAGCTGAGAAAGTTGTGGATGGATAGTTTTTTGTTCACACAACTCTGACTTGTCTGTTTAATGATAACATGTGATTGTAGCTTTAAGGATTAACTGTTGTTGTAGTACTAGTATTCACCTACCATTGTATTATATATGTACTCTTTTGTATTATTAGGACAATACAATTGCCTAAATTATGTATTTGTACTGTTCAGATATCACGTGTAGGTATCATTTTTGTACACCATTGAGGTGTATTGCCAATGGTGAAAGATTGATGTGGTTGTTTTGATATAAATATTATGGCTATATTCGGATGATTTATTTTGATGTTGAAGTGGATGATTATTTCAATGTTGAAATGGATGATTATTTTTGTACTATTATAGGTTTGTCTAGACAATACAGGTTCTGAATTTGCAGGTTCTGAATTTGTAAGACATTTTGTATTTTCCGTAAAATGATCTACAAACCAAACATGGGAATTGATTTTCCGTAAAACGAATTTTATTTTCTGTAAAATGTTTGAATGAACCAAACATGAGAATTGATTTTTCGTAAAACGACTTCCATTTTCCGTAAAATGTTTGAACGAACCAAACATGGGAATTAATTTTTCGTAAAACGCTTTTCGAGACAGCCAAACAGCTTGAATACATGGGAATTACCTGATATTTTTTTTCTATTAAGAGAATTAAAGTTATAACCTCTTCCTCACTTATAATAACAATTTAATTATTTTTTTTTTAAAAGAAGAAAATTTATTACAAGACAACCGTTTCAACTAAATTATATTTTTTTCCCAAAAAAAAAAAAAAAAATCAAAATGTGGACAAAGAATTCCGGATGTCTTTAGAAGATTGTTTCAAAAAGCAAAAAGTTATGAACATACATAAACTCATATCTAATTTCACAACTTGTTTGAATGTCATTTTGTGATAGGATTTGAACACTTATACAGGAAATCCACACAAGAACTTAATTAATAATAAACTAGTTGCTAACCCGTGCGATGCACGGGAAAGGTACCAATTTTTTCCAAATGATTTGACATTAGCTATTGGAATTGAACATCAATTCTCTAGTAGCACGTTCTTATTTTTTAATTTCATTTATTTCATGTCTTCCACTAAATATTCAATGCATTCATTATATTTAAAAAACGTTGAAGTTTAGATATTATTTTTCAGTTCCTCTTGATTTTAAAGACACAACTATTGAATCTCAACAACATACCAATGCAAATATTAATTACTTAAAATTCGAAATAAATTATTTATACATGATAAGTTACAATTCAAATTGAGTCTTATGAGTTTTTTAAATGTAAAGAGAACACTACAATATTTAGAAATTAGATGTAAATAGACAAACAATTAACGCTATAGTAAAAAAAATCCACAAATAACTAAATATAAGAGTTTAATTCCTCTTTGTTTCAATTTAAAACCAAATTGTGAATAAAAGCCAAAAAATTTCGTTCGTTCCAATACGTCTTTAGTATCAAAATCACAAATTCATTAAAACCAAATTGTGCATAGAAAAGTTTAGAGATTGAAAGACAACTTTAAAGTGTTTTTTGTATCTTCTTCTTTTGTTGCTTTGTAGTAGTCCCTGAATATGCCCTTTTGTTTTCCTTAAGTACAGATGTTGGTGTGAGTTGCACATTGGTTTGAACATCAAATTTTTGAAATTTTGTACAATCACCATCTTCTTCAACTGATAAGTTGTTGCTACATTCATTTGAAGTATCACTGATGTAAACCTGACAATAGAACAGGTTGAAGAATGTATTACAACATATTCATCTTAAATATCATATTTGTAATTTTTCCAAATTAAAGAATACTTACTTCTGTCATTTTATCAAGCTGAATTGCTTTGTCAGTTTCTTCAAAAGAGTCAAAAAGTTTCTTGATAGTGAATATTTCCCATCCATAATTGAAATTATAATTATTTAGTTGTATTTGGAAAACAAATTGTTTTCCTTTCAGATTTTCTATTTGCACAGGAAGGATGACTTCATCGGGCTCCTAACAAAAGTAACATTTTTCAGATTGTACAGTCAAGTAAAGTTTAGTAAATATTAAATAGTAATTTTATCTTCGACATTCTCACCTCTAAAGATTTATTCAAAAGGTCTTTGGCTGATATGTTGAGTAATTTTTCTGCTTCTGAATCAAATAAAATGAATGTGGCCATTCCTGAGCTATCTTCAACTTTTAATTGAATTCTATACCTGATAAAAGAAATGACATATATAATGTTAATATCATATTATTTGTTGTGTATTTTAATATAAAAAGTAAACATTTTCATTTTGTATACCTTGTGATTGGGAAGCATGCTTTTTTGTTGCAATTGTCACACCAGAAAAATTTTTCTCTTGATTTTACCTTTCTACGACATACTTCACAAGAGATAAAGTACCAACCAGAATGATCTATGTCAATGTTTCTAATCTTTCCTTGACAGGTAAAGATCGTTTCCTAGAAATTGAATTTAATATTAATCAGTTTATAATTTTATAGTTAAATTTTATAAAAGCAAGTCTATAATAAATAAAGCAACGTTAAGGACACAATGTTATTGTTGAAGGTATATTTTTTTCTTACCTTATTATCAGAGTCCCACATTATTTTTTTATTTCACTTATGGTTGTTCTGTTGATGTTCATCTCTTCTTCAATTGTTAGTTGTGGTTTGAATTGCTTGGGCATTTGTACTATTGGTTGGTTATTTTCCACCAGCCTATTATATTACATAAAGATATTAGACATAGTATTGTAGAGACTGTAAATATATTAAAAATGTGAGTCCAACACAAAACACTTACTGATCTTTGAATTCAGTAGTCTCAGGAATGTCCAAATCAATATAAACTCTTGTTCCACTTGTTGACAATAAATTATACTCTCCTAAAATGCATGGGATTCATTAGAAAAAAAAGTACATTGAAGTTTCAATGGAATGATTACTGTAACAGTGAGAGGTCTAGATTAGAGAGCATAGTATCTTGTAGACATGTACAATACAGAGGTAAATAATCCAACTTTGCTATGGTAGATATAGATGCTAAAGATAATGACACTTGAGTAAATGTTTGTCACATTTTGAAAACCAAAGGACCCCAAAAACCATGCTCTTGAAACGGATTTAAAAAAAAAAAGAAAAGAAAAATCTCTCTCAACAAAGAAAAATGTAAAGGGAGGCAATGAATCTCCCAACAATAAGTGATGAATATCTTTTTAATTCTTATACATTGAAATGATTTTTCTTTGCTCAATAATTTAGAGACATAATTATCTTGATTCATTTGATGCTTCCATAATAATTTAGCCAAAATCCTTTGTATTTCAAACAATTAGATGATATGTTATGTAGTTCAGAAGATGGTTATAAAGAGAAATGAACTTGCCTTTAAAAGTCTTGACAGTCAAACATGTAGCAATTATGATAAAAGGGCCTGGATTTTCAGTAAAGAAGCTGTCCTCAACTTCATTTGCAACTGATCCCCAAAGTGTAAGCTTTATTTCATTTCCTCTGTTCAAATTTTTCAATGTTACAGTGTAAGTTCATATAATATAAGTGCATGTATTGGCTTATCAAAAATAAATAAATAAAAATTGCATGTATTGAAAATAATTTTTATTTAAAAAAAAAAAAGACATACTCTATAGTCATGACATTTATGTTTCTCATGGAGACATTTGATCCTTTGATGCAAGGTTGCTCAATCGGTCCAACACCAATCACATTTGCAATGATATCTAGGCATTACAAAGATGTGAATTTAATTATTTTCATATATAACAATAATATAATGCATAATTATTAAAAATTTAATATAACGCATAATATATAGAGAGATACCTGATAGCTGGACATGTTTATTAACGCGTTCATGTATTTTATTGTAGTCAACAAATTCAAATTTATGACGCGGTATATCAACATCAATCTCCTTTATTTCCTTAGTGCCAGTTTTCAATGTGAACATGATCTTGATGTCATTGTCTATTGGTCTATACAATGCATTGCCATCAACCACTTGAAAATAAGAGAGTTCATAAAATTTTCCTTCTTGCAGAAGAGGCTTGAGCTTTTTAGCAATATTATTTCGAATGATTGCATGTATTGAATTATTCTGCAAGTAAAGTGCATCAGTTTTATATAGATAGAGTTCATGGTATATATAATGATCGAACAATATTAAAAGCTATAGAAGAAAAACAAACCTGCTCATCGATTAAAATCATATCTAAACTAATAATATCATTATTTTTTGAGTTGATTGCATTCCACATCCTTGATATTCTGATCTTGACTTTCCAATTTTCTTTGTGTTTGTCTATACAAAGCTGATTAAGGAGAGAATATTGCATCATCTTGGATCCCTACTTGTATAGATTAATAAATTTGAAAGTTTATTAAAATTCTATCTTTCATTTAGATACTTCATAGAATAAAACAAAACAAAGCAATATAACAAAGACACCAAAAATTAATTAGCTTGTTAAAGATATAAAATAGTAATTAGCTTGTATTCAATTATCTTATAGACATGAAATTTAACAAAACAATAAGCATATACGAAGTTTCTAAATCAATTTGGTGGAGAAAAACAGAAAAAGAAATAATATATTAAATTATGTTACCTTCATTAGTCGGTTTCTTGAGTCAAAGATTGGTAAAAACTTCTTTATACACAATATTTTTTGTTTCAGACTTTTTTTCAATCTCATCGTTAATGATGAGGAATTTTAGGCCATTTCTGCTTGTAACTCTAGACACTGCAACGTACAATTGGCCATGACTAAAAACAGTTTTTGGCAAATACACTCCAACATGTTTCAATGATTGTCCTTGGCTTTTATTTATAGTCATTGCAAAGCACACTGAAATTGGAAATTGTCGTCTCTTTAAAACGAATGGTCATTTTGAATCACTTGGAGATAATGTTATTCTTGGAATGAACACACGTTTGCCTATATTAGTGCCAGTTATGATTTCTGCTTCTATCACCCATGTAGCCAATCTTGTTATAATGAGTCTTGTTCCATTACAAAGACCTTCATTCTGATTCAAGTTTCTAAGCAACATTACAGGCAAACCTATTTTTAATGTCAGTTTATGGTTTGGCAATCCTAGAAATCTCAGCGTGTTCAAAAATTCAACAGTATACAGGAGATCTTGGTCAGGAACATTTGAAGAAGCCTTGCATATAGAATCTGGACTTAGATATTCATGAACTTCTCCATTTAAAGATGACACAACATAGTCATTTAGTTCTTCTACAACTTCATTTGTAGGGGCAAGAATTGCCCTATCTTGTAGGTAACTTGGATCTGTGTATTTATTTTCCAAACCTGGATATGTGTTATCAATAATATCTTGCATTGGATTCTTTGAAGGTTGGATAATCAAATCACTTGGAATTGAAATGTTGTAATCCCCATCTCCTTCTCCCAATTCACCATTACCTATTTTAAGAATCCACTCACTAAAGTCCTTTATAGATGATGTTTCTATTCCACTCATACTGTTCTGTAGAAGCCTCATATTTGTTTGGAGTTTAAAGACATTACAATCATTCCATAGATATGACTTGCTAATTGAGGATTGGACTATATCTTCTCGTCTTCCCTTTCTCACAACTGGAAGTATTTGTCGAAAATCACCCCCTAGAACTACAACTTTACCACCAAAAGGTTTTTCAGCATTTTAAGGATCTTCAATTTGTAGTATATCTCGTAACGTGCGGTCAACAGCTTCAAAACAATTCTTATGTGCCATCGGTGCTTCATCCCAAAGTATAATACTTGTTTTTTAGAGAAGTTCCGCTGCTTGTGTTCTCTGCTTTATGTCACAGGTAGAGTCATCATTTACATTAATTGGGATATGAAATCTTGAGTGAGCAGTCCTTCCACCAGGAAGCAACAAAGCAGCAATTCCTGAAGACGCAACAGCAAGAGCAATTTTGCCTTTTGATCTTATACCAGACAGGATGGTTCTATAAAGATACGTTTTACCCGTTCCACCATGTCCATAGACAAAAAACATTCCCCCTCTTTTAGTAGCAACAGCTTCCATTATAGAATTGTAAATTATTCTATGTTCATTGTTTAGGCCAGAAATTAGGATCTCATGTTCTCTTTTCAAACTTGATACATCTTACGACATTTCTTCTTGAATAAGTCTATTCCCATTCTGAATAAGATCCATATTTGGTTGGGGCATTTGTGGATAATCTCTAAGTGATCTTCCATATTGTTGGAGAATTTGTTCGATTTCATACAATCCATAATTTCTCAATTGGTCATCTGATAAAATTAGTTCTTGAAATTGGAGAATACGCCTTTGCCTATTTAGTATATCTTCTGTAATCAGTTTCCAGTTGGATTCCCAAAGACTTAATGGATCAACTACTTCACAGAACAATAGCATTGTAACAAATAGTTGATGCAATTGTTACCCACTGGCCCAACTCGAAGCTTCAATTAGGGAATCATGCCATTCTTTGTCATCATCAAGAAGTCCAAGTGCATAACAGGCTTCCTTATAAGTTGGATAAGTAACATCATTTATAGTCCTTAATTCTTTAAAATTTCTTGGACCTTTGACAATGTTAAGCAACATTCTCAAATAAAACCTTTCACCACTTGAAGGATGTGCGTAATACACTCTTCCAATACAATATTTAGATTTCCTTCTTTGCCATTGCTTATCATTACTATGCCATACACATTTTGTAGGAAATTCAGCATAAGTCAACTCTCGAGCATCTTCAAAAGCCTCATTTGTTTTCATCCATTCTGTAAACTTTGTTTCTTCAATACAAGGTATATTTAAAACATTATCCAAGCTTGTATTTTCCGGATAAATGATGGGATGTTCGTCTTCCAAATGAAAATTTAATCTTTCAACAGGTGGATATCGAAACTGAATTGGAAATTCAAATATTCTCCAACATGATTCAGAAGCTGAAATATATCTACAATCCAAGTATGCTTTTGTCTCATCAACAACAATGTCGGTCTGTTGTCCATTACTCCCAATATTTGGCAAATTCTCTTCTACAACAAGTGTTGCTCTATCTGATCCCTTGTTTATATATTTAAACAAATATTTGATCGATCGAGATCTATTACACCATTCTACATTCAAATGGGATTGGTACTTCACCAAAAGATCTACATTATAAGGTACAACATATCGGTTATCCAAAAGAATTCCGTTCTTCTCTATTGTTTTTCCATCATTTCTCCTTCTATATACTGGAAAGCCTTCTTCATCAATTGTTGTTTCTTCATAAAATCTTTTTGGAAAATGTTTTGTACATTTACCATTCATCATGCACGGTGATTTCGGATTTGCAGATCCACATGGCCCATGCATCATAAATTGTTTTGCAGCTTCATTAGCAACAGGATCCTCATCTGGATCTGGTATCTCAGCCATAATGATACCATCAATGTCTGTTGGACTTGGACACTTATCCTTTGGATCCAAGAATAGAAGAATATGTGCATGTGGCAGTCCTCTTTTTTGGAATTCAATTGTATACACAATTGCAATAACTCTTCCAAAATGAGATTTATGCCTTAAATCATGTAATAGTTCATCCAATTTTATCTTAAAAACCCTTGCTACAATATCTGGCTGATCCTCATATTTTAGGCCTTCTATAAATTCTAATGAATGATTGATTTCTGGCCATTTTGGATTGCAAGTAAATGTAAGAAATAAATTTGGGTAACCTGCCCATCTACATATCGCCATTGCATCTTGATAATTTTGAACCATGTACCTTGGACTTCCAGTAAATGAGGATGGTAAGACTATTCGTTTGCCTACAGTAATCGGATCTGTATCACCACGAAGAACGGCATCTTTCAAACCAAAGTACAACTCTGACCTTAATTTTTTTTGATTGAATCTAACCCATTGTAGTCTTTCTACTATAAATTGTTGAAAAAGCCTTCTACCAAGCAACAATGTCTTGCCCTCATGAAAGCGTTGTTGAAGCCTATAAGCATAGTACTCTTTCATTGTTATTGATTCTCTTTTTCTAGAATTGCTCCCATTCAAATTCCTATAAGGTATACCAAGCATATACCCATCCTCACCATACGGAAAAAGTAATGGATATTGCAATGCCATAAAGCTTGGATGAGTCCCATTTATACGTTGCAATCCTAAACTTCGATTCTCAACAATAATATCTCTATCAGAACTTTCAATATTAAAATCTCCAACAATAAGAGCAGCTATCTCAGACATTACAGGTAAGTCATATTGCCTTTCACCAGAATTGCGACTTCGTATTAAACGAATTTTGACATTATGTATATCTGATTCATCAAATCTGTCCCTCACCATTCTAAAACATTTAACCAATTGGTTGCATTGGTCTAACATTTCCATCAACCCGGTAACAATATATGGATCCACATAATTTCTATCATCTTCCTGTATAACTGCATCAATTCTATTTTTAACTTCATTATCAGTTTCATAAATATAAAGCTGTGCATACTTAGGTTTTTGGCCATGGACAGGAAGAAGTGATCCAATTCTATGATGAGTTTGACCATTTACACGAAACACATATGGACCAGAACCATTATTCACTGATCTGTCAACATTACCCCCCAAAGAAGTGAAAGCAAAGAGAGAGTTGTAGATTCTTATCCCTAGTTGAAAGTTTATTGATCTCTGATCACTATTAATATTGAGTAAGTTTCCAAGAAAGGGTGGAGGTTCTTTCAATAGAGGGAGTTTAACTCTTCCTTCAGAACAGCACAAACTAAACTTCGGTTTTGTAGGCGTTTTTGACTTTACAGTTCTCTCTCCATACCAAAGTTGAGCTCCACAATGTTCACATACTATTGTTGGAGGTCCTAAATCCAATGGTTCTGTAAATTTTCCTATGACAACAAAAACAAAAATTCACTTTTTCTTCCTCATTTTAGAACTTTTTGGGAGAACTAAAAAATGTAACACTTACGTTGTTTTCTGCTTTCATCATTAATGCTATATTGTCTACGTCGAATACTCCTTTCAAATGGCTCCTCATCTCTTGTTCTTGTTTGGCCTAGGTTACATACTAATTATTATGTTACATACTAATTATGAGTTTTTAAAAGAAAAATATTTTTTTAATATGTCAATATCGTACCCTTTTTATTTCTCTTTTCAGATAAAATTAATCTTCGTCTCAATCTTGCATAGAAAGCGGACTTTATGCTTGGGGAATAAACTAAAAGCAAAGCATTCACAAAAATTTAATTCATGAATATAACTATATAGCAAAAACATATATTACAAATTAACAGTTACATGTCATAGAAAGGGGAAAAATTGAAGAAAAATATAGCATTCACATACTAACTTCAGAATTAAAAAAACATAAAGATGTGATTATTTGATAAAATACAAATTGTATTACCAATAAATATGCAATAAACAATACAAAATAAAGTAAAAGACTGGTAAATACCTGACTTTCCTCGTCTTGTAGTTTTATTACCAGATAAGCCAGATATCAAAATGCTAAATTCCTACCTGCAAAACCATAATAATCCAATTTCCAGTCAAGAATCATTAATAGAAGACAAATAGTACAGTGCAGAGAAAAAAAACAGATTTAAAACAGCAACCATATATTTGCTGCTGCACACATATATACAGCAAGTTTTTCATCACAATGATAAAAAAGCAGATTTAAAACAGCAACCATATATACAGCATATTAAAACTGTACACATATATACAGCCAACCAAAAAAAAAAAACTCTTGACACACACAATGATATTTGCCAAAAAAAAAAAAGAAATAAATAAATAAAAAAGAAAGATAGAGTTGGACCACAGCCCCCCACCACAACATGCACAAAATAGAAAATCATGAAAGCATAAAAAGGGAGGAGGAAATATTGGCATACATAAACTACCAAACCATATTGACAGTAAAACTCTTAAGGACCTCTCCATATTTTCAGATGAATATTCAATGTAGCAGAAGAAGACTTCATATGGATATACAAAAACATATATTACAAATTAATAGTTAGATGTTATAGAAAGGGGAAAAATTGAAGAAAAATTAGCATTCACATACTAACTTCAGAATTAAAAAAACATAAAGATGTAATTATTTGATAAAATACAAATTGTATTACCAATAAATATGAAACATATTAAAACTGTACACATATATACAGCCAACCAAAAAATAAAAATAAAACTCTTGACACACACAATGATACTATTTGATTTTTTTTAATTAAAAAAATAAGGATTGGTATTTGGTACTACTTGACCAAGATACATTTTTCATAGGTCTTTGCTTTCAAATTTCCCACTCATTAAATGTTGTGCAACTGCTTTTTGGTTGGTATTCATACCATCTTTATCCCCACCTTGCTTTAGGACATAGTATACCTTAGTGTGTTTGTGTGAATATATAAAATAAAATAAATGAAGGAAAAGAAAAGAATCAGTGCTATATGTGCTTTCTATCTTGGGTTGCAACAATAATGGAAATGAGCAACCACAGGTATTGTATAAATTCAAACCATAAATATTGAAATATATACCTACAAATAGAAATCAATAGTTATATAAATTCCATCATCAATGACATGTTTTTTCATGAGACATTTTTTTTTCTAGGACTCCAATAGTCAGACTAAAATCTAGTCTAAAGGAATTAAGAATGTGGAAGACAGGCATATAAAGGCCAAAAAGTATTCAAGACAATCATTGTATCAGCTGTACTAATTCTTTGACTCCACAAAATTAGAAAGAACAGGTTGAGAGAGAATTTCAATTGAATCCAATACCATTGATCTTTACCTTTATGATGTATACAAAGTACAGATACCTTTATGATGTATACAAAGTACAGATATGGTCAACTTTTATAACCAAATGGGGTAATTATATTTAAGCTCATTGGCGGGCTAGCAAACATAAAGTAAAATAAAGAAAACCAAAGTGAATCTGAATATGAAATGGCAATCATGTGCTCCATGAAATCGACAATTGACAAACACAATGAGAACTTACCCAACTTACAGCAATTGCTTGTGCAGGTGTGGGTCGCAAGCCTGCAGCAAACAGCAGTGACTGCAAAGTAGTAAGCATATAAAACAAATAGCATAAATAAATGGCAGTAACATGTTTTTCAAATCATGTCTGTATTTTTAAAATAAAAATAAAATCAAGCATGAATATATATATATATATATATTCAGAACAAAAACTACAATTCAATCAACTCTAGAATACAAAATAGGTTGGGGTAAAAAATAAATCATAGCTCAGTTTCCACACAAAAACAATTCAAATTGACCAATAGCTCGGTTTCCAAACACAGAAACATATATATATTCAGATTTATTTTTTTTGGTTTTGGTATTTTATTTTATTTTTTGTTTTATTAAACATGGTGGTGCGCTGTTTAACATGGTGGTGCCTGTTTTTTTTTTTTTTTTTTTTTTGGGTTTTGTTTTTTTTTTTTTTTTTTTTTTTTTTTTAACATTGTGTTGACGTGGAAATTTGTAGAGGCTTCAAAAACTTCGGTTTTATATATATATATATATATAGATAAATGGAGCTCAATACATTATTATTTGCATAATCTCAGAATGCGGAACGTGGAAATTAAATTAGGCATCCAAGAATTCATGCTAGCAAGTATGAAGTGGCAATAACTATAAAGCTTGCAAAAAATTAAAAAAATTAAAAATAACTCTCACAACTTGATAAATGGAGCTCAATACATTATTATTTGCATAATCTCAGAATGCGGAACGTGGAAATTAAATTAGGCATCCAAGAATTCATGCTAGCAAGTATGAAGTGGCAATAACTATAAAGCTTGCAAAAAATTAAAAAAATTAAAAATAACTCTCACAACTTGAGGGTAATAGATGTTAGGTTCAAGAAATATGGAAAAGAGGAAGTAATAAGTTGAAGGAGAAAGGGACAGTCCTATTTGTGTAGTTAAGTTCTCATAAAGATACTTTGTATTTCGGTTGAATGTTGCTAAAGGTTTCGAGATGCATGAGTGTTTAAATGTTTCAAGTGTGTGTATTATTTATAAAAATTTAGTATTATTTTCCCCTGATGGACCTGGGGCCTTGACCCCTCTAATATAAGGACACAGAAATATTGAAGTTTCCTGCTTCGCGTATACGAAATAGAAATAGTATACCCCGTGTGATGGGTCAATAAAATAGTATACCCCGTGTGATGGGTTATTATTGGGTATTCCAAAAATGTTCTCTCTCTCTTATAAGGGTGAGTTTCACTTATTATTGGGTTCACCCCATATAAGAGAGAAGAAGTATACTCCCGAACTACCTAATAAATTTTCTTGTGTGATATATTAGTGAAAAATAACAGAAATCTTAGAAATATTAAATCTAATAAAATAATGTAAGTATTTATCTTGGTCTTTTTCTTCTTCTTCTTCTTCTAGAATATATATATATATGCCTTTAAAATTATCGGAATGTTTTAATATAGAGTAACCAAAAATAAAATAAAAAATAAAAAATCTCTTTTGACATGGAAAGATTGGTTGAGTTGGTCAATTAAATTTGCTTGACTGACTCTATATAGCAAGAGTAATACTTAGGTATTCTTGAAGCATAGTGGATGGTGTTCTCTTCTCTCACATTCATGATGAGATTCACTAACTAAAGTTTTGGTGGAGTCCATCATGAACGTGAGAAAATGAAGCACTATTTTATTATACTCAGGGAGTACATATGAATTTTCCCAATATCAAAACCCTTGTCATACATACAAAGATCATAATGAGTCATGCAATGTGTAAATGCATAATAATTTTCAATTGAGTTATTAGATTTTATTAGTTTTTACCTAAACTCACTATTAATATCACTTTATCGTCGAATATTAATAAATTGTCACCTCAACTATTATGAAATATTTTGTAAAAATTGTTGTGAATGAAGAGTTAAGGAAACAGAAAATTTGTATCATCACCATTCATTTCCTATGAATAAAAAAACATTTATGAAGAGCAATAAACATTTACGAGTATTCAACATGATACCTTTGTCATGCCATGAAATTCTGTCAATATTGACTCTTGGTGCCATATTATTATGGTTTATTACTATTTTTTTTTTAAAATACGATAGAAATTCAACTTAAGTCGTCTATCTCGTGAAAATTAGCCTTTATCATTAGGTCAATATATTAATCGATTTTTTATGTAAATGGGTTCAAAACTCATATCTCTTATTTGATAACAAAAAAATTTGCTAGTTAAGCTAATTAGAACCAACGTCATGGTATGTTAATTTAAACTATTATTGTAATTGTGGAGTAAAGTAATTATTGCATAATTAAGTGAGAATCTCGAAACTTGCTAGGACAAAGTTTAGCTACAAAACCATTTGTAGCCTAAGGCTACAAACTGCTCTAATAAATTGACATGTGTAAAAAATGACATGTGCATTGCACATGATTACTTAAGTAAACTTAACACAATTAACCCTAGTTAACTACACCACCTATTAAAAAAATAAAAAATAAAAACTAAAAAACTAAAATAGTTACGTATTCTCTCTCTCTCTCTCTCTCTCTCTCTCTCTCTCTCTCTCTCTCTCTCTCTCTCTCTCTCTCTCTCTTTGTGCGGCTTCTCTCCAAACCCAAAAACCAAATCCCTCTCACCACTGGTCACCCCCTAATCTACCATGTGAGTCTCTCTCTCTCTCTTTTTTTATTCCGTTCTGCATTTATTTTTCAATGCCACCAACTGTTTTTCAATGCCCAACAACTGTTTGAAACAAAGACTAAGTCAACATGTTTTTATTTTCCACTATTGTTATTGATTGAAAACTTTTTCAAAGGTGATTATGACACAGTACAGTTCAATGGATATTAAAGGTTTTGATTGGTTTAATGGATATTGTATTATTGTTGTAGAATGGGTCTTATAGTGGCTTCAAGGGTGCAGAAACTAAATTAATATCTAACTTTGGGAAGAAACTAAGGCTGTGTTTGGTTTGCGTAAAAGCATTTCTGGAAAATATTCCATTTTCCGAAAATGCTATTTTCCAGAAAGGAAAACGTTTTCATGTGTTTGGCTGTCACAAAACTCGTTTTACGGAAAATTAATTCCGGTGTTTGGTTCATTCAAACATTTTTACAGAAAATGCATCAAATCAGGCAAAAGAAACCAAAACCCAGCAAAAGAAAATGAATCAACGACGAGCGACGAGCGGTGCGATCGCGGTGCGACAAGCGATGAGCGACGAGCGATGCGATGAGCAACGAGCGACGAGCGGTGTGATCGTCGATCGACGAGTGCGCTTGTCGGACGCACACCACTCGTCGATCGACGAACGATGCGATCGTCCGGACGATCGCACTGTGCGACCTCATCGATTGCGCCACTCGTCGATCGTAGAGAATATGCTGATTTCACTCAATTGTAGACTCATTAAGAGATGAGGTACCTTCTTCCAAAAAACCCCCAACTCGATTGATACAATCATCTTTCTTTTCCTTCCAAAGCAACCCATTGTGACCATAATCTTCGCACTGATTTCCTCGCACCTCTCCATCTGGCACACCATGAGTATTACTATGAACTTGGTGACCCACATCTATGCTGGTTGAGGCAGTAAATTGGAAAGACCCATCCAAACCAACTCTGGTACTACTGTTACTTAGCAAGGACCCAGTTGAAGAGGAGTTTGGGTGTTGTTTTCCAATTCTCCCTACGACTGAGCTATTGAAAGTCTTGGAAGCCCTGCTCCTCACAATTTCCTTTTTTCCCTGGATAGACGAGCTTGACCGAGTCCGGACGATCACACCGCACGATCTCATCGATTGCAATCGTCGATCGCGCCGCTCATCGATGCAGTGTGATTGTCCGACAAGCGGCGCGATCGATGATCGGTGCTCTCCGATCTGGGCTCTCTCTTCTCTCACTCTCTCTCTGATCTGGGCTCTCTCTTCTCTCTCTCTCTCTCTCTCTCTCTTTTTCCAGAAATGAGTTGAAGTGAAAATGAGGGTGGAAAATCATTTCTGGGTCAAAGGTGAAAATTTCGGTCAACAAGAAGCTATTTTTCGGAAAATGAAATTTACCGTCATTGCCAAATGCTTGGGTTTGGGGGAAAATGATTTCCTGAAATCATTTTCACCCAAAACAAACACACCCTAAAATCATATGCGCTGAATATACACTTAAAAATGTGAAAGAAAAATGGGCTATTGTTGAGGATGGGGAAGACTCAGTCTCTAAGTTAAAGGTGAAAGGTTTTCCTTTCTAGAAGTCCTGCACTATCTATAGAGGCAATGATATTGTGGCTTAGGTACAAATAACTGATAAATGTTGCTAGCATTGAAAACTGAAGCATATTCCATAGAAGTCCTGCATTATCTAGAGAGACATGTGTCGACCATATACAATAGCCCATTTTTCTTTCACATCAAATATGTTATGCAACCATTTATTATCAATAAGACCATATTCCTTAAGCATATAATCCCATGAAATAAGCCTTCATCTTCGTCTTCATACTCATATAAACAATCACTAAAATCTTTTGCAAATTGCTTAGATGAATGAAATACATGATGTAGATTCTTAGCAGCATTCTGATAAATATGCCAGACACACAAACGATGATTAGATTTAGGAAATACCTCTGTTATTGCTTTAGCCATTGCAGCAAATTGATCTGTAAGTATAGTTTTTGGCTGCTTTCCTGACATTGCAGTTAAAAAAGTTTCAAACAACCACTTAAATGACTCTATAGTCTCATCATAAAGTAAAGCTGCACCGAAGATAATTGATTCTTTGTGATGATTAACCCCAACAAATGGAGCAAAGGGACGATCATATCTATTTGTTCAATAAGTTGTGTCAAAACAAATAACATCTCCAAAGTTCCCATAATCAACTATTGATCTTGTATCAGCCCAAAAAATGTTCATGATTTGACCATCATCATCAACTTGTATTGAATAAAAATAAGATGGATCTGCCAATTGCAACTTATGAAAGAACTCCATCATTGCAGGTCCATCTCCTTTCCTCAAAGCCATCCTCCTCTCATTATGTACATGATTCTTATAGTCAACATCCATAAACCCAAGATTTTCACGACCCCCAGCTTGCATGCTCAATAATTCAATGGTTATGGTGACTGTTGCTATATTAGCTTTTTTGGACATGTATATATAATGCTATTGCCAAACTTGTATTTCATGTATAATCGATCTATTTAAACCTACGTAAATCATACATAAACCATGAAAGTTTTCACAAGGTGCAGTTGTAGCAGAAAACTAGAATATTCATTGTCATTGGCTTCCACCTACCTAATATTGATTAGGTTTGGCCAAGCTCATTGGACTTTCTTTTATGTCCAAAAATAGTCTTTTTAAATTTGCTAAGATAGTAAAATCTAACATTAGCCTCTTTAGTGTCTAAACTCTAAAATCATGATATAATTTTGGAAAGACAAAACCACTTTGGCAAGGCAGTAATACTAGGTTTCACCTTTCCAATTTTAGCATGACATATTAGGAAAGAAGAGCGGTGATAGAGCATCTCTGTATTTTTCTTTACTACCCAATATGAAGGTTTCGACTTTGTCTGATATCTACTGTAGTACTCTTGAGAATAACTAACATAGTTGACTGATTGCTCTAAGGAAAATTTATAGAATTAACTTTCATTAGGAAAGTAATTGTAGAAAGTAGAAACATATATTTACTAACTTTCATTAGGAAAAATTCTTTGAAATTCTTAAACTTAATTTCAAAATTCTAAAATGGCAACCCAATAACTTCTGGTTTTAATGCTTTCTAAATCTTGAAAGACATTAAGGTTTGACTTCACATGTTTAATTTCTAAAATTACGATATATAATTTTGGTAAGATGGTATATTTTTGGCTTCATTTTTCTTTAATATTCAAAATTAGTTTCTTTAAATTTGGTAGAGCCTTTACCTTAAGTGGTCCTTAATTGCAAAACTTAAGCACCATAAACTTATTCACCGTGTAAGGAAGATAATCCAGGGGTTTTAATTCATAACCGAAATAATATCCCCTAATTATTTCTTTGTTTGGTTTCAGCCTATAATTAGTTATTCAAAGGCTTGTTTAATGATTCATTTCAAATGACATAAGAAACAATAACATGAAATTGGTGAATATGATAAACATGAAAGGCGCATGACAACACATGCTGCTAGTGGATAACAAAAGGCTTGGCCTCGTAGGTAGACAGTTAAGCTAAATAAAAGGTGGTTTACACCTATCCCATCTTATTACCCATCTAGCCTCATGACTTATAACTTATGAGTCATGAATCATGACACACAGGCTTTAGGGTTCCCCATCTTCTAGCAGATGGACGGCCTAGACTTGTTAATCATAAACAATATATTGAGTTGAAATTATCAGATAACATACCTGGCATCATGTTGGTTTGATCTTTGAAGAGAAAATTCCCATCTTTCATAGAAAACAAATTGCTTCTTAGTTACCTTCCCTGAAATAAGGGCTCTCCAGCTTAAACACGTATAACCACGAAAGTTGATCTCTTTTGCCTCCTCTTGTATTTGGCCCTTAACATAGAAATTATCTGCTAGGAAAACATCTGCAATATTCTCAACAATTATTGCAGGTCCATGTCCATGACCTTTTTCTGCTGGATGATTTATTTCATGTCAAGCTTTTTTTTTTTTTTTTTTTTTTTCCGAGCTTTACTAGCTTCATTTTGCTCCAAAAAATATTAACAAATTAATAATCTTGATTGCTCTCAAATAATGACTTTAATAAGTGTATACCCTCCAGGTCATACGTTTGAGTACTGACTGCTTTAAACATGGTCCATCATTAATTTCCGTTGAGAAACTAGAGGTGTAAAAAGATGTACATACTTATTGTCTTTTATTTTTTAAAAAACATCTTTGAAGTCCTTAAAAATAAATCTAAATTCTAAAAAGACAATAGAATGAATTCTAGTTTTAATGCTTGAAATGGGTTTTTATTTTTATAACTTGAAACGGCAATAAAATTTGACCTTGCCATTTAATGTCCAAAATTATAATTTTGGTAAGATAATAAATATTTTCTAATATTCAAGCGTTGAGTTTTATTACCTATTGCAAGGCAATAACATGTTTACTCCATCTTTCCTATTTAAGCTAGATACATTTAGGAAAGAAAAGGGGTCATAAACTGGTAAGTGGCACCATACGTGTCAATACCAACATTGGTGAATTATGTGCCAAACAAGTGTGTCTAACATCAAACATGCAACTGAATAGTATATGTGAAATTGTGAATGATCAAAATGGGATTTGATCCACATTGGGTTGACTGTATTTATCTTAAAAAGCATGTATTGATGCATATATTCATATATATATATGCACAATAAGTCTCATCAATTGTAGCTTAATTTTTTTTTTTTTTGGTTCCTCAATTTCAATACCCCCACTATTTGACAAAATTCAAATGAAAAATGTAGCACATAAAATTCTCAATTATTTAAAGGCACATGAACTCTTCTCAATATAAGGTTCTTCAAAATAGAAACACCATAATTTATGAGGTTCATAAAAATTCATGATATATATATATATATTTTAAATACTCATAAATCCCATCAATTTTTTTTTTCTTGTATGAAACATGAGCATTTTCAATTATTCCAAATTTCACATGGAATTCAAGACATAGTTGTAGAAACTAGAAACGTATAACTATTTATACATGTATATCGACACATTTGTCAGTAAGAGTCAGTAAGGAAAACGTTTTTTTTACAGTAGGCATCATAATGCAGCAATTGATTAATAGTTT
The DNA here is from genome assembly GCA_035136125.1 of Quercus rubra. Lineage (NCBI taxonomy): Eukaryota > Viridiplantae > Streptophyta > Magnoliopsida > Fagales > Fagaceae > Quercus > Quercus rubra. The sequence continues at coordinate 10,124,410 of CM068734.1, read as the reverse complement.
TTAAGATTCCATTAATCTTATGTTTATATTCAACCAAATACTAGGCATTAAAGAAAATTCCAAATTTAGCCAACACTACAAACTGAAATTGGTAAGAAACAACTGACATTAAAACAAAAGTTTTAATGGGAAATTCGGACATTACAAAAGGTTTAAAATTTTCCATTAAACTACATAGCAAACTGTAATGGAAATTGCAAGTATATAGCTGACCAATTACTTCCCATATTTCTTTAACACCAGATTAGGAATTTCACAAATGCATATTCATTGTATTTCCAAATCTCACGTAGATGTTAAATTATATACCACCTTTATTTTTTTATTGTTATTTTATAAAGCCTTTAGCTAAAGCTATGATTCCCATTTCCTTCCATTTACATATCACCATATATAGCAACTTCGGTATGATTAAATTGAGATCTAAAACAAATATAGAAAGACAAAGCTGTGATTTGGGACTACCATTATTATGGTTGACTTATTTGGAGTAATCTAGGAATTTAAAATCTTATGCAAAACGTAATAGTATCAGGTAGAAAAATAGCTCAGTGGGGTAGGCTATGTATCTTTGGGGCAATTTTATCTTTGCTCTTGCTTCTTATTTATTTATTTTGAATAAAGGTATAAGAGTTACCTAGGGTTCTTGACGCGAACCATCTCGTTTTGTGCCCAGGATCATAGACCCACAGTAACACGATGACATATTTTGCGAAATCACATCAAGGTGATTTGATTTGGCCTCCAAATTTCGTGTGCTCGTCCCTTTGGGTTGGAAGACTGCAAGACTGCTTTGTCGCGGGTAGATCTGCTTTTATCAGAGGATCTTTACACCACATTCCATCTAGTTGACCGAGATTGACTACGGTATCATGGTGTTCATATCTTTCGAATGAACTAAGTGACCCTTTGTCATGGGAAGAGAACAATGACTTGTCTTTCCCCACAGACGGCGCCAAACTGATGATGCCAAAATCGTCAGATGGGTCCCTCGTTCAATCCGGAGCATTAGACGACCTTATAGAACCTACAAGATAAATGAGAGATAGATCGAAAAGACCACCGGGTTGTGCCCGGTGGGGGAGCCTCCGATACTTCAATTAGTACCAACCCATATATTTCATATATAGATAGTCTTTTGTAGTAGTTTTTTGACGTACCTTAGCAAATGGACAAATTGTCCCTTTTATAGGTGACTTAGGTAGCTATTGGAAATAAATGAGGGTGGTTATTACCCTAATTGTAACGTTCTTTGTCTTGATGAAAGGGTTTAAGGCCTTTGATGATCGTTATTGAATGTGTTGGGCGGTTACTCATAAATCTTTGATGGCCTACTAATGACACAATGACCGTCCATTAAGATGGACGACCTTAATAGTTTTTATGGACTCATCACCATGGTCTGTTAATGAAGCATCCATTACTGAATTAGACCCTCGATAGTTATATTTCCAACTTAAGTCGCTGTTTTCCAAGTGTTGATGTCTTAAAAAATTGAGTTATGGTTGCATATGACATTTGCTTATGGAACAGAGATGCAATATGTTTAGAGTGCCCAGTAGTTCAATTCGAACCCCTATCCAAATCCGCTGTATGTTTGGTATATATTATAGTTTTGCTATGAAGATTAATAAATGGGATGAGCTTCAATTATTTAAGAATGTTGCGATTAAAGTCAATAGTTTCCAAAACTATTTCATTTTGAATCAGTTAAAAACCAACGAGGCTTTTGTAACCTGCAGTCCCATTCTGTTTGGCAAATAAAACAACATCAAATAAATGTAGTGAAACGAAATAAATACTAGAGATCCAAGTGTGCGTTTGGGAAGCAATCCAAGCCACTGTTTGTGTGTTTTGCTGAAATTATGTGTCTTATGGTACTATTTATGGACTCACGAAAGTCATCTAAACATAAATTTCAATATAAATTTAAATCTCACAAAATTATTTACATATTTAAAAATTATTTTGCTACAGTATTTTCAATTCTCAGTAAATACACTCCAAATATACAAAAAAATGTTAAATATCTCCAAATTCTAGAACACATAATAGTTAAATCAAGCTAATCAACTGCTGCGGTGGTTTGAAAGTTTCAAAAACTAGTGGCTTTTTAATACCACCAAAAGTTACGGTCGTTATCTCTCTCTTTCTTTCTTTTGTTTTTTTATTATATTTTTCTTAACACGTTCTCACAGAATAGTCAAAACAGTCACGATTCAATGCAATTGCATGTACAATTAATCCCCTTTTTTTCTCACAAATTTTTTTTTACATAAATTTGATACAAAATTTGTGAAAAACATAAAAATTTATATAAAAAAATTAATCATATTTTTGTTTCCCATAATTTTTTTTTAAAAAAAAAATTCTTTTTAAATAATCAATCTCAAGACATCTTATAAGAAATCTTAGGCTACGTTTGATTTGGGTGTAATTGAATTTCTGAAATTGTTTTACACTGTTGCTGATGTTTGGCAACACAGGAAATTATGGTCAAACTGAAAATAGATTTCAGTTGACCGTAAAATACCCACCCCACACCCGTAAATCATTTTACACACTTATTTTACCTTCAAACTATTTCCACTCTCCTTAGAAAATTCCTAATCACTCTCTCAGCTCACTCACACCAAGCCAAAGTGGGAAGGATGGGAGAGAGCTAAAACACCCAAAAAGAGAGAGAAAGCGAGAAAGATAGAGAGCGAGAGATTGAACCGGGTCTGATTGTCGCCACTGCCCTTTAGATCGCCTCGTCGTCCTCTACGTCAGATCATCTCCTCTCGATCTCGTCACCGTCGCCCTTTGGGTCAGATTGTCTCCTCTCGATCTCGTCCTCCGCCACTCACCAATCTGCTTTCTCTCTTTCCCTCCAACCAACTAAGGCCAAATCAGACATTGCATGTCACCGATCTAGTGCCTTCACTCAAGAACCACACCCTTTCTTCCACTCTCACTCACGGCACTCTCTCTCATCTCACTTTTTCTCTCTAACCTGAACCAAGCCTCCAACTTATTTTTGTGTCTAATTTTCGTTTTCTTTGATCTTTTATTTTTATTTATTTATTATTTTTTTTTTTGTTGTTATGGTGGTGTGGGTGGTGGTGTTTTGGTGGTTTTTGTGTTGTGTGGTGGTGGGTTTTGTGTGGATAGTGGTGGATTTTTTATAGGTGCTGGTGTGTGGGTGCTGGTGGATTTTTTGAGATAAAATTTGTTTGGAAGCTAAGAAAATGTGAAAAATTTGTAGGAATATAGCATTTTCAAAATGTTACAAAACACTGGAAATTGCTTTCCAGAATATTTTCCATTGCAGTACTAAACGCCTAGATTTTAATTTCCTTACGGGAATTCACTTTCGATGTGCGCAAAAATGGTCGACTTTGAAATCCCCATATCGCTTAAGCTTGTGTCTTTCTATCTCTTATTAAGCTTGCTTAACCATACCACTGAGTTAGCACCTACATACACCTCTCACTCTTTCTCCAATTCAAGCCTTTTCACACCCAACAACACCTACCAAGACAATCTCAACCTCCTCCTCTCTGCTTTATCCTTCAACTCCCCAAACCAAGATAGTTTCCAATTGTTTGTTTAGACCCCTTAAAAAAAGATCAGTTTAACCTAATGAATTAGCCAAGTAATTACTTAGGTTAATTATGAGATCTAGGTTAAACATACACAAACATATTACTTGGTGTGGAAAAGTAAAGAAGACAATAATATGATGACTTCGGAAAACAAATGAAACAAACCGTTCCAAGGTAAAAACCTGGAGAGGATTTACCCTAACTATCCTCAAGTTAAACAAATCCACTATGATAGAATGGAAGATTACAATAGATTTAAACCTTAAATCTAAAGTCACCTCAATTAGAACTTACTAACATGATTACATGCAGCTCTGACTCCACGGACTCTTCTATCTTGGATTTGTTGAACATAAACTCCCCGTTTGTGACCTTGAGATCCCACTCAAAGGTTTCAGATCACCATCAGTAGTAAATCTTTATGCAGGAACTTGTTTCCACCAGTTCTTGATTGTAGATCTCATTCTAGTAGATGTTTGGTGAGTTAGAAGATATAGAAACCTCTCAAATCTCATAGGAGTAACTCACAAGTCTTCCAAGAGCTTCTAAAACGTAATTAGGATTTTCCTTTTACACCTTGTAGTGTTGGACTGAAACCCTAAATGATTTCGTGGGCTTGGGTCTGGTTTAAATTCTACAAAATTAACTTATCTGTGATTTTCAATCGATCGAGTCTAATTTTCGATCGGTCGAGCTTCATAGAACTTGAACTCTTCTTTCTGCAACTTGAATGTTCTTGAATCTTGACTTGTACAACCTTGAGCAATGTCTAACACTTAATTTAGACATTTTTTTTCTTCTCAGTTTGCCAGCATACACAAAATAAAAATCTAAAAATTTAATCCTAAATATTTAGAACCTAAAAATATCCCCCTTTGGCAATTCGTGACAAAACACACATAAACATGAATTGCTCAACTCAAGAACTAACCCAATTACAACCTATTGTCCCAATACAGTTCTATCACAATCTACCATCTATTTGTTGCTAAAATAGGCAGTAGTTGATGAAAGAATTAACCTGTAAATTCCTGAAACACTCAAAACAAACCATAAACGCATGTGTGAAAGTGTAAATCAAAAACTAAAAAAACTGAACTTGAATTCACAAAACATAATTAAGAGAAAGATATCAAATGAAAAATATTATCATCAAAGTATCAACACATCAACCATGTTTGTGAAGCAAGAACAAAAGATACATATCAACTATATAAAAAAATATATCACATATCAACTATATAAAAAAATATATCTCTCCCCCTAGCTACAAAAAGCTACATCAAAAATCCTAGCTACATCAAAAAGCTCTGCTACATTAAAAAGTTCTCCCCCTAAGTACAAGAGTTCCTCATTATCTACTCCCCCTTTTTGTTACACATTGCCAAAGGCAACCATCAAGAATCAAAGGATGGAGGTGGAAAAGCACTCTTGTACTTAGTAAAATCCGCTCTTAAAGTTGCAACCTCAGCAATGAGCTCATCCAAAAGCTGTCAATATGCTGCTTGAGTCGTCATAAACGTCTCCATCATAGCACGGAAAGAGAGAGAGAGAGGAAGAGGAACAGTAGGCTCCGCATCTCTAGTCTTAATATCTACCTCATCAACAACATACTCAGCATCAACAATTATAGGATCAAAAGGAATCTCCTCAACAGGCATATCTCTAGTGGTAGACTCCACCCTGATCACTTGGATGAACCAGCACTTGGTTCAATCGTCTTCTTTTGTGCTTGCCGTTGTCTAAGAAAAAAAGATTCTATGAGTGAAATGAGATGAACAGAATTAGAGGCAGGAAAATCCTCAAGCTCTAGATAAGCTAGGATCCTACTAATGAAAACAGGAAAGAAAAGACAATGCTTCCTAGACTTACTCCTATGTATTGCAACTATAGTTTGAATAAAAAGAGATGGAAAATAGATAGATACATTGTAGACACCGCATTTTATACCCCTTACGACTTGAACCTCCATTCCCTAATGATGCTCAAACTCTAAGGCCCAAGGCCCGTTTAAAGCATAATTTGATATCAAATTGATTTAAGGAGTGTTAAAATGAAAAATATAACATTTTAAATGAGAAAAAAAACCTATTTTTGGAAATAAAAGACCAAAGTGGCCCTTGGCCCACGTACGTGGGCCAAAGCATGCAAACATAATGTGAAGTTTCAACGATTAATTCAACCAAGACATACACAATTAGCACTAGGAAGAGTGACTAATCTCAATTATAGAAGTATGCATATATGACCTCCCACAAAACTTGATTACATAATTTTGAAACTTTTCATTTGGTTTCATTCATTTCATAACATTTGATCATTTTGGAACAATACATCTCATTTTAAGATCGATGCCTGAAATTTTTGATATTTTAATTTAATGGGTAAGCCTTTGGCTTTTGGGCACCATACATTTTCATATATGTCACTTTCCCTTTTTCCTAGTCGAATACTAGTATGTGCGACGGCTTTTGCAACTCATTATCTCTTTTCATTTTGAGATTTACATTAGTTGAGCTCTTTAAAAAAAAAAAAAAAAAAAAAAAAAGGAAAGGAAGATATATAGGCACAAGTCTATGCAAGTCTCAAGATCAACAAAACCATTGACTAATCATTCATGACAAGTTTGAAGATCTATTTACAACAGTCACATCGATGTCAAGATTTTTCCCACAATGATATGAGTGCATAAAGAACAAGTTACACTAAAAAATGCATAAAGCCATTTGTACGAAGGTACAAGGCAAAACATGTGTGTGACAAATACAATAATGCCGATCAAACTTTTTGGATTTTCTACTTTTTATGTGTTTTTGGATTTTTGACACAAAAGAAAATAAAGATTGATCAAAGAGAAAAACATCAAAGCATTTAAAAACAAACAAACAAAAATTATCAAAACATGCTAGAATGATTACTAGGAAAACAACCAAACAAAGTCACCACATATAGAAAGAATTGATGCATGGACGTGTTCTAATATTTATGCATGTGTATCCTTCTTCATCCACATGGCATGTGCGTTTGGGGTGATATCTTGAGAGGATTGGGTACATGAATTACGATTTTCAAACCTTAGGATGAAGTTTTCCAAAAAAGATGTGATGGTGTCTATCATCTTCATCACGTCTCCAATATCAGACTTAACTTTTCTCCCTTTTGATTGCATGAGATTCCCCTTGCCATTTCTTTGTCCTCTTGGCCTTTGAGAGCTGCCATTCTTCAATGCCTAAAGCTTGTGGCAATTAGGTCTAATGTGTCCTCGGATTCCACAATGATGGCAAAAGTGTTGAGTTTATGGTCCTCTTTGTGACTTCGGAAGAGATTTTCCTTTCGCTTTAAGTTTAGCCACTGTTGGGTTTGGAGGCTTTGTTAAAACCCGTTAAACAATCACCTTTGGCTTCTTCTCAAACTTCACTTTCTCAACAGTTGGAGTCGCTACCACTGGTTCCTTTGCTTTAACAAACTTCATCTCCTTAGACACATTGGTGCTTGAACTACCCTTTCCGATGTATCCTAAGTCGCTTTTGTCAGAAAAGGGCTTTCGATGTGCAAGCACTTCATCAAGCTTTTTGGAGGCAACCTGCTCCACTTTAGCATTAGCTTGAACCACTTCAAGCTCAAGAAACTTGATCTTGCAATAGGCTTCGGTTAGTTCTCCATTCAGCGTCTCAACTTCGCATTTAGTCTCCTTGTATCGCACTAGAAGACTTTTGTAATAGTGCTATGCTCTCTTCATTTTTCTTATGGATGTCTTAGCCACTTTTGCATGCTCTCCCGTCTTCTCAAGAAGAGAATATAAGTTTTCTGCAATCCCTTTGTTCCTTCATAGACACATTCTTCACCTTCATCATTAAGGTCCTCCCCAACTCCCATTGACTCCACTTCGGTGTGCTCACCGAGCTCTTCCACTAGTGCATTCAAATCTTCTGAAGAGTCCACAGGTGCAATGGTCATAAATGCGGAGTAGTTTCCTTCTCCATCACAACTTTCTTCCGAATCTGAATTTGAACTATTTGAGTCACAAGGGTAGTGGCAAATACTTTACCCTTTGCCTTTAAATACGTGGGGCATTTTTTCTTTACATGTCTATGCCCTTTGCACTCAAAGCACGTGACCATTTGAGATGGAGGGGAGTCTTTTGACTCCTTCTTCTTGAAGTCTTTCTTGTCCTTCTTAAAATTTGAGAATTTTCCCTTCTCAAAAGACTTCCCATCTCTCTTGAACTTCAAGAACTTGTGAAAGTTCTTAGCAAGGTAAGCCACTTCCTTTTCAACCTCATCCTCATCCCAGGAGTCTTGAGCTTCCACTCTCTCATTGATTGTCTTTAGAGCAAGAGATTTGCTCTTCCTTTGTGATGGTAGAGATAGCTCATAGGTTTGAAGTGAACCGATGAGTTCTTGAATTTTAATCTCATCAAGGTCTTTGCTCTCTTCGATGTCAATGACCTTTTCACAGAAGCTCTCTGGCAATGATCGTATGATCTTCCTCATAATCTTGGAGTCCTCCTTCTTTTCTCCCAAGTTGAATTTCCCAATTACCACTTCATTTAGCTTCCTATAAAATGAGTCGAATGACTTGTCTTCACTTATCTTCAGCTCCTTGAAGCGTGTGGTTAGCATTTGCAACTTGGTGTCCTTCACCTTTTTGGTGCCTTCATAGGTTGTCTCCAAGATTTGCCACGCCTCCTTGGCAATTGTAACATAAGAAATCCTGTGAAACTCATCAAAAGAAACACCATAGAAAATAGCATTTAAAACTTTGCTATTAGCGTTAACTGCCGCAAGGGCTGCCTTATCCCATGTGGATTTGGCAGCCTCTGGCCTAGTCCATCCTATCTCTACGGCATCCCAAACACTATCATCAATGGAACATAGAAATGCCCTCATACGGACTTTCCAAAATGCATAGTTGCTCCCATAAAAATATGGAGGAGCATTAAGTGATTGAGATCTATCCATCTTAAAAAGGGTCTAGGATCACACTTAGGTAATGAAGCCATAACAAGTGCACCCACTCTGATACCAATTGAATGTTCAATTAGTGTATAATAAACTAATGAATGTTTAGACCCCCAAATTCAAAATTACCAATACAAGCTTGTATTCAAACAATATATGTACTGAATATGAAATATAAGCTATATCCAAATTGGTAAAACACTCTAAACCATAATTAATCACAAACACAACAACAATTAAAAGGTAAAGAGTACGGGAAGAGAGATGTAAACACAAAGATAACACCAACACATGTTATTGAGGAGGAAACCGAAAAATTCAGCGAAAAACCTCTTCGCCGCCCTTAAAGCGGTCAAATGATCCATTAAAGAATAAAGTTGAGATACATGAATAGCAGAAGACCTTCTAAGCCTAATCTACCCAATGCACCTAAGCCTTTCAAGCTTCTTACTCCAACAGGGTTATGCCTAACTTTGTCTTCTTTAGCTCCCCAAATCTCGCAATAAGCCCATTGCATTAACCAAGTAAATTGGTCATCTTTGAACTGCTTCCCAAGCACCAAAATACCTCCTCACTAACATGAGTATGGTGAGATAAGGATTTGGCAAATGTACCTTTTAAGGATATGTCAATGGAGAGGGTGGGAGTAGAGGAATTTGGAGAATCAAATATCAAAGATTGTGGATGAGTCAATCTTGGTTTTCTCTAGGATTTCTCTCTCAAAATTCTCTTTGGAAGTTCTCTACATTTCGTAGGTATAAGGGTATTTATAGTAGTGTATGTGAGGAATGTGAAAAGTCAATTTTCATCCAAACAGGGTATTCTGGCGACTCAGTCTCGTGAGTGGAACAAGTCGCGACCTAACTGCCTGGCTAAACTGTATATTTTGTCATGTAGTGCTCTAGCTGTCGTGACCATTCAGTTCCCTGCATGCTTCACACGTATGCCACTTTGGCGACTTGCTAGTTACGAGTCAGTTGTGAGATCCAGTCGTGAGACTCCTTTGGTTGCACACATCTTGAGTTTTCTTCACACTCTCTCACACACAGTCCTTACATAAATCCCACCTAAATACAGGGTATCTAATTGCTAAAATACAAGCAAATTTGGCACGGAATAAATCCAACACTTGATTGAATAAATTCAACTTTACAAACTCGACTCAAACATTTAGGGTGGGGAAGAACAAAAGTCATTGTTGACTCAAAATGAATGGTGGTTTGGATGGCTCGGGTCTTGATGGGTGGCAGTTAAAGTCAGTACAATGGTAGGAGAAGAGATCATCACCAGATATTGTCGAAAAACTAGAGATCTATGCCAAATTTGGCAAGATAAATCATTAGAAAAAGGAGAAAGAGGAGGATATTGAAAACGTTGGGTTCCATCGGTTCCTAAAGGGTAAATTTGACACTCTGACCAATTTTAGTTGAGTTTTGGAAAAGGATAACTACCTCCAACTACCTCTTGCCATTGAAACCATTTGAATCCCAATGAGTCGATTTGGGTCGAGTAGGTTCATTAGGTCTCCATGTTAAATGGAAAGTTGCAGGTTTTACAGATAAAATCCTTCTGTTTGATGCTACTACTATGTTGTATATTATATATCAGACACCGTACTTCAGTTACAAAATTACATTTTCAATTAATCCATTGTAAAGAAACAAAGGACCTAACCACTTATGTAGCAACATAAAGCAAGATTGATCAATATTTGTGGCCACTAGACCTTTTCTCTCCCAAGTAGGAGTTTTCTCCCTCTCGTCTTCTCCAGCCGAGCCTCTCTCCCTCTCGTTTCTACAGTAAGGGTTTCTTCCTAGAGTTCATCTCTTTCTTTCTCCCCATCACTACCATGGACAACACGGTGGTGGAAGGTCTGTCTAATCTCTGCCTCACCAAAGAAGAAGAAGAGGAAATCTCCCTCAAGTCAAGGTGCAAATCTAACTTACTAGAAGAGTGTTCGTTCAGCCTATTTAGGCGACTCTTAGCAGATAGAAACCAGAATTTAAGAGCATTAAAGAACACCCTACGGATGGCATGGAAAATGGACGTGGGTAATGGTATTCTGCAATTCAAATCCAGTTCGAAGTACCAAATGAAATGGGTGGAACAAAATGGGCCGTGGAATTTCGAAAACAACTTGCTACTGCTATGTAGATGGCAAAGAGGGCTCTCTGCCATGAACATAAGCTTCTCACATTCTCCTTTTTGGGTTCAAATATGGGGACTTCCCTTCGAACTCATGTCTGATGAAGTGGGTAGAGAGCTTGGGAATAATATAGGAAGATTCATTGAAGTTAATCGGTGTGCAAGACAATCAGACCAGGCAAAATTCATGAGAATTAGAATGGATCTCCAATTGGATAAACCGCTAAGAAGGGGGGGAAAATTGCTAGTGTGGAAGGTGAGAAATTTTAGGTTAATTTCAAGTATGAAAGGCTCCCCATTTTTTGTTTTCAATGTGGGAGATTGGGTCATGATGAGAAACACTGTAAAGAGCTTTCAAATCAGCAAAATCCCAGGCAATACAGTGAATGGCTCCGAGCTCAGGGAAACTAAAAAATGGGCATGGAAAAATCTCGATCAATCAGTAATGGGGATCGAGGTGAGGGCAGTGCAGTTCGACCAGAGGATAATCTTGCCACTGCAACGAAGATCTCCTCCACGTCGGTGTTCGACGACAATGGCCCTTCAGGTAGCATGGGAGATCGTAGAACTTTAAATTCAAAAAATTTTGAATAGCCTGGTGGTTTCAGTGAGGGAGATGGTGTACAGGGAGTAACACGTGCTCAATCATATCAAAAGGAACAAGTCACTGTTGAGGTGTCAGGTGCATGTGATGGGAACAATGGCTTTCTCCCAAAATTGCCGTGTGAAATATAGGATAGTGGGAACACACGTGATCTTTAAACTCACCCCTTTTCAGACTTGCCGTGTGGGATAATGGGAAACTTAAATAATGGTCCAGCATGTAATTTGAGTCAAAGGCCAATGGTTGACTTGCCGTGTGGTGCGTTGGGTCTTCTGGGCTCTAAGGATGCATTTTCTTTAGTGGGCCAACAAGCCCATCTAGAGAAGCAAGACATGGATGTGAGCAATCCCATTGAGCCCATAGCTGACCAAAGGGTGAATAAAGGAACTACTTTGGAAGTTACATGCCAAAGCTCAAAAGGCAAAACAAAGGCAATAGGCCAGTGAAAAAGATTGGCAAGGGAGAATGGAAAAAATAAAAGCCCAGGTAAGGATGTTAAATTTATAAGCAATGGGTCTAAGAGAGTCGGGAAGTTAACATTTGAAGAAGAAAAATTAGTAGCTCCCTAAAAGAAGCTACGGATTGCAAGCGAAGAGGACCTAACCCAGAATGTGGAGAGATCAGCGGTGGCTGCAAGGCAGCACCTCCGGGAGCCATGAATCCCTTAAGTTGGAACTGCCGGGGACTTGGGAACCCCCGGTCAGTTCGAGCGTTGCACGATATTGTGTGACGGTGGAATCCTAAAGTAGTGTTTTTTATGGAGACTAAAGCAAAAAATAGAAGAATGGAAAGAATTAAAAATAGAATTGGATTGGCAAATGGTCTTTTTGTTCCTTGTGTTGGCCGAAAAGGAGGTTTAGCTATGCTGTGGGCTAGAGATATTGATCTGGAAATCAAGAGCTACTCCCTGAACCATATAGATGCGATAATCAATGACACGAAGAACAATTACAAATGGAGATTGACGGGTTTATACGGTCATCCCGAGACTAACAGAAGGTATGAATCCTAGCACCTTTTAGCTTTCTTAAATAATTAGCTGCATCTTCCTTGGTTATGTCTAGGAGATTTTAACGAAATTTTATCAAATTCTGAAAAACAAGGGGGAGCCATCCGGTCTCAACAACAAATTGATGGGTTTAGACGGGTAATTGATTATTGTGCTTTTTAGGATTTAGGATATTGTGGTTTTGATTTCACTTGGTGTAACATGCAAGATGGGGAGAACAGAATATATTTAAGGTTAGATAGAGCATTGGCCAACTTAGAATGGATAGAAAAATTTGGGGGAATGAAAGCCTATCACGTGGTTGACTCAACATCCGACCACTGTGCATTGCTTATCTTTGATTCAACAACTCAGTGCCAAAACTGTGCTAAGCACTTTCACTTCGAAGCAATGTGGACTAAGAATGCTGAATGTAAAAATATCATTGAAAACTCATGGGGAGTGGAATTTGATCTCAGTACTTCGGAGGGAGTTATGTCTAATCTTAGTGGCTGTGCTGGGGAGTTAATGAAGTGGAGCTCCAAAGTGTTTGGCTAGATTCCAAAAAGGATCCAGGAAAAAAGGAATGCCTTGAATTCCTTAACCTCTCAAGATAGTGATGGATCTTTAAGCGCTAAAATTAATTGCCTAAGGCGAGAAATCAATGATCTCCTTGACGACGAGGAGATTTACTGGGGCCAAAGAGCCAAAGCGCATTGGCTTAGAGAAGGGGACAAAAACACCAGTTTCTTCCATGCCCAAGCTTCTAAGCACCGAAAACAGAACATTATTTTGGGAATTTGGGATTGTTGTGGTCGGTGGTGTGAGGGACAAGACAATATTGCACAGGCTGCCACAGACTATTTTAACAACATTTATACATCATCTTCTCCTTCGGGGATTGATGAGGTTATTGATGCTATTCCTACTCGGGTGACTGAAGAAATGAATGAAAACCTCAACAGAAGCTTCACAAAGGAGGAAGTGGCCATTGCTCTTAAACAGATCCATCCTACCAAAGCACCCGGCCCGGATGGTATGTCTGCTATTTTTTACCAAAAATATTGGAGCATTGTGGGTTGTAGCATCACTAATATGGTCTTAAATGTTCTTAATAAAATATTTCTATGGCATGTCTTAACAAAAGGAACATTTCCCTCATTCCCAAAGTAAATAACCCCAAAAGAATGACAGACTTTCGACCCATAAGTCTATGTAATGTTGTTTATAAACTCATATCTAAGACTATTGCTAATAGATTTAAAACCTTCCTCTCTCATATTATCTCAGAGAATCAAAGTGCTTTTATTCTCGATAGATTAATTACTGACAATGTTCTTGTGGCTTTTGAGTTGATGTACTATCTAAACCACAAAACTACAGGGGGAGATGGATATATGGCTGCAAAGCTTGATATGAGTAAGGCTTTTGACAGGGTTGAATGGTGCTTCATAAAAGGGGTTATGGTGAAGTTGGGGTTTAGTTCAAAATGGATTGATCTTGTCATGAGATGTATTTCTTCAGTCTCTTATTCAATTCTTATTAATGGGACTGCATGTGGAAATATCATCCCTACCTGGGGGCTTAGATAGCCCCCCCCCCTCTCTCCAACACTCTTTCTCATTTGTACTGAGGGGCTTTCTGCACTTATTAATAGGGCTGTTCGGAACCAGCTTTTGACAGGTATATCCATTTGTAAGGGCTGCCCAAGAGTCACCCACCTTCTCTTTGCAGATGACAGTATTCTTTTCTACAAAGCCAGTGTGGAGGAAAGCCGGGTGTTGAAGAATATCCTTCAATAATATGAGGATTCCTCAAGGCAAAAAATCAACACTGACAAGTCCTCAATCTTCTTCAGCCCCAATACATCTCAAGAAACTAAGGAAGATATCTTGACTAATCTTGGCCCAATGCAAGACACTAGGCATACAAAGTATTTGGGGCTCCCATCCTTTATGGAGAGATCAAAGAAGCAGGTGTTTGCTACCCTAAAGGAGAGAATTGGTCAGAAACTTGCTGGTTGGAAAGGGAAACTCTTATCTATGGGTGGGAAGGAAATCCTCATTAAGGTAGTAACTCAAGCAATCCCTACATACACTATGGGGTGCTTCCTCCTCCCCTAAAGTCTATGTGATGATATTGAAAGTATGATGAGAAACTTTTGGTGGGGCCAACGGCAGCAAGAAAATAAAATATGTTGGGTTAGTTGGAAAACCATGTGTAAGCAAAAGGCTAATGGGGGTATGGGCTTCAGGAATTTGCAAGCCTTCAACAAAGCTTTGCTAGCAAAGCAACTTTAGCGTATCCTCCAAAATCCTAACACCCTTGTGGCAAGGGTTCTCAGAGCTAGGTACTTCCCCATTGGGGACATTCTAAATGTAAACATTGGAAACTCCCCATCATATTCTTGGAAAAGCATCCACAGCAGTCTTGAAGTTATAAGGAAGGGAACTCGCTGGAGAGTGGGGAATGGGAAGTTAATTCATATATGGGATAACAAATGGTTGCCAACACCAACTACCTACAAAATCATCTCACCTCCAAACAATATCCCTCTTTTTCCTATGGTCTCCTCCCTAATTGATCCAATGACAAAGTGGTGGAACGTGAGCACAATAAGAGCTTCCTTCCTCCCTTTTGAAGTGGAAACAATTCTAAAGATTCCCTTAAGTCATGACCTTCCTGAAGATAAAATAATTTGGATTGGGAATAACCGTGGAAACTTCACTGTAAAAAGCACCTACCACCTAGCTCTTAACCTGCTAGATTCAGATGGGAATGAGGAATGCTCAACTGGGACCCGTGCAAACTGATTTGGAGGAAGCTTTGGCGTCTAAATCTTCCTCCAAAAATTAAGATCTTTGCTTGGAGGGCTTGTATCAACGGCCTTCCTACAATGGAGGCCATAAACCATAAAGGGATCTCCCATTCCATGATTTGTTCGGTATGTAAAAATGAAGCTGAAAGTATTGATCATGCCCTCATTGACTGTGTTTTCTCATCCTCGGTCTGGAATCTTTGGCTTGAGAATCCGCTGAGCTCCCATGGTATTAAGCTCTCTTTCCTTGACTCTTCTATCTTTGTTCTCTCCCACGCAACACTCCAAATCTTTGAGCTTTTCTTTACTTTTGCTTGGACCATTTGGTTCAATAGAAACAAGGTTGCTCATGAGGGTTGCGGGCTCACTCCTAATCATGTGTGGTAGTTGGCGAATAGTAGTGTTGAAAATTATGTGTGTTCGTCATTATGGGACTTCAGTTAACTAGGGGCTCCCCCAACCTGCTGGGTTCCTCCCCCCCATAGTTTTCACAAAATAAATGTCGATGGGGCGTCTTCTGACTTGAAAAATTCCTCTAGTTTTGGTGTTGTCATTAGAGATAGTTTTGGTCAAGTTGTGGCTACTCTTAGTAAGCCGCTCCATGCTTGCTTTACTGCTGAAATTTCGAAAATGATGGCGCTGGTGTAGGGTGTTCTTTTGGCTTAGGAGCATCAGCTTTCCAGGATTATTCTTGAATCAGATTCATTGAATGCCATCCAAGCAGTCCATGATAAAGCCACGGGTAGCAGCTATAGTCACATTGTGCAAGGTATTCTCCAAGCTAGTGAATCTTTTGAGTCCTGCCTTTTCAAGCATTTAAGCAGAAATTTCAACACTATTGCTCATGAGCTCGCACAACTTGCTAGAAGATCTGGAACTTAGCACCTTTGGTTTAGGATCACGCCTCCCTGTGTAACTTCTCTTATTTAAGCTGACATGTTGTAATTTGTTTTCTTTTCCTGCTTTGCTTGGCAGTTTCTGCATGCCTCTTTGTTATGGTTTAATCCCATATCATTTCCATTTCAAAAAAAAAAAGAAAAAACAAAGGACCTGTGTCTGCTCACTCACAATGTGTGGGTCACATGTTGTGAGTGATATGCAACATTCAACTTACGCATTTTAGTAAAGGATTGGAGTATTGCTAAGATCACAATTTTTGTTACAACTTGTTCACATGACAAATCGTGAGTGGTGGAGTTGTAGACTCATCATTTTTACTCCACTACTTATAACTTGTCATATGATCAAATTATGGTAAAAATTGTGACAAAAATTGTGGTCTAAGCATTTTTTTAAAGATTACCCATGACTATGCACGATGCCTTTTACTTTTGTGCACCTTTAGGCCAAGTTCAAGTCATCTAACTTTTGTTTTTAGAATACAAATCCTATGTACCACATTTTATGTTCAATTTTATGTTCTATCAATCACAACTTGTCATCTGTTTATTTTTTTTTTAATTTTAAAGTTTTACTATTTTATAAAGAAAATTAAATAAATACATGACAAGTTGTAATTGGTAGAATATAAACTGGAACTCAAAAATTGTCCTAGAGTATTTGTATTCTTGTTTTTTTTTTTTTTTTTACTTTCTCCTGGGCTCTGAAATAAGAACTTGAAGGTTCTAAAACAACCTGTACTGCCAGTCTGCCATTGAAACTCTATCCAAAATTCTAAATTCATAATAATCCATTATTCAAATCATATTTTCTTTATTAATTATTGTCTTACGTCAGAATAAAAAATATTATTAAGGAAAAAGAAAGCACTAGGATTAGGTAATTAAGGTTGGGAAAAAAAAAATGATTTTCTTGACATACTTTCTCCCATTAACAGTGACTTCTTTTACGCTAGTTGCTTTTGTTGACTTGCCTCTAGAGACTCTGGAGAGCCCACCTGAACCACCCATCAATCACCCATATCCTCATCATATTATTTCTTATGCAACTTACCCAACCCCACCCCCCCCCCCCCCAAAAAAAAAAAAAAAAAAATGAAACAAACATGAAATTGAACAAATGCTAGGTGACCTTGCAATTGAGGTAACCAAAATGTTTTCTTCCAAATTTCCCAGACTCCTTTTGTGTCTTTGGCTAATTACCTTGCTTAGCCTTACCAGTAGTACAGAATCAGCACCCACTTACAGCGCCGACTACTGCGTCAACACAACCTTGTTCACCGCCAACAGTACCTACCAAACCAACCTCAACCTCGTCCTCTCTTCTCTTACCTCAAACTCCACAAACAACAATGGATTCCACAACGCCTCAGCTGGAGGGAACACTCCTGACGAAGACGTGGTCTCTGGTCTCTTCCTCTGTCGTGGCGACGTCAACACCACAGTCTGTCAAGACTGCGTTGCCACTGCAAAACAAGAGCTATTACGGCGGTGTCCTCTAAACAAAGTCGCTATAATATGGTACGATGAGTGCCTTTTGCGTTACTCAAACCAATCCATCTTCGCTACCATCAACGAAGTGCCTGGGTTTGACTTGCCCGGTTCGCAGAATATCACAGAGGCGGAGAGTGATCGGTTTGACGATGTGTTGGCCAGCGCGATGAACTCTTTGGCGACGAAAGCGTCGAACTCTAACTCGGGCAAGAAGTTTGCGACGGAGGAAGATGAGGTTACGAGTTCAAAGAAGCTGTACAGTCTCGGGCAGTGCACGCCGGACTTGACTGTTTCTGATTGCTATAGGTGTTTTCGAAGTGCCATAGGAGATCTTCCTACGTGTTGTACTGGTAAACAAGGTGCAAGAGTTGTGCTCCCAAGTTGTAACATCAGATATGAAGTGTACCCATTTTACAACATCACATCTGCTTCGCCTATACTTCCTCCGCTTGCTCCACCAGGTACGATAATTAAGAACATTTTATTTTGTTTTCCAGATCAGTGATTCTTACCAATTTCAGACCCTATGTGGTCTTAATTGGATCTTGTAGTTGAGTTGAGAGATGGTCCTGTCTCGATCTTCTGCTATTGAAGATGGTTTATTTATTTATTTAACTTTTAAACAATTATCTTGGGTGTCCAGAATTATTAATTTGTGTAGTCTTACTGTCTTACAAACTGAGTAAATACAGGAGGAATCCTGGCATGACACCCATGATACTAGACATGTGGTTTTGATGCATCTAATGCTAAGAGTTATTAATAGACAAAGTAGAAATCTTATTGATTAAATTCCTGGTTTGTTGCTATAATATAAAATAACCAGAGTTTAGAAAAGAATAAGATATAATTGGGACAGAATTTTTATTGGTCTTTTTTCCTGCTTCATTCTTTAACTATTACTAATTGGTTGGGCTGTCACTGACATATCATTTGTCTAGTTTATTATTACTAATTATATATAATGTTATTTTTAATACTAAAGGATCACGATGAGCTGTTTTACTTTCTAAAGTAAATGATGCATATCGTTGTATGCAGGAGAAAAAAAATTGTCATCGATAACAATTGTTGCCATTGTTATCCCAATTGCTGTTTCTGTGGTTCTTCTCTTCATTGGCTGTTGCTTCTTTTGTCGGAGAGCAAGGAAGAAGTATAATACTTTACCGGAGGAAAATGGTGAAGAATAAAAGATTATTATTTGATCACTTTGCTTTTTGGTCTTTGTGGTATAAATAATTTGCAATTGGAAATTTTTTTTAAAAAAAAAGTTCATTATATTTACTGCTTTGTTGTCTAGGTGGAGTCGAAATTACAAATGTAGAGTCCTTGCAGTTTGACTTAGATATCATTGAAGCTGCCACAAACAAGTTCTCAGAGGATAATAAGATAGGTGAAGGAGGATTTGGTGCCGTTTACAAGGTAAACATTAAGTTAATACTGAAGGTCAATGAGAGTTGTATGCACACAAAAGATTGTTTAATCTTGGTTCAAATATATTTTTAGGGTACCCTTCCGAATGGACAACATATAGCTGTGAAAAGATTATTGGCAAGATGTGGACAGGGTGCAGTAGAATTTAAGAATGAGGTTGTATTGGTAGCCAAGCTTCAACACAGAAATCTAGTGAGACTATTAGGATTTTGCTTGGGAGGAGAAGAGAAGATTCTCGTCTATGAATATGTTCCCAACAAAAGCCTTGATTACTTTCTATTTGGTTAGGCCCATCTGAACTTAAATCCAATTATTTCTTTCTTTCTTTGTTTAATGTCTCTAAGGTATGTATGGTTGCCGATTAGTATCAGAGCACATGATACTGATCACTTACATATCCATCAAAATTCACTTGTCTTGAACTTCTCACAAATTGAATCAGTGCCAAGGAGCTGAAATTCTAAGACGATAATAAAATTTTGTTTTCGAATTGAATTAGCATATTTCCTTGTCCATTTGAATATCATTCCTAACTTGAGTATTTAATTATGACAAAATTATAGAGCCATCAAAGCAAGGAGAATTGGATTGGTCAAAACGTTACAAGATTATAGAAGGAATAGCCCGAGGGATTCTTTATCTTCATGAAGATTCTCGACTTAGAATTATTCATCGTGATGTCAAAGCTAGCAATGTTTTGTTAGATGACGATATGAACCCAAAAATTTCAGATTTTGGCATGGCAAGGATATTTGTAGTAGATCAAACTCAAGCGAATACAAATAGAATTGTTGGAACATTGTAAGTTCTTTATCACAAATTTATTTATTTCTTATAACATGTGAGAGTTACAGAAATAAAATATAGATATACTTAAACACCATCAGTTCATGCTCTGCCTTGTGTAAATAGCAATGCTGTGAGAGTGATTATCTTAGGAGATTGATTAGCTTGAGATGTTCCAAAATTTACAGATATGATACTATGATTGACCTTCTAAAAATTCCTTCTTTTATTTTACTGAAGGCTGTTTCTTTATGGTTCTTGATTGTAGTGGTTATATGTCTCCGGAGTATGCTATGCATGGACGATATTCTGTGAAGTCTGATGTGTTTAGCTTTGGAGTCTTAGTTCTAGAGATTATAAGTGGCAAGAAGAATACCCATTTCTATCAATCAGAACTTGCTGAAGACCTATTGAGTTATGTAAGTTTGAATCAGATATTTTAAATTTGTCACTTTTACAATGAAATTATTTTTCTTTGGTTGTGAGGAAGAAAGATGAACTTGATGAACTTCACGTTTTTAACGAGTTCCTGCAGGCTTGGAAACAATGGAGGAATGGAACACCCTTGGAATTGTTGGATCCCTCTTTGAGAAATTCTTATTCAAGAAACGAAGTTATTAGGTGCATCCATATGGGCTTGTTGTGCGTTCAAGAAAATCCAGCAAATCGACCTACAATGGCAACAATATCTCTCATCCTTAACAGTTCTTCTGTTACGCTACCATTACCTCAGCAACCGGCATTTTTGCATCGAAGCAGAGCAAAGCTAAATAAGCCAATAACGGAGCTCGAGTCTGATCAACATACAAACCAATCAAATGGATGGTCTGTTAATGAAGCATCATTCACTGAAATATATCCTCGATAGTTTGACTAGACAAGATGCTTTCCAAAATCAGTATAAATTAGTAAGTGGTTGAACTTCTATTCCAGTTCTCAGATAGCTCTTGTTTATGGACTGAAAACTGTAAACAATCGTAAATATAAGTTCGCTGTCAATTAGAACTGATATCAGTACGATACCAAAGTTGGGTGTCAATTGTATTTCTCATAACGCTGGTTAATTTTGGATGGGGGTGAATGACACTTTCTCAATATTCCATTCTCATGATGAGGTATTTTAACTGGTCTCTTCTAAAATCGACCTGCTATCACATCATATTAGAATAAACATTTTTTTGAAAAAAAAGTGATGGTGACTGAGATTTTTGAGACACACCTTATAATGAAAGTTTTATAATCTTTGCATTTTTTTAATTTAGAGGAATTCTATTTATACATCTGGTCTCTGAGATATTTGTCACAAGAAGGCAAGCATTTTGAGTTATAGGAGCCTATACCTATTTTCATTTATCATTTATTAGTGGGGTGTTATGGATAACTCCAGTATTTTTTATTTATTTATTTTGAGAAGTTGAAAAGAACACCGTTTGAGTCGCAAAATTATTTTCCCAAAATGACCTCTAGCAAAGGCTTACCCACTGCGCGACTATACACGCCAACTTTTAATTTTGTGAACCTTTTGTTTAAAGGAAAATTTATTAATTCTACCGAGGTTCTTTTAATTGTTATTTATGTAAATGTATGAGTGAATTTCTTAATCGGTATAAAGAATAAAAAATAAAAAATTATAAAGTGATGTTATATTTGCATAAATAATAGTATTTTATTGATTGGAAGGTCATAGAAGACCATGTCAACAATTATCTCGAGACTAAATAATTTCTCCCATATAAGGTATACATATTTTTTTTGTACCTTTTTCGCCTAAAAAACCCAGGTGTAGAATTTTATTGCCCTCTTTTTAATACTAGAACTACTCCTTTCTCCTAGGCTCTGAAATAGGAACTTTCCATTCCCCTCTATCCAAATTCATAATAATCCACGGTTACAATTAAGATAAACTTTATTAATTATTGTCTTATATCAGAATAAAAAAAAATATTAAAGAAAAAGAAAGCATTAGTATTAGGTTGGTAATAAATGGGATTTTCTTGACATCTTCTCCAATTAAAGTGACTTTTGTTAAATATATTAGCATTGATTTGTATACCATGTTGTATATATTAGAGTAGATGTAGAAGAAAAGGTATAGAATAGGAACACAAGAATATAGGGTTACATGGTTTAGCCTTAATGGCTTACATCCATAGAAAAAATCCTTTAGAACTACATATTTGTGGGGGCCAATTGATCCCATATGTTCAAATTGCATTGGAAAGGACTGGGCTCAATATCCAATCTCATATGTACAGGCTGCATTAGAAAGGGCTGGGCTCAATACCCAGTCCGAGGATAAGAAAGTATCCTAGGACGACCAGTATAGGAAGAGATGAAAGTTGCATTCCGAAAAGAGATAAAGAATACCTATGTAGGATTTAACCATGTCCGAGGACAACGACCACCTCGGAACGTTTGTCCGAGGTGGCCAGTAGACTTATCAGTCTCTTAAGGTAACGTCTCGGACAAACCTTGCAACAAAGGGGATGAGAAAATATCAGATAAAGGATAAGAATGAGAGAAAACAAATATCTGGAAGTACTGTTGCCCCCGCATTAAATGCTGCCTAGCTAACTCTCTGGCCGCATTAATGTGGAGGTGATGCCTGAACAGTGAACAAGCAGCCTTACAGCTAAGAATGGAAGGCTCAAGAAGAGGCAAGGGAAGCAGAGAAAAAGGATTCCCAACACCTGACCCACACGTGGATGGAGGAAATGGTGTAAAAACCATAGTATATAATACGAAGAAAGGAAAAAGGGGGGGGGGGAGAAAAAAACGAAGGAAGGAAAAGAGAGAAAGAGAGCAAAAAGGTTGAAGAAATACAACAGTAAAAAGGAAAAATTTAGTACTCTTAGTCCTAGTACTAGGGCATGTCCGATGATGCTTTTTGCATGTATACGCGTTTAACCCTCTCATTTTAACGCTATATACCAATATCTTTATTCTAGATTCAGACTAGCATTTTCTCCCACTCTCTATAAATTTATTGTTCGGGCTTCTTGGGCCTGGGTCCATTCCTGTTCCGGGTTTAAGTCAAAGTTGGTCCCTACAATTGGCGTCGTCTGTGGGGATTGCTTGATCTTATCAGAAAGAGATTTTGGTTTAGTGCACCAAATAGAAGGGTCGGGTTCGCATCAACCAATGATAGGGCCACATCAGGGTAATGATAATCTGCATCAGGTAGAATCAGGAGGTTCACAACATAGCCAATCGGAGGTAAACCCTCAACAAAGGGGAGATCGTGAGAAAAGTGGGCAAACCATGCACACTAATAGGAGTCAATCGCGTGGGAAAAGTCATGTGTCCCATGTAGAGAATGAGAAAGACATGCATCGTGAAATTGATGAGTTGAAGAAGAAGTTACACCGTGCACGGTGGAGGCAAGCATCATTTGAATCTGAATCTTCTTCTGGGGATACAGAGGATGTCACGTATAGGCAAAGATCCAGAACTCCGCCCAGTGAAACCTTCTCCGGTGATGAGGAGTATAGTAGTTATAGGCGGAAGAGCAAAAGTACATCGACAAGGGTCTAGGAAACAAGGCCATGAACGACGCATTAAATCAAGTCGCTAAATCGCCTTTCACGCGTCGGATTGAGGGTGCAAACCTTCCTCGGCGATTTAATCAACCAACCTTATCTCTTTATAATGGACGGATAGATACGGTGGAGCATGTTAGCCATTTTAATCAGAAAATGGCCATCCATTCAAAGGACGAGGCCTTAATGTGTAAGATCTTTCGGTCCAGCTTGAGTCCAATGGCGATGAGATGGTTTAATGGCCTCAGGACAAATTGCATTGACTCTTTCAAGAAACTTACCCAATTCTTTGGCGCCCGCTTCATTACATGGAGCAGGGTACCATTACCTTTAGGATCTATGTCTATGCGAGAGGGGGAGACTCTAAAGGCTTACTTAGATAGATACTGGGAAACGTTTAACGAGATAGATGGGAGCTATGATGATGTGGCCATTAGTACATTTAAGGCTGGATTGTCGGCGAAGCATGATTTAAGAAAGTCACTCACTGGCAAACCTGTCACCAGTGTACGCTTGTTGATGGATAGTATTGACAAGTACAGGTAGATTGAGGAAGATCAGTTGCAAGGAAAAGGGAAAGTGAAGGTGATCCCTCAGGAGAGGAGGGATTCCAGGTCGGATCGATTGCAAAACAATTGACCTCGGAGAGACTTTTCAGGGCAATCTGCATCTGCTAATTCCCAGGCGGTCAACGTTGTGTTTCGAGAACTAGTGCAGAAAGTCTTAGAGAAAGTAAGGAATGAGCCATTTTTTAAATGGCCGAATAAAATGGCAAGAGATCCAATCAACCGTAACCAAAACCTGTACTGCCATTATCATCAGGATCATGGTCATACTACTGAAGATTTCCAGAACTTGTGGGACCATTTGCAGCAGCTGGTCCAAGAAGGGAGGTTAAAGCATCTATTGCACCATTCTAGTGGCTGAGGAGGCCAAACTGGTTCGGCGTTTCAGGGAAATCCTGCATTGAAGCCTCCTCTTAGTACCATAAATGTCATATTTGCTGCCCCAGGGAGGACTGGATCCTGCCCTTCCAAGATAATGTCAGTATCCCATTATTCCGATGATGAGCTTAATTTAGTGCCAAAGAGAGTCAAGATGAACGTCCCTCTAGTGCTGAGTTTTTCTGAGGCGGACAAACAGGGAACCATACAGCCACATGATGATGCTCTAGTGGTTACCCTTAGAATTGGTGGATACGATGTGAGGAGAGTCATGATTGACCAGGGAAGTGTAGCGGAAATTATGTAACCTGATCTCTTTAAGGGTCTGGGTTTAAAGCCCAAGGATTTGACTACCTATAGCTCACCTTTGGTGAGTTTTGAGGGTAAGATGGTTGTCCCTAGGGGCCAGATCAGATTGCCTGTGCAAATTGGATCAGACGTGGTTGAGGTAGATTTTATTGTAGTAGATGCTTTTTCCTCGTATACGGCCATTATGGGCAGGCCTTGGCTGCATTCCTTAGGTGCCGTTTCCTCCACCCTTCATCAGAAGGTAAAATACCCTTCTGGAGGCCAAGTGCTGGAGATAGTGGGAAGCAAATCTATGGCTAGGCAATATTTAATTGCGGCAATTCAGCACAAATCAGAGACTGGCACTTCGGCCAGTAAAGAAAATGATTTATAGCAGTTAAAAACCCCATCGTCGCCGCTCGGTGGGCCAGCCGACGAGATGAAATGTGAAGACCTGGACAAGGTGATCATAGGGGACGACCTGGAGAGATTCTTTCAGGTTGGGGCTCGATTGCCCTTACAGGAGAAGGAGGAGTTGGTTGAGCTTTTGAGAAGAAACGTAGACGTGTTCGCATGGGATGCCTACGAAGCCCCTGGTTTAAATCCAGAATTCATCTGCCATCGTTTAAATGTAGACCCCTCAGTCACTCCAAAAAAGCAGCCACCTCGGCGCCCTTTTAATGAACACATAGAGGTAATCAAGAGTGAAGTGGTTAAACTTAAACATGCAGGGGCTATTAAAGAGATATTCTACCCTCAATGGCTGACAAATACCGTGGTGGTCAAGAAGAAGATAGGAAAATGGCGTGTCTGCGTGGACTTTACAGACCTTAATAAGGCTTGCCCCAAAGACCCATTCCCTATGCCGAGGATAGATCAGCTAGTAGATGCAACAGTAGGCCATCCTCAGATGAGTTTCCTGGATGCCTTTTAAGGTTATCACCAGATACCATTGGCAATGGACGATCAGGAGAAAACAACTTTTGTTACTCCTGTGGAGAACTACCACTACAAAGTAATGCGTTTTGGCCTGAAAAATGTAGGATTAACTTATCAACGGATGATGACAAAAATGTTTGAATCGCAGTTGGGAAAAAATATTGAGGTCTATATTGATGATATGGTTGTGAAGAGCAAATTGGTGTCCGAGCACTTAGCGGATCTTTCGAACATTTTTGAAATCCTTAGGCGGCACAAGTTGCGTCTGAATGCTTCTAAATGCTCTTTTGGAGTGGGATCAGGGAAGTTCCTAGGATACATGGTGACTCATAGGGGAATTGAGGTAAACCCAGACCAGATTAGAGCAATTAATAGCTTGCAACCACCTCGGAATCCAAAGGAAGTGCAAAAGCTTACTAGGATGATGACAGCTTTGAATTGGTTCATATCTAGGTCAGCGGAAAGATGTAGACCTTTCTTTCTTCTATTGCATAAATGGAAAGAGTTTCAATGGTCCGAGGAGTGCGTCACAGCATTCCAAGAGCTTAAACGTTACCTATCCCATCTACCCATAATGTCTAGCCCAGTGGTGGACGAAGTTCTCTTTGTCTACCTCGCCGTTGCTCTACATGCTATAAGCCTTGTGCTTATATGGGTGGACAATGGTATACAACGGCCAGTTTATTATGTGAACAAGTCACTTAACGAGGCTGAGGTGCGCTATTTGCCATTAGAAAAGGCAATATTGGCTGTAGTCCATGCCACAAGGAAACTTCCTCATTACTTCCAGGCGCATACTGTGGTCGTTCTAACTCAACTCCCTCTCAAGTCAGTGCTTAGGAGCGCTGATTATACAGGGAGGGTAGCTAAGTGGGGTACGATTTTAGGGGCTTTCGATATAAAGTACATGCCTCGTACATCTGTAAAGGGGCAGGTGCTCGCTGATCTGGTGGTCGAATTTGCTGAATGTCCTAAAGAGGTGGAAATGGGAAATGAAGCACTGGTTGAAAGGTTGGTCGGTGTGGCCTCTATTCAGGGCCTACCGCCTTGGGAATTATACGTTGACGGAGCAGCTAATCAACGGGGATCAAGAGTGGGGTTAGTACTGGTGTCACCTGAGAAGATTACTATCGAGAAATCCTTAAGACTGAATTTCTCAGCTACGAATAATGAAGCAGAGTATGAAACTTTGCTGAATGGGATGGTGATGATTCAAAAAATGGGGGGAAAGGCAGTAAGGGTTTTTTCGGACTCGAAACTGGTTGTGGGACAAGTAAGAGGTGACCTAGAGGCACGAGATTCAAGAATGCAGGAATATTTAGGTCAAGTCAGGAGTATATAAGAAAAGTTTGAAGTTTTTGACTTGTCTCATGTTCCTAGAAGTGGGAACACCCATGCAGATTCGTTGGCCACCCTTGCCACGTCCTCGGCCCAAGATTTGCCTTGGGTAATATTGGTGGAGGACCTATATACGCAAACTTCGGTGCATCATGGTGCTCCTCGAATCCATCAGATCACGCTGGGTCCAAGCTGGATGGATTCTATATCACTGTTCCTGGAAAAAGATGTACTGCCTGAAGAAAAGTCTGAAGCTGATAAAGTGCGAAGGAAAGCTCCTCGGTTCTGGCTCTCCAGGGAAAGAAAATTGTACAAGTGTTCTTTCTCTAGACCTTATTTGTTGTGTGTGCACCCAGAGGCATCAGAATCACTTCTAGAGGAATTACATGAAGGGGTTTGTGGAAGTCATACAGGAGGAAGATCACTGTCTCACAGGGCTCTTACCCAAGGATATTGGTGGCCAAACATGCAAAAAGAGGCGTAGGAATATGTTAAGAAATGCGATCAATGCCAGAGGTTTGCACCCAATATTCATTAGCCTAGAGGGGTGCTCAACCCTCTTTCTAGTCCGTGGCCTTTTGCTCAGTGGGGCCTAGATATTGTGGGACCTTTCCCCAAGGCAGTGGGAAACAAAAAATACCTCCTGGTATGCACAGATTTTTTCACTAAGTGGGTCGAAGCTGAGCCTTTAGCCAATATCAGGGATGTGGATGTTAAGAGGTTCATTTGGAAGAACATAGTTACACGATTTGGGGTCCCCAACGTCCTCATCTCAGACAATGGTCTTCAATTTGATAGCAAGGCTTTTAGGAAGTATTGTTCTAATCTGGGGATAAAGAACAGGTATTCCACTCCAGCCTATTCGCAAGGAAATGGGCAAGCTGAGGTTATTAATAAGGTCATCGTGAATGGACTTAAAAAGAGGTTGGATGATGCCAAAGGAAGAGGGGTTGAAGAGTTACCACACGTTCTTTGGACATACAGGACAACACCTCGGAAGTCTACTGGAGAGAAATTAATATGCTATGACATCTCTTGATATATTAAACAGAAACTAAGTTATGTCAGGTTCTCGGACCACAAACTTAGTGGAAATTAATATCCTAT
The DNA here is from genome assembly GCA_035136125.1 of Quercus rubra. Taxonomy (NCBI): domain Eukaryota; kingdom Viridiplantae; phylum Streptophyta; class Magnoliopsida; order Fagales; family Fagaceae; genus Quercus; species Quercus rubra. The sequence goes on along the minus strand of CM068734.1, from coordinate 10,096,539 downwards.
GACATCTGTTGAAATATTAAACAGAAACTAAGTTGTGTCAGGTCCTCAGACCACAAACTTAGTAGAAATTAATATCCTATAGTATCTTTGAAGTGTTATATAGAGGCTGGTTTGTATTTAATTCACCTACCATCAGCTTGCTGAAAGTGAGTGTTCAGGAAATTTCCTTGGAATATGAAAGGGAAAACTTCTTTGTATCACATCCTCAAATCATAATCATTGTTAAAGTAGTTGATCTTGCCATCTCAAGGGATACCCTCAATGAAATATAAGTTGTATCAACATCTTTAGAACGTGATACTTAATGGAAAATGTTAATTTTTAAGCCAAGTGTTGTCTTATTTTATAAGTCATAGGTCAGTCTTATAATTATTAAATTAAAGGTCAGTATATTTCCCTGTATTGAGGTTTTGCTCATTATGTAAGTGTTGAGATATACCTGGGAGGTGGTAGGACTTATTGAAGAACTTGGTGAAAAAAAGAAGAAAGAAATACATTTTTTAACGGGATTTGATGATATGTCTTATCAATGTACTTCATTCCTTAATGATCTATGTGGAAGAAAGCATAAGAGATAAGATGAAATGAAAACCATACATTCAAGTAGAATAATATTACTGACAAATATAATAAGGAACAAACAATAATGCCTCATGTATTATGAAAATTTGTCCTTCAATAATAATAATAATAATAATAATAACCAAGTTACAACCATTATAAATATCATAAAACAAAAGAAAAACTTATACAAAATTCAGGGTTTCAGCTTGATCTGAAGCTTGGGCTTGGAAGCTTGGTCAGCTGCCTCAGGGGTGATCTCTTTCTCTTTACCCTTAAGAGACTCCTGCGCAGGTAAAGTGACTAAAGCTAATTGCTTCTCAAAATCTTGAGAAGCTGTCCCTGGTTGAGGGGCTTTAGTGACTTTATCCGAGGAGGGTCCCTTTTGGATCTCTTTTTTTTTTTACCCAGTTTTGGCTGGGCAGTAGAAGGAGGGTGCTGAGGAGGGGCTTCCGTAATCGGTTGGGGCGCGAGAGGGACTATCTCAGTCTGCTTAGGGATTTGCAGGGCTGAAGGAAAGATAATGCTCTCTGGTCTCCTAAGTTTAGATGAAGCTTCAACCCCAGCCTGATTGAGAGCCTCTTCCCAGGTCTGGGCATAGTAGGCATGACACACAGTGGGGACCTCTGCCCGAAGAGCGTCCTCGGTCTCAGCTACGCCGACGTCGTAGCCATGCTGCTCAGCCTCATCCCTCTCCTTCTCGGCTTTGACTTTGTCCTCCTTAGCCTGCAATTTGGCTTTTTCGGCCAGGTCCTTAAGCTTATTAGCCTCCTCCAGCTGCTGTTTCAAGGCTGCCATTTTCTCCTTGGCCGCAACTAGCTGCCCCTTAATCTCATTGGCCAACTTTCTTTGGCTCTCGGCCTGTGTCTCAGCACCCTTCAAGGCTGAATCAGAGCTCTTCCTGGCCTGTTCCTCAGCCTTTAGTTTCTGTTTGAGGTCAGCATTGCTGTTTTCAGCAATGGCTAGTGTCTGCACAACAGCAACCCTTCTTTTTCTTTCATCATCTACCTGCTGTGAGACGGAGTGGTATATCTCCTCCATTCTGAAGGTGCTTTAAACAACCTTTTAAAAAAAATATATATATATATATATATAAAACATAAAATAAGTGTTATACCAAATAAAAAGAAAAGAAAGAGACTGAGGGGGGGGGGGGTGGGAATAAATACCATTCCCAAAAATCGTTTGGCTTGAAGGAAGACTTCATTTCTCCTCAGTCCTCGTAGCTCCACCACGTCCTTAGGGAGTAGGAGGGTTTCCTCCAATATTGAGGCCACATGGAAACCTATGCCCCCATTATAGTCTCTGATTAATGCGTCATCAATCAGGGGCTCATCACCAAGCATGGGGGCTGGAAGCCATGCTTGAGGTTCGGGCAGTTGAACCTCGCCCCTTTCTGGTCTTCGGCTGGGGGCATGATTGACTCTTTATTGCTTGGTTGGCTTGTGGGCCTCTTCTTCGCTGGAAGGACGAGATCTTCCAGTTTCTATTACCTCCTTGCCCTTGGGCTCCCTTCTCCTCTTAGGATCAGGTTGTTCAGTCCTGGAGGGAGATGGTGACTGAGGGGCATGAAGAGGAGATTTAGGTGGGGGAAGAGGAAGTTTGGGTTGAGCAGGATTCCCAGCCTCCCCCCTTCCTGGCTGGCTCTCCAGTAACTCTTGAAGGCTGCGCTGGGGTTTCCTCTGAATGCCCATGTCTTCAGGTATGTTTGGTGATGGAGAAGATTGATTGAAGACTTCATAGTCGTCTGTGGCTGAGGTGAGGTCCACAAAACCTTCTTCCTCTTGTTCAACTTCTTCTTCCTCCTCTACTTGGACAACCGGGGGGGGGGGGGGAAGATGTTGCTGCTGCTGCAAGGCTGGCAACGGGAAGTGGTTCTGTGAGCGGGGAGTATCTGGGGAGAGGAATGCCTTGAGGGACTACGAACCCTTTGTAGGCGACATTAATTCTGTGAAGCCGAGGATCCTTTGCCCTTATCACGCACGAAAGAGCTTGGAATGCGCGCGATATGGGGTTGTAGCCGAGGATGAGATGTGCTGCCCTTAGCTGACCGTTTGACTCGTTGACGTAAATTTCAGCTTGAAGAACCTTGTCCAAGCTGGTTTTGTTAACTAAGCGGAGTGAAGGCGTAGTGGCGTGGGGATCTGCAATATCAGTAGGAACAACGAGGAATCATTTAGTACCAGCAGACAACAGTGGGAATACCAAAATTATGTAAAGTTAAATGTTAAAACTAAATGGTTAGTTTCCCACCTGGTTCACCCTCTTTAACTGGGCATGGTAAGCCATCATGCCATCGCCTAGAGAAGATTAGAAAATCTTCTTTTAATCCCTTGTTAGATACAGGGAGACATTGAATCAACCTAACCTCGGCGTGCCTGGATTTTAAATAATATCCCTGCTTTTTTAGGTGTTGAAGATTGTAAATCTAGTTTATATCGTGGTGGGTTAGGTTTAGATTCATTCTTTCGTTCAAGGCTTCTATACACCCTAACACCCTAAACATATTCGGCACGCATTATGTAGGGGACAACCTAAAGTACCTAAGATAGTTCCTAGTGAGGGTACCCATAGGAATGGTCATCCCCCTTTCTATGAAGGCAATCATAGGGATGACCACCTCGTTCGTTTTCCTTTCATCATACCACTCACCCTGTGTCGCGTATCTAACGCCCACATGTGGAGGAATGTTATACTTAGTTCTAAAACTCCTCATTCCCTCCTCGGTGTCTACTAACTCCTTAAATCTACCCATTTTCTAAGAAGTTCTATAAGGGAACTTTTGCAATAAAAGGAATAAGAGTTGGAGATAGTTCAGGAAGACTTACAGGTGTGTGAAATGGTCCTCGGACAGGATTTTGGTATTTGTAGACGCACAGAGGAGTGAGAGAAAGGAAGGAAATATCAGGTTTTAGAATAGCGCAATCGTTTAAAGTGAAAAAAAACTTATTTGAAAGACTATTTATAGTGGTGCAGAAATTGGGAGCGGGAATTTGCCCGCTCAAATTCCCAGAAAGCTTAACCGCCGTTGGATTCTCATCCAACCGTTGAACGTGGGAGCTAAAGGAGTTGCCAAAATTAAATGAAGGCACACCCTGGGCACTGAAGAGTCAGGGATGAGTCACAAGAAGGCAGACACGTATTGTTACGATTTGACCTAATGAAACCAAATCAGAAACCAAATCATAAGGCAGATCAGACGAGGAAATCAAAATCCTCCTTTTCTTCCGAGGAGCCGAAAAGCAAGATTTTGAGGGGCTATTGTGGGGGCCAATTGATCTCATATGTTCAAATTGCATTGGAAAGGGCTGGGCCCAATATCCAGTCTCATATGTACAGACTGTATTAGAAAGGGCTGGGCCCAATACTTAGTCCGAGGATAAGAGAGTATCCGAGGACGACCAGTATAGGAAGAGATGAAAGTTACATTCCGAAAAGAGGTAAAGAATACCTATGTAGGATTTAACCGTGTCCGAGGACAACGACTACCTCGGAATGTCTGTCCGAGGTGGCCAGTAGACTTATCAGTCTCTTAAGGTAACGTCTCGGACAAACCTTGCAACAAAGGGGATGAGAAAATATCAGATAAATGATAAGAATGAGAGAAAACAAATATCTGGAAGTACTGTTGCCCCCGCATTAAATGCTGCTCAGCTAACTCTCTGGCCATATTAATGTGGAGGTGATGCCTGAACAGTGAACAAGCAGCCTTACAACTAAGAATGGAAGGTTCAAGAAGAGGCAAGGGAAGCAAAGAAAAAGGATTCCCAACACCTGACCCACACGTGGATGGAGGAAATGGTGTAAAAACCATAGTATATAATACGAAAAAAGGAAAAAATGCGGGGGGGGGGGGGGGGGGGGAGAAAAAAACGAAGGAAGGAAAAGAGAGAAAGAGAGTAAAAAGGTTGAAGAAATACGAGAGTAAAAAGGAAGAATTCAGTACTCTTAGTCCTAGTACTAGAGCATGTCCGAAGATGCTTTTTGCGTGTGTGCGCGTTTAACCCTCTCCTTTTAACGCTATATACCAATATCTTTATTCTAGATTCAGACTAGCATTTTCTCCCACTCTCTATAAATTTATTGTTCGGGCTTCTTGGCCCTAGGTCCATTCCTGTTCCGGGTTTAAGTCAAAGTTGGTCCTTACAATATTTTTTAGGCAAAAATGCAAAACTGACCCTCTAACTTTTACCTTTTTTCATTTCAGTCATCTAACTTTTAGTTTTGTCAATTCAGTTCTCTAACTTTCAATTTTTGTCAATTCAAGGTTTCGTTATAGCTCAGTTACTGTTATCGTTAAAACCACCAAAACGACGCCATTTTGCATTTTTTTTTAAATTCGGAATTAAAAGAAAATAAGAAAAAATCTAGGAAAAAAAAAAGAAAAAAAGAAAAAGAAAAAGCATTAAGGTAAAAGTTGAAGTAAACAACGAGGAACCTCAATGGGAGCACTCTGCTTCAACATTGAAGCAAACGACGCAAACACATCATCATTATTTGGGGCTGAAGCAAAGCTCTTCAAGCCAGGCATTCCACCAAACACATCATCAACACCATAAATAGGCATTGTCGAAGGCTTCCCATTCCATTAATTCAAAAATATTGAATCGTAATTTAACGAATTAGATTGGTTTGTGGATTTACTAGGTCCCTCGAATAACAAATCATCAAACCCACCAAAATTCTGGGTTTTGGAATCACCTTTGGATTGAAAAACCCCATTTTGATCATTGAAGAAAGACCCAAAAGCAGAATTTGAATGCAAGGAAGATCTGGACGAAGAGGAAGAGGGTTTGAGGTTTTGACCCGTATTGAATTCGAAATTCTTGGTTTAGGCATTGCTTGAACTTTTGGGTTGTTTCGAAACGGCCATTGGAGCAAGTTTTCCTTGAGGCTTCAATCCAAACTGCGGTTGTTCCCCTTAATGCTTTCTTTTTCTCTTTTTTTTTTCCCATATTTTTTTCTCATTTTCTTTTAATTTCGAATTAAAAAAAAAAAAACAAAAAAAACCACATTCAAAATGGTGTCGTTTTGGTGGTTTTAACGGTAATAGTAATTGAGATGTATCGAAATCTTGAATTAACAAAAATTGAAAATTAAAGGACTAAATTGACAAAACTGAAAGTTAAAGGACTGAAATGAAAAAATGGAAAAGTTAGTGGATCAGTTTTGCATTTTTGCCTATTTTTTAATGTAAAAGTGTAGTACAAAGTCTATATTATAATAAAACATAATATGAGTATATATAAAAGACTAAATCCTATATCTCTAATACCCTCCCAAATTCAAGTCGGAAGCTTGATGAAAGTTTGAAGTTGAATAAGCATGAAAAAATGTCTTGAAGAATGCTTTTAAAGAAACCACAATGAAACATATGTCAATTGAACAATTTCGGAACTTCAAATGAATAAACGGAATCCAAAACTAGAAGTTGCTTTTGTTCACCTGCGTCCAAAGACCCCACCCGCACTATTCAATACTCATCACCCGTATCCTCGTCATATCCACCAAATCTTTTATCTTTATGACTTTATTCCACTGTCCAACTTGCCAAAAAACACAAAAATAATTACCCATGAAGTTGAACAAATATTGGGTGATCTGTACTTGTAAGAGGTAAAACCAAAATGCATTATTTCAAATTTCCCATGCTCCTTTTGTCTCTCTGGTTAATTACCTTGCTTAGCCTTACCAAAACTGAATCAGCACCCACTTACAGCGCTCATATTTGCTCAAACTCAACATTCTTCATCGCTAACGGTACCTACCAAACCAACCTCAACCTCGTCCTCTCTTCTCTTACCTCAGACTCCTCAAACAACAACAACAATGGATTCTATAACGCCTCAGCTGGGGACAACCCAGCTGACGACGTGGTCTCTGGTCTCTCCCTTTGTCGTGGCGACGTCAACACCACCATCTGTCAAGACTGCGTTGCCACTGCAAGCAAAGACATATTGCGGCGATGCCCTCTAGACAAAGTCGCTATAATATGGTACGAAGAGTGCCTTTTACGTTACTCTAACCAATCCATCTTCGCTACCATCAACGAAGTCCCTCAAATATTGTTGAGTAGTAAGCAGAATATCACAGGGGCAGAGAACGATCGGTTTAACGATGTGTTGGCCAAAGCGATGAATTCTTTGGCGACGAGAGCGGCGAACTCTGATTCGGGTAGGAAGTTTGCGACGGAGGAAGATGAATTCACGAGTTCAAAGTCGCTGTACAGTCTTGGTCAGTGCACGCCGGACTTGACTGAGTCTGATTGCTCTAGGTGTTTTCAAAGTGCCATAGCAGCTCTTCCTACGTGTTGTAATGGAAAACAAGGCGGAAGAGTTCTGCTCCCAAGTTGTAATATTAGATATGAACTGTGCCCATTTTTCAACATCACTTCTGCTTCGCCTATAGTTCCTCCTCTTACTCCTGCAGGTACGGTAATTAAGAACATTATTTTTCCAGATCTTTGAATTTTAGACCATATATTATGTCCAGCTCGATTGGGTTTTACACTAGTGAGAGAAAAAAATTTAGGTAATTTCGGAGTATTATTTCGGGCTCTCACAAAAAGGGTGAGCCCCACACGAGATTCACACAATAGACCTCCCCGTCTTGTGAGATTGTCCCGTCTCTCTTCTGCTATTGAAGGGTTAGTATTTTTATTTCTATATTTTTAAAGGAAGGTGTCGAGAATTCTTTGAGCACCAAACCATTTCAGGAGTGTATAGTTCTCCCTCTTACATACACATATAATCACAAGAATGAATCTCTGCCCAAATGCTAGAATATTGAGGTTTTGAATTAAAGACCGTGGGCATCTCATGCTTTATAGAATTATTAATAGATAAAGTAGAAATAATAACCAAAGTTAAAAAAAAAAAAAAAAATCTTAATGTTATATCACACCTTCCTTTATTTTTTCATTATAAATGATTTTATTGGTCTTTTTCTAGTTTCATTACTTAACTATTACTATATTACTAATTGGCTGCCTTGTCACTGATATATTATTTGTCTAGTTTATTATTACTAATATATGTTCTAATGACTCTTCAATTCATAACAGAAAATTCTAAAATGTGAAAAACACAAAGGACACGAACATTATGGAATGGCAATAAGTACAAAAAATTATGGAAAAATAAGAGACACAAACTGTTTAGGAATAATAATCAAGAGGCACTTTTTGATTTACCATTTCCAACATTAAAGTAGTATTTCTCATGATGAACTATCTAACATTCTAAGTAAAAGATGCATATTGTTGTTTGTAGGAGAAAACAAAATGTCATCGCTAACAATTTTGGTCGCCATTGCTATCCCAATTGCTGTTTCTGTGGTTCTTTTCTTCATTGGCTGTTGCTTCCTTCGTAGGAGAGCGAGCAAGAAGTTCAATATTTTACCGGAGGAAAATGATTATTTGATCACTTTTCTTTTTTCTTTTTTGGCCTCTGTGGTATAACTATAAACAATTTGAATTTAAATTTCATTTTAATAATCATTATATTACTGTTTGTTGTCTAGGTGAAGTCGAAATTCCAGATGTAGAGTCCTTGCAATTTGACATGGATACAATTGAAGCTGCCACAAACAAGTTCTCAGATGATAATAAGATAGGTGAAGGAGGATTTGGTGCCGTTTACAAGGTAAAATTTTAGTTAATACTGAAGTTCAATAAGACCTGTATGCACACAAAAAATTGTTTAATCTTGGTTCAAATATATTTTCAGGGTACCTTTCCCAATGGAGAACAAATAGCTGTGAAAAGATTATCTGTAAGATCTGGGCAGGGTGCAGTAGAATTTAAGAATGAAGTTGTATTGGTATTCAAACTTCAACACAGAAATCTAGTGAGACTATTAGGATTTTGTTTGGAAGGAGAAGATAAGTTGCTCATTTATGAATATGTGCCCAACAAAAGCCTTGATCACTTTTTATTTGGTTAGGCCCATATGAACTTATATCCAGCTATTTTTCTTTCTTTTGTTTTATGTCTAAGGATGGCATGATTAGCATCAGAGTACACGATTCTAATCACTTTACAAATCCTTCAAAATTCACTTGTCATGAACTTCTGCCAAATTGAATCAATGCCAAGGAGCTGAAATTCTAAGAAATAATGAGAATATATATATATATATATATATTTTTTTTCGTATTGAATCAAATTATTTCCTTGTCCATTTGAATCTCATTCCTAACTTGAGTATTTTATCATGACAAAATTATAGAGCCAGCAAAGCAAGGAGAATTGAATTGGTCAAAGCGTTACAAGATTATAGAAGGAATTGTTCGAGAAATTCTTTATCTTCACGAAGATTCTCGAATTAGAATTATTCATCATGATGTCAAAGCTAGCAATGTTTTGTTAGATCACAATGTGAACCCAAAAATTTCAGATTTTGGCATGGCAAGGATATTTGTAGAAGACAAAACTCAAGCAAATACAAATAGAATTGTTGGAACATTGTAATTTCTTAATCATTATATCTGTCATTGAATAATCTAAATTAACAAATTTATTTATTTCTTATTACATTCAAGATTTATTGAAATGAAAAATAGATATAATTGCTTTAACACAGCCAATCCATGCTCTAACTTGTGTAAATAGCAATGCCGTGAGAGTGTCAGAGAGATTATCTTAGGACATTGATTAGCATGAGATGCTTCAAAATTTACAAATTTGGTACTATGATTGACCTTCTGAAATTTTCTTCTCATATTTTACTTAAGATTTTTTACTTTTTTAATAAATTTTTTTATGGTTCTTGATTGTAGTGGTTATATGTCTCCGGAGTATGCTATGCATGGAAGATATTCTATGAAGTCCGATGTGTTTAGCTTTGGAGTCTTGGTTCTAGAGATTATAAGTGGCAAAAAGAATACTTATTTCTTCTATCAATCAGAACTTGCTGAGGACCTCTTGAGTTATGTAAGTATGAAGTAGATATTTTAATTTTGGGTTACTTATAAATTATTTTGCTGTGGTCGTGAGGAAGAAAGATGAACATCACATTTTTAACGGGTTTCTGCAGGCTTGGAAACAATGGAGGAATGGAACGCCCTTGGAATTGTTGGATCCCTCTATGAGAAATTCTTATTCTAGAAATGAAGTTGTTAGGTGCATCCATATTGGCTTATTGTGCATCAAGAAAATCCTGCAAATCGACCAACAATGGCAACAATAGGTCTCATGCTTAACAGTTATTCTGTTACGCTACCATTACCTCAGCAACCATCATTTTTGCATTAAAGCAGAGCAAAGCTAAACAAGCCAATGGCGGAGCTTGAGTCTGGTCAACATAAAAGCCAATCATGAATGGTCTGTTAATGAAGCATCGATCATTCACTGAAATATATCCTTGATAGTTTGACTAGACAAGGAACAAGGTGCTTTCCAAAATCAGTATGTATTAGTAAGTGGCGGAACTTCTATTCTAGCACTCAGATAGCCCTTGTTTATGGATTGAAAACTGTAAACAATCGTAAATATAAGTTCCCTGTCATTTAGAACCGACATTAGTACAATATCGATGTTGAGTGTCAATTGTATTTCTCATAGGGTTGGTTAATTTTGGATGGGGGATGACACTTTCTTAATATTTCCATTCTCATCATTTTTATTCTGTGTAATTAAAGTTGACAAAAGCACAGGCTGCTGTGGTCTCAATGGTTTGTTTGTTTCATTCTACCCCCACTCTTGGGGGACTGAAAAAATGTTGCTTGATGTGCCAGATACGTAATAATAGATTGTAGATACTGGCTGAGTATTTGTTATGGATATTTTTGGAAGAAAATAAAACAAATATTGACCATTCTGTTAACTCATAAGTAACATTCAATTTGTCTTAGATTCGGATGGGTGATACCAATATTCCAAACATAATGGCAGATAATATTATTCATAGGCATTGATCTGGTTTTTGACTTTATATATTTACTTATTTAGTCAAGTATTCCATGTTTTAAAAACCAAATCCTATGTTTAGTCAAGTGTGGGGTCAAAGAACTTAGCAACCCTGACCCACTTCATACAGAGCCCAAGGTCCATGCCGAGAAGGAAGAAACGCCCGAGGATGAACAAAGAGAGTCCAAATTGCCAAGAGACATTGCCGAGGACAATCCTGTCCTCGGCCAACCAAGATCATAAGAGGGAAGAGTAGCATTCCATTAAAGACAGCATTTCAGGGCATCCTAAGAAAAAAGGAATAACACAGTGGGCTAGCCATGGGAGCATGGTGGAGGAGCAATTCCAGGAGAAGCTGTCACCTCCGCATTAAATGCTCACAACTAACAATTTGGCCGCATTAATGAGGAAGTAACCTCTGAGCAGCATTGCCTTGATTGTTGCATCTCACAAAAGGTTTGGGAAGGCAGTAAATGAGACAAACACTCGAGTAGCGATCTGCATAATCAACAAATGGAGGGTCAAGATCAACTAAAAGTGGATATATAATGTAAGAAACCCTCCAAGAAAGAGGAGGGAGAAACGGGAGGTAGAGAAGACAGTTGCAATTTGCATCATCTTGGAAAACCATTGTAATCAAGCATTGAAGAAATAATAAGAACAACCAGTTCCTCGGACCAAGCCCGAGGACAAAGTTTCACACCTTAGTCCATGTACTTGTTATTCAATCTACTTACGATCATGTTTAGTTGTTGTAATCCTCACTAAAACCTAGTACTTGAACCCACTCTCTTCAAATTCATTGTATTGGGCTAGTTGGGCCCGAGTCTACTCACGCAATAGTAGAAGTGCTCAAACCCAGTCCCTACATCAAGTATCCTATGTTTTAACATAAAGATACACCACAACTCCACTCAAAAGTTATGGTAACTTTTAAGGGAGAATATGGTAAGTTATACTACACACGAAACCTCTTTCCCTCTCCTTTGTATATGTGTGTTTTTTAAAAAAAAAAAAAAAAGTATCCCATGTTTTAAAAACCAAATCATATGTTTGAAAGCCAAGGGGCTCATTGTTCAACTTATTACTATCTTTTAGTGTTTATAATAGAGGCTTATAAAGTTCAAATTCTCTCTTTTTCTTGTAAACATTAAATTATCTATAAAAAAAATCATATGTTGAAAATATAAAGAACGAGATGTTCAAGGTTTTGAGATTAGATTAGTGTTTTGGTGCCTCTGGAGAGAGAGAGAGAGAGAGAGAGAGAGAGAGAGAGAGAGAGAGAGAGAGAGAGAGAGAGAGAGAGAGAGAGAGAGAGAGAGAGAGAGAGAGAGAGAGAGAGAATTTTGGGGCTTATTTTTGGCCTTTGGATTTTTTTTTTTCCTCACGTGGTTTTCATCCATATTAAAATGAGAGAGAACAAGAGAATAATAAATAGGAGAGGAGTTAGACTCAATTTAGACTACTACAATGTTGACTCCACACACACATTATTTTAGTAAATTCACATATATTTAATTGTTTCAACTAATTTAAGCATAGAATTATTAATATTTTTTTATTGCATGTGCTACTAAAAATGTTATTATTTTTAGATGGTATTTCTTTCAATTGTTGGTTTCCAAAGCTACAAAACATGAGAAAGAATGTCATATTTCAAATAAGTTTTTATTTTTATTTAAATTTTATGAAATTAACCCTATAAATTCATTTTTTTTTTAATTTATAAATAATTGAAACATCATATATATATATATAGATAGGACAAAGTTTGGGGATAAACTTGATTGTCCTACTAATAATAGTAACATAATTACATACTTTGAAAATCTACTCATTGGATTGTATGTTCTTAACACGCATCAAATTATGAGTCTATTAGATGTTACTTACTATTCGATTTATAAACTTATTTTCTATGTATAATTTTAAATTACAAAAATTTGAAATTTAAACATTTAATTGATGATATAGCTACTATGATTTGATCTTTTAAAAATTTCGCAAGCGTGTAAAAAATAAGAAAAAAATGTAATCTAATGATGGATTTGTCAAAACTTATATCCAATAAAAAATATTAAATGTAGTTGTAGAAACTAGAGATAATAAAGTTTGTAACCAAATATTATTTTTATAAATAATTAATATATGGAATTCAATACGTTTATGTCACTTATGGAAATTTATTCATAGATTAACAGAAATGTTTCTTATTTTAGATAGAGAGCCAATTAAAAAGAATTATCATTCATTCATGAAGGAGAATTTGGGTATTTGGACTTGCATATGCAAGTTGTTAAACAATGAAAATGCCTTCCACATTGGTCTCCTTCCGAGCCACTACCATACTCTTTGACCCACAAAAGAAGTCTTGGCATTTTAATTTTGGCTAAATGGTAAGTTACACACCTAAAGTTTAAGGGTATTTGTATTTTATACTATAAAGTTTGAGAATTTAGAATTTAACCCTTGAAGTTCTATTCCATTTGCATAGTAGCCATTTTCATTAAGTGATAAATAAGCTTATCATGACTCATTCTTGTTTTGTTCATCCAATAAAATGATGTTATTCATTTTTATTATCCCATATCATTTTAATTTTTTTAGGCTGCAAAAATGATGTATTATTTTTTTGACAAACTAAACACACATGTACAAGTTAATGTGGCATTTAATGAAAATTTTGAATAAAAAAGAGCTGTTTAGGCAAACGAAATAGAATTTTATGGAATAAATTGTAAGTTCTGAAATTCTAGTATATAAAATTTAAAAACCTTCAAAGTTTAAGAATATAGTCGGCAATTTTTCGGCTAGCATTTAAGGGGAGGAATTTCAACTCTAGAGTCTAGACAGACAATTCAGACCAAATTGCGATTATAAACCACGGTTTCACTACAGTAGAAAGTAAATCAGTTTTGGGCAATGCTTCCATCACAGTTTGACTCCAGTCTCCACCCATCAACAGAATATTCTTAACGCTTTTCACTTTTGAGTAAGGCTTGTGTCCAGTGAATTTTTTCACTGGACACGTTGGATCTTGGACACGTGTCCAGTGAAAAAATTCACGGAACACAAGCCTTACCCTTCACTTTTTCGTATGTTCCAGAAAGGAGTGAGGACATATAAATATAATTACTAAAGTTTACATGACTTATGTCATCACTACAAAACGCGAGGCCTTAAGGCTGCGTTTTTATAAACACGGCCCAAGACGGTCTAAAGCCCTGTTTTTGAAAAACGGGGCTTAAAGAGTTAATTTCCAGCCCCGTTTTTCACGCGGGGCCTTAGCCCAGTTCGAAAGCCGCGTTTTATGTGTGTGTGGCCGCATTTTTTTTGGGCTGGACTTAGACTCTTTGTTGTAAAGCCTTCGTGTTTTTTTTTTTTTTTCCTTTTGTTTTCCTCACACATTTCTCTCCTATCTCTGAAGAGCCCGACAGCCTCCATGTTCTGTCTCAGAAATTTTTCTCGGTTTGAAACTTCCGTTGGGTTTGGAAATCAATTAATCAAACAATAGAGAGAGTGTCTCCGATCTGAGAGAGTGTCTCCGTTTGTTGCTTGGAGCGAGCGATCCGATCTGGCGATCTCAAGCGGCGTTGCAGCAAGCGAGCGATCCGATCTCAAGCGGCGAGCGATCTGATCTCTCCGATCTAAGTCCGTCACTGTCGCCATCCATCTCCGATCTCACCCTCAACCCTCGCCTGACGCTGCATCTCCGATCTCTGGTGATATTCTTGATGGTGAATTTACTTCATATAATATTTAAGAAGATAGTGGCTCTTTATACTTTGTTTTTGTATTTGCAAGAATTGTCCATTTTGTTCTGTCTTTCACTTATTTGTAGCTCTACTGAATGTAGTGGTCTCGTCTTGCTTAATATATATTCAAGAATTGCAGTAAATGAATATGTCCTGGACGTGTTTGATAGAATGCCTGAAAGGAAATATCAGCTCTTGAAAACTTCTAATATGCTTTGATTTGATAATGTTTGAGAATTATTTTACTTTTCCTTTTAAATGGATGCTTCTTCATCGACAAAAGCAATGTGAACTATATTGACTGAAGGAGATGCTTTTAGCAGGCATATCTATTATTGAGATATTGTCAAATGAACCCCTCACTGCCGTCAGCGCTTTGTCTCAAACTTGGATCTTTAATTGACATGGAAAGAAATAAAAGATCATAATTTTTATTTCTTATCTTTGTTAACATGCAAAGAAATAAAATATCATAAATTTTTCCTATTTGTTTGTTTCTGAATTGGTGGTTGTAATTTTGAATGCATAAAGATTAGATGTTTATTGCCAACTCTATTAATTGAATGTGAAATATCGGTGGTTGTTGTTATTGTAAATTTGAGGGTATAATCCCTACTTGGTAGTATAGAGAGGTTTGTTGCTTGAATTTATGGAAATAAGTTGCCAGTTTCAACATTATAAGCTTTTTCTAGCTTTTAGTATTTGTTTTTGTTTCGAGAATTCCTTGCTTAAGAATTGTTACATTATCATAAAGAAAAACCTTTGTTCCCATGTAATGTGGGATAGCTTGCTCGTGACTCATTGAGGAAGGGGCTGGGTGAGTGCTTCTGTGAAGGACCTAATGCTGAACATAAACGGATATACATCAAGTTTCATGTTGCTTGGCCCACTAAAGTTATAAATGCCTCTTCCAATGTGAAAAGATATATTTTTGTGGTCCTTGGCATGAATTTGGGAACCAAAAATACTTTGTATAAAGAGGTAGGTTAATAGTGGGATTTAGCTTAGAAATATTGCTGAAGGATAAGTAGGTGAAGTGGAAGATTTAATGATAAAAAAAGAAAAACTATCTTAAGGTCCTCACATGCTTACACTATGCTTTTTGAAGGATCTTTGATTAGCACTTTGACATGAAGTAACCCCGAGCATCTCACTGCTTATTTTGCTTGAGTTGTTATGATTGTAAGAATTTTGAATTTTCTGCTAGGTACTTTGATGTATTTTTCTTCGTTGGCTCAAAAGAAAAAGGAAATGATGACTCCGAGTGGTAAAGGGTGGGGTTGTGTGATAACCAAATAAAAAAGAAAAAGAAAAAAAAATTTAAGGGTCCACTTAGTAATTTTGACATTGGGGTTAGTAATATATATTACTTGAAATTATAAATCCTTGCCATCCTTAGACTCATTAGTTGTTATTGAAGCTATGTCAAGCTATGTGCGCTTTTTTAGGGGTGTGTGTGTTTGGGAATTAGAGGCTATGTCAAGCTTCATGGAAACCATAAATGGTTCTTCAATAAGGGGGTTTGGTGAGGATAAGATGTGTTGGATACATAGAGAAGATAATGGGTTCATGGTGAATGATTATTATAGAATTTTAGTTGGCCCTACTATCTATGGTTTTCCCTGGAGAATTATTTGGAAGCAAAAAATTCCCTCTAGAGTAGCTTTCTTTGTATGGACTATTGCCTTAGGGAAATGCTTGACGGTTGATAATTTACGAAAAATGAAGGTGTGGATATTGGATTGGTGCTACATATGCAAGAGTAATGGTGAATCGGTTGACCATCTCTTACTTCACTGTCCTGTTGCTATGGATCTATGGTCTATGGTTTTGGGTTTATTTGGAGTAACTTGGGTTATGCCGCATACTGTTTTGGGGCTTTTAGGGTGTTGGCAAGACAGCTTTGGTCGTCATTGAAATGGTTATATATGGTTCATCGTTCCTCATTGCTTAATGTGATGTCTTTGGAGAGAGAGAAATGGTAGATGTTTTGAAGATTTTGAGAAATCTATTCTGGACCTCAAGTTGTTCCTTTTTAGAACTTTATTGGATTGGTTGTTTGCTTTGCAAAAACAATCGTTCCCTTCTTTTATTGATTTCCTAGATTCTTGCAACTTTTGTATTTGATATATTGATCCCTTGTACGCTTCCTGTGTACTAGGGTGTTCCTTTTTGATATCAATAAAACTTATTACTTAAAAAAAAAAAAAAAAAAAAAAAAAAGCAGATAACCCTAGAGAGAAGACTACCTAATAATTTTAGAGAAAGAGGCTTGAAGGTTCTTGAGATTATTAAGGTAAGTACCTTAGAAATCTATTTTTACTATTGATCTAATGATTATTATTTTTGTTTAACTTTTTTGGATTTCCAAGCGGTAGACAACCATTTAGAAGGGGGTTTAATTGCAATTTTGTAGATTTAGACACGTCTTGATTTTTTTTAATGTTTCATTGTGATTTGGGGATTGAATATTAGTAGATTTGGCTAGTTCTTCGCTTCAAGAATCAATATTTATTATCTTGGGAAATTTCAAGAATGATCATATATCACTGAGAAGATCTTAGAATAATAAAGTATAGTATTTTGGACACACTCTGAGTAATTAAATTGATGTCTAATTGGTTTTAGGTCAAGTTTGGAGAATGCTAAAATTTTGAAAGGAGTTTTGGAGTAGGCGCCACTTTGAGGTAAGTGATCTTTTCCCTGATTATCATAAAATTGTTAGAAATAAATGTTTTATTTAGAAAGCTATAATTTTTCTTCAAAATAATTTTAGCTTCTTGATTTTATGAAATTAATTGTATTTGATTCCTTACTCAAATATTATAAAAAATTTAATAAACTGACTTTTTCAAAAATTCTGCATTTTTCAAAAGCATGTGTGAGATTGTGAAAAGTTGTATGAAATCTTTTATTGAGCTTTTTCATTCCAAATGTGGTATTGAATATGAATTGGAAGATATTGTATAAGTTTTAGAATCTATTACACCATCTGATTGTTCTATGGACCCTGCCATGTGATTTTGCAATTCTAATTTGTTCTGTACTTTGTAAGAGTCCATATATTCCAAGGGTAAGAATAAGGTTTAGGTTAACCTTCTATAGTTGTGGATGCAATAGTAAATCTGTATGATGATTTATATCTTCATCTATACTTCTCTGTTTAGTAACTGAGAAAAGATAAATCTATACTTGGATAAGATTTTCACTTCTTCGGTTGTTGAAGTGACAACTAAGCCTACTTTAATTTCAGCTTCCTCAAATTCTAATTTTGCGAATCCACAAATGATGTGATTTATAATGCTAATTGATGCTTTGTTATTTGTTAAAATTTTTAAATATAAGTACTTTCTATTTGTTGGGCTGCTTAGGAAGTAAAAGAAAATAGTATAACTTTTCACAAATAATGATTCTCACCACTGAATTTTCACAAATAAAAATAAAAACAACTGAATTTTTTTTTTACAATTTTGTATATTTTTTTTATAAAAGTGGTACTAAAACTTTCCTAAAATAGTTTATTAACAAATGTTTTAAGTGTACCGTTAGACGGTAAAAACTATATAAAAAAAAAATCGTAAAAATTTTTAAAAGTATTTCCAAAATTAATGTATTTAAGGTATCGGTTAACAAAATCTTATATATATTTATATTACTTCTGTCACCGAAGGTGCATGCATACTCATGTTGGCTAAATGGCAGTGTGACAACAGCTTTGCAAAAGTAATAAACTTTTGGTCGGCAAGCTCCAAGATCATGTGTGTGTTCTGTGTTGTGGGCAGTATATGTAATATAATGAGCCATGACAGCTTTGTGTGAACTTGTTCATGTACAAATTGTAGGGCAGTGTCTAGGTTGTGTGGGTGGAAGCTCGGGCTAGGCTACATGAGTAGGTAGAATGTTGGATAAAAATGAGAAAAACATGTTTTGGGTTGTGGCTTTTTAGGCCAAGTGTGGCTGGATTGCATATGGGTGGTGATATTGACTATGATGGCCAAACTTGGAAGTGGCATTATTGCTACAGAGCAAGCCCTCCACATTGTGGTGCATAATGACTGATGGACTAAGGTTATAAAACAAAGCAATCATTATGTAACAAATATTTAACATAAAACAAATCAATCATTAATAGTGTACCGGAAGAGCAAGTAATGGTTTGCATGATTGTAAATATATATATGTTGTTTTTACGTGAAAAACACATAGCTCGTGCCTCCTAGAGTCCTAGGGTTTGAAAATACCTTAGGTTTGTTTTGTTTTGTTTTTTTTGTTACAGATTTCATTGAATTTCCAATAAAACAACTTGGAGCGATCCTATTTCACTATCTAAGGGGTATTTGTCTATTCTAGAACCGAAGTTTAAACTGAAACTCTTCGTCAGTTTTGAAACTAAAAAATGGAAGTAGAATGCATAAAAAGTAAAAATCCAAACTTGAGACTAGGCGAACAAGGTACAAATGAACAAGGGTTGAAGATAACCTAGAGATCTTTCAACATCCTCATACAATTATTCCTTTCCTTCCACACTATCTACATGAAACATGCTAGAACAATATTCCAATATTTGAATAGTGTTTCCCTGTATTGCATGGATACGGCAATTTTGCCATTGTGCCGGTATCCGATACGTAACCGAATCCTTGACACCTGGAAAATTTACCATCGTCGATTGGCCCAACTGAGTCAAAAGCCTTAATTTCTCTAAGATCAATCTCTAGTCTACTCTCGTTCTCTGCCTCTGCTTCTGTTCGAAGGTCAAGATCTCATTTTTCATTTTTCATTTTTCCTTCTCCCATGTCCGCTGGGTACTCACCATATCTCGAATGTGTCACGCACGTATCCAAACCGTATCCGTATTGGTTTAGATGAAGTCCCACTCCCAGCCATAGATCGCCAATCTTTCTTCCTCGCCTTTGTCGATTGTCGACGTTGGAGCTCCTCCTCCCCCTTCCTGCCCATATGTCTCTCAGACTCTCACTCTCTCTCCCTTGCCTTGCCTTTGTTCTGAATTGGAATTGCAAATCGCAATTTTTTTTTTTCTTTTTTTGTTTTCCTGCTCACTTGCTCAGTGGCCTGGGCTTCAGCTTTACTGCCCTTGCGCCCTTAATTATGTTATATATTTTTTGTTTCGAGGATGTTGAGAAATCTACTGATTTGTTGAAGTCTTTGCTAGTTGGGACTTTGTTTGGGTGATCTTGTATTTGGGGTTTTACACAATGTATTTCCGTTTTTTATTTTGTGCAATCTGTTTTTGTTTCTGTTTGATTTGTTTGTATTTGTTCCTAGTACTCTGTTCATCATCGTGAACATGTTGTACTTATTTTTAATGAAATATTTATTACCTATAAAAGAAAAAGAGTCTTGACTTGAGTGACCTATCGACTTTGGAGCTTATTAGGATATATATTGCATTAATGTGGCCTGTGAGCCTGTGATATAAATATAGTATTGTTTGTTGGTTAGCCACTGTGATATACTATTGTACGCTTGTTCGTTGTTACTTAATTTTAAAACTTAAAATAAATATAAATTATTTACACAAATATTTAAATATACCTAAAAATAAATATTAATTAATTAATTTCCATATTCTTGATGTATCGTATCCTAGGTTTTTCAAAAACTGTTGTATCTTTGTACCTATACCCATACCCATACCCATATCGTACCAATACCTGTATCTGTACTTGTGCATTGGTAGGTGTTTCCCAAACCAATTTCTCCAACCAAATAGTAGATCTACTACACTAGATGGCATTACCCACTGAATCTCAAACATCTAAAAGACTTCACTCCATAAAGCCTAAGCAACATCACAACAGAGCAATGGGTGATTCACTGTTTCCCCACTATGACAACTCATACAACACCATCCAACTAATACAATCCCCTCCCAATCAAGTGTAGCCTCATCCTGTCAACCTCCTCCCTCCTAGGCATCTGAGTATAGATATGGTCAAGAAAAGAATATACAAATTCCAATTTTTAATCATGAAAGTCTTTGTGAAAATGAAGATTCTAAGTCCTACCCACCCTGTCCAAATGAAAGTCCAAAATATCTGAAACAAAGGCTTCCCTTTCTTCTTTGTCAGTGTGATTAGAATTTGGTTGGAGTATACTTTGTACTACTTCTCTTTTGTTGTTTTCACTTTCAAATTTTCTCTATACCTGAGCGGCTTTTGCTTGGTGTGTCAGGCAACATTTAGGATTAGTGCAACTGCAGTTGTGTTGGAGTTTAATCATGCAGCTCAGATTAAAAAGAAAGTCAAGCTGGTTGGTTACCCCACCAAGATCTTCAAGAAAACAGCTCTTATCAAGGAAATGTTAATTCAGATCTTGAAATAGCTCGATATGAAGGTGCAGCCATTCGAACTGTCAGTGGGATCCGGGGACAGGTTAAGAAGGTATGCTCTTTTAATTAGGAATTTTTATTCATATTTTTTATTTCTGATTTGTGCTTTTAGATTGTGCTAATTGCATATGCTTTTTACTGTGTGTTTTTGCCTCATCTCCAATGAACTCTATCTATGCCTCTATGTCAAATGGCACCTTCTTTCCTTGTAGATGGAAGGTGGAGGGTGAGTTCATGAGTTATCCACTGGGTGCATAACTTATCAATTGAAAAAAAGTATTACTCCTTTTGCATCAGACTCTTCAAAATAAGCATTGCCAAACTTCATTAATTCCTACTGGGAAGTTTTTCCGGTAGCAATGATTACAGATCATTATATAATTGCACTGCTCATAGTTGATGCCTGGGCAATACGTGGATATAAGAAGGTAAAAGCATGGCTGTTGTTATACAACTTGAAGGTGGACTTAATATGACTTTATTTTGGCAGGCTGCTAAAGAAGAGCTTGGCAACCAACCAAAAAAGAAGGGAGGAAAACCTAGAGAAGGGATTGCAAGGTGTACCTTTGAGGATAAGATTAAGATGAGTGACATTGTTTTCATGCGTGCATGGGCTTCAGTCGAAGTTCCTCGCTTCTACAACCCATTGACAACGGCCTTACAACCTCGTGATCAGACCTGGCAAGGAACGAAAACTATCGCTGAGTTTCCTTCCATTACACAAGTTATGCAGGTACTAAAAATGTTGCCTTTAATATATTTCCAGTTGCGTGTTTATTGCAAATCCATTGTTTAGTACCACTAATACGATGTCTATAATATACTCAGGATAGCGCTGCTAGATAGAGTGGGACTCTTCGTGGACATTTTGAAGATGGAAAATATGTAGTATTTGGACATTGTTTATTTGTATACTTGGACAATGTTTATTTAGAAGATGGACAATATTTAATTTGTGTACTTATTTTGCTGTATTGTACTTTCCTTAAATATTTGAACTTCCTCCAATTTTGTTAAAGATATTGATTGAAATTGTGACAAGTTTGAGAAGCAAGCTTGATAGTTTGTGTGTGTGACAAGTTGATAGTTTGTTTTAGAAGCAAGCTTGATAGTTTGTTTGTGTGTTTGAGAAGCAATTTTGAAATTGCCGTTTGTGTGACAGGTTTTGTTGGTGTATTGATTGAAATTGTGACAGGCATTTGTGTGTTGTAAATTTTAAGTTTGATAGGTTTTCTGGCCTAGAAAGGAAAAAAAAAAAAAAAAAATCAACTATGGCCACGTTTTAAGTATGGCCAAAAAATAGTGTTTCGGCGGTCTGTTTTCTGCGCTATGGCCGCACTTCTTAAGCGCGGCCTAAGGTTATGGCCTTAGGCCGCGTTTAAAACGCGGCCTAAGGCCAAATGGGTTAGACCTAGTCGGTCTGTTTTCAGCTCTATGGCCGCACTTATTAAGCGCGGCCTAAAGTTATGGCCTTAGGCCTCGTTTAAAACGCGGCCTAAGACCACAATCTTAGGCTGCGTGTAAAACGCGGCCTAAGGTATATGTCTTAAGCCGCGTTTTAAACGCAGCCTAAGGCCAAACGGGGCTTAGACCTGGTCGGTCTGAGGCCGCGTTTTTACCGCGGCTATAGGACATGGTCTTGGGCCACGGTTAAAAAAGTGCGGCCTTAGACCGATCGGGCCTATAGTCGCACGTTTTAGGCCGCGTAATAAAGCGCGGCCTAAGAAAACGCAGCCTAAGGCCAAATGGGCCATTGGCCGCGTTTTTATGTCCTATGGCCGCATTTTAAAAACGCGGCCTCAGAACCGTTTTTTCGTAGTGCATGTCCTAAGTCCTATCCTGATCTAAGAGGCGGGAAAAGGTATTCCTAAGTTGTGAAGACTAACCTTATCCTTGATTCTCACCACCCAAAAAAAAAAAAAAAAAAAAAATCTAACCTTATCCTCAAGCAAATGGCTGCTTCTACTCCACTTACGTCTTTTTCGTAGAGATTTTTTATTTTACAAATATTATAGAATTTCAGTTTATTGTGTCTAATTAATGATATTTGTTCTTTATTATTATGGTATATAATTGGTAATATATCAATTAATTTTGAGTATAAGTAGAGTTCGAATCTCAAATATATTATTCGATCATAAGAGACTAATCGATTTTTAGTATTTGTGAGTTTCAAACTCTAATTTTCTAAATAGATAAGAGACTTTAGCAGTTGAATTGACTACACATATTTACTTTTTTTATTAGATAATACTTTCATAAACACGAATTAAAATAGAACACAACAGGACAATAAAAGGAAAAATATCTCCATCTCTATCTCATGGAAAAAAAAAAAAAAAAAACAAGAAATCAGGATATCCAAGATGGGTATCGGTCGTATCCTACTACTGAAAAAGGCTTATTTTGAATGGTTTGAATTAATTAATTAATTATATATATATATATATATATAAAGTAGAATAGGTCAAAAACACATATGTTTGGATTAGACATTTTTCTTGATTTTATTTTTATTTTTAAATCTGTTTATTATATATGTCTTAAAATTTCATTAATTTAAAATAGTTTAACTTTTTAGTTCACTTCATAATATTTTCATATAAATTTTTGAAACCTCAAAATTTGACACGTTAATCTTTTAAAAAATATATTTTTTAACATATTTTTTTAACTGAATTTAGATTATGTTTCCTTTAAAATATTACCAAATTATTAGAAAAGATAAATGCATATACAAATAAAATTATTATAAATTCCTATTAATTGTTCTATAGTTATCAATTTTATTTTTAAGAAAAATAAAAATAAAACAAAGAATATATATATATATATATATTTGTGTATTGCACGACTTATCCACTATTTTTAAGTATAATTATATTTTTGTGATCCTTCTTTAAAAAAACAAATTATTTTGTTCTTTTGTGTATAAATAAAAACAAAACAAAACAAAAATCTAAAGCAAATACGCACATATTTCCCACGTGTTTCAAGATATTATAAGAAATGTGGACCAAAAAATTCATCTCCAAAACAGCATTTCCTCATCTAAAATCTTATCAATACTCACTCACTCCATCAATAAAAGCAGAAAATCATCTACAGTTACACACATTGGAAGAGACTGAACTATCAAAATGACTTCTTTGAGCTTGAATCCCTCCATCACCCTTCTATTCATTTCCATGCTTAGCCTCCTTAGCTTGACCACTCATGCAACTGCCCCAATTCACCTCAATGAGGTATGTGCAAACACCACTTTCAGCTCCAATAGCACCTACCAATCCAATCTCAACTCCCTCCTCTCTTCACTCTCCTCCAACGCCACAGACAGCCTTGAATTCTACAATACCACCAGTGGCGAAAACACCTCTAATCCTGTCTACGGCCTCTTCCTCTGTCGCGGCGATGTCACTTCTCAACTCTGCCAAGAATGTGTAGCTGCAGCAGTCAAAGAGATAACCAAAAAATGTTCCAGAGAAAAGGTTGCCGTCATATGGTACGATGAGTGCATGCTGCGTTACTCAAATCGTTCATTCTTTTCCACAGTTGACGAAAAACCAAAGTTTGCCCTATTGAACACGCAGAATATCACTGAACAGGACAGGTTTAACAAGCTACTGGCTAAGTCAATGAATGAGACAGTAGCTCAGGCCTCTAATGCTCCTATTGGTTCCAAAAAGTTTGGAACCAAAGAAGTGAATATCTCTGCTTTTCAAACACTGTACAACCTTGTACAGTGCACAGCGGACTTGTCCGGAAACGATTGTAGTACTTGTCTTCAGGCTGCTATAAATCTTCTTCCATGGTGTTGTAGTGGAAAGCAAGGGGGAAGAGTCATTTTTCCGAGTTGTAATGTTAGGTACGAATTGTACCCTTTTTACCGGATGGAAAATGCGACATCAGCTCATACATCTTCACATCCAGGTTCGGTAACTGAACTTTGAATGCTTTGTCCCTTTTCTCTTTACATTATTGAGTAGTGCGATACAAATTTTTTTATAAAAAAATTTACAAATTATTGAAGTGATGAGTGACTATTTCTAAATGAAAAAAAAGTAATATTAATAATAGGTTTAGATAAAAATAAAAAAGAAGGTAATTACATCAACATAAAGTCAGGTCCAAGTGGGTTACAACTCTAAAGGATGGAGCTATTAGATAAAACAAACACTATGAAGTAGGCAACAAGCCATTCCATTGGACCATTGCCCACCAACATTGTTTAGTGAGGGGTAGAATGTAGACCCACCATTGGCAGGGCTGATATCCCTCTATGATTCACTTTTTTGAGAAAGTAATTCTTGTAACAACTTATACTAAGTCAAGTGTAAGTAGGGTTGTCCAAGAAACCTGGCTACCCAACAGAACTGATGGAATTGACTGAAACTGACTGCTGGCGGCCCTAATTGATCCCTTCATCAGTCTACCATGAGTTCCTTCTCTTAGAAACTGACTCCGGCGAATGAAGTGATGGATGTCCTCCACCAAAATTCTAACCACTTGACCTGACCGAAAAACCACTTCAAGAAACCTTCAATTCTACCAAAGTCTATCTTGATCCGGCGACTATTAGGCCTTCAAAACTCAAATCCGGCCATATTTGGCCTTTCTTTGCTTAGATCCACTTAAACCTAGCGATGATTACCTTAGATTTTCTAAGATTCAGCAATGTTTGGCATAGATTTGCTTAGATCTAACGATGTTGGTCTCAGATCCGGCGACATTTGGCATACATCCAGCAAGGTTTGTCTCAAATCCGGTTCAATCTTTCTCTTCTTCACTCAGATCCGGCGAAGATCTACTACCCTCCACCCATAAGCCGTTCCTTCATCGGTTTCGACCAAATCGACCTAATAATTTGTCAGAGCTCATCCAACTCGACCTGTAGTGGTTGTTGGTCGATTGCAAGTTTTCTCTCCTTCAACTCGAACTAAGAGGGTCGAGTGGCAGGTTGATCTCAAACCCGAACCACTCGACTCATAGACAGCCCTAAGTATAAGTTACACACATATCCAATCATGAGTGAATAGCATGTGAAAAGTTGGTTGGAACCACTTTAGCAAACAATTAAATTACATGCAATGACTAATGAGTGAATAGCGTGCATATGAAAAGTTGGTGTGAACTACTTTAACAAAAATAAATAAATTACATGGCATTCATACATTAGTGTTAAATAAAGACTTGGCATTCCCACTTTTTCACTTAGTGAGATTTTTTTTTTCTTTGTTGTTTGGCTTTTGGAGGCCAATTATTAAAATTATATATATAAAGGATTATTGTTTTAAATTGATAATATAATGTAAACTAATAATTTACCCTATTATGAGCCCCCGGGTGCTGGTGGACCTATATATATAATCTTCTGTTATTAGTTCACTCCCTTCCCCGGTGCTGGTGGGCCTATATGTGTGTGTCTATATATATATATATATAATCTTTTGTTACTGGTTCATACATTTGGGCCAAGGGCTACTGCATGATTAAAGTTTACTCTTTAATTATCACAACTCACAACTGGGCCCATCCTTTCTTTATTTAAAAGGTAGCGATTTTATTGTAGCTACTGTGCGCATGATTAAAAACAAAAAAAAAACAAAAAAAGGTTTACTCTTTAATTGTTACAACTCACAACTGGGCTTATCCTTTTTTTTTTTTTATAAAGTAATGATTTTATTGTACCATGCCTAGGTTGAATAATGGTTTTGGATCAATATGGTAGATCCATTGAACATCCTTCCCTCCCCAGTAATGTTAGTAATAGTGCGCTGACTCCAAAGTCATGTGGGGTCTACATCTTGTGAGAGGGAAGATACATGAGATATCCTCTCTTCCTTTTTTTTTATTTTTTCAACATTCTCACCCCCCCCCCCCAAAAGTTTAGCAAATAAAAAAAATTCTCAAAAAAAAAAAATAATAAACAAAAAGAAGAAGAAGAAATTTTTGTTTGATATTAAGGGCTTGTTTGATAAAAAACTTCTAATAATGTTGTTTAAGTGTTGAGAAAATATGTGTAGGTGAAACAAAAAGAAGAAGAAAGTTTTGTTTGATATTAAGGGCTCATTTGTCAAGAAATTTTTAGTATTATTGTTTAAGTGTTGTGGAAATATGTGTGGATGAAAAAATGTTGTAGAAATATGTGTACTATTGTTTAAATAACGAAAACTGTTGTTTAAATAATAGTATCAATCAGGCCTAGGTTCTCAAAAAAAAAAAGAAAAAAAAAGAAAAAGAAGAAGGTTGTTCAACTCTTGAGTTGGTTGATTTTCCAACTATAGCTATCTTCTTTTCGTTTTTGTGAGTGATGACTGTCCATTTTCCTAAATTAATGAGCGAAATGAACCTCTTCTATTGATACATTAAACTCTCTCTCATTTTTAGACAGACATGTGACAAATAACATTTATTTGATTTTTTACATATATTTCATCTAAAAAGAAAATGTAAGGAATTGGAGGATTAAATGGGAGGAAATGGGAGGAAGTGGTCAGGCATACATGTCAAATTCCCCTCTCCACCTGCTATGTATTCAGAAAATTTTTAAAATATATTAGAATCCATAGATTTTTTAAAAATATATTAAAAAAATGAAGAAGCCTCAAGCATACCAGCCAATCTTGTCTTATAGTCAAATGGCACTTTTGCCTTCATTTGTACGGTGAGGACTGGGGTCGCATCCTCACAATTTTTTCATGGGGAAACAAAAAGAAAAATGACTCAAAGTAGACTTATGAGACCATAAATAAGTAATGTTAATTAAACACAAATTATTTTACACAATTTTACATACACGTTACGATTTTTACTGCTTTTCGGAGTGTGCATACGACTGAGTAAAACATTTTATGTGAAACAAGTTTAACCCTATATATTTTATTGGGCAACTCTCTCCTAACGGATTGTTTACTGTTGTCAATGAAACATGATATTGTTTACGCAGGAAAGGACAAAAGCTCAACGGCAACGATAATCGCCATTGTTGTTCCAATAGCTGCCTTGGTGCTAGTCCTAGTCATCCTATCCTACTGTTTCCTAAGGAGAGCAAGAAAGAAGACCAATGCTATAAAGAGAGAGAGTTCTAAGAAATCTAATCATATCCTAAATTATCAAGGTATGCGAGTAGTCTTATATTTACATCATATGTCACCTTCTTCTCATTTTCAAGTCTTCATGAAAATGATGTTAACATATTCAAGTGTGAGTGATGTAGTTCAAGTGTGAGTGGTGTAGTTAGGTAAATATTCAAGTTTCACGTTAGATAATCACAAGAATGAGTTGTTAATATATCATAATTAGTTTTATATATAAAGAAAATAATTAATTGGACACAAAAGCCATTGATTTAAGGCATTTTTTGTTTTTGTTTTAATATATATTTATATGATAGAATTTCAATCTATAATATTTGCTTTATGATAATTATTTGTTATCATTGGATTAAGATACCAATTGATTTTTGAATTATACCAAAATATCAATTGATTTTTGGTATAAGCGGGGTTTTCAAACCCCCAAATCTCTTATTTGATGATAAGAAATTTTATCAATTAAGTTAACTGGAACTTATAATTTAAGTCATTTTCGAGGGAGTGTTAAAAACTACTTGTAGGTTAAACTTCTAGGGTATATGGTAGTTTTTCAGAAAATGAGAAAGAAGTTACTGATTTTGTACAAACTCTCACCTTATGATAAGCTAACATTACTCTTTCTAGTGTAATATCTTACTTTTATTTTTTGGATGTTTAGCTGCAAGTGAATTAGCAACTGTGGAGTCCTTGCAATTTGATTTTGGGACAATTGAAGCCGCCACAAACAAATTCTCAGATGACAACAAGATTAGTGAAGGTGGATTTGGTAAAGTATACATGGTATATATCAAAATTAATTTCTAGTTTTTTTTTTTTTTTTTTGGGTACTCAAATAAACATACGTAGCAAATTTACTGCATAAAATTAGAATTCAAATGTGAAAATTTTTGTCATGAACCTTATAACTTAATTGGTTAGCACTTTTTAGTATTTCCAATGAAACATTCAAAGTTTAAATCCTCCATCCTCAATTATCAAATTATCAAAAAAATAATTTGAAAAGCTTTCAATTTACTGGAATTTAATAAATTCCATGAATGAAACTATTCTAAAGCTATTTAAAATACAAATATTACCAGGGTACACTTCCTAGTGGACAAGAAATAGCTGTAAAGAGGTTATGGAAAAGTTCTAGACAAGGAGTAGAACAATTTAAACAATTCAAGAACGAGGTTGACCTACAAGCGAAGCTTCAACACAAAAATTTGGCAAGGCTATTGGGATACTACTTGGAGGGAGAAGAAAAGATACTTATCTATGAATTTGTGCCCAATAAGAGTCTTGACAATTTTATATTTGGTATGTCTTTCTAAACATGCATCTAATATTTTAAAAGCATTTGGAATTCTCCTTTTTTTATTTTTTATTTTTTTTTCTTTCTTTTGATGAACTTTTAGATTCAAAAAAACAAGGACAATTGGATTGGGAAACACGATATAAGATAATTGAAGGGATTGCTCGAGGAATACAATATCTTCATGAAGATTCTCAACTTAGAATTATACATTGTGATCTAAAGGCTAGCAGCATATTGTTAGATGCAGAAATGAATCCAAAAATTTCAGATTTTGGTATCGCACGGACTCTTGAAGTTGATCAAACTCAAAGAAATGCAAGTAAAATTGTGGGGACATAGTAAGTTCCAAATGGTTTTTCTTCTAATTTGCATTATCAGAATTAATGCATTTATTCAAGTCCTCTTCCAAGTAATTAATCATTGAAAAAATATATTATAAAAAATGCAAAAAAAAAAAAAAGTAATTTTGACACATTGAACTTGAAGAACATCTCATGAGGTTCCTCATTGTCATTTAGTAACACTTCTATGTTTTTGGTGTTGGTTTGCAGTGGTTATATGTCTCCAGAGTACGCAATGCAGGGAGAATTCTCTGATAAATCTGATGTATATAGTTTCGGTGTCCTTGTCCTTGAAATTATCACCGGAAAAAAGAATAGTAACTTTGAATCAAAAGGGGCTGAGGACCTCTTGAGCTACGTGAGTATATAAAATATAGTGTAATTTGTTTCCCTTTCTTAATGCCTAGGGTCACCACTAGTAGCATGACATTCTAAACACTACTTTATAAATTGTGCAGGCATGGATACATTGGAGGGATGGGAGGCCCTTGGAATTGTTGGATCCAACTTTGGAAGGTTTTTATTTGATAGATGAAGCCATTAAATGCATCCATATTGGCTTATTATGTGTTCAGAAGGATCCAGCTGACAGACCCACCATGGCATCAATAGTTCTCGCGCTTAATAGCCACTCTGTTAGTCTACCAGCACCGCAACAGCCAGCTTTTTTCCTTTGCAACACAGACCAGAACTTGCCCCAAATGTCTATGGAGTCTGATCAATCTACTAGCAT
This sequence comes from Quercus rubra, assembly GCA_035136125.1. Taxonomy (NCBI): domain Eukaryota; kingdom Viridiplantae; phylum Streptophyta; class Magnoliopsida; order Fagales; family Fagaceae; genus Quercus; species Quercus rubra. The sequence continues at coordinate 10,066,499 of CM068734.1, read as the reverse complement.
GTCCATGTCATGGTCTGTCAATGAAGAATCTGTTACTGAACCACACGCTCGATAGTTTACAGAAGCAAGGAATGCACAAGTTTTGTGCAAACGGGTGGGCATAAAGTTTAAAGCTAAGACATTAAATTATTTGGGTTTTTGTACAACGAGTCTAAGGCCATTACATTTTTAAAAACATCTTTTACGAGCACTGACATGAGCTGTTTTTATTGTATGTAATAAATGTGGCATCAGTACTGATGGACCGAAGTAGAAATATAATTCGAAATTCCAATCTCAACATCTCATGTTAGTAATTATAAAAAAATTATGTCGCATTACTCTTACAATGAAATAACTAATTAGCTTATTTATTGTGGGTTCTAGTTAGTTTAACTGATAAAATATCTAATGGTTGAATAAGATATCTGGAGTTCAATCTCCACTTACACTAAAAAATGATTGGTGTCTTAGTCTAATTATAAAAAGTTATCATCAGAAGCAGATATCATAGGTTGAAACTATCTTAAAAAAAAAAAAAAAAAAAAAAACCAATTGGTTATTTAGCCAAAGAAAAAAGCACGCTGATATTGAGGAATTGGATTCACTTGTAACCAAGAGAGCATAATAATGGATGTTCTCACTGCAAGAAATGTTAATATTTGTGAAAATCCAACACGGTCACAATGGTCTCTACTCTTTTGTTAGAGATAGTATCTCATGTTCTCAGTGGGAAGTAACAGTCTCTAATTTAGGGGTCACCCCCAGTAATTGTAAGGGTATATTGGAAATTTCCAATGTACGAGTCATATATGGAGGCACCATAAATTATTGTAAACCTTCTATATGAATTTTTTGGCACTCACTCTTGTGAATGTAGGCACATTGTCAAACTACATAAATCTCTATGTGATTTTTTTTTTTTTTTCCTCCAATTTTACTGTTATGCTAAGATCTGAAATCATCAATATTTCTATTGGCCTATCTAGCTAACAAAGGTAAAGGGAATTTTTTTTTTTTTTTTTGGATACATCAATAGTTGGGGGTAGGGGGATTTGAACTCTAAACGTCTTGGTTGGAAACATCAAGAGTTGTTAACCAATTAAATTACAAGGCTCTTGACAATTAAAGGAACTAGTCGTAGAGCCAATGTGGATAATTTCTATTCGGTCAAATTAGATCTATTTCGGTCCCATTTGGTCCAATTTAGCTCACACGGTCAATTTCAGTCTCCTTTAGTTCATGTTAGACTAATTGGGCCTCAAATTGATTCTTTTTATAGGCTATCTTTTCAGATTTAGCTCACAAATATATATATATATATATATATATTTTTTTTTTTTTTAATTTTGAGTTGAAAAGTATGAAATTTTATTATATTTGGGTTAAACTCTATAGTTTTGAGTTAATAAATACCAAGAAAATAAACATTACAAATTGGAAATATGAGCCCTAAAAATGATAAATATTCAAAAGTCTCATTCAGTCCACATTGATTCTATTTGGTCCACTCTATCCTCTTTGGTCTAGTTTGGTCTAGTTTCAGTCCATACGGTCCTAATTGGTTCATTCAGTCCTATTTAGTCGATTCTATCCACTAAAGTTCTATTCGGTCCAAATCGGTACAATAGTTCTTATTTAGTCCACTTTGGTTGTATTCGGTCCATTCAGTCCACATTGGCTCTATTCGGTCCATATTAGTCCTAATTTGTCCACTTTGGTCCACATTGGTCCTATTCAATCTATTTTGCCCACTTTGGTTCTATTTGGTCCTATTCTGTCAATTTCATCCACTTCAATCCTATTTGGGCCATTGGGTCCTCTTGGTCATATTCAATCCATTTTGCCCACTTTGGTTCTATTTAGTCCACTTCGGTCCATTAGTTCTTATTCGGTCCACCTTGTTCGAATTTAGTCCATTCAATCCACATTGGCTCTATTCGGTCCAATTTGGTTCTATTCGGTTCACTTTGGTTCTATTTGGTCTTTTTTGGCCAATTGCATCCACTTTAGTCCACTTCAGTCATATTCAGGCCATTTGGTTTGCTTTGGTCATATTTAGTCCATTTTTTCTACTATGGTTCTATTTAGTCTACTTCGGTCCATTCGTTCTTATTCGGCCCAACTTGACCTGATTCGGTCCACCTTGTTTGTATTTGGTCCATTTTGTCATAGTCCATCCATTTGATTCACTTTGTTCGATTTGGTCCAATTTTGTCCATTTGGACCACTTCGGTCTATTTTATGCAATTACATAATGGGAAAAGAAAATTTTGGGTTAAAAGCACCTAATTTAAATCCAAATATATTAAGAGAAATATAAATCTCAAACTCATAATATCTAAAATCTTAAGTATAGATAGTAAATACAATCTATGAAAATTCTGTGCTTGCCTTCCTACCGCAATAGTGCTAGAACTATCTTTTTATGGTGATTTGCTCCATGAACTCCTCGTTCACATAAGCCATAATCTCTAGCACTCCAAGGAACCTTCGTAAATATTTTGCTACAGCTTACCTTACTCGAAATATGGTTGCAATCTCTCTAATATTAGTATTATATAATAAAAAAATTTAAGATTGGCCTTAATTTCTTGAAACTGAGTAAAAAATTACCAAAATGCTTATGCGTGGATGCTTGCATTGGTCTTACTCCGACCAACTACCCCATGAAAGAACCAACTGAGATGGTATTGTACATTCTAAGAGCTGAGATTAAGAGTTAATTTTTGAACTTTTTCACTTAGCTATTAGATCGGAAAAGTTAAAATGTAAAAAAAGAAAAAATAATAATAATCATCAAATCTAATGGTTAAGGGAGGAAGTTAACTTTTTAATTTTTAATTTCAATCCTTGGATTATATGCACCAAATCTTAGTCCAAAAAGAACTGTATAGAATTTTATACCGAGCAATATCATAACAAGGGAAAAAGACTCATGCATAGGGCAAGGAAGAAGAACAAAAGCGTTTTTAATTTTAGACCACAGTCTGTTTTTTTTTAAACCAAATTATAGATTGCATATTTATTTATTTATTTAAATGTATGTTCGGTTATAAATTGACCCCGGTTAATTTATTTAATTACCCAAATTAATTAATTAGGTCAAATTACATGCAAATCATAGAGGTACCAACAAATCACCAAAATAAAAAAATATGTAGTGAAAAATAAATAACACGGTGATTTGTTAACAAATGGGGAAAACTTCTTGAAGGCATCCTCAAGAGATCTATCATTTGAGTGTATGGTTTGGCATAGGCAATGGATGATTGACTTCCACCCCCCAACTTGGTCTTTGATAGCTTCCTTGATTAAGGCATTGAGCTGGTCAGAAGAGATAGACCTATTTGCAGAGAGTTTGAGATCCTTTGTTGAACTCTCGGGTTTATCAGTATGAGTTTGTTTTAGCTTAAAGCTTTCATCTTCACGATTCAATCTAGATGTATTCCCCATCTTATCCATCAAGAAAGTTATTTGTGTGTCTCTCAATGCTTCTCTTTTTTTCATGGACTTCATTAGTTCTTCTAAAGTCTGGGATGTAGTTGAGACTTGTTCCTCTAGAGATGTTGTGTTAATTATCATGACTGGCATGACAAATGAACTAACAGAGTGAGGAGAGTCCCTAAGCTTGGAAGTAGGAATATTTTCTGAAAAGGAGAACTCAAAGCCATCAAGTGATTCATTCTCTTCTTCAACAATTAGAACTTCTTGGATTGGTTTTGATGAAAAAGTTGGTTAAGACAACATTTCTTTGACGAAGCCAGTTACATCTTTGCTTTTCCCATGAGTAGATGAGGTTGTTTGTGACTTATGGGTTTCAGAAGTGTTGAAAATAAGTGAGGATTGGGGTATGGGTGTTGTTTGAGCATAGACCTTTGCAAGGGTTTTTATTCTTCCCCTTGTCATGAGTCTAGTATAGGGAGTATCCGAACTTGATGAAGAGTTTGAATCAATTGTAGGATCAACTTCACTTGTTCCAAAAAGAGGATTGTTGATTTAAGTCTTCTTTGAAGCCATAGGGCTTTAAAGGATGTGACAAGTTGATGAAGAATAGATGAAAGGTAGAGATTGTCCCACTGGGCATGCCAGAAATTTGTAAACACAAAATTTCTCAATTGCGAAAAATCAAACAATTGAAAAAAAATGCTATGCAAATATAAATTTGTATTGATGAATAATGAGTACAACCTCTATTTCAATTCTTTTACAAAAGAATACCCTTTGATTCTATCTTCTTTGAACTTGACTTGAACAAGAAATCTTTTTGACTTTAGTTGGAAGATGGATTGAATGGTCTTCACAACAAATCTCTAGCTTTGAGCTTGGAAGAGATTTTTTGTTCTTCAAATCTTTAAATGCGAAGGGCTTTAGGTTGAAGTTCTTTGAGATTTTAGAGGCTTGATCCATTGAGCTTCAAGGATTTGGGTTTTTTTTTTTTTTTTTTTTTTTTTTTTTTCAAGTTTATGGAGGCTTTTCAGTTTGATTCCAATAGAACTTCAAGGAACTTCTTTGAATGTTCTTTGTATGTTCTTGAGGTAGAATTTCTGTAGAGTTTTGGCGTCTTAGAAAAATTCTTCTTCAATGAGAGGAGGTATGCCCTCTATTTATAGTGGTTTCAAATGATGAGTCCCACTTGGTATTGACTTCCTTGTAGATAATTATCTCTATTTTTTATTTATTTATTTTAATAGAGATAATGATTAACTATTATCATTTCAATTTAATTAAGGTTTTTATCTCTATTTAATTAGGATATTTATCTCTATTTAATTAGGATAATTATCATTTTAAATGACACATGTCAACACTTGATTTATCTAATTTAATAACATTAATTTAGAATTTATCAATAAATTTTAATATGGCATTTTATAATTGGCTTAAAATATTGCCTCCTATAGGAGTACACTATTATTCTCATACATACTCTTTGTTTTCTGTTCTATCTTGCTGTTGACACCCCCAACAGCCTTAGGGAAATATGTTGGAGATAGAATTTCAATGGGTAATTACTAATTAGTAAATGCATCTTGACTTGCTGCTCTCTCATTTGGGATATGTTTGTAGGAAACTACTGCTTTTTGTCCTAAAGCCATTAGCCACATTGCACTACTGCACCAACAAGGCCATCTCTGCGTATGGTAACTGCTTTCCCGTGTTGTTGCTACCTATTCAACACATGTAGACAGAATGTGTAAATGTTCTCGCCCACTACAAGCCAACACCCAACCTTGGCCTTTGCACCATCACAAATCTGGCCACGTACGTAGCGCGTAACATTGAAATCACGTATAGCCTTGTCAAGCCTGACATAGCCGAACAACACCTTTCCTATATCAACCTAATTATATGTCACGCGACTAAGTGACTAAGCTCGATCTATCTTGCACACACACAGACTGCTCATAAGCTTGCCCATAACAAAGCCCATACAAGAATCGAGTGGAGGGAACTAGGATTTCAATTTAAAGAGGGTAAAATTTGAAACAAACTAATCTAAAAATTATTAGTTAATATTAATAACAGAATAAATAAATAAATCGTAAACTAATATAAATGTCAAACAAATCCTGCATAAAGTAAGACATACTTGGTCGGAAAAAGTCATATTGGTCAAAGACAAAGTCAAAGTCGTTTTGTCAACTTGGTCAAAATTCAAAGAGCTTCACTTCAAACTTAGGAAGGTTTCAACATTAAAATTAGATTTAATATTCAATCTAAGACCTTGAAACGAATCTTTCTTTTTAAATTTATCAACATTTTTACTTTACTAATTATTAATTCATATTAATTTATAATTTTTCCCTTAAAATTATGATCAATAATATAAAACTTAGATTCATATATATATATTTGAATTTTCATGTTAATTGAAAAATATAGTACCATATTAAATTGATTAAGACTTATTTTAAAATATATTTTCTTATCTGTCAAGTTTTATAGAGCTCTTAAATAGGCATCTAAATTTTTTCATAGATTATTCAGTCAATAAAATTCAGACTTTTATGTATTTCTCTGTTTGGTGGATCGTAGGAAATTATCATCTTGTGGATTTAAGGAACCTCTCGTGGATTCAAAGGTTACTACTAGAAACTAATAGTTTAGTTTCTGTTTCATGAAAAAAGTATCATGTATTCTTTTTTTAAGCTTACGTGACATCATAGTGTGAACGATGAAAAAGAGTGGTGAAATAATGTGAAAGACACAAACAACTAATTATAATGTGTCACTTGAAATAATTGTGAAAAAATGTGTTATAAAGATTGTTATCCTCAAAATTTTTTTTTTATCTTATCATTACTTAAGGCATGTTGGTTAGACTGTAATAGTGATTATACAAGAATAAGATGTATTACAAGGAATACAAGATGTTGTAATTTGTTTGATGACAATACAAGAATAGAACCCTAAAGATAATGTAATATTTAAATCAAATTGTCTAAATTGTAACATTAAAATAAAACTTAAAAAATATCTTACTCATATAATTATATTTCCAAAAAATAATATTTTTTAAATTTGAAGGAAATATTAGCTTTTTTTATGACTTTTTATTTTCATAATTATGATATGTATATGGAAAGTTTATTCATTTAAAAATATATTAATTTTGGAAATTAATACATTAACTAAGGAATATCTATTACAATTTTTTTTAGAGAGGAATAGTTATTCCTCATTTTAAAGAATAACTATTCATAAAAAATGACTATTCCTTATAATTAAAATATAATCAAACTACTGAATAACTAAACTAAAAGATATATTTTTAAAAATATCTTACTCATATAATTATATTTCCAAAAAAATAATATTTTTTTAAATTTGAAAGAAATATTAGCTTTTTTTATGACTTTTTATTTTCATAATTATGATATGTATATGGAAATTTTATTTATTTAAAAATATATTAATTTTGAGAATTAATACATTAACTAAGGAATATCTATTACAATTTTTTTTTAGAGAGGAATAGTTATTCTTTATTTTAAAGAATAACTATTCATAAAGAATGATTATTCCCTATAATTAAAATATAATCAAACTACTAATAACTAAACTAAAAGATGAACTATTGCATTACAATGTCATTAGAGCCTACCAAACATAATCTTATATTAAAATCTAACCTATTCTGTACCACCGAAAATGGATAGTATCTCGTGGGTTGGGTTATACAGCATCTTTCTCAACAGTCTCACTGACTGGCACGTGGGTGACGCAGAGCACATGAAATTTTGATTTTTCTCCTCCAAAAAGGGCTTTGAACGATTAAAGTTTCATGGGAGACTTGGTTTACATGCGTTATACTGACCAAGTGTTTTGCTCGTTAAAATCAATCAATCTCTTCCTCCCTAAGCCAAATGTTTGCATCTTCACAAATCACCACCCATGTGTCTTCACTCCTCACATCAGATGCTCATTCATATATATTCACCCAAAATAAAAAAAAAAAAAAAATTGTTAATAAAATACTATTGAACATCTTGCAAAGTTGCAGAGAGCAAGAGATTGATTGATTGATTCATCTAAATGACTTCCTTCAATCCCTTCTCTCTTCCCATCATTTTCCTTTCCATACTTAGCTTCCTCAACCCTACGACTCCCGCACCTGGCGCAAACTACCTATACCACATCTGTGCAAACACCACTTTCAGCGCCAATAGTCTCTACAAATCTAGTCTCAGCTCCCTCCTCTCTTCACTCTCTTCCAACGCCACACACAACCTCGAATTCTACAACACCACAACTGGCCAAAACACCTCCAACCCTCTCTATGGCATCTTCCTCTGCCGTGGCGACGTCACGTCGGAAATCTGCCGAGGATGCGTGGCCGATGCAACCAAAGATCTTGCCGAAAAGTGCTCCACAGAAAAGGTTGCTGTGATTTGGTACGACGAGTGCATGATACGTTACTCAAATGAATCTATTTTCTCTACTGCGGTCATAAGTCCTACAGTGTACTTGTGGAACACGAATAATATTAATAACCAGGACCAGTTCAATAAGCTACTGAACACCGCGATGACTAGCCTGGCAAGTCATGCCTCTGATGTTCCAATCGGTGCTAAGAAGTTTGGGACCAACAAAGTGAATATCTCTGCTGTTCAAACGCTGTATAGCCTTGTACAGTGCACACCGGACCTGTCCAGCACTGATTGTAACTTCTTTCTTCAAACAGCAATAAACCGTCTTCCAATATGTTGTGGTGGAAAACAAGGGGGAAGAGTACTGTTTCCTAGTTGCAATATTATATACGAATTGTATCCTTTTTACAATACACCTGGGCTTCAACCTCCACCACCTCCAACTTCCGTAGGTAGACAAGAAGGTAAAGTGGAGCACTTGATAAGAGCAGCTTATGCAAAACTTATTTATTTTATACTGCATCTCATTAATATATATATATATATGTTTTTTCTTCACACATAACTACCTTTCACACTCTTCTTTTGTCCTCAAGATGCATAAAGAAAAAATAAAAAATAAAATACAAAATGAATAATTTTAATGTAAATTTACATGGTTACGTTAACAACGATGTATTTTTATATAATTTTGCATGGACTGATATAAGTGAATTTTGAATTTAATTGGTTGATGCGAATGCTCTAATCCATTTAACTTCTTTTCAGTCTTAACTATTAATTAATTAATATTAAGTGATGGTGGGTCAACATTTACAGCATGCTTGTTCAAGAGCTTTAATTATGAAATTAGTACTACTGTCTATATGTAATAATATGTATTCAATATTGGTATGATTTTTGTGTGAATTAAAAAAATAGGTACAATGAGGCAGTCATACGGCCAAGTGAGTTTAACATAAACAACAAAACCTTTAACCTAAGCAAGCGGCCATTACAGTCATTTAATTACGCGTTCATTTCTGTATGTTGACATTAGATTATAAGTTCATTATAGGTTCTGGAATCTGGACCCGCCAATATATGTGTTCTATATGGTAGATCAATTGTACTAAGACAACTCGGAAACAATTCATGATTTCAAGTATTGAATTGTTCTGTATTAATACAAACTTCTATTTGCCTAAATAATGTAAAAATTGACGTTTTAGGATGCGAAGAAGTGTTAGGCCCATGAGTTGGTTTTTTTTTTTTAACCTCTAAACTACATTACTTTTATGTGTTTTTATGTGATTATTTGCGGTTTTTGGTCTTTGGACCAAATAGCATCTCCTCTGTTCCGTAGTGCATAATTTGATTTTACCTTTAAAAAGATAGTGTGTCCCCGCTTTTACTTTTGAGCAAAAGAGAAGAAAGAAATATACTTGCAATAAACTATGACTTATCTCAAATGTTTAAGCAGATGGAAAATGGTGAAATTATTTAAAGGTTCGAACTCATGACAGTTCCTCCAATACTGTGATATACTACAACATGTCATAAAATTGTAAGTTGATAGGAAGTAGTAAACTTAGTCTCTTAGCATGTCACTAACTTCTACGGTAATGTTATTTATGCAGGAAAGAGCAAAATGTCAACCGCAATGATAGTCGCCATAGTTGCTCCAGTTTCTGTCTCCGTGGTTCTATTCGTTGTGGGCTGCTGTTTCCTAACAAGGAGAGGAAAGAAGCACAATGTTGTAGAAGAAGAAAGTGGTAAAGAATAAGTAAACCAGATACATCGAACATTCTTTTAGGTCCTGATCAGGTCGGTAAACAATGCTCTTTGTAGTGTAATATCTTACTTTCATTGTTTGCATTTGTAGCAGCATATGATATTACAAATGTAGAGTCCTTGCAATTTGATTTTGTTACAATTGAAAGTGCCACAAACAATTTCTCAGAGGATAACAAGCTTGGTGAAGGTGGGTTTGGTCAAGTTTACAAGGTATGAAATTAGAATGCCCCACTTATTTTATTGTTATTACATTTTTTTTCTTTCAGGAAAAACTAGTTAGGAATAAATAAATAAAAAAATAACAATTTTTTCTTTGCACGAAAAACTAGTTAGGAATAAAAAAAATTAAATGCACACAAAGATGAGTAATTTTAAGATCACAAGCTTTATAAAAGTAAATATTTTTAGATGTTGATTAACATATATTTTCAGGGTACATTTCCTAATAGACAAGAAATAGCTGTGAAGAGGTTGTCAAAAAACTCTGGACAAGGTGCAGAACAATTTCGGAATGAGGTTGTAGTGGTTGCCCAACTTCAACACAGAAATTTAGCAAGGCTATTGGGATTTTGCATGGAAAGAGAAGAAAATATACTCGTTTATGAATTTGTGCCCAACAAGAGTCTTGACTATATTCTATATGGTCTGTCTGCCTGAACATATATCTAATAGTGCTATGTCATTATGATAATTAAATAGTCATTTGTAATCAAGAGTCATTTGTATAATCTTTTGTTTCTAACATGAAGTAATTGTTGTCGTTGATGAACTTGTAGACCCTCAAAAACAAGGATTATTGGATTGGTCAAGTTGTTAAAAGATAATAGGTGGGATTGCTCGAGGAATTCAATATCTTCATCAAGATTTTTTACTTCGAATTATACATCGTGATCTCAAAGCTAGCAATATATTATTAGATGCAGATATGAATCCAAAAATTTCAAATTTTGGCACAGCAAGGATATTTGGAGTTGATCAAACTCAAGGAAATACATGTAGAATTGTGGGGACATAGTAAGTTTTGAAGTTTTTCTTCTTTGCTTTACCAAAATTGATGAATGAAATCAAGTTCATCCCAAATTATATTCCACTAAGATCAAACGCGTAGGTGCAAATATATGCTTTTATCAATGAATAATGCTAGTTGTATGACATCATTTTTGAAACCAGTCCAGAGTTAGCTTTGAACTCAACTTAAATAATTAGAATTCTGAGAATATGGTTAGAGCCTCCTAATTAACATTGTTATAATCTTGGTGATGACTTGTAGTGGTTATATGTCTCCAGAGTATGCAATATACGGAAAATTTTCTATGAAATCGGATGTGTATAGCTTTGGTGTCTTGGTTCTAGAGATTATCAATGGTAAGAAGAATAGTAATTTCTGTGGATCAAAAGGTACTGAGGACCTCTTAAGCTATGTAAGTGTGGAATAGATATTGTAACTTTCTTTGGTTTAATTTCTATATCATCCACTCCCAAGTAAATAGATGAGAAATTTGTGACATTCTAAACACTACTTGATAAATTGATGCAGGCATGGATACACTGGAGAGATGGTAAGCCCTTGGAATTGTTGGATCCAATTTTGGGATATTCCTTTTCAAGAGATGAAGTCATGAGATGCATCCATATTGGTTTATTATGTGTTCAGGAAGATCCAGCCGAAAGACCCACCATGGAGACCATAGTTCTTACACTTAATACCGGCTCTGTTACATTGCAATCACCTCAACAGCCATGGTCTAATCAATCTACATGGAAGTCAATGCCATGGTCTGTTAATGAATCGTCCATTACTGAACTACACCCTCGATAATTAGTCTTCCTGCTTAAGTTTACCAAGCGAGAAAACTATGAGACACAATTGCGTATTACATTTGCTTATAAAATCGAAACTAAATATGTTGAATGGGTTCCCATTTCCCTGTCGTTCAGTTTGAACATTAGTCCAAGTCCTTTGTGTGTTTTGTGTATATTACAATTTAGCTCTGAACATGAATAAATAGCGATGGCTTCCATGATTTATGACTTTTTTTTTCTTCATATTTATCAATATTAATAAATTATAGAAGTTTAAATATATCCACACACACACACCAAAAAAAAAAAAAAAAAATTCAAATTAAATTCTAATTACACCTCAATCTTGTGCAAGTGCCATTAATGGCATTTGAATGGTTGAATCTCATCTTTCCTGGTCAGAAAAAAGGGATGCTAGATGCTAACGCTTAGTGGGGCTGTGTGTGTGTGTGTAAACAGATGATGATTTCAGGGATTTGGTAGACCAGATCCCAGAAGGTTGCCGGTTGACCATTGTCTCTGATTCATGCCACAGCGGTGGCCTCATTGATGAGGCTAAGGATCAGATTGGGGAGAGTACAAATCGTGAAGGAAATGGCTGAGGCTCAGGCTCTGGATTTGGATTTAAAAATTTTCTGAAACAGAGTGTGGAAGATGCATTTGAGTCCCGTGGAATCCGCATCCCACATCGTCGTCATCATGAGGAGGAGGAAGAAGATGTTGACAGAGATATTGCTTATGGGGAGCACGGCTATGTGAAGCGTAGGTCTCTGCCTCTATCAACTCTCATTGAAATACTCAAGCAGAAAACTGGTAAAGATGACATTGATGTTGGGAAGCTGCGGCCAGCACTTCACAACATCTTTGGGGAAGATGCAACCCCAAAAGTGATGAAGTTCATGAAGGTAATCTTTAACAAACTTCAGCATAGGCAAGATGAAGGTGAAAGTGGAGAGGGCGGTGGGTTGTTGGGAATGGTTGGAAGTCTGGCTCAAGATTTCCTCAAACAAAGCCTGGAGGAGAACATTGAGGGGTATTCAAAGCCAGCCCTGGAGACACAAGTAGGTAGCAAGAAAGAGGCTTATGGATTAATTACTTAATTTTTAAGAAAGAGGCTTATGCTCAATTGCTGAAGTAAAGAAAGTTAGCAGTTGAATCTGCATTGGTGCACTCAGCAAAGCCACAAACAGGGAATTTCAGGCTTCATTGTTTAAACCATCAGAGCAGTAGCTATGCGTCTCTCAGGCATTTAATCAAACACCTAGTGAACGACACATGGAGATAAAAAAAAAAAAAACCAACAATTTCACAGAGACCCAACCCAAAAATTAAAACAAACAAATAATTCTTACTATAGAAATTCTCACATGGAGATAGAGAACAAATTCTTTGTGGATTTAAATAGCAATACGTAAGAGGGGAAAAACAAACATACCAGGTGGTACAACACCAAACCAAGCTCACAGAGACCCAACCTAAAAATTAAACCAAACCAATAATTTCTATTAAACTCAGGGATGAATGAAAGGAAAAAAAAAAAGTACATAACAAGATAGAACGGTGCGGCGGAACCACCAAGGCACCGTCGGGACAAGGGCAGCGAGACGGCAGGGGAAAGCTCACAGTGGCTCTGAACTGACCGCCTGAGCTCTTTCACCGTCGAACCTGGTTCTCTTCCTTCCTCTTTCTGCTGGGTTTTGGAATTTTGTGTGATTAAGTTTGTTTTTAAAAGTCACATGAGTACCACGTGCTTATTCCGTTAGTGTTTAAGGTGAGACAAACTGAAGTAATGATTTGGCAGTTTTGAATAATTTAAGGAGTAAATTAGCTAATAAAAAAGTTAAAGGGGTCTTTTGACCAGTAATTAAAAGTTTAGGAGGTGTATAAGTATTTTTTTCATTTATTTTTTAGTTTGTTGTATTAAGAAAAATAGAGCTTAAGGTATATTTTTGTTGTGGGCTTGGCTTGATTTGGGTTAAATTTCAATCTAGGCTTTATTGTGATAGGTTGGGTTGCTGGCTCATGTCTATTCTGCAATTGCCAATAGCTACTTCTCCAATGCAGAGCGTTAAGTGTTACTTATGCATTAATTACTAAATTTTTATGTGGGATGGTTATTCTTTTCAATATTACCTATGGATTTAAAGTTAATATCTGTTATTATTCTCTTATAGCAGACAAGGAAGTTTTGCTCCTGCATACAAAAGTTGACCCTGTAGTAACTCTTGGTGGGGATGGAACGGTCCTTTGGGTGTGTTTATTTACTTTGATTTTAGCAATTATTTTTAAATCAGAATCTATTATAACATTAAAATATTATTTTAGAGTACTTGCACTACAGTTGCACTTTATCTTGTTTCATCCTAGAACAAGCTAAGTCAAATTTAAGTCTGTTTTAAGAACAAATAAAGAAGTTTTCTTCTTTTTGGTGAATCACGTTTCTTTAATCAGTATGTTTTATTTAGATATATGAACTCTGTTGTGCCTTTTTTGTTCTTTTTGAAATTGTGGGTATCTTGAATTTAATACTGTGGAAAGGTGTGTAGATATATTTACTCGGAAATTGACAATCTTTTGGTATCATTCTCTATTTTTCAAAAACTTGAGGGCACCCATAATGACTGAAATGGTCAATTATACTAGCTGATAACTTCTTGCTTTGGAGATGATGATGAAGAATAAAATGTATCAAAACTTTTAACTCTTGGACAAATTTGGTCTTTGTACAAAGTGTGGTTGTTGATATCTTTTCTTTTAAATAATAATTGACATATTGACAGTTTGTTTGTGGCCCTTAATTTGCTAATTTGTAGGTTTGAGTTTAGAAATTAAAGAAAGTGTAATTGTAGCAATATATCATTTTTGCTATACATCAATATCATAGCATATCATCTCAACAATTGTAAATTTTTGTGTGTGTGTGTATATATATAATTTGTGCTTGATTGTGGCTTTTTTTTTTTATTTTATAAATAAAATAAAAACTTATTTTGAGGGTTAAGAGACCCCTTAAATAACATTCTTTATTAAGGGTTGTAAATATAAATCTTTTAAACCTTGGTAAAAGGTTATTTAAGGGTCTCTTGACCCTCAAAATAAAATTAGAGCACTTGTTTTAAGGGTCACGAAAGCCTTCAAAATTTCCTTTTCGACGATATATGTTTCGAAAGTTATCAAGGGTCCATTGAACTCTTAAAATAACTTTTTTCAAGGTTTTTTAATACTTTTTTTTTAAGGGTTTTGACCCTTAAAAAAAGTCAGATTTGTTGTAGTGATTCTAGTTACACTTTAGTTTTATGTCAAGTGGCTCCAATTTTGTACCAATTGTCCTTGCAATTACATTATAATTTTTTTTTTTCTATCAAATGTCCTTACTTGTAAATTCATTAACATAAGTGAAGAAACATAAAATTCTTAATTAGAATTTATTACGTTTCTATGTAATATTATGAATATATACAATCAGTTGCTAATAAACATTAAAAAAAATTGGTGGAGTCTTTTCACTGGATTTTATTAAAAAGGACCTTTTAACTTACTCTTTAAAAAAAAAAATAAAAAAAAATAAAAAATTCATTGTATGTCAATAAAAAATTTACTTTAAAAACTAAGTATAAAAATAGTTTGGCAAACTATCTTAAGAGGGAAATTAATTTCTCAAAAATTCATTCTTTTTATTGGATTCATCTAATCTCACAATCGATTCCTCATTTTCAACTTTAGTCAATTTTAACTCTTTTTGGAATTTCTTAGAAATTTTCAAAGATTTAGATAACCCCCTACGAAAAGTTTCACAGTCATCAATAAAATCAACTTCAACGGTAACATTAGCGTCTTCTTTTTTCAAATTTTCACAGCCAAAAGCAATAAAACACTCAATAAAACACTTAAAATTATCCATGACAGCAGGGATTAAAGATCACGCTCAGGACGCTAATCCAATCAGAATGAGTCCATTTTGATACCACTTATTAAGTTTTAAATGAGAACTAGTAAAAGTTTATACTAATTAGTAAAATTTTTTTTTTTTTTCTTAAGAGGATTTGCAATTTATACATCTAACCTCTGTTGTTGTTGTTTTCTTTATTTATTTATTTATTTATTTATTTTTGGGTGGAGAGATAACCTTTGAGTTATTTGTTACAAGAAGATAAAGATCTCGAGACATAGGGCCTACACTCACTTTCATTTAGTGGGGTGTTGTGGATAACTCTAGTTTAAAGGTTCTAATCACAGCGTGTACTTCCATTACCTATATCCTAATTTGTAATTTTTCACGATTCAGGTAAGATTTGCTTTATTATTGCCTCATATCTCAATATAAATATTAAAGAAAATAAATTCACTCGGATCAGGTTGGAAATAAATAGGATTTTCTTGGCATCTTTCTACAGTTTGTAGTGACTTTTAGCGGCAGAAGTAGAATAGTCGAGTCGCTTTTGTTGTCCTGCATAAAGAGGCCCCAAATGCACCACCCATGTCCTCATCATTTCTTTATCCCATTGAGCAATTATCCGAACAAAATGAATAAATAAATAAAAGAAGAATAAAATGGACATGAAACTGAACTATGATTGGGTAACTACTAGAACCCTGCCTAAACCTTGCAATGTCACATATAAATTGGTCTCTAAAGTCTAAGGTGCTAGTCAAGATGCTAAAACATTGGTTGAAAACTCTAATTAATCTCAGCTTTCCAAAATAACTTTTCCATGATAGAGACATTGCTGGTAATGAATGGTTGAAATGCGAATTTTACAGCTACATTCAAATGAAAATAAAGGAAACAGAGGTCTATAACCCTAGAGATTGACATGTCAAAAGCAGATTACAAGACGAGATGGAATTAAATCACTGTTGTGGTCAAATCAGTATGGCTTTACTAGTCACTGAATGCACATGCTAACTCAGTGTTTCACTGTAGACTCTAATAAAATGTTATATATATATATATATATAGTTGCATTTATTGATGTTCCGTTCTGGTTAAGTCACATTAACAGTTATATCATTTACTTATTTCCAATCACTTTTTTCCACTATTCCCAATCATAATGTCCATTTTACCTTTCCATATTTTCACTAATCTCACCCTTAATGTCACTTCTCATCTATCGATTCCTCTTCCTTTTATTTTTCCTCTTTTTATTTTATTCTATTAATATAAATATGTGATTCTTTCTCCCAATTTATACATATTTTCCCACGTAAAAAAGGTTAATACTTTCTCTCTCTCTTTCATGTTTTAGTTTTGTGAGAATCTTTTATCTTTTGTATCTCTACTTTAGATTGATGAATTTATGAGTTACTTAGAATTCTACTTTGGGTTGATACAATTTGGTTTTGTATTTTATATTTTTAAGTTATTACTTTATCCGTCCCAATTTATTTGTCTTCTATTCCATTTTGGGATGTCTCAAAATATTTTTCCATTTCTAAAGTTAAAAAATTATTAATTTACTAATGTTCCTATTATGCTTCTACTTTATTTCCAAAACCATTTTTGATAAATTTATTTGGGAAATTATTGTGTACTCCTGGAATTTCATAAATGCGTACTCCCTCCTCACACATAAATGGTGGGTTACACTATGAATTTAGTGGGACCCACCATTCATATGAGAGGGAGAAGTACACATTTATGATATTCTGGGAGTTCCTAATAATTTTCCAATTTATTTAAAGGTGGTTTTGGAAACTTATATATTTTTATATAGCAGACAAAACAATAAATGATGTTCCTTAAAAAGTTGGATTTTTGAAATAGGACAAACAAATTGGGACGGAGGGAGTATCTTTTTTCTTTTCTATGATTGTTAAATGTTATCCTATTGCATATAAAGAGATAGTTTACAAGAATATAATGTTATTTTATTATATAACATGATTTGGATAATTTGGTTTTTGACTTATGACTATATTTTTTATTTTGACACTGCTTCTTCTCATTTTATTTTCTATTTATCTCCCAAATAAGGCAATTACTCTCTCTCTCTCTACACACACACACACACACACACACACACACACACAGATATATATACATATATATATATATATATTATTCATTCTTTTTTGCAACTTTACTTTAGGTTGATGAATCATTGGTTTTTTTTTTTTTTTTTGGTATAATACTATTTTGGGTTAATACAATATGATAGTGTGTGTGTGTGAGTTTTTTTTTATTATTTTTTTTTTAAGTTTTTCATCTCAAGTCTTCTCTCTCCCTCTTATAACTTTTTTTAATTAACATAATGCTTCATTATTTTGGAAGTGAGATTTTAAATTTATATCAAAATACAATCTTGACTATATATTTGAATATGTCTATCAACTATTAAAACTACCCAAAATGAATATGTCTAAAAAATATTTTTGTTTTAATTTTTCATTGATTTATTATTTAGTTATAACATCAATATTGAAGTAGATAAATATGTAAAATTAAAACTGCCTAAAATGAATTTGTAAAGCCTATATACTTATATATTTAATATTGTCAAAAAATTAAAAATAAATAATAAAATGAATATTGATGTGGCTGTTGAGTTTCCAAAATGAATATTAAACCACCCTTGAAGATTTAGATCCAGCACCTTTGATGACTGGTATGCAGCAACTTCGAATCTACTGATTCTAAAAGTATGTAGATTGATTTCCAGAAGTGACTTTGAATGGAGAAGGCACAAAACCTTTTAGATCTCAAGAGAGAAGTTCCCAAGTCTTTACAAAACGTGTTTTAGGATTTCTTTTAAATACTATGTTAATTAGATCTGAAACCCTAATCACTTGATGTACTTAATAGGTTGTTGGGATTTAATTAAATTTTGTAGATCCACGTCGGTTGAACCTCCTTTTCGATCAGTCGAGTATGGCATATTTCGAATTCCTAAACCTGTAGCTTCCTTGTTCTTATATTCTAACCTACAGTACCTTGAGTATTATCTAATACATTTCATAGACACAAGATTTATACCAAGACTAGTTTGTGCTCAGGGTTTGCCAATTGTTCCAAAATTTTAGAACCTAGCACTTTTCAAGCCCAAATTGTTATCTATTTGTTGTGGTATTTAAAAGAAATTATAAGCTAACCCTAGAGAGCTTTTAGAGAAAGAAAAGAGTGTCTCTTGTGCCTTCTATTCTAGATTTGGGATTTTTGTATCCAAAGTTCTCATATCTTCCCCTAGAAATCAATCTACATGCTATGAGAACCGGTAAATCTAAAGTTGTTGCAAAACAGTCATCAAAAGTGCTGGATCTAAACCTTCAAGTGTGGTCTTGGAGTCATAGACTAAAGGTCTATATTGGACTAAACCTTCAAGTGTAGTATTGGAGTCGTGGACTAGAGGTTCATGCTTAGAACATATCTATATCAGAGAAGTCTATGGAATTCATAGCCAAGTTTGTTAACTTTAGTTAGGTTTATTACAAATTTATATTTTGATTGTATATCTTTATTTGATAGTAGGTTGCTTTCCTTGGGATTGGTCCCTGTGGGCACAACGGAAAATGAAGTTTCCACCTAGTTATATGGTCTAGGAACCATGACTATAGCATCCTTTCGAGGAATGGCCTTTGATCTTACTACCAGAGTTTGGGTTTAAAGTTTAGGTATGCTCTTAGAAAGGTGTTACGCACCCAAGATCACCCAACCCTAAGGTTGGCCTCCTATCATTGTGTCCTATGTCTTACACCTTATTAAAAACCATCTAAACACTTGCATTCTAGACTCACACACACACACACACTAACATGCATCTAACAAATAACATGTCATCTTTAATCCTAAACAAACATACCTATCCATCTATCCCAAACAAAAGAAACCCTAATCATACATCTAACATGAGAAAAACCCTTCTTAAAACAAAACATGGAAGCAAATATATCATCATACAAAACAAATCAAACACAAAACATTAACATGTTATAAACCCTAATAAAAAATCTATGAAAACCTAACATAAATGCATGATCATTGTTAATGCATGACTTACTCTTTACTTACCTCTCAGTAGCACAACACCTAGGGCATCAATGCATGAACATATGAATGAATGACATTAAAACAAAGAAACCCTAAACTAAACCCTAATCTAGACATGTGATAACAAATAAGCACTTTAAAAAGATGAACAAACATCTTATGAGGCTTGAAACATGTGAAAAGGAGGCTATGCAGACAAACATGTGGAAGCAGAATCAAAATGAATAAAAATTAGGGTTTTCTGAGTAATGACATCACGCACACTAGAATAGGTCTACGTACGCATGAGTTCAGCTTACATGTACATGCTAGATCATGTGTATGTAGATCCTTACCCAGAAACCCTAATCAACACAAAAACAAAGCAGTAACCAAAAACGTAAAATCTAACAACCTAGCATGCTTAAGGACATAAAGAAAACCTAAAACTAACCTGGACAAACATCTATAAACATAAATTAAACACAAAAGCAGATCAAAACAAAGATTAAAGACAGAAAAGAAAAGTTTAAAAGTGTACCTTAAAGCAAAACCTCCTAAGCTTGATTTTTTATCGTTCCCTTCAGTCAAATCTATCACAATTCAATGAAAAAGTTATTAGTAATCTTAAACTCAAAAGATTGGGGCCAAAAAAGGTCTTAATCAAATAAAAATGACTTAAGGATGTTTTGTGAAAAACTCTCTTTTGATTCACTATTTTCTAGTGAATTTTAGGTTTTTCTTGTAGGATTTCTATGTGTTTTGAAAATGTACCATGTAAGGCTTTATATAGTGGAAAAAATAGGATTTGGAGCGGCTCCCAGACAATGTGGGATTCGTTCCAAACCTTAGCCATTATTGCAAAAATCTTCCTTTTGAACACTTAAACTCTTCACGATTGTAGCACTCCAAGAGAACTCCACTAATTTATATTCCTTGTGTGTAGCTTGAGCAAACATTTCTCTTTTTTACTCTCACACACTCTCACTGAATTTCTCTCTATTTCTTTTAGTTTACGTGTCTGTTTGGCAAACATTATTTTTGCCAACTTATTTTACTATTCAGCTTATTTTTGCTACTTTTCATAAGTCCCACTACACTTTTTGCTACTATTCATAGGTTTCACAGTACTATTTTAGCTAAATTTTACATTTATCTATAGTACTTTCAGTAAAAAATTTTCAATTTCAGCTAAATTTATCTACTGTACTATTTCCGCTTATTTTACTGAATCTGAAAACTTTTTGCTGAAAGTATTATAGATAAAGTTAAAAGTTAGTTGAAATAGTATAATGAGACTCATAAATAATAGCAAAAATAAACTGAATAGTAAAATAAGTTAACAAAAATAATTTTTACCAAATATAAGCTACACCTCTCATTGAGGGGCCGTTTGGTATAGTATTTTAAGCAACATTTTTCAGTTTTTAAACAACATTACACGTATTTTCACATTTTTTTTACCCACACGCATTTTGAAAAAATACAAACAATATTACTAGAATAACATTACCAACCTATACGTATTTTTAAAAAAATACAAACAACGTTACTAGAACAACATTATCAAATGGAGTTGAAGCTCTCTACCGCTCTGCGTTTCTCTCGCACAAACTAAAACTTCAGCTCTTCACCAAAGTGGCTGAATGGTCTTGTATTTCTTTTGGCTTCTTTTCTTTTTCCTTCAGCGTGTCCCACACATTAAAGTCATTTCTCAATATATGTGAAAGCTGACTTGTGAGGCTTGAATGACTAGCTCATTAAATGAGCTTGTTTAATACATCTGGGCTAGACCCACATGATGCTTAGCACCCAACATATAGCACACCGCAGTATATTTGAGCATTATCATCAGGTGTGTCAAATGCCAAATATTTGACATTTGACGCACTAAACACCAATATTCATACCTCATGAGATGTTCCAAATTTCAAATTTTTTTGCAACATGCTACAGTGCGCTTTCATAAATGAAAGCACATTGTAGCATGTTGCAAAATATTTTATCATTTGTTTATTTCTTCTCTCTCTCTCTCTCTCTTTCTCTCTCTTTCACTCTTAGACTCTCTATCTCATTTCTTCTCTCTCTCTCTCTCTCACACACACTCTCTATCTCTTCCCTCTCCTACCTGCTCTAGAAAGTTGCTTAAGATCACTCTCCAGTCCTAAATGAAAGCACACTGTAGCATGTTGCAAAATATTTTATCATTTGTTTATTTCTTCTTTCTCTCTGTCACTCTCTATCTCTTCCCTCTCCTCCCTGCTCTAGAAAGTTGCTTAAGATCACTTTCTAGTCCTCGCCACCGAGCTCTCCAACCCTCGTTGCTGATCTCACCACCTCATTCTCCATAACTTGCCGCCGATCTCGCCGCCTCATTCTCTAGCCCTAGCCGCCGACATCCACAGCCCTCACTGTTGATCTTTAGATCTCTCTTAATTAGGTTGTGGGTGTGAGATTTGGGTTGGCGTTTTAGATCAGCGTTGTGTTGGTTGTGGGTAGTGGGTAGAGGGGTTTTGGGTTAGTTGGGTTGGGGTTTTAGGCCGATCGTTGGTTGAGTTTGGTTGGTTGGTTGGTTGAGTTTAGGTTGGTGTTTTATTCTTTGTTTTGTTGGTTGGTGAAGTTTTTTTTTTTTGGTTGAGATTTTTGGATTTGAGATTTGTTGGAGGATCCGGTGATTGTGGTTGTAGTTTATGGCAGTTGATTTGCTGGTGGTGGTGGTTGTTGGTTCTTGGTTGGTGGCAACTGCCACTGAGTTGGGTGCTTGTATATTGGCTGGGTTTTGAGTTAATATATTATTTAATGTGTTGTATATATTATTTTAACATTTAGAATCAAAGAATAGAACATGTGATGAATGGCGTATTGTAAAATGATGTGGTAAAATAATAAAGTAGGTTTTTTGATGTGTTAAAATGACATAATTTTAACATGCCTGATGGGAATGCTCAATATGATCTTTAGCTTTTCTTTGGAATATTAAATGTTATTTTGTCGGATATTTTATGGGTAAATTTAAAGATTGGGAAAAAATTAATTCTCAAATAATAATAAAAATGTTTCTATTTCTAAACAAATGAATAACTTAATAAAAATGTTTTTTTTTTTTGTTTTTTTTTTTTATTTTTTTATAAGAAGACAAAACCTTTCATTAAATTATTGGAAAGACATTACATTATGGATAAGAGCTTGTTCTATGACACAAGGAATCTCTTCAATCCAAACTGATACATCATCAATGCCCTTGGCATATTTTGCTGAAAGATGGGCTGATTTGTTTCCTTGATAGCCCACATGTGTGAAGGCTATGTGATGAAAATCTGCACAAGCATCTTGTATGCCCAAAATAACTACATCCACTAATGGAGGAGGTGAGGCCAACTCATTCAAAGCGCGTTGCACAATTAAGGAATCTCCTTTGATTAAAACATCCCTTATATCCATATCCTTTGCAAGCTGAATGCCCATTTCAAATGCCTTAGCTTTTGCTTCCACGGGTCCCAATGGTGCCTTTATTTTCTAGCTCAAAGATGCCTTGACTTTCCCTTCCATATCCCTTATGACCACCCCTATGCCCATAGCCTTTAGCTCTGCAAAGACTGCCCCATCAACATTTGCCTTGTATGTTTGACCCTAAGGAGAAAGCCATCTAACCTGTTGGGTAGTAGGAGTCCTTACAACATTCTTAACGTTTGTAGCATCATAAAATTCTTCTAAATATTGTGTTGCCCCTCGAATCAACTCCAACCCCGATTTCTATTTCCCTCCCTGGCAAATTACATTCCTATTACCCCATAAAGCCCACACACAAGTCACCATCTTTGCTACCACCTTCAGTGCACTCTCCACCTCCATACATAAGCTCCACAACATGTCCTTAAAAGAAAAAACCTAATCTGATGTGAAGGGCAATACCAGCTTTGAACATTCCCATAACTCACGAGCTCGCTTGCAAGTCCAGAATAGATGGTTAGAGTTTTCCGCAGCCAAATTACATTCCTCACAATGATCATCTTGTAGCACTTTCCTTTTCACCAAATTAACCTTTGTAGGAAGTACATCACGACATGCCCTCCAAGTGAAGTGCCGTATTTTATGTGGCACCTGAATCTTCCATATTTTTGTCCAAAACTGCCTATACCTTCCATCATCTAAACTAGAGTTGAAGTTTCTAGGCCTCACCATCTCTCTAGCCACCCAATAGGCACTGCACACAGTGAACAAGCCGTTAGGACTGCATGCCCATATCTGCTTATCAGTAGGGAGGCGATTGCTTAGTGGAATCTTTTTAATCTCCTCTGCTTCGTGAGGTAAGAACAGAGCATCAATGGCCTACATTTTCCAGAAAGCTTTATCCCGATCTATTAAGTCACACACCATTGTTTCAGCTTGTAGGGACATTTGTGGAGATGTTACTCAGTATGTAGATAGTGTGGGCAACCACTTATCTCCCTAGACCCTTACCTTCTCTCCATTTCCTATTCGCCACTGTAAGCCATGATTTACAATAGCCTGTGCTGCCATTATGCTACACCATATAAAGGATGGATTACTACCTAGTGTTGCTTGAGAGAAATCATAGTTTGGAAAGTATTTAGACTTAAGAGCATAATAAACTAGAGAATTTTTCTTTTGTTGCAACTGCCACCCCTATTTGGCTAGCATTGCCAAGTTGAACTCCTTTAGGCTCTTGAATCCTATCCCTCCACATGCTTTGGGGGCACACAATTTCTCCCAACTCACCCACGCCATTTTCTTCTCCTCTTGTCTTTGACCCCATCAAAAATTCCGAATCATGCTCACTACAACAAAATGTACTTTCAGTGACAGAAAAATTTGTCACTAAAAGTCTAGTTTTTCATCGCTAAGAACTTTTAGTGACAAAATCGGACTTTTAGTGACGAAATTCATTTCGTCACTGTAGCCTCGTCGCTAAAAGTCCTGGTGACGATAAATTTCGTCACTAAAAGTCCGATTTGTTTAAAAAAGAAAAAACTTTCATTTTCGTCTCTAAATGTTTTCCTTGCTAAAAACAGTATTCAGCGATGAAAATATTTTGTCACTAAAACCATTTCAGTTTATTAAATCATATTTAATGACGAAAAATTTCGTCACTAAAACTATTTTTGGGTACATATAGTGAAGAAAAAAGTCGTCACTAAGACTATTTTTAAGAAAATCCAGGCACATATAATGACGAAAATTTTCGGCACTAAAACCATTTCTTACAAAATTCCGCTACATTTAGTGACGACATATTTCGTCACTAAAAAAATTTTTTGTTGCTATATTTGTGACGAAAAAATTCGTCGCTAAAACTTATTTTCTGTTTTTATTATTTTCATGGCTTTGATATTAACCTGTAACCTGTCATTACATTATTAAAACCTTACATTTGATTAACACATTTATTTCAACAACACATTTATAAAAAATCGATCCATACATTCCACAAGTAAAAAAATAAAACAAGTATCCAATTCAAATTCTTTCCATACAATAATTGTTTGCAACACATACAATAACTTAATATGTTTTATAACAATACAAAAAGTGCAGCATAATATAATTAGAACCAACGAAAGATGTCCTCATATGTCTTCAAATAATGCCAAAAGTAAATCTCCTAAAGCCACCAATAAGAAATTTGCACAAATATAAAAACACTACTACATTAAAATCGTAAAGTAAAAATATTAACTATGTTATAAGAAATATTTCTAACAATGCATTAAGAGTAACCACACCAATAAATTAAAACCACAACTCCTAATGTATAAGTTGTAGAAAGCAAATATAAATTTTCAAGTGTAATATAATACAATTAGTTTCAAATGATACATAAAAAATGAAGTATTTTAACTTGAGGATAAACTACTAACCAATAAGTGATTTAACTTGAAGATGAACCATCCCTAGAGGTAAAAGTGTCATCATAACCCTTGCTCCTCAAAAAATTAAGAATATTGTTTTGGACCTCTTCTTGCTTAGCTCACTCCTCTTTGTCCCTAGCTCTTGCCTCTTTGAGCTCAATTATCTCATTTTCTAACCAATGGATATACTCCATCGAGGAACTAGAAGAGGAAGTGGTTACTAGAAAAGAGGAAGGTCTCATGCCAAGTGCTTTTACAATATCGGATTTCTTCTTAAAAACCAAGTTTGAGATCTCCTCTTGTGTAAGGGGAATTGCATTAGGATCTTGACAATGATCCTCTTGCACTTTGAGAATAGTTTCCTACCATTTGAAAGAGAAAAAAACAAACAATCACAACATTAATACTACATATGTTATAGCTTTACAAACATGATAAGGATGAAATGATAAGGATGGAATGATACACATACATATGTCGCTTCATCCTTATGGTGTATCCACCTATTTGTATTTGGATTGAAATGAACATCTTTGTAGATTTTTGTTAATTCAGGAACTTGACCGCCATTATTATTTGTCAAATTAATTAACATTCGAGTGTTAGATAGATATAGTTAACTAATCGTAACATGTAATATACTAAGGTTTAAGAAAATGAAAAAACACACATCTCCTCATCAACCCTAATAGCAAGTGCCTTTGTCCCACATCTATGTTTGCCTAAAGTTTTGTTCCTATTTTTAGAATTCTTCCTTGATTTTTCCTAATAAAGAACATTCAAGATATTTATTAGATCATGAATAAAGCAGTATACATTTACTTTATCTAGGTATTAATCTAATCATTTGACAACATAATATAGTAAATATTGGATAATAATAATATACGCATAAATAATTTACTAGCTAGTCCTTATTGGTCCATTTCCCTTCAATGAGTCCAGTCAACTGCTCAAGTGTGGCATTCTTTGGCAGGTGGCTTTTTACATAGTCAACACCATGAGATTGTACGAGTTTTTTATAAGTCTGATACAACTTATTAAAGCCGCTACTCAATAATGTTCCACATTTTGTATTTATTGTTTTCGTTGCCAAGTTGGAATCTCCTTCTAGCTCAAACTGATATTGTAAAATGAAGTGCATATGTATTATAAAAATATTATTATATGAATTTAATATGCTTATTGACAACAAAGATGAGTTAGACATTATCAATGTAAATTTACCGTGATATTTTGAAGCACCACATCTCTAGTAGCAGCATCAACACTTTTCCAATTTTTTACGTTGTAACTGGACAAATTACTTTGCACTTGTACACCAAATTGATTGACAAGCTTGCACGCATTCTTCCCAACAGGAGCATCATACTCTGTAGCTATACATACTAGTAGTTTATCACTTTTTTCAACAAGTGCTCGTACTGCTATACCACGTGTTATTCTATGAGTATTTCTGCTAGTAGATCCTATTTAAACATTATCAATGTTAAAAAATTATACATTCCATGTATATTAAGTATAATCTCAATAGTAAAGATAGGGTGCAGTTGTAATTAAGTATGTTCTTTGTAATTACCAGTCGTGCTAGTTAATGCATTGGTAGCCTCCGCATTAGAAGAACATTGGGTGGGAGGATTTGCTTCAGGAGGTGTTTCCGTAGATTGAACCGTAGATTGGACCACCAGGATAGATGTCTTACCTCGCGATCGTGTTAGTTGTCCTAGTGTCATCTTTAACTAACAAACATACATATAATGGAACAACAAAGTCATTACAAATAATAGAACAACATAGTTATTATCTATTGTACCCTATAGAACATCTATTGTACCTTATGGATTAAAGAATTAGATGACTCAACATTATTCTCATCGTCACCAATAGGTGGTACATAATCATCATCTACCACAACACTAGCTTTACTTCTTTTCCCTTTTGCACAATTGGACTGAGCAAAATCCTTTAGAGAGGTTGAGATGTGCTTTAATCCCAAAGCATCAATTATCTCTTGGTTTTGCCTCATTCTATCCAATCTTGCCATCTCATACCTCGGTATATTATGAGTTTATTTGGCCTTTTTGTGCATTTTTTAAAACTATGTATTGACATGAAAGATAAGTACAATTGCTACTAACTTAACATTATAGTCCACACCATTATCCATATCAAGTAATTTACAAGTGCAAAATTTGAACACAATTGCTACTAACTCAACATAACAAATGACCACATATCTATATCAAGTTCAAGATAAGCACAAAACATCTTAATAACAGTTGCTACGTAGACAAGTATAAAACTTTAAGACAAGCATAAAACTTTAAGACAAACACATAACATTTAAGATAATTGTTATGAACTCTACATATCATAATTTATATCAAGATCAACATCAGGTATGTCATGCTCTTCATTTTGATTAGCGTCTCTTGAAGTTCAACCTTTAGGAACAATCTCAGTTTCAACATCACCCATACAATACTAAATAATATTGTCTTTAGCATTGATGGGGACAACATCAACAATTGCTTCATGTTGGAATGTATTACTATCTTCTGTATTATCATTGGATTCTCCGCCCTCAACTTCCGGACATCAAACACTCCCCTATGTTGGATGCATTGCACAATTTTTCAAGGGTCACGCAATTTGATATCTTGAAGGTAGAAAACTTGTTTCGCTTGACTAGAAAGTATGAATGGTCATTTTGATACCATCGACTTGTAACATCAATGCTCGTGCAGTGTGCATCGGTTCTTATCATTCTCCTTCAATCATTGGTACCAGTATTGTACCATTCACACTGGAACAAAACAACTTTATGGTGAAACATATACTCTAATTCCCAAATTTTGCACACATGACTATAGAAGTAATGCATAGTATCCTCATGGTGCCATTCTATACATACACCATTGTTTTGGGTTACACGACGATTGTTTAAATCCCTTGTATGGAACTTTACACTATTGACCATAAAAACTGTGTACTCCTTCACATGCAGTTTAGGACCATTTGCTAATGACCATAACTATTTAGTAATTTCTGATGACTCATTAACTTTTAATCTATTCATCTATAATGACATACAACAAATGATATTAATTAGTAATAAACAATGATGAATAAATTTAAATGTTTAATTTATTAGTGTGTGATTAAATTTCAAATGTCTTACACATTTTCTGAATCACTTGGAAAACTCTTGTCGTTGGATTTGAGTTATGGTTCTCCAATAGGATTATGCAATGTGTTTTTGTATTCGCTGTTAAAAATAAGGTGATTTATTTTTAGCTAAACATTGCAGATAATATTCAAAACTTGATTAAACAATATATGCATATGAAATCACATACTTTAAATAAGGCTCTAACTCAGAACTATTATACAACAAGTACCAATGAGCAGTATCAAGCAATGCATGAGACAAGTCACCATTATTTTGCCTACCACCTGTAGGTCGGGCAATCTGTGAAAAAACTATCAATCATTTGCTAGATTTACCAAAATCTTTTTTTCTTTCTCTTTGGTTATGCACAGTTTCGATCACATCAATATACAAAGACTAGTTGTTAATACATTCTTTAAGAATGTAAGCCTCTGCAATCAAACCTTTTGGTCGAGCTTGGTTGGTAACGTATCTTTTCAAATATTCCAAGGTATCTACGAGGAAAAAATACGCACAGAATGTGATTTTATACCACGTGGGAAAGATGCAATTAATGAATGCATCAAAGGATCTAATTACCTTTCAATTAGATACATCCACCGATATTGTACTGGGCCTCCTAGAATTGCTTCTCGAGGCAAGTGAACAGCAAGGTGGACCATAACATCAAAGAATGCTGGAGGAAAGAACCTTTCAAGCTCACATTGTATAAGAACTACATGTTATTCTAGTTTCTCCAATTCACTTCGCTTTAGGGTCCTTGAGCATAAGTCTTGGAAAAAGTTACCCAACTCAAACAATACAATACTAATGTCTTTATCTACAAACCCTTATAACCCAATTGGAAGAATTCATTGTAGTAGCACATGACAGTCGTGGCTTTTCAAATCAGATAATCTACTATTTTTTGCATTAACTGACCTTGATATGTTGGCTGCATAGCCATACGGATACTTGACTGATTTCAAAAAGTCATAAAAATCATTCCTTTTATTAGGGCTTAATGAAAAGAAAGCCCGAGGCTTGTCATATGATCCATCAAGATGTTGTTTCAAATGCAATGTGTTCCTAAAATTCATATTTTGCAAGTCTATCCATGCCTTGTCAGTGTCTTTGTTTTTCCACTCAATGCCCAACAAAGTACCATAAGTACTTTCACTAATGTTCTTCTCCACATGCATGACATCAATGTTGTGCTTAAGATTCTTATTTTTCTAGTATGGAAGCTTGTATAAAATACTTACCTTTGACTAATTTGGCTCCCCAATGAGTTGTCTCTTCTTGTTACTTGGATGCTTTCCTAAAATTATATTTGGCATTCTATCTAGCTGCTCTTGTATCTTTCCCACTTGTAACTCTAAAGATCTATTCTGTTTTTCCGGTAAACCATTATGCAACTGACTATGTCTCTAACGATATTCCATAGGTAAATAAGCTCGATGGTTAATGAATCCAATTTTACTTTCCAATGCTTCTGAATATGGTTGATCGTTGCAAGTGTAACAAGAATGATAACCCTTTGTCCTCCACCCGGACACGTTACCAAATCTAGGATAGTCATGTATTGTCCACAACAAAGTTGCACGCATCTAAAAATACTCTTTGCTATAAGCATCATAAGTTTCTACACCTTCTTCCCACAACTCCTTCAACTCGTCAACCAATGGTTTCAAGTAAATATCAATCTCATTTCTCAGTTGATAGGGACTAGAAATAAGTAAGGACAACATAAAATATGGCTCCTTCATAATCAACCAAGGCGGTAGATTATAAAGGATAAGTATGACAGACCACATACTATAGTTGTTGTTCATATTCCCAAAAGGGTTAAATCCATCTGTAGCCAACCCCAACCTTACATTGCAAGGTTCAAGGGCAAAATTAGGATGTTGCAAATCAAACTCCTTCCACTCCTCACTATCAGCCGGATGCCTCATTATCCCATCGTCCACACATTTGTCTATATACCATCTCATGTCCTTGGTTCTTTAGCCTGGCATGTACAGTCTCCTCAATTTCAGTGTCAACGGGAAGTAACACAATACCTTATAAGGAATCTTCTTACCTTGGGTACGTGTATCTTTGTACCTAGGTGCCTCACACACAGGACATTTATCAAGATTTTCATTTGTCTTCCAAAATAGTGCACAATCATTTTCTCATGCGTCTATATGCTCGTATGACATGCCCAAGTCATGTAATATCTTCTTTGCTTCATAAGTTAACCTTGGAACCAAGTTACCTTTCGATAAAACCTTTGTCAGCAATTCTAGCATCATATCAAGTCCCTTATTACTCAAGTTGGTTATTATCTTTACATTCAATATCTCAATAACAAACTTCAAGATACTATAATTAGTGCAACACGAATACAACTCACACTTTGCATCTTCCTCAAGTTTGTCAAAATGATGCACCTCCTCACATTCGGTTGCATTTCTTGATTCCTCTCTAATTTGGTCACCTACCAAGGTATCGATACCATCCATATGATCACAATTCGACATTTCATTATCGTGAATGTTCTCGTTCAATACACGAGATTCTCCATGATTATACCAATTAATGTAAGATTGCATAATCCCACAATGAAGCAAATGGATATGTACAGTAGGAAGAGATTGTTGATAGCAATTCACATAGTGAATACATGGGCACGAAATACTACCACTCAAGTCTACAACTACCTTAGCAAAATTAATAAATGCATTGACCCCTTCAATCTATGAATGACTTAATCTGCCATCAGATGTCTTACCCATTGTCATCCAACTTTTATCCATGTTTGACTACAATTGTAAGGTGAATGCTATTTTAGCAAAATAAGGACAACTTATGCATAATGTATTCTAACATCTAAGTCTATAAATTACTTAGATAAAGTTTTATCTCATTCATGAATGCACAAGTCTATATTAATACTTAAATAAATATACATTGCACAAACAAATAATGCAATGCAGGCCACCCGCTTGCTCCAACACAACAACCCACCACAAAATCAATCACAAACATCACAACTATAATGCTTACAAGTATTGAAATCAAATGAAGGAACACAATTGCTACTAATCAGTAAGTTTCATTCATATTTGCAAGAAATTAAAAACACTCTCAATATGAATTTAAACAACCTTATAACACCATGCAAGCCACCTGCTTGCTCCAACATAACAATCCACCACAAAATCAATCACAAACATCACAAGTACAATGCTTACAAGTATTGAAATCAAATAAAATATTATTCATCACATCTAATCAACAATACTTATTCACATTTGTAAAAATTGAAAAACACTCACAATATGTATTTAAACCACCTTATAACACTATGCAAACCACTCGCGTACTCCAATACAACAACCCACCACAAAACCAATCACAAACATCACAACTATAATGATTACAAGTATTGAAATCAAATAAAATACTATTCATCACATCTAATCAACAATACTCATTTACATTTGCAAGAATTGAAAAACACTCCTAATATGTATTTAAACCACCTTATAACACCATGCAAGCCACCCGCTTGCTCTAACAGAACAACCCACCATAAAACCAATTTCCAACATCACAAGTATAGAGTTTTACAAGTATTTAAATAAAATAAAATATTATTCATCACATCTAATCAACAATACTCATTAACATTTGCAAGAAATGAAAAACACTCCCAATATTAGTTTAACTCACCTTATAACACCATGCAAGCCACCCGCTTGCTCCAACACAACATACCACCACAAATCCAATTTCCAATATCACAAGTATATAGTTTTATAAGTTTTTAATTAAAATTTACTTACTTTGCTTAAGCTAAGTTTACAACTTTCAGAAAAAATCTAAAGTTACTACAAACAATGTGTATTTAGTCTGCAAAAGAAAAGTTAAATTTATAAGTACAAAAGTTAAAGAAAAGCTTGTAATAGCTCATTAAATACCAGAATCTAATCCTAGGAATCAATTTAATAATAGCTCTTAATCATATATGACAATGAACACCCATGTGGGGGTATATGTATATTACCTAAATCTATAACTTTTCATTTATCTAGATAAATTTTAGACCATAACCAAATCTCATAGTACCTTTCAATCAAGTTGGAAAGCTCAAATTACACCTATTATGCATCAATTTTAAACTTTAATGTTAAGTACATATATACCCAAATCCTTAAACTTCTACCTTAAAGTGCATTGGCAGTATTTAAAGTAATATTTGTTAGGACATATGTGATTCACTTGTTAGAAACATATGTCAATATTTTATGTAATTAGCTAATCCTTTGACAAAACGCACTTTACTTGTAATTTGGTAGATCTAGGATGTTTTTAATACTTCAAGAAACAAAGTTTCAAGATCAAGTTTTGAAGTCATCAGAACTATCCAAGAAACAAGCTGAGAAGTACAAATTCATTAAAGCTCGACAGTTGCATCTATCGAGCTTAAGAAAGCTGTTTCAGCCCCGTGTGCTCGACACCTGTTGGATAACTTCTATCTGTTGAGGTTTAAAGAACCATAAATTCTGTTATGTTTTCTTGGAATCCATGAATGTGTCTTTGGGCCTTCTTTTCTCCTAACCCTAGATATATAAAATGATTGTTTTAGGGGCCGTCAAAGAGTTCACAAGTTGCACAAGCATTGAACAAAGTTTGTTCAAGCAAATTGTGACCGGAGACAAAGTTTTGCCCTAGTTCATCATTCTTGTGAAGAAGTTGCTGTGTATGTGTACCGTTGGGTTTTGTGACCAAGCATCTTCTTGATCTTCATTGTTAGGATGAACTGAAGAACTTTGTAGCCAAAAACCTTCTCTAGTTGGTGATTAAAGTCGCGTGTTGGGATTCACGCAATTGGTTAGTCACGTACTTGGGAGCCGTGTATCAAAAGGAGGAACTATCACTACAGAACAAGTCCAATTAGGTATTGGGGTAAGGGTTCAACTGTAGGTTGGTATAAGGTACTAGGATTCCTTTACTTGTAATCGCTTGTTGTGATCATAATGGAGTTTCGGGAGTGGTGACTTGAAAATCACCCGGTGGGGTTTTTGCCGTTAGGTTTTCTCCATTCGTAAACAAATCACCGTGTTATTTATTTTCCGTTGCATACTTTAGTTAATTGGTGGTTTGTTTGTGCTACCATGCGTTTGCATGTTAATTAACTTAATTAATTAACTTGGCTAAATTAATTGGTTAATTTATCATAAGAGTCAATACGTTTTTGGCCTATCAATATTAAAGTACTTTTGTTTAAATTAACCAGTGCCATCATGATCCTCATCAATACTAGTGTTAAATTCTTATGGTTCCCGTTTTGATAAAAAATCTGCAACAAAGTTTACACCTTCACTTGTACACTACATATATCTAACACTGGTATCAATGTGGAAACCAAAGCAAGAGAGTGATGATCCAAAACTAGAATCATCCAAAAAATAAGAACCATAGAAATCTAAAAGAATTACAACAATTGATAAGTACATATATAAGAAACTTTCTTCACAACCATTACACAGTAAATATCAAATACCCAAACTAAACAAAAATGCATATACCCATTACTGTACCAAACAAAAAAATACCCAAAGGAACTAGAATTATTAAACATAAAAAATTAACATCAAGCATTTAGAATCATTAAACAAAATACCCAAAGGAACTAGAATCATTAAACAAAAATTAACAAAAAAATTAACTCAAAAGAAAAAAAAAATACCCATTACACGTTTGGGGTCGTTGGTTGGGTGGAAGGTGAAGGGTCGCCAGATGGGTGGGAGGTGAAGAGTCGCCGTCTGGGTGGAAGGCGAAGGGTCCCCAGAAGTGTCGCCAATGGTGTGAAGAACTGAAGCATCACAAATAGTGCGAAGGATTGAATCGTCACGAACGGTTGACGAAGGACTGAAGTGTTGCGAACGGTCGGCGATTTGAAGTGTCGCGAATGGCTGGGGAGTTGAAGTGTCGCGAGCTTAAGCGAGCAAAGTGGATCGTGACGGTGAGGCAAGGATTGCAAAGGAAAGGCAAGGATCACGACAGTAAGGCGAGGTTCGGTGACGATGAGACGAAGTGGATCGCGACGGTGAGGCAAGGATCATGATGGTAAGGCTAGGTTTGGCGATGGTGAGATGAAGTGAATGGCGATGATGAGGCGAGGATCACGACAGTAAGGCGAGGTTCGGCGACGGTGAGACGAAAACCTTGATCGGCAATGGTAAGGCAGGGTTTGGCACTTTTTTGTGAGAGATTGAGAATCAGGTGAGTGAGGAAGTGAAACAAAACAAAAAAGGGCTGAATAGGATTTTAAGTGTAAAACTTATTGTGACAACATATATTTCATCACTAATAGATACCTTTAACGACGAAACTTAGCTTCGTCACTGATAATGAGACCGATTTTATGATTTTGTTTTTAGTGACGACTTATTTTCGTCACTATTTGTGACATTCAGCGACAAAATGGGTTTCGTCACTAATGGTATTCTTATCAGCACCTTTAGCAATGAAAGTTTTCATCGCAAAAAACTTAAACTTTTAGCGACGAAATAATTCGTCGCTATAGATGAACTTAGTTTGGTGCCTACATTTTTGTTTGGCGCCTTTAGTTCAACGCAAAATATAGTGACGAAATCTATTTTTCGTCACTAAAAGTTACTAATTTTTTTATAAATAGTGACGAAATATAAATTTCGTCACTAAATGGTATGTTTTAGTGAGGAAAAAATTTTCCTCAGTAAAAATACATTTTGTTGTAGTGGTTGGTCAAATCCTCATAGAGAGAATCAAGCAACTTGAAGCAACTCATTGAGTAAGTTAGGATTGCTTGGGCCACCACCTTGATTAGAATTTCCTTTGCAGCCTTAGATAACAGTTTTTCTCTCCATCTTGTTAACTTCTTCCTTAACTTCTCCTTTATGTCATTGAAAGTGCCTTTTTTATTTTTTTTATTATTATGTTTTTTTACCCACTAAAGAAGGCAAACCTAAATACTTCTCATGCTGCTTGATCACTTGTGCCCCAAACCTATTCTTGATATCTTCTTCTATCAGCCTTGGAGTATTATTACTAAAAAATAGAGAAGTCTTGGCTCTATTCAATTGTTGGCCCGATGCATCCTCATTAGACTTGTAGTATCCTTTGCAGCGCTTTACATTCTTCAATAGATGCTTTACAAAAAATCAAGTTGTCATCTGCAAAAATACAAATGAGATAATCTAGGGCCCCCACGATTAACAACTATTCCACCCAACTGTCCGTCTTCCACTACCTTTCTTATTAGTGTTGAAAGACCTTCTCCACACAACAAAAAAAGGTAAGGAGATAATGGACCCCCTTGTCTAATCCACCTACTAGGAATAATACAACCCTGTGGCTTGCCATTTATCTTGATGGAATAGGAGATTGTATTGACACATCTCATGATCAAAGCCCTCCATTTGTCATCAAACCCCATCTTTTGCATTATCTTGTCCAAGAAGACCCACTCAACCCTGTCATATGCCTTGCTCATGTCCAATTTTAATGCCATCTCTCCCACGTTTCCGCTTTTCTTCTTATAGATATGGTGCATGGCCTCAAAAGCTACCATAACATTATCAGTGATTAACCTTCCGAGCACAAAGGCACTTTGGGTATCACTAATAATGGCCGATAGGATCTTTTTTAACCTGTTAGCAATGGCTTTTGAAGCAATCTTATAAACCGCATTACATAGACTGATTAGTCTATACTTTGTGATTTTCTTTGGCTCTTTACACTTTGGAATAAGCACTATATGAGTTTCATTAAATTTTGGAGGAGAAATACCTAAGTTGAGAAAATTTAGGACTGTCACTGTCACCTCATCACCAATCTTTGGCCAAAAGTGCTGGAAAAACAATGGTGGCATTCCATCCTGGCTTGAGGCTTTTAGTGGGTACATTTGTTTAAATGCCAGTTTAACTTCCAAAACAAATAAATCCCTTGTGAGACTTTAGTTCATGTTCAGGCTTACCTTGTACATGACTGCCTCAAATATTTCTTTGAAATCTGTGGGGCTGTTGGATGTAAAGAGGTTGTTGTAATAATCAACCACAATATCCTCTATTTTACCTTCATCCTCCTGCCATTTTCCTTCGGCGTCCAGTAGACCTTCAATCAAATTCTTCTTGTATCTTGCTAAAGCTTTCTCATGAAAAAATATTGCATTTCTATCACCTGACTGCAGCCAATTAATATGGGATCTTTGCCTCCACATCTCATCCTCCTTTTCAACCCAACAATTCAACTCAATCCGTGTGGTCTTCAGAGAAGTACTAAGTTTTGGAGAGAAAGATTGTTTCTCCAACCATTCTAATTTATTTTGTAGTTCAGCAATCGTTCGACTTACATGCCCAAATTCAAGTTTGTTCCAAGCATCAAGCTTCACACGGCACTGATCCAGGTAATTCTTGAGAATGAACTCTGTACCTATTAGCTTTCCCTCATCCTAAGCTTCATGAACAACCTCCTCACACCTTGAATCTTTTAACCACATTGATTCAAATCTAAATACTCTTCCCACCTTTCTTTTAGGAGGCCTTCTTACGAAGTGTAAAGACAATGGAGAGTGATTTGATGTTGAAGAGGTTAGATGGAATAGTTTGATTCATGGAAATAAGTTCAATCGTTCCAATGTTGCATGTGCTCTATCCAATCTCTCCCTAATCTGAATACCATCTTCCCTTTGATAGAATCACGTGAATTTTGGTCCAACAAATCCCACATCTTTAAGCTTGCACCAGTTGATAGTATCCACAAAATTCCTCATCTGTTGCCGTGGTCTGCAACTTCCCCCTTCTTTCTCCTCTACACATGTGATCTCATTAAAATCTCCATTTATAAGCCAAGGCAAATCTGATGACCCACACAAATGTTTCATTTTTTGCCACAATTCTGCTTTTTTAGAAGTGTCAGGTTCCCCATAAAAACCTGTTAAGTGCCACCATCCCATATTATCTCCACTATAGACCTATGTATCAATGTGTGAAGATGAATATGTCTGAATATCTAATTTCACCTCCTCCCTCCAAAACATTGCTAATCCACCACTTTTACCCTTACTAGAAACAATAAGATCATGCTTGAATTTACACCACTCCTTCACTTTCCCCATCCACTCTAGGTCTGATTTCATTTCCATAAGGAAGAAAATTGTGGAATTTTCTTTATTAATGACCTTTTGTAAGGCCCTAACTGTCCGAAAGTTCCCAAGTCCTTGACAGTTCTAGCTTATGAGACTCATTGTTCCCAGTGGGACTGTAAAGCAACCTCTATCGATAGACATTGATTAATCATATTCACGGGTAAAGCCACCTCGTCCATTCTAAATTTTTTAATAGACACCGAAGCTTCTTCCACCTCCTTAGTCTGCTCACTATTCTTTCTTTTGGGCCCACATCTGCTATCACAGCCTTTGGATTTGGATTGGACCGTTGTTGGAATTCTAGTCCAAGTGCTCTTCTTTGGTCCCACAACGTTTGAATTAGAGTCCTGAGTACGTGCAGCACTTGCATGGGACTGTTTAGGGCCTGTTTAGACAACAAAAAACCATCACTCAATTTTCGTCACTCAATTTCCATCACTCATCACTCATATTTTATCACTCATCACTCATCACTCAATTTTTCACATCCGTTTGCCTTCATCACTCAGTTTCCATCACTCACTATTTTTCACACTATTTGGAGGGCCCACGCCTGTCATAGTGCAGCTTTTTTTTTTTTTTTTTTTTTCCACTAGCAGCTTCTTCTTTTTTTTTTTTTCCCTCCTGGGTTGGCTGTTCGGTCTGGGTTTTTTTTTTTTTTTTTTTTTTTCACTAAGTTTGGTGAGTCTAGGTACTAAAGAAAAAAGAAAAAAAAAAAAAGAATAGAACAGAACAGACGAACCAGTAAAAAAAAAAAAAAAAAAAAAAAAAAAAAAAAAAAAAAAAAAGAGGAACGAACAGCCAGCGTCAACCCAGAAAAAAAAAAAAAAAAAAAAAAAAAAAAAAAAAAAAAAAAAAAAAAAAAAAAAAAAAAAAAAGAAGGAACGAACAGCCAGCGTCAACCCAGAAAAAAAAAAAAAAAAAAAGAAGTCAAAAGGTGGTCAAAAGTTGCGGCTGTGGGTCCCTCATGTGTGTTTATTTACGGAAATGCCATTGAGTTATGAGTTATGGAAACTGAAAACAGCCTTTTGTTGTTTTCAGTTTCCATAACTCATAACTCAAAAATCAGAGAATTAAGTGATGGAAACAGAGTTATGGAAACAGAGTTATCGTTTGGCCAAACAACCTTTTTGCTATGGGTCCCACAATTTTTGAGTTATGAGTTATGGAAACTGAGAATTGAGTTGTGGAAACACCTTGTCCAAACAGGCTCTTAGTTTTGCCACGTTTCCTTTCCCCACTCTTATTGCATCCTACTCCCCCACCAACCTTAACTTTATCCCCAGAAGTCCACCCCACTTGAAATTCGCACCCGGAAGCAGCCTCACAATGTGGTACTAATCCCATCTTATCCTTTCTCCACTCACTTTCATTGTGCGTTGAGTCTGCCACTAACACCGGTACATCCAACAACATCCTCTCCTCATTATCCTCAACCTGTTTATCCAAATCTAAATTCAAATTTGAATTGCCGGAGTATGCATTGATAGACTCATCAATATCCCGAATGATCTCCTCAAAATCCGGAATAGCATGTTCTGAATTGTGACCTCTGATGATCGGCACCTCCTCAGCCCTTCCCTGCCTCACCATAGATCCTTCCACCAACAATTAACTCACCGAGTTGCCTGTCATCGTTGAAACCTGCTGTGAGTTCGTATTCTGGAGACTACCACTTGTTGGATTTTGTGTTTTATGCATTGGAGCATCATATCCTTGTACTTCCACCACCGGTTTCTTCAATTGGTTAAATTGCGTCGCTCTAATCCACGGACCAAACTGTTTATCCTCCATTACCAACGTACCTTTGCTTTGTAACCAGAGTGTACAGTCCTTGTTGTCGTGGGATAGCTGCCCACACCAATAGCATA
This sequence comes from Quercus rubra, assembly GCA_035136125.1. NCBI lineage: Eukaryota > Viridiplantae > Streptophyta > Magnoliopsida > Fagales > Fagaceae > Quercus > Quercus rubra. The sequence continues at coordinate 10,027,025 of CM068734.1, read as the reverse complement.
GGTTAGGTAATAGCTCATATTTGAACGACACCCACCCCTCAGATTCCAAACTCCATGACACACGTCCACCTCTGCAAAAAGCCTTTGTAATGTCCACCGCCACTCTAACTCTCATGAAATTTCCCCCTCTCATCTCTGAACTATACTTAGGGACTGTCACAGCACTAAGAGCAACCTCATTTGACAAATACGAGAATGGGAGATCATGTATTTGAACCCAATAGGAGGTTGTTTTAAATTGCAGGTTCTGTATTTGCGTAGAACTGTCATACCGTTCCAAGAAAACTAGGTGCCTGTCAAAGGTCCACGGCTCCCCCATGAGTACCTTTATAGCATCCACTTCGAACTCGAAATCAAATAGCACCTTGTTATTGCTAGCATCATTAACCTCGAAATTGCCTCTTGTTCTCCAAAGCAGTCAAAAAGTATGAGCCATGGCTTCAAGATTGACGTTCTAATGAGTCAGAAACTTCACTGCCAAAACATGTTCCCCTGCCTTCTTCTTTGCAGTGAGGTCCACCTTATTTCCTTCTTCCACTGACAATGATAGCTTCTACCAACATTGAGCAAGATTGTCCATCTTCACATTCACTCAAGAAAACTACTCCACAACCACACTAAAGCCTTAATGGTAAGCAAAGTTACTATAAGGGACGTACTGCTTCCCACGGGAAGGACCACCTATGCTATAGTAAGGAGAGAGGAAACCTACTCAGCTTACTGAGAACGGCAACAAAATACAAATTTTGAAGTATAATAAAAATGATTTTAATTTAACTAAAAACCATAATAGCATGAAAATAAAAAAAATTAAAATCTTATTTAAAAGAAAAAAAAAATCAAAACACAAAAATTATAGCAAAAATTTTGATTGTAGGACGTCCTATGTCATGGGTCCCATGGCTCATGTAATTAGGTCTAAGTAACCTCATATAATTATGACTTTTAAAGAGAATTGTAATGTATTTTTGTATTAGAATTTTTTTTTCTTTTCCTTTTTCTTATGTGTATTTGTTTCTTAAAAAAAAAAAAAAAAGTAAAAGTAAAAATATCAGTAACTAGTAACTATTGGAAGACTATTCTCTTCAGCCAACGTAAGCACACTTGTCAAAAGGTTCACTTCTGTCCCCACCATGTACTGTTCAATGACAAAATCATATGGTTGAGGTTATCTATGATGTTCACCGTTCACTTATCGTAGGATTTGGGAATCTGAAATTTCAACCAACCTTATTTTATTAATATTAACTGGTCTCATCATAAGAGTACTAGTACTGGGGCGTAAAAACTCGCCAGTTCCTATTTCAGCAATTAGATCCTTTAAAGCAAGCTCTGTCCAGGTATGTAAACCTAAAAAATTATCTATCTTAGCTACAATAAGATACTTCAGTTGCTATTTTACAACCCAAAAGAGCAAAAATCCACTCCATTTGGGTGTGTGTGTGTATTCATTCATCAGCAACTAATGTGTCTTCCTTGCACATCACCGGGTCCAATTGTACCCTTATGGCCTACACAATCTTGATGAGTAATTCCCCCTTAAAATCCAAAAAAACTCAACTTTAGTTTCTTTACAATTAAACCTAATAGTAATCAAGTAATCAAATAGCTTTGAGACAAAGTATATCTGTAACATGTACACTGATAAACACAATCTAAAACAAACTTGGACTATGTTAAGGTCAAAAACTACTTTATAAGCCATGCTTCCAAGCCAAGCATTTTGTCGAACACTTTGAGGGTGATGGAGTTGGCCTCTTTTCTCTTCTCATGCATAGTTTAACAAAATTAAATTGCTGCACATCAATTATTGCAAAATGATAGAAGAACTAAGAATATTACATTGTACTTATATTCTGCATGATGACAATAAAGTTATAAAATAAGAGCTGAAGGGCTGAAGGGAAAAATATCAAAAGAATACAATTTGAATGGAGAGAGAGAGAGAGAGAGAGAGAGAGAGAGAGAGAGAGAGAGAGAGAAGCAACTCATATCCAATATCAGTTATATCCAATATCAATTATCAAATAACTCTTGTATGTAAACATCATACACTACAACATTAGGGATAGATATCATAACAATGGTAACTGACTAAATCACATATAGTGGAAAGTCTTGTGCCAATCAATGGCAAGCTCACAATTAACAACCTCCACATCATCAGGTTTTACATGGATTGAGGCATTGTGTACACCATATAAACTTATCAAGAATTACCTTACGATGCTCTTAGTTGTATTGCATTGGTTTGGGGTAACCTTTAGCAAAATAAGAAAAATAATATCTATCTGAATAAAAAGTTAAGTTGAAACAAATATAATAGAAGCCATGAAGTCGGTAAAAACAAATTTTAAGAATAGTTCAAGTTAGTAGTAATTTAAATATCCTAGAGCTATATCATCCCAGACCAGTAAAGAAAGACAGGGAGGCAGACTGATTTAAATGAAGAAAAATGAAGGTCTCTAAAAGAATTCAAACTTGTATCAATAGCAAGCATCACCTCCAACTTAAACATAGCAGCCCTTATGTATGCTAAAATTATCATGCACAAATATGTTTATGGAGTGGTCTCACACCCTTGGCCCAAATGATATGCATTTGGCTGTAGTTTTTATTGAGGTCTTTGACTATATAATCCTCAATGATTTACTTTTGGGTGGGTATACAATCATGAGGTCTCTCCTAAATTTTCAATAAAACCCAAAAACCAATGCATGATCTTGGGCTTTCAAGTGGGAAAATACTTAAGCTTATAACTTTAAATATACATGCACAATCACTACTTCTCTTTTGCATAATTGGATGACAAATGCAATCATCAAAATGTGATTTGATTAGGTCCTTTCTTTATTTTTCTTGGTAAAACATGTATTTAGTGCTCAATATTTGTTTTGTAATGATGATGAAGACACAATTAAGGACATCAAACATGCTCAGAATAACAATATGTGTTATATCATACCTTTAGCAAGTGTAAAATAAGACAAAGTATTGCACCTGTCCAAAAATATGTCTAATTCCTCTATCAAAATTATCCATTGACTGCATACCTTTGCACACGATCAGTTCTTTGTATACAAAAGCTCCTTAGCAACCACCTATTATTTTGTAATACAACTCCACAAAGTTTAGTTCATAATCCACTCCTTAAAATTTTCACAAATCAAATGAACTAACAACAATAATCTAAAGATTTTCTAAAACAAAACCAATAACTATTTAGCATCAAATCAACCATGCGGGCAGGGGCGGAGCTAGAGGGGGGCAAGGGGGGGCACTTGCCCCCTCTGACTCCTAAAATTTTCTTGTCCATGTAATCTTAAATAGTTACTCACTCGCATAGAGAAAAAACAAAAAAATGACGCCCACTTGGTTGAAACTTGAAAGTGACCCTGACAGGAAAAAGAAAGTAAAAAATAGTTTTCTCAAATATGAAACCATGTCACATTTTCACCTATTTCACTGTTCTTGTATGTAGCTTTTGTTTTGCCCCACGTTTGACACCTATTTCACAATTGTTTTCTTTTTTCTTTTCTATCATTATTTTTACCATTTTCACTATTAATGATACTTTCCATAGTAATTTATTATTGAGTAATACTAGAGATGTTACAAATTTTACTACTTATATCTTACAAATTGGGATGTCACCAATTACAAAAAATAATTCTAAATATCTATTCATTATATTGTTTTTCACAGTATTTTATTGTTGAGTGATTCTAAAGATGTTACAAATTTTACTACTTAGATCTTACAAATTGGCACGTCACCAATCACAAAAAATAATTCTAAACATCTATTCATTATATTGTTTAAGTAACACTCATCACATTTTTACCACATCAATTTATAAACTTTTTGTTGTAAATTTTGTAGTAACTATGAATTGGTTATTTTTGTTTATTTATTTTAATGATATGAAATATATTTATTTTCTTATAATTGTTTATTTATTTTGTTATTATTATCTATTAATATTTTTTAGATTAATTTCACTTTAAATATCGTTTTTCAATTTTGCCCCATCTGAACCAAAATCTTGGCTCTGCCACTGCATGCAAGGCTCTTTGATGGTGAGCATGCTTAAAATTTTCAAAAATTAAATGAACTAACAACAAAAATCTAAAGATTTTCTAAAACAAAACCAATAACTATATAGCATCAACTCAATTATGCCTAAGATTTTTATTGACCCCTATAAACAAAATCTATCTGCAACACACAACCCATATATATCACTGAAAATTCTGAAACCACAATCTAAGTCAATGCATCAACTTCAATTTAAAAAAAGAAATGGAGAAGGAGAGAGACTCTTACAGGAGTGGCAAAACTTAAATAGATTACCAGTCAAACAAAATAAATTTAGAGTGACCCTTCAATGAAATAAATTTAGCCCAAATAATCCATTTAAAATTTTGAAATTTAATCAAAATAATTCAAAAAAAAAAAAAAAATCACCAAGCCCATTCTCAGGCCTTTCAAAAACATAGGAACAAAAAACCCATTAAAAGAACACCATGGCTTTTGCCAAAACCTACAGCATAAACTCCAATGGCATGACTAGCATTGGCCTCTCTAAACAGGCCAAACATGTGATAAAAATATAGATTAGTACAACAAAGATCTCCTCTACATTGGCATCGAGACAATGAGTATTATCAGTACCATTGGCCTATGTGCTTGGTGCATGTAACTCTAGAACTAAACTAGCCTATCTAAGCAAAGCCAAATAAGATCTGTTAAAAAAAACCTAGATATCAAAATTAAGTAGAGCTTGAAGCTAAAGCAAAACCTGTAGGGTTGTTAGATTTTGAGGGTTGTGAGGCTCTTCAATACTATCTCCACTACGAAACCCATCCATATCCACAATATTTTCTTACAAAAAGATAGGAATTGAAATCCCTAAATTCACAGAAAACCTAATTGAAGACATAATTAAAACTCAACTTTTAGCCTCTGTCCCATTTAAAACAAATTCAATCTGAATTTTGACCCATATCAGTAACTATCATTTCATCAAATGAATAGCTATGCAAATTTCATCATTTCAATTGGAAAATGTAGCTACTTGAAAAAGGCAGTAACTATCATCAATATACAATTTACGATAGACAAAAGGACCAAAATTGTATTATTAGTACAATCTAATGGGTCACTACTCAATTTTTCCAATACCAAAAATTATCTTGTTCCTATTAGGGACATAAACATAGTCTCAGTCAACACACCACATTCTCCCTCAAATCTACATTTTAGTAGGATCTCATTCCTAGCCAAATCATTTTTCCTTTAATACCAAGCAAAACCAAAAAAAAAAAAAAAAAAAAAAAGGTATATTATGTCCAGATAAAAGCAATCCTCAAGATTATTAAAACCTGATGTCAGTAAGAGCACCTCAATGTAATATTGGTTCCAAAGGAAAAAAAAAAAAAAAAAAAAAACATGCGCAACCCAAATATATAATCCAACAATATGCACAAAATTCTCGTCTTTTCTAATAAATCAGATCATTCACATAATGCATAAAAGAAGAAGAAGAGAGATAGAGATAGACCTGGTGATGCCAACGATGACAACCGAAAAGGCAACCACACCTCTGCTAGGATTCACTTGGTGTTGGGACTGAGTAATTGGCATCATCATCATTACTTGAAACTGAAACTCAAAAAATAAGATTTAGAGAAAATCATAGAGAAAGAATTTCTTGAGAAGCAGATCAATCAAATAGGAAAGAGAATGACAAAGGGGTAATTATTTAACCTAATCAGCTCTGTGGCTGAATTCGTCCATAGAGAAAAGAGGTTATGAGTGGAGACCAAGGAAACTCTTGCATAGGCCTAGCATGTTGGCTACCTTAGGTATAGGGTTTGCGTTGGGGAGGAATATTGGAAATACAGATTGATGATTAAATTTGGTTTCCAAGGAAGGCGAGAAGAGAAAGTTTTAGAGAAGGTTTTAGGGAAGTATCAGTTTTAGAGAAGAGAGAAGAGATGAAGATGGTGTTTGGATTGATTTTCAGAGTTGGGTTTTGGGGAGAAGGGTAGAGAAATAAAGAGAAAGGATTCAGAGTCGGGTTTCTAGGTAAAGTCGGGTTTCTGGGGAGAAGGGTAGAGAAATAGAGAGAGAGGATTAAGAGTTAGCTTTGTGGGTATCAGGTTTGCTTTTCACAATTGAGGAAAAAAATTTGGCTACTTATTTACTTTTTTAAAACTTAATTAATGTTTTTTTTTTAAATTTATTTAATGCTAATGTGGAAAATTGTTGGAGTTTCAGAGGCTTTGGTTTTATAATAATAATAATAATAATAATAATAATCAAATCTAATGGTTAAGGGAGAAAGTTAACTTTTTAATTTTTAATTTCAATTCTTGGATTGTATGCACCAAATCTTAGTCCAAAAAGAACTATATAGAATTTTATGCCGAGCAATATCATAACAAAAGCGTTGTTAATTATGTACTAGGGGAAAAAACTCATGCATAGGGCAAGGAACACAAACAAAAGTGTTGTTAGTTATGGATCACACTGTTTTTTTTTTTTAACCAAATTATAGATTGCATTTTTATTTTTATTTTTTTGTTAATGTATGGAAGCAGTGTACGAACTTTTAGTGAGACAATTTTACTCCGTACTCATAACGCTTCTTAAAAATCTTATGAACAAATAGGGTAGTATATCAAACTTGCAATTTAGGTGTTTACTTTACACTCAAGTATACATGGCAAAACGGGTCAGAATTTTTTAACCTGACCCAATTGACCCGTTTAAAAATTACCCGTTTAGACCCGCAAACCCGATTGACTCGACCCGACCCGCCCGTTTTGCCATGTCTACCAATGTTGAGTAGATTGAGATTGAGGTGTAATTCTTATAAAATATTTACTTATTCTTCTTTACTTAATATGTTATATACTCCATTATAGTTTGTCATTCTTTACTTGCCACCTTTATTTTCTCTTCCTACTTAAAACAGATCGAAAATTATACCAAGATTAGCTTCTAGAAAGCTGGAACAAGAGTTACACCAAATTTGGGTATCAAGTGTTTAATGGTAATTGGTAAGTGGTAACAGTATCACCAATGAGAATCTAATTACAGTTAAGGAACTCATAAACAGTTGACAAATTGCATCTATTTCAAAAAAAAAAAAAACTTGTTTGAAAAATACAGGTCAACTCGACCTAACCCGTGACCTGATTGACTTGTATAAAAATGACATGTTTTGACCCACGACCTGAAAACCCAATTGACCCGACCTGAACCCAACCCGAACCACCCATTTTGCCACGTCTACACTCAAGACTAATGAACCCACAACTCGAATACCGGAATTTCACTATATTGGAAGTCCTGTTACACCATTTGTGTGAGACAAACACAACCCATTGGAAATCGGCCAAAAAACTCCATGTTTTGGCCACAGTCCTACTCCGGTCTTCACCCATCGATGAATTTACCGTTCAAGTAGCACAACAATTCTGACCAGAATCTTACATTTTTCAATTTATCATTTGTTCTTTTCCTTCTAGAAAGCATATAAAAATTAATTAACTTATTCTTGACTCGACATGCATATATTTTTAGTGAAAATGCAATTTTAGTCCTTGCATTTTGGGACTATTCTTGTTTTTGTTTCTAATTTGATTTTGCATCTATGAAAATGAAAAATTATATCCATTTTAGTCCTTGCCCTCAACTCACTAACAAAAATTTCATATGTGACAGATGGAATGCATTGTTTGCATAGTAAATGCTAACGTGGCTAATAAAATAATAATAATAATTTTTTTTTGGCTTTTAGAATGTGACACGTCAGCATTTTAATAAATTAAAAAAACCATGTCAGAAAATTTAAAAATAAAGTAAAATAAAAAGCAAAAATTTAAATCTAATTAAATTAAATAATTAATTTTTTTATTATTACATTTCATTAGTTTTTTGGAAGAACATAAGAACATGTTCTTCCCCAACATATCCAATCAGCCAACCCATTTGGATTATCAAACTCAACAAATTATAACACAATCAACACCGAATTCTCCACAAAATCAAACTCATAAACTTAGTAAACAAACTAATCTCCAACAAACCCAAACCTAGAAATTTTCTCGTGAAACAAACACAAAAAAACTCATAAAATTGCCAGTGGATTGTGTTAAAGAAGTTTTTTATGTAATTGGCTAATTTTTTGACAAAATGCACTTTACTTTTAATTGGGTAGATCTAGGATGGGTTTAGTACTTCAAGAAAGAAGTGTTCAAGTCAAGTATTAAAACCATGAAAATTGGACCAAAAACAAGTGAAGAAAAGTTGTTCATTAAAACTCGACAGATATCTCAACAGAAACAGTATTTATCGAGATTTAAGAAAGAAACTCGACAGAAGCTCAATCTGTCAAGATCTATGAAATTAGAATTTCCAAATCGGATTTTTGACCCTAGCTGACATGTATGTGTAGGGTTTCTTTTCCCACAACCCTAGACATATATAAGGCTTATTTTAAAGGCCATTATACATGGAGAACAAATTTAGAAAGTGAATTACTAGATCTAGGGACAAATGTTTTGTACTAGATCTGAAACTTCTTATTACTATAGTGAATTACTTTTCTGGAAGGTTTCCCCCCAAGTTTTTTACTGTAAAACTAGTTTGTTTCATTGGTTTTCCTGGGTCATCATATCTTGTCTTATTTACTATTCTGTTGTGCATGATTTTGATATGATATTGATGTTTGTTTGTTTTAACAAGGTTTATTCATAATAAATCTAATTAAAAACTTAGGTTTAAAACTTGTTAATTCTATCAATGGGGTTTAAATTTCCCAACAAATGGTATCAGAGTAGGTACACTCTAATTGGATTAATTTCCTGTGTGTGATCCTTGACCCCCGTTGTCATGGATCATGGACAATCTCTTTTGATTCCTCCTTTGTTTGATGGTACTAATTATGCGTACTGGCAAGTTTGTATGAAATATTTTTTGCAAGCTCTTGATTGAAAAGTATGACAAGTTGTTGAAGTTGGCTAGGTTAAGCCAAAGGAAGTGCCAGTGGATTGGGGTGAAGCAAAGATCAAAGCGGAAAATTTCAACAGTAGGGTTTTGAATACTCTATTTAGTGGTGTGACCAATGAGGAATTCAAGAAAATATCATCCATGAAAATTGTTAAGGAAGCATGGACTATTCATGAGACCACCTATGAAGGTACCAAGGCAGTGAAGATTGTTAAGCTTCAAAGACTCACTAGCAGTTTTGAAGAAATAAGGATGGAGTAGGATGACACCTTTGATAGTTTCTAAGCTAAACTCAAGGATATTGTGAATTTTGCCATCAATCTTAGAGAATATATTATGGAACCCCAAATTGTTAGGAAAATCCTTAGGTCCCCACCTGAAAGATTCCATGCCAAGATCACTGCCATTAAAGAAGTGAAGGACATGGATCAAATTCCATTGACTAAGCTTGTTGGGAACCTTCAAACCTATGAGATGGGATTAGGTATAATGGGAAAAGGTGGAAAGAGTAGGAACATGGCTCTTAAGGGTATAAAGGAAGAGAGTGATGACTCTGAAGGATGGCTTTTGCTGCCACAATCGATAAGGTGATTGTGGAGAGTGCTAGTGACAGTGAGGATTCTTCTGATGATGAAGTACCCAAGAAGTTGACCTTTCAGGAAGCCTATGATAAGCTATGCACTGTATTTATAAAATTTGAAATGATTTCTCATCTTGGTGGAAAAGAGCTTAATGAGGTAAAAACTGAAAAAGCTGAACTGTTAGTCAAACTAGGTGAAACTACAAGGTTAGTCGAGACTCTTGTTGTGGAGAACACCTCATTAGAAGAGAATGTCAAGAATCTCAAGGTTGAGCTTAGTTAAGCTAGAACTCAAATAATAAGGATGTCTAGTGCAAATCTTGATGAGATATTGAGTGCTTAAAAGCCTAGTTCTGAGAAGATTGGCTTAGGATATGATGTTTCCTCCGGCCCTTCTTCTTCCATAACTTCTGAATCAAAGACTGTCTTTGTGCCCCAATCTGAGAAAGGTGATAAATGTATGAAATCCAAAACTAGCTTGGCTAATTCTAAATTCTTTGTTAAACCTTACTATAGGAAGTTTAGTAGTTCAAAAACTACTCATGTTTGTCACCGTTGTGGTGTTTTTGGACACATTCATCCTAATTGTTTCAAGTTGTATCCTCATAAGCAACTGTCCAAACGGTTACAGGTTCCTTCTCAAGGTTCAACACCTTTGTTTGGAGAGTTATTAAAAGCTTTGAGCTTTTTAACTCAATTTTAGGAGAATTCCAATTCTTCTATGTCCTTTAGTAGACATACTAGGACACGTGCCTTTTTATATTCACAGCCAAAGACTCGTGCTGTGTGGGTGATGAAGAATCCTAAGACTTAATTATTTGTCCTTTGCTTTAATTCTTTCTATGTAAAGTTGGACTTTCTTGCTTGATTTCTTATCTACTTTTAGAATCATGCTTTCATGCTTCTACATCTTTCTTTCATGCTTTCATGTTGTTTGTCTATTTTTGTTTGGTTGTTTAGTCTTTATTTTGCTTGTTTTTTAAAATAAAAAGAGAAAAATTAGAAGAAAAAAAAAAAAAACAGTGTGTGTTTGTGTATATTGGTACTTGTGTACCTTGGATGGCCATTGAAACAAAGTTTCTAAACTTTGTATCTTTTGTAGCTTAGATAAGCATTTTAATGCACAACTAAGCTAGTGAGCTTTGTGGCTCATGTTGGTGATGAGTATGATTAAGTAATCTTTTATACTTAATACTCATATTACTCTTTTTGATGAGAATGACTAGAAAATCTTAAGAGAAAGTCATAAATAACCATTTCACCACTAAAGTCCGCCAATTAGGAGTGCTTCGGCATAGCAAAATTGTGATGTTTTGGCTTACGTAATTGGGTATTTCTTTTCCCCCTTATATGCCCATGCATGGTATGTTCATAAAGAAAATATGCAAAGAATATTTCTAGGAGATGTGGGAGTTATATGGTGTATCTCAAAGGTGATAGTCCCCATCAAACAATTATAATTGTGTGTGAGTGTATTAGATGTTCTCATATCTCAAATCGTCATAATATGAGAAACTTGTGCACACTTGTTATGTTTTCACACACAATACACATACTCTTTGCTACTCTTGATACATGTGTAGGTACAATGTGTTTTGGCCATCACAAGAGATACATGTGTTAATATATACTTGCTAAACTGTCTTAACTTGTTTTTAAAATATAAAATTAGTTAGACTTGTTTAGTGTGTTTATGGATCTAGGAATGCTTTGCATCTAGAGTTGAGGTGTGGTTTGAGTGCTTAACATGTTTCTTGGATGCTTGTTTGAGTAGCCAGCTTGTTGTTTTCTTATCTTATGAGTTTTTTCCCCTTGAAAAACCTCTTTTCTGCATCCTCGATAGCTTTTTGATAGAATCTCGACAGATATCTCTTCTATCAAGATTTATGGGTTTGACCTTGACAGCTTCTTGACAGATAAGTCGATCCATCGAGCCAAAATCTTGTGCTCTCTATTTGCTCAACACATCCTTGACAGATACTCAATCCATCGAGGTTGGCTTCTTTTCAATAGATTCTCAACACCTCCTTAATTGATCGAGATACCCTCTTGCATGCATTGTTTTTCACATGTTTTGTATCTTTCTATTATCTTGTCATCCATATCATCTTGTTTCATTACATTCATGCATTTATATGGATTCCTTGTGCCCCTTTGATCATCTTTATGTTTTTCAGGTGAAGTTTTATAGCTTCTTGTACCCTTTGTCAATCATGACAAAAAGGGAGAGAGAATGTGGTTTGGTTTTAAGATTCTACATGTTAAGGGGAGAAATGCATGCCTTTGTAAAGGGGAGTTGTGTTTCATCTTGTTAGGGGGAGTGTTTACCTCCTTGTTGTTTTAGGAGCTTCTTTTAACTTCTAGTACACCGGTCTTGTGACCATTTTTACATACATTGTGCTTATCTTTGATATATATATATATATATATACTGTATTTCTTCTTCTCCTATCTTAACATATGTTGTTTCTTCTCTATCTTTATTCACATGTTTCTTTATGTACACATCTTTATTTCTGTTTCACACATGATGCCTTAATGAGTTTTGTTTAAGTGTTTCAGAAAGATAGGTTGTAAAAGTCTGTCATGCCGTGAACTCTTTTCTTACAAAGTTTTTCAAGAGTTTGTAATAGGGATAGATTTATTTTGTAATACAACAAGTGATTATAAGTTAAGTAATTTAAGACTTCTCTCATAAGTAGTTGTTTTGTTGTGGTTTTGTCACCAATTGCCAAAGAGAGAGATTGTTAAAAACATATTTTATGTAATTGACTAATCCTTTAATAAAATGCACTTTACTTGTAATTAAGTAGATTTAAGATGGGTTTAGTACTTCAAGAAACAAGAGTTCAAGTTAAGTATTAAAGCCATGATGATTGGATCAAGAAATAAGTAAAGAAAAGCTGTTCATTAAAACTCGATAGATATCTTGACAGAAACAGTATTTATCTAGATTTAAGAACGACGCTCAATAGAAGCTCGACATGTATGTGTAGGGGTTCTTTTCTACAAAATCAGAATTTCCAGATCTGATTTTTGGCCCTAGCTAACATGTATGTGTAAGGTTTCTTTTCTCATAACCCTAGACATATATAAGGCTTATTTTAAAGGCTGTTATACATGGAGAACAAATGTAGAAAGTGACCTAGTGCCTTATTCTCCCTACAAGAAGTTATTGCGTCTTTTGCACCTTAGGGTTTTGTAACCAAGTACTTCCTGATGAAGTGAAGAACTTTGCAGCTAACAACATCTTCAAGTTGTTAGAGTTAGTCACGTACTAGGATCCATGCAAAAATGTGGTATTTTTATATTGAAGGGTTCAGAGGTTCTAAAGCGTTAGAAGGTTTTTACTGTAAGTTCTTTTACGAGAATTGTAGAGTCTAGGGACAAAGATTTTGTACTAGATCTGAAACTTCTCTTTATTATAGTGAATTGCTTTTTGGGAAGGTTTCCCCTCAGGTTTTCTACTATAGAACTAGTTTGTTTCATTGGTTTTCTTAGGACATTATATCTTGTCTTATTTACTATTCCGCTGTGCATGATTTTGACATGATATTGATGTTTGTTTGTTTTAGCAAGGTTTATTCAAAATAAATCTAATTAACAACTTAGGTTTAAAACTTGTTAATTCTATCAATTAGGGTCTAAATTTCACAACAGACTAGAATGTTTTCCCCAAAGAAAAGCAACAAAGCCACACCTTGAAATCTCCATGGTTTTTCTTGTTCTTCTTCCCTAAGACCCATGGCTGAAAACCTATCTTCCCCATAGACCCATGGCTGAAGACCCATGGCCACACCCCACCGGTCTGAGCGTAGATTAAACCTACAACCACCGATCTTCACCTCCACAACCACCACTACCAAATCTAAGCCCCTCTCTCCACCACCACTACTGATCTGCAACCACTAATCTCCACCTCCACCACCATCTATCTGAACTCAATTATATCTATGTTTTCACAAACAGATCATGATGTAGGAAAGAATGTTCTCACACACACCCACCTTCATTGGCCTCCTTGGTGCCTATGGCCATCAATGACGTTGGAAAGAATGGATTTGCTGATCACTTCATCAAAGAAGAGGAAGGATTCAACAACCACGACGTCATTCTCAAGTGCCCTGAAATCCAAACCGCTATCTTTGAAGGTTTTTGTTTCTTTTTCTAAATTTCCAAATTTTCAAACTTTACGTCTCTTTCATGTTTTTCTAATAGATCTGATACTGCTTCTTTAATGTGGTTTAGCTTGAATTGTTTTCATGGCAATGATTTCTTAGTACTAAGGATATGTTTGTTAGACTATAATAAGTACTGTAATGTAATAGTTATTCCTATGGTTTAGTTATTTAGTAGTTTGGATATGTTTTTATTATAGGAAATATTCATTCCTTATGAATATTTATTCTTTAAAATGAAGAATAACAATTCATCTCTAAAAAGGATGTAATAGCTATTCCTTAGTAAGTGTATTAGAGCCTGTTTGGGTAAGGTTTTTTCATCACTCAATTTCCGTCACTCAATTTCCATCACTCATCACTCATTACTCATTACTCATTTTTTCACACTCATTTGGCAACATCACTTTTATTTTCATCACTCAATTCTTTCACACTATTCATGGGTCCCACACCTGTCAGCCGGTACCCTTTTTTTTTTTTTTTTTTTTTTTTTTTTTCCAGTACCCAACTCATCGAAGCTAATAAAAAAAAAAAAACCGAACAGCCAACCTAGGAAAAGAAAAGAAAAAAAAAAAAACTAATTAAACGGCCAACCCAGGAAAAGGAAAAAAAAAAAAAAATCAAACAGCCAACGCCAACCCAGAAAAAAAAAAAAAAAAAAAAAGTCAAAAGGTAGTCAAAAGTTACGGCTGTAGGTCCCCTATGTGTGTTTAATTATAATATTGCCATTGAGTTATGAGTTATGGAAATTGAAAACAGCCAAAAATTGTTTTCAGTTTCCATAACTCATAACTCAAAAATCAGAGAATTGAGTGATGGAAACAGAGTTATTGTTTGCCAAACAAACTTTTTGCTATGGGTCTCACCATTTTTGAGTTATGAGTTATGGAAACAGAGAATTGAGTTATCAAAAAACCCAATCCAAACAGGCTCTTAATTTCTACAATTAATATATTTCTAAATAAACAAACTTTCCATATGCATATAACAATTATTAAAATAAAAAATCATAAAAAATAACTAATCTCTCTTTCAAATTTAAAAAATACTATTTTTTAGGAAATATAATTATATGAGTAAGATATTTCATAAAATATATCTTAAATTTGATTTAAAATGCTTTTGTTCCATTATCTTCAGGGTTCTATTATTGTGTTGTCGCCAAACAAATGAATAGTAATAAGCATTACATTACAGCATTTTGTATTCCTTATAATATCTATTCTTATTCTTGTGTAATTATTGTTACAGTCTACCAAACGTGTCCTAAGAGTCTGAGATATAGAGAGAAAAGAAAATTGTGTTTTTATTTTAATATAAAAAATTATTTTGTAATGGGTTTGGTTTTGGAAAGTGTTTTTTTTTATTTTTTATTTTTAAAATGGTGATGTGTTATTTTTTAAAAGAAAAAAAAATTATTATTATTTTATTAGCTAATTCAGTATGAATTTTCTGTGCAAATCACTTTGTCTATTACGTATGAATTTTCAGTTAGTGGGTTGACAGTAAGGACCAAAATGTATATGATTTTTCGTTTTCAGGGATTGAGGTTGGCGCAAAATTAAATTAGAGACCAAAACGAGAATGTGCCCAAAATGTAGGAACCAAATGTGCATTTTTGCCTATATTTTTTTTATCATTCCATTCTTTGCTTCCCTTCTCCACTCTGTTTGGTCTAAAATTATATTTTTGTCTCGACTAGGTTGGAAATAAATAGGATTTTCTTGGCATCACTCTCCAGTTTGTAGTGAGTTTGGCAGAAATAGAATAGTCGAGTTGCTTTTGTTGACCTGCGTCAAAAGGCCCCATATGCACCACCGATGTCCTCATCATAACTTTATCCCGTTGAGGAATATATTATCCGAACCAAAAAAAAAAAAAAAATTGAACAAGGATTGGGTAAGTGATCGAACCCTGCCTAAACCTTGCAATTTCACATATAAAGTGGTCTTTAAAGTCTAAGGTGCTAGTCACTGGCGGAAATTACACAACAATGAACAAACCCAAACCCAATATTAACCATATCTTCTCTAAAAAAATAAAATAAATAAATAAACAGTATATATTAAGTATTAATCTTATCTACTAATGAAAATAAAATGGTTACCTATATCTGTCCCATTCCTCCAACTGAGGCCCCTCCAGAGTTCAAATACAAAACCTCTCTCTTCTTAAACAAATCCCTAAATTACAATTAAATAAACCCAAATCTGTCTTTTTCAACCAATTCCTTATCACCAATTACAAAGAAAAATAATCCCAAATTTGTCTAGCGGTTTCCTATTGTGCCACCATCTCCTTGTTGCCTCCCTAACTCGAGGGGCCGCTTGCAAGGCATCTTGCCGAATGGTCCACACTCACCTGTAGGCTGTAGCTAACCACTAGTACTTCTCCCTTTCTCTCTCAGTTCACTACAATAATGTTGATTGTATTTGTGTAGCTTTTATATAATATATAATGTATGGCTGGTATGAATATTTACCATTGAATGAGTGGACTGTATTTGTATAGTCATTGTTGAAATGATATTTTGATTATAAAAATATGAAAGTGTTGACTGCTGAAATATAACTTATATTTTATAATCTTCTAAAAAAAAAAAACTTATATTTTATAATAATGCTTCTTTTTTTTTTGTGTGCATGGAGTTATTATTTGCTTAATAGTTGAAGGTACTAGGATAAAGTTTTTTCTTACTATACTTACATTGCATTTGGGATAAACTTATATTGGACAGTTTATTTTATTGTTTAACTTATTTTTCTACTATTCATGAGTCCTACTGTACTATTTCAACTAACTTTTAGCTTTATCTACAGTACTTTTAACAAAACGTTTTCGGTTTCGGCTAAATAATTTATTCCCAAACAGACCCTTAAACGTAGTTTACACTTTGCTAATCACAAATTGTAAGTAGCTTGCCTATAATTAACGCAAAGCAGGAAAAATGTTCAATATTTAGAAACTAGTGTTCAATCCTTTGTCTCAATTGTTAAATCTTTAGATGTTGAACTCTTTAGAAGGGCTTAAAAGTTTATTATTATTCTTGTAGTTGCAACCATTTCTATAGAATTTGTATTTTTAGCCATGAAACTTGTCAAAATGAAATTTTGTAACAAGATAGAAATGAGTTTTTTTTAGTGATCATTTAAATGTGTACATAAAAAAGTGTTTTTTTAGAAATTGTAGTACCATGAAGGAACTAATGACACAACTTTAATCGGTTAAAGTTAACTTATAAATAAAGTTTTTTTTTTTTTTCTTTGTGCATAAGATTTTTGTTATAGTCATCTTGGCCCCCCTAGAAAGATTTTTTGGCTCTGCCACTGGTGCTAGTCGTCAAGATACTAAAACATTGGTTGAAAACTATAATTAATCACAGCTTTCCAAAATGACTTTTCCTAGATAGAGATATCGCTAATAACGAATGGTTGAAATGCGAAATTTATAGCTACATTCAAAGGATAAGAAAGAAAACAAGGGTCTGCAACCCTAGAGATTGACATGTTAAAAGCATGTGACAAGATGAGATGGAATTAAATCACTGTTGTGATCAAATCAGTAGGGTTTTAACCATCACGGGATAGACCTACTAACATAGTGTTTCACTACAGTCACTAATGAAATGTTAATCAATTAATAGGGGCAATCACTTCATCCCAAAAGAGGTTTAAGACAAGAATACCCACCTCACCTTTGGCTTTTCAATAGCTTAGCTCATATCCAAGGCGGCTCTTGCTTTAGTTTAGTTAGGCAACAACTTAAGGCCCTCAAATTGAAGAAGTTTCCTAAAGTTTAACCAATTTAGTTAGTTCTTCAGTTTAAAAAAGTTAATTTTGTAAAATAAATAAATTAAATCCAAAATGAGAGAGAGAGAGAGAGAGAGAGAGAGAGAGAGAGAGAGAGGTTTCAACTTCTAGTCACAAAAGAATTAACCATTTTTGTTTTTATTTTAAAAATATTTTGGGTATAATTTATTAAAAAAGGAAAGAAGGCCCGATGTAAGAGTAATAAATTATACCCGAAATATTTAAAAAAAAAAATGGTTAATTCTTTTGTGACTAGAAGCTAAAATCTCTCTCTCTCTCTCACTCTCTCTCTCACACACACACACACAACAAAACAAAAGTTTGAGCTAAGATATGGGTCATATTTGAGTTAGTTTTTGAGCTAGCTTGCTTATCATAAGTTTCATCATTGTTGTGCTCACATTAGTAGAGTTTAGCCATCAGGATACACTTGCTAACGTAGTGTTTCACTACAATAACTTATATAGCATTGATTAATGGGGCAACCACGAAACCACTAAGGCTACGTTTGGGTCCGCGTTTGCGTTTTTCTATTTTTTTTTTTCACGCGTTTTGGGACAAATTTTACTATTATGGCTACTGTCCATGCACTGTGCATGAACAGTAGCTGCAAAGTTTGACTTGTCAAACAATTTTTAGCCAATCAGTGTACACCGTGCACTGTTCACGGACCCACAAATTTCACTTTTCAGTAACATTTTCATTGAAAATGAGTCCCACGGTACTATTCACAAATTTAAAAATTATTTTGCTACAATGTTTTTCAGTTTTTAGTTTCAGTTTTCAGCTGTATCCAAACGAACCCTAAATCCTTTGAACCCAAAACCCAAAAAAAAAAGACTTAAGGCAAGTGAGTCTCACCTTATCTCTTCCTTTTGGCCTCAAACCTTTTGTCACATGAACTAAGAAAACATGTCTAAAATGGGCTTGAACCTTGGGAAGTGGGTTGTTGGGCCTAACATTAGGCTATATTAGTTTTGGTAAGGATTTAGGACTCTTTGGTTAGAGATTTCTAGTATCGTTGTTTAAGTATTCTAGAAATACGTGTGATTTAGAAAGTTTTGTAAAAATACTTGTTTTAGTATTTAAACACTAAAAATTGTTGTTTAAAATCTAGTACCAAACAACCCCTAAGACTCTATATATTGGTAGGTATAAATTGGAGAGTCTACAATTTTTATTTTATTTTTTTTAACATTAAGGGTTTGTTTGATATTCATTTATTTTGCTGAAACTAAAAACTTTTTGCTGAAAGTATTGTAAATAAATATAAAAGTTAGTTGAAATAGTATAATGGAACTCATGAATAATAGCAAAAATAAACTAAATAGTAAAATAAATTGGCAAAATTAATCATGTCAAACAGACACTAGATATCAAATATCTTAAGATCTCTCTTAGTGAATTGTTGACTCGTGGTTTTTTAATTTTTTTTTAACACGTGAGAGATTGAACCTGGGTAAAATTAATAAAAAGATCAAGGTGGCTTGAATTATTATTTCGTTGACTAGCTATTGTTAAATGTTAATTCACCCCCTTTTGTAAATGTTTCTTACTATAGCAAACATTGTAGTACGTTGCAGAAAGCACAAGAGGTTGAGTTGACGTGATAATGGGTTTGCCTCAACCTTGCAGATTCAACCAGTGCATGACCCTTTTGGTCCTTTACTTTCTGATCAACTTCCTCGGCCATACCAGAACTGAGGCCGTTGCAACTTACGTCCATCATAAATGTCCAAACACCACCACTTTCACCACCAACAGTACCTACCAATCCAATCTCAATAACCTCCTCACATACCTCTCATCCAACGCCACACGCAACGTTGAATTCTACAACGCCACCGCCGGGAACTCCGTCGACACAGTCTACGGCCTCTTCCTCTGCCGCGGCGACCTCCCCGCAGACACCTGCCAAATCTGCATCGCCGACGCAACAAAAGACATAGTCCAGCGGTGTCCCACGGAGAGAGTAGCCGTGGGTTGGTACGACGAATGCATGTTGCACTACTCTGACCAGTATTTCTTTGGCAGCATGGTCATCGACCCTTACAGAATCTTGTCTAACCCACAAAATATTTCGGACCAAACCCGGTTTGATCAGCTAGTGAGAGCAACAATGAGCGGTTTGGCAAGTGGGATTATAAATCTTAGTACCGGGGCAAAGAAGTTTGGGACGAAACAAGCGAATTTCACAGCGCTGAAAAATGTGTACACACTTGTCCAGTGCACGCCGGACCTGTCAGGTTACGATTGCACCAGCTGTCTTCGGTTAGCAATACAGAAGCTGCCGAGTGGAAATAAAGGGGGAAGAGTTTTGTTTCCCAGTTGTATTGCTAGGTTTGAAATTTACCCATTTTATCTCATGGGTAACACATCGGCGCCGCCGCCAACGCCTGTTCCCCCCGCCTCCAACACCGAAAGGTGAAGTTTTCTTATTCTTTTTATTTTTAAAATTTTTTAATTTCACTTCAGCAGATAAAAAGTTGTTGTCGTTCTTTCGCAGTTTTCAGTTTCACCAAATATTTTACCCTTTGACTGCCTTAACTTATTTATTTATTGTTCGTTTCAAGAGATTGAAAAATTACGTGCAAATACAATCACTGGCAAGGCGCAGACATGAAAGTCATGATGAGTAATGTGTACTTATAGACCCGGTCTTCACTTTCGAAAAAAGAAAAAAAAAGTTTTAAATTCCTTTAATATATACATGAGTTTTGAGCCAACCGGATCCAAAACTTTTTAAAATTGATTTATTTTGTAGTTAAAGCTAACTTAGTACATAAACATTATTACGTCAATTAATCATTTTTTTCTCAATTGTCTCAAGAATTAAGCTGGTTTTAGGAATTAAATTAATCAATTTTGAAAAGTCTTAGACATGGTTAGCATAAGCCCAAATTTTAGAACTAAATATTAAAAATTGCCAAAAAAAGAAAAAAAAAAAGACCTGGTAAAAATAGACAAAATGGGTATAATATGTTCTTTTCACAATAAGCGGTAATATGTGAGCATTTAATATATATATATATATATATAGATAAAATTTTACACTAACCTAATCTAAATATACGTGCTTAAAACTCTTTTTTGAAGACTTGAACCCTAACTCTTTTCTGATCCGCACTCTACAAGCATTTATACTTGTAAAGTGATCATCACGCTAAATGTAAGCCTGTAATATCTAATATATGAGTGGTTCTAGTGAATAATCATTTGTATAAAGAGCAAATTTTTTTTTTTTTTTTTGGGGGATGGGAAACAAATACATTTCATTGAAGAGAAACTACAATACAACAGAAATGAAAGAAGCAACATAAACCTGAAAAAACAGAAGAGCCAAAATTGGATCACAACAGAACCTAAAAACAATTACAACATATCCTCAATTAAGATCTGTTGAATGAAAGGAGGTGAGACCCCCTTCCAAGTGTGAGAGTGACCTGTGAGCTTAGCATCTCTAGCTAACTCATGGGCAGCCCTGTTGCCATCCCTTTTCAAATGCTGAAAAGTACTCCAACTGAAGACAAGAGCTTGAGATCTTATATCCTGTAGTATATGACCCAAATCTCCCCCATTTTCATTAGAATTAACTGCTTGAATAAGGGCTAAATCATCATATTCAAAAATAACCCTTGTCAAGCCCATTTCCATTACAAAAAGGACTCCTTGAAGCAAAGCAAAAGCCTCGATTGTAGGAGCAGGAAATGCTGATGGGAGCAACTCGTTGAAAGCACTGATAGTGGCCTCGGTGTGGTCTCGGATAATGACTCCAATACTAGAGTGATTCCCGTTATTATTTGTGGCCCCATCAACATTAATTTTGTGGAAACCCAGCAAGAGAGGAGACCAATGAACACTAGCTGATGGGTGGGGAGGAAGATTAGATAAGTTGGAAGTAGTGAAGTCAAATAAAGATCTTTTAGCAATCTCCCAAACTTGAGAAGAAGGGCAGCCAACATCATTATGAATGGCATTGTTCCTATTTCCCCAAATAGACCACGCAGCCATGAAAAAGAGACCAAGATCAATAGAGGACCTTTTCTCCATAATTTGGGAGGTAGTGCCATTGAAATCATAGCTTGGAGAATAAAGATTCACAAGGCAATCACTCCAACAAGACCAGGTTTACTTTGCATGATTACAATGGAATAAAGCATGGGATATTGATTCCAACTCCTTGTCACATATTTGACAAAAACCAGTAGTGATTAAACCCCTCAACCTAAGGTTGAGGAAAGTTGGCAAGCCATCCAAACACACACGCCAAGCAAAAATTTTAACTTTTGGGGGAACATTTACTTGCCAAATCTTTTTCTTAAAGGAGAAGCAAGGCAATTTGAAGAGCTTGCACCTGCTGCCTCAGACTCCACCAACTCCTTAGCAACATAATAGGCACTTTTCACCGTGAATGAGCCCTTTCTATTCCCCAACCAGATTAGAGAGTCCTTAGGGAGGCTATGACTGAGAGGGATTTTAAGGATTTCATTAGCTTCAAATTGTAGAAAGAAAGCTTTCACCAAGTCTGGCTTCCACTATTTGGAATTCTCATCAATGAGGGATGAAACCATAGGGAAATCACCAAAGTCCATTGGAGTGGAGATAACTTTGTGAGTGGTTGGAGTTGGAAGCCACTTATCTTCCCAAATGTGGATTCTCTTGCCATTGCCCACCCACCATCTAGTTCCCTTTCTAATAACCTCAAGGCTATTGAAAATGCTCCTCCAAGCATAGCTTGGGTTGCTACCCAACTTTGCATTCAAAATATCATCATAGGGGAAGTATTTGGCTTTATAGACTTTGGCCAAAATTGAGTTAGGATTTGAAAGGATCCACCATCCTTGTTTGGCAAGAAGAGCTAAGTTGAAAGCTTGGAGATTTCAAAATCCCATGCCCCCTTAAAGCTTTGATTTGCATAATTTCTTCCAACTCACCCACACTAATTTAGACTCTTGATTTCTTTGGCCCCACCAAAAATTCCTCATCATTCTTTCTAAATCATCACATAAAGTCTTTGGCAATTAGAAGCAACTCATAGTGTAAGTAGGCACTGCTTAAGAAACTGATTTTATAAGGACCTCTCTACCCCCAATGGAAAGAAGATTTTCCTTCTAGCCAGCCAATTTCTTGCTCACCCTCTCTTTAATCTCAGCAAAGACTTGAGTTTTGGATTTACCAATAAGAGAAGGAAGGCCAAGATATTTCTTGGGTTGAGAACATTGCATAGGGCTAAGAATGCTTAAGATTTCTTCCTTAACAACATTGGGAGTGTTGGGACTAAAGAAAACGAAGACTTATCTACATTGACTTTTTGTCCTGAAACTGCTTCATAAGAATTAAGAATTTGAATCAACTCAAGACATTGTTGGGCAGTAGCCTTGCGAAATAAAAGGCCGTCATCTACGAAGAATAGGTGGGTGATGTTTGGTTAGCCCCTACATATGGATATACCATGAAGAGCTTGAGTACGGGCAGATTGATGGATGAGTGCTGATAGGCTTTCAGCATATAAGAGGAAGAGGCCTGGAGAGAGGGGGTTGCCTTGTCTAAGATGCATTGCATAATAAGGGAGATCCACTTCCCATCAAAACCAATCCTCTCCATAAGTCCCCTCACAAAACCCCATTCAACCCTGTCGAATGCTTTACTCATATCAAGTTTGACTGACATGACACTATCCTTCCTTTTCGTTTTGTGGTTCAGGTAGTGCATTAGTTCAAATGTGACTAAGACATTACCTGTAATTAGCCTATCTGAGGTAAAAACACTCTGGTTCTCAGTGATAACCATAGGGAGAATAGCTTTTAGACGGTTAGCAAGGGTCTTGGAGATGAGCTTATAAGCTACATTACAAAGGCTAATTGGCCAGAACTCAGTCATTTTGGAGGGGTGTGCAATTTTGGGGATGAGAACAACGTTTCTTTTTATTGAGTGCTGCCATGGGAAGGTTTTGGTTGAGAACATTAAGCACCATATTGGTAATATCAGTTCCTACAAAGCTCCAATATTTATGAAAAAAGACAGCTGACATACTGTCAGGGCCCAGAGCCTTGGTAGGGTGAATTTGGTGTAGGGCCTTTGTGACTTCTTCACCGGTGAAGGGTTTGATCAGCTCTTCATTCATTTCTCTGGTGATCCTTATTGAAATGGTCGTAGTGATTTCCTCAATACAACTTGGAGAGGGAGTGGTATAAATATTCTGAAAATAGGCTACTACCGTTGCCGAGATACTTTCTTTATCATCACACCACCTTCCATCCTCACTCCACAAACCCAAAATTGTGTTCTTCCTCCTTCTATCTGTAGCTCTAGCATGAAAGAATTTTGTATTTTTGTCCCCCTCCTTATACCAGTGAATTTTGCTTCTCTGGTGCTAAAGCATCTCTTCACTATCCAGCAGGTCATTCAATTCTTTTCTAATCTGATTTATCTCAGCACCGTGGGAACCATCCTGGTCTTAAGCCGTGAGAATGTTAAGCCGTTTCCTTCTCTCTTGGATTTTTTTTGGGATGTTGCCAATTACCTCATTGTTCCACACTGATAAATCAACTGCACACCTACTAAGACTAGCAACAATTCCCTCAGGAGTGTTTGCGAAGACATCACTTTTCCAAGCTGCTTCAATTATCTCATGGCAATCCTCCCTTTTGGCCCATAAAGCTTCAAAGTGGAAGCGACGCTTGTGAGAAGGAGGAAAGAAGCTAGGATCAGAGGTTTTCAAATGCAATAATCAGAAGTGGACTCAATCTAATGGTGGACTCTTACATCTCCAAACAAGTTTAGCCAATCGAAATTGGCAAAGGCCCTATCAAGCCTGAGATACACCCTATTACTCCCTTCTTGCAAATTACACCAGGAAAATTTAGGGCCAAAGAAACTAAGGTCCTGGAAGCCACACAAATTCATAGCCTCACGAAACCCTTCCATTTGGTGCTGAAACCTCATAGCTCCCCCTAATTTTTCTGTCAAAGACAATTTCATTAAAGTCACCACAGCAAAACCAAGGCAAAGAGAGTAAGTTCCAAGATTCCTTTCTTGAATGAGTTTCAGGGTGGTCGTAGAACCCCGTGAATCTCTAGGTGTTGTTGTTTTGCTGCTCAGAAATTGTTACATCAATGTGGTGGGAGGAGTATGATTGAATTTCCAACCTAACCTCTTTAGACCAAAGGAGTGCAAGGCCACCACTACGGCCTTTGCTGGGAACAAAAAGACCCTTAGAAAAACCCAGTTTATATTTAACTCTTTCCATATGTTTTACATTTGCTTTTGTCTCTATTAAGAAGACTATATAGGGATTCCAACGTCGCATGTAATCGGGCAATGCATGAACTGTCCGAGGGCTCCCAATTCCTTAGTAGTTCCAGCATAGGCAATTCATTGTGCTCGGTGGTGCTGCCTTGCAGACACTGCCGATCCATCAGGTATATGGGTTGGGGTATTAAGTTGTGTCACACAGAGTTTTTTTTTAGAGGGAGGAGTACCTTCTGTTTCCTTAGAAAAATCCAGCCAACTTGGATGTTTAAAGCCAGAGAGTTTTACCTGGGTTTTAGTTGGAGTAATCTGGGCTTGTTTACCTTTTTCACGAGCATTCCTTTTCAAATTTACCTTTACTTTGGGCTGTGTTTCTTTTTTTGGGCTAACTAAAGTAACGGGCTTCATTGAGGGGTTTGGGATGTGACCATTAGCTTTTAAAGGGCTTGTGATCTTATGGGCTTTGTTTGTTGAGGAATTAAGAAAGCCCACTAAAGAGTAAGCTTCACAAGGGCCTTTACCTGAATCCATCTCAACGTGCAGTTCGTGTGGAAGATTTGACAACAAAGCCCCTAAGTTAGAAGATTCAGCCCCGTATCTATTCTCCAGATTTTTTTCTACTTTCGTGCTTGAACCCTCGGACTTACCCCACCTTTTTGGCGCTACGTCTTGGCCATTCTGCCTTAAATTTTGAAAGTTCAAATTTATCCTTTGAACAAATTCCACGTCAGCTCTTCTAGCAGTCATTGGGATGGATTTTTTTCCTGAACTATCACTTGGATTTCCCTTTTTATCGTCATCTTAGTTCTAGCTACTTGATGCTCTGGACCATTCAGAGGATTCTTTCAAGTTTCCACCTGCTCTGAGCCAAACCCCATATTGTTTGGGGGAATCGGGGTTGTAGGGGAAACTAGGACAATGTCGTTCGTCATGACCCAGCAAGCCACATTGGAAGCAAAAACAGGGGAGCCTCGCAAATTTGAAGGTGACCCATGTTTTGCTCCCATCCAAGTTTATGAAGTTACCTCCTTTGCGAAGAGGTTTGTTAAGCAACAAGTCCACCCGGATTCTCATAAACTTGGCTTGCTCTAAAAGCCAAGAATGTTTGTCTGTTTCAATGTATTTGCCCAAACTGTTACCTAAATCTCTTCCAGCTTCCTTAGATAAGTTTTCAAAGGGGAAGCCCCAAACTTGGACCCAGAAAGGGGAATGGGTAAAGGAAATATTTAAGACTGATAAGCCTTTTTTCCATCGGTACAGCAGGAGGAGATTATTGTCAAAATTCCATGGACCATTCCTCTCAACCCACTCCATTTGATATTCTGAAGTAAACTTGAATTGCAAAATATCCTTACCCACGTCAACGATTCTTAGCTTTAAACCCATTTTCCATGCTGTTCTGAGAGTGTTTTTTAGAGCTTTTTGGTTTTGTTGCCTGTCTGAGAGCAATTTACCGAATAGACTGAGAGCACATTCCTCCATGAGATCCGATCTGCTCATTGTTGAGAGAGCTATATCCTCTTCTTCCTCCTTAGTGAGCCTAAGATGTCGTAAGCTTTCCAAGACAATCTGATCCATATGATGGGAAGGTGGTAAAGGGAACTGATTATCGCTCCGAGACGGAGAGAGAGCCTTTAAAGAGGGAGAGAAATGACGTAGAGAGTCAAGAGAGAGGAACTCTTACGGTGGGAGAGATAATCCAATTGTTAATTCAAACTTCGGAGCCTTTATTTTAACGTGAAATGAATTAGGATGTGGATAATGTGTATAAAGAGCAATTATTGATAGGAAATTTATATGTTTACATTGTAAGTACAATGTAAATTTACATTTTACCCTACAAAGTAAAAGAAGAATTTCTCTTATTAATATCATTTTTATTTGTTTCCTATTCATTATTTTAATAGTTGTGAAGAAAATTATAGAAATAGTTGCGTTCCTAAGCTTCTTTCTTGATACGTGAGCCCATAGTATGTAAGTGGTGAATAATTATTTGTATATGGAGCCGTTATTATTATTATTATTATTATTATTATTATTATTATTATTAGATGAAAGATAGATATTATATTAATTCAATAAGTATAAGAAACAGTACAACACTTAGGCTAAGCAACTGCACCAGGGAAAGAAAGCCATATGATACGAAGGAAAAACAAATACCAAGAGAAACAGAAAAACATCACCTTGAATACAAAGCTCTCACCATCGGGCCTTGTAGCCCGGTGGTACCTGGTACCATGTGTATCTTTGAGCTCAGGGGTCCTATCCCCCATAATTACCTAGCAAACATAAAAAAAATAAAAAAAATAAAAAAAAATAAAAAAAAAAACACACACACACACACACACACAAAGCTTTCAAAAACAGAGACTAAGAATTTTTCAATGCTACCATCAACCTCTAATACTCTGCTAGGAAAACTGAGAGCCCCTTCCAGAATTACTTTAGGATGTTGCTGAACCTTTCAAAGTTATATTTATTTCTAGCATTCCATAATGCCCATGATATTGTTGCCCATCTTTCCAAATCCAACTATGGAAGCCAATCAACAAGCATCCGGAACAGTGCAAAAAACTACCTAACATCATTGGGACATTTATGAATTTTACCTTGGCAAAGCGCCCGTATGTTTCTTGCTAAAAGACATTCCCATAGAAGATGGCCAACGGACTCTGGTTTTTGACAGCAAATCTCACACCATGGGTCAACCATAACCTTCCTTCGATGCAAATTTTCTCTCGTTTGCAGATATTGGAGCAAGCATGCCACACAAACTTACGAACCTTGGGTGGAACAATTAGTGCCTAAATCTTTTTCCAGATGGCCCAATTAGAGTTTGCTCTTAAGTGCTCGATTTGGGACCTCTCCTTTAAGTGTAAAGCAACTTGGTATGTAGTCTTTACTGTAAAAATGTTCGTAGAATTTTCCTTCCATACTAGAGTGTCTTGGGAATTAGTCTTGGACGTACAGTGATATTGTCAATATATCTGTTAGAAATACTGGAAGATTGTATTGTATTTTTTAATGAAAGAATATACATCAGTGCCTTATATAGGAGGCATAAGTGTGCGGTACAAGTAAAGTGTAGTACAAGTACAAGTGTGCTATACAAGTAAAGCAGTTGGGCCTAAAGCCCATAACAAAACACAATATACATTAACAGCCCCCCTCAAACTCAAGGTGGATGTGAGACCAGCTTGAAGATATCTGCAAGTTGATCTTTGGAGGAGACGGAGAAAAACTTGAGGGAACCATGGACAAGATGATACCGGATAAAATGACAATCAATCTCGATGTGTTTAGTCCGTTCACGGAAGACATCATTGTGAGCAATATGAATGGCACTCTGGTTATCACAATAAAGGGGAGTGGCAGAGGATGTGGACACACCTAAATCCGTAAGAAGCCATCGTAGCCAAAGGAGCTCAGATGTGGTATCAATAAGGGCACGATATTCTGCTTTAGTACTAGAGCGGACCACAAAGGTTTGTTTCTTACTTCGCCAAGAAATTAAAGAAGAACCAAGGAGAAAGCAATAACCTGTAGTGGACCTGCGGTCAGTGGGATCCCCTGCCCAATCAGCATCAGAGGATGCACGGAGTACAAGAGGAGACTGAGCTGAGTAGAAAAGGCCATGGAAGAGAGTGCCCTTCAGGTATCGAAGAATGCGTAAAACAGCAGCATAGTGAGTAGATCGTGGAGCAGACAGATACTGGCTCACCTGATGAACAGCATAGGAGATGTCTGGACGAGTGACTATGAGATAAATTAGGCTGCCAACCAATCGTCTGTAAAGAGAAGGATTAGACAATGGTTTCCCTGCTGTGGGAGTCAGATGCGCATTAAGCTCAACTGGAGTGTCAACAGTCTTGATATCAGTGAGTCCAGCTCAAGACAATAGTTCAGAAGCATACTTGGCTTAAGTAATATAAAGTCAATCTGTAGAATGAGTGATTTCAAGACCCAAGAAGTAGCTGAGATGTCCAAGATCTTTCATCTCAAACTGCTGATTGAGAAAAATCTTGAGTTCTTGAATGCCATTAAGGTCATCACCAGTTATGATCATATCATCCACATACAGGAGAAGTAAAATAGTGCCTTTGTCAGTGCGACGAAGAAATAAGGCAGAATCATAATGACTGGCCATGTAACCCAAGCGAGAGATGGTAGAGCTGAATTTGGCAAACCAAGCTCGTGGAGCTTGTTTAAGGCCATAAAGTGCACGTCAAAGGTGACAAACCTTGTTTGATTCAACAGAGAGACTAGGAGGAGGTTGCATGTAAACTTCTTCACTTAAATTTCCATTAAGGAATTCATTTTTTACATCCATCTGAAAATGTCCCATTTTCTGGCAACAGCAATAGCTAAGAGGGCACGAACATATGAGATATGAGCAACCGGAGCAAAAGTCTCTTCATAATCGATCCCATACTCCTGTGTGAAATCTTTTGCAACAAGACGAGTTTTGTAGCGCTCAATGGACCCATCAGAGTGAGTCTTAATCTTATAGATCCACTTATAACCAACCACAGATTTCCCAGGGGGGAGAGTAACCAAGTCCCAAGTATGGTTTTTAGATAATGCATCAAGCTCCTCTTTCATTGCAATCTGCCATAAAGGGTCAATGGAAGCCTCACGATAGGTGTGAGGCTTGTGCAGTGTAGCAAGGGCAGTGTAACAATGATAGTCAAGTAAATGTGTAGGAACGGATCTTACTCGAGTTGTGTGACGAGGTGGAATGTCTTGTGCATGATCGTCAGGCGGAGCAGGAGTAGGGGACCCAAGCTCAGGGTTGGGTAGCTCGTCTTCAACCTATTCATCTTCCACCTGTTCATTAAATGGTGAACTAGGAAAGGGATCAAGGATATCTGGTGGTTGGACAGAGAAGTCTACAAGGGAATCAGGAGCAACTACAGTAGGATCAGGAGCAACTACAGGAGGATCAGGAGCAATTACAAAAGGAATATGTGCCTCATCTAGAAAAAGATTTAAGACAGAGGAGGAAGATAGGGAGGCACGGAAGTGAGAGAGCTCGACAAAGGAGCGATGTTCCCAAAATACAACATTGCGGGAGACACGAAGACGATGAGAGACAGGATCATAACACTGATACCCCTTTTGAGTTTCGCCATAGCCAAGAAAACAACAAAACCTTGACCGAGGCTCAAGTTTGTTATGCTCATGTGGCTGAAGAAGAACGAAACAAGCAGAACCAAAGGAGCGAAGGTGGCGATAATCTGGAGGTGACCCAAAAAGGCGCTCATATGGAGTTTGATTGTGGATAACAGGACTTGGAATGCGATTAATAGCATGAACAGCATGAAGAGCAGCTTCGCCCCAAAAAAGGAGCAGGAACTTTGGCGGAGAGAAGGAGAGCACGAACAGTGTCAAGAATATGACGAAGTTTTCGTTCGGCTCTACCATTTTGCTGAGAGGTACCTAGACAAGTTAGATGATGAACAATGCCATAGGAATGCAAAACAGCTTGGAAAGCATATTGAGTGTACTCAAGAGCATTATCAGATCGAAAAATTTTGATACGTTTGGAAAATTGAGTTTCAACCATTTTTGCAAAATTAGAATATACTTGCAATAATTCAGAACGATGTTTCATATGAAAAATCCAGCTATAGCGGGAATAATCATCAACAAAGACAACAAAATATCGAGATCCACCAATACTAGAGACCGGGAAAGGCCCCTAAACATCAGAATGAATAAGGTCAAAGATATCAGTGGATATTGATTCACTAGAATTGAAAGGCAAAGCTGGTTGTTTTCCTAACTGACATGAGACACAATCAAAATTTTCTGTAGACACTGAACCTAACAAACCTCCAGAAGTCAATTGTTGTACCAGAGAGGAAGATGCATGACCAAGACGAGCATGCCAAAGTGCAAGAGAAGGAATTGAAGAAACTGCAACAGCTGCAGCAATAGAAATAGGAGCAACAAGTGGAAGACGAAGGTTGTTCACGGGAAACATACGCCCAACTCTGGGACTGGTCTCAAGTTCCTGTCCCGTCCTCGGATCCTGCACAATACACCCAGAATAATCAAATATAATGCGATAACCCAACTCAGCTAATTGTCCCACAGAAAATAAATTGTAAGAAAGGTCAGGAACATTAAAGACCCCAGGAACCGAAAGGTTGGAAGTCGAAACAGAACCGATATTATGACCAGACATTGTGGAACCATTTGTTATGCGAATATTAAGAGGGTGTGGTGCAGGTTTAAGTTCAGAAAATAAGAACGAATGAGGTGTCATGTAATTGCAACAAGCGGAATCCATAAGCCAAGAGGAGGGAGACATACCAGATAAAACTGAGAGAGAAGAGGAGTAAGATGCATTACCAACCACACGAATAACATTGGCGATGATATTTTTAAGGTCATCTGTGGACATGGTGAAAGTGCGTTCTGAAGACTTAGACTGTGCAGAGATAGGAGCCATTGGTTGGACACTCTCAGTGTTAGCAACAGCAGAAATTGAAACAGCTAATTTGTTGCGACGATAGCAACCATACAAATGACATTGGCGATGATATTTTTAAGGTCATCTATGGACATGGTGAAAGTGCGTTCTAAAGACTTAGACTGTGCAGAGATAGGAGCCATTGATTGGACACTCTCAGTGTTAGCAACAGCAGAAATTGAAACAGCTGATTTGTTGCGACAACAGCAAGTCTCAATACTGTGGCCAAAATGTTTGCAAAAATTGCAAAAACGTTTGCTGAATTGTCGATGACAATTATTGCAACAAGAAGAAGACATGTCCTTATTCTTCATTTAAAAGCAAAATATGTAAAAATAGATTGCAAAAATGAAATCTACGCGAAAAACTGGATAAGGAGCACCTGGACTGCAAAAGTCAACTATGGCAAAAAGTCAACGGTCAAAGTCAACCATAAGTCAAAGTCAACGGTCAAAGTCAATGCTGGTCAACGTCCTGGTCAACGATGATGTCAGCATATGACGTGGCAGTGACGTCAGCAGATGACGTGTCAGTGATGACGTCACCTAGGGCTGACGTTAGCAAGAGGAACCTGGCGCGTGACAGCGCGTGACAGTGCGAGGAGGCACGTGGGGGCGCGTGGAGCGCGTGAGCTCTTGCGCAAAATCTTCTGGAGGCGCGTGAGGGCGCGTGGAAGCTCCGGTGATGGTCAAGTTTCCACGAGAAGGTATATCGGCGGAGGAGGATCTTAGTGGTACTTGCAAAAACACAATCGGAGCAAGGATCACGGCGGCGACGCTCTGGCAGTGGTCTCGAGACTGTGAATGACGACGGCTGCAGGTCCGGAACCAGTGACGATGACTGAAACGTGTCAGAGGTTTAACGGCGAATGGCTGCAGCAGCAGTTGTAAAGGCGGAAGCAGTTGTGAGTCTAAAATAATACTAATGAAGACAGGACTGCCAAGAAAAAGTCAGAGCGATGGCTCTGAGACCATGTTAGAAATACTGGAAGATTGTATTGTATTTCTTAATGAAAGAATATACATCAGTGCCTTATATAGGAGGCATAAGTGTGCCGTACAAGTAAAGTGTAGTACAAGTACAAGTGTGCTATACAAGTAAAGCAGTTGGGCCTAAAGCCCATAACAAAACACAATATACATTAACAATATCCATTCTAGTCTAATGAGCAAAGAGGACAAAAACATTTTCTCCATCCCACTGCATTGTAGTAGCATCAATCGAATCACTCACATGTAGGCTAGGCCAATTCTCACCCAAGAAAACAGGTTTATGGGGCAACCACTTAGGGGTTGATACTTCAATATACCAACCATCACCCACCCTTGACACTGACCCCTTCAGTGATGATATCTCTTGCTACCATCAAACTTCTCCACACATATGATGGGTTATTACCAAGCTCTGCATCCATAAAAGAGCGATTGGGGAAATACCTTGATTTGTAGACCCTATAGAATAAAGAGTGTGTATTGTGAATCAATCTCCATGCTTGTTTAGCTAGTAGTGCTAGATTAAAATCTTGGATATCCCAAAAACCCATCCCACCACTCCTCTTTGAAGTACAAAATTTCTTCCAAGTAATCCAGTGGATTTTTTTTCTCGTCTTTTGTCTGCCCCCACCAATACTTAGCCAAAGTAGAATTAATTGTATCACATAAAGCCTTTGGTATTCGAAAAATACCCACAGAGTAAGTAGGAATGGCTTGAGCAACTGTTTTGATAAGGATCTCCCTTCCTATTTTGGAGATTAATTTTTCTTTCCATCCCATCACTGGCTTGGTAATTTTCTCTGGTAGGTCTTTAAAGGTATTCACCTTTGATTTTCCTCCCACCATAGGGAGGCCAAGGTATTTCTCACAATTCTCCATAACTCTCACCCCCAGCAATGTTTGGATATTTGCTTTGACCTCTAATCTTGTGTTTCAACTAAAGAAAATGGACATTTTCTGTCTATTTATTGCTTAACCTGAAGTTGCCTCATAACAACCCAATAGTTGAAGAAGGTGCTGACATTCAACCACAATAGCTCGACAAAAAATAAAGATATCATCGGCAAATAGAAGGTGAGAAATACAAACTCCATTTGTGCATGACAAGATACCATGTAAGTGTTGTGATTCCACCGCTTTTCTAAGCAAAGATGTAAGGCCCTTTGCATAAATGAGGAAACGTTATGGAGATAATGGATCTCCTTGCTTTATCCCACATGAGGTATTGATAAACCTTCTAGGTAGACCATTAATAAGCACAAAGTATGAAGTAGTACACACTTTTTCCATGGCTAGTTGGATCCACCATCAACAATGCCTAATTTAAGCACAATCTACCTTAGAAACTTTCATTCCACACAGTCATAAGCCTTGCTGATATCAAGTTTGATAGTCATCTGGCCTTTTCTTCTTGTCCTCTTGTTCCTTATCTCGTGTAAGACCTTAAAAGAAATAGTATTATCAGTAATTAGGCGATTAGGAACAAAAGCACTCTATGAATCAGATATGACATTAGGCAAGATGAGTTTTAGCCGATTTGCTAAAACCTTAGAAACAAACCTAGAGACACATTAGAAAGACTAATTGGTCTATAATTGTACATTACACCAACCAAGGCACATGAGAGTGTTGACATGGCTGGATCCAAATCATACACGTGAAGCAACTGTGAGCAAAGGAAAAAGAACTTTGGCTAAAGGAAGGGATCTTTAGTCCGTGCCAATGGTGTGACCATCTTGGGGAAGAGTGAGATTTGCAACTGACATGGACACCTAGCATTTGCATAAAAGGGAGATAGAGACTTCCTCTAGTTAGATGCTATAGAACACCCCTTATTGACTGAGCTTGTG
Source organism: Quercus rubra (assembly GCA_035136125.1). Lineage (NCBI taxonomy): Eukaryota > Viridiplantae > Streptophyta > Magnoliopsida > Fagales > Fagaceae > Quercus > Quercus rubra. The sequence goes on along the minus strand of CM068734.1, from coordinate 9,992,860 downwards.
TTGGACCACTATTGGAGACACATGTGTCACTCTTAGCATCCCTAATGTCCCTTCCCTTGTCCAAGGCTTGCTCCCTCGTAGTAGCAGAGCCGCCCTTAGTTCAACTACCCTATCATTGGCGTGCTTTCTTTTTTCTCCAACCATTGCATAGTACAATAGCTGTATCAGGGTTCAAATGGAGGAATCATGGTTTGACACTTGTCCTTGTGTATTTGGCAACATTCCTCGTACTATAAGAGGAATATGTTGCTAAACCATTAGGGCAAGAACCTAGAGAAACCAAGAGAAAAACCTGAAAGTTTGGGTAGGAAAGTGAGGTAGAGGAAAAAAGGCATTTTTTGGGAAAGAACGCCACCATTGTACAAAGACCTTCATTTTCTTTATATAATAGAAAACAGAAGAAAGTAAGGGAGATTCTCTTTGCTCACCCGTGGTTTTTCATCCCTTCTAAAGGGTTTTCCATGTATTTCTCATGTCTTCTTTACTTTTCATGTTATTCTTTCTTTTTCTCTTGACATTAAAGTGTTAAAGCTTTCATTTTTAGTGTTCTTAGGCTTTTTCACTTAAATGTACTGTTAGATCTATCACCCACTTTCTTACATAGTTTGATAATCTAACTTGCATATACATTTTTGGCAATTTCACATGGGAAAATATCTAGTTATCCTCCCTTTTAGTCATACCCTATTTGTCCTTTTTCCGGCCCTATATTCAGTTATCTTTCTCTTTAACCATCTAATGCCTCCGAGAAAGAAAAATGCAGATGCTTAAGCTGGTTCAAGAGAAAACTAGCAAGCAAAAGTGAGTGTAGACCATGTCTCCTTGCACGCTGAGGGCACAAAATCATCCGAAGAGGTTAGATAGCTTGATAACAGTGACCTCATGGCAACCATTTAGGACTTCCAACATTCTTAGGCCACTATGTAAGAAGAGTTCCAGTCTTTACACCAAAGGACAACTACCCTTAAAACCCCACAGACAGGTTAAGAACCTCAAGGAGAGACCAAAAGGCAGAATCTTGTTCCACCTCAAAACCAAGATCCACCTTTCAACCAGAGGGCACCTTTGTAGCCCAAGGGACCCCAGGCATCCCCATACCTAACTAAGGAGGACATCGCACCCATCCTGCTTGAGGCTAGGAAAGCAAAGAGTTTTGCTTATATTCTTTACCCTGAAGAGATGGCTAGGAAGCCTTATTCTACCAACTACACACCTCGTATTTGCCTTTAGTACGATGGCATGATAGGGAATGCTAGAAAGCATATCAAGGGGTATGTGGATGCCTTGATGGCTTATTCTCATGACCATGAGTTAAGACTCAGGGAGTTCTCCAAATCATTAGAGGATCGAGCCTTCACGTGGTACAACAGCCTTTGCCTAGGGTCGATCTTAAGCTGGAATGATATAGCTACCTATCTCATGAAGAAGTTTTTTGCTCTAGATGAGAAGCTTACTTTGTTAGATCTATAGTAGGAGAGATAGAGGGTATCCAAAGGGTTGCTGCATTACATCCATAGGTTCAGATACCTTTCCTTGATATGCTATGATCCTATAAAGCAAGAAAGATTGGTGGATATTTGCATCACTACTATGTTGTACGAGTACCGCCCTTATTTGGAAAACATGCAAATCCCATATTTCACAAGACTGGTGGAAGCATCCAGGAGGACAAGCATGTCAGTTAGAAAGCCTGCCAAAGGATTGACTTCACAAGCCCCAAGTGCTCCTAGACAACCTTGGAAGCGGGAAAACAAAAAGGTGGAAATAGCTGTGGTAAAAGAGCCAAAGAAAGTCATCAAGGGTAGAAAGAGAGAGGGAAGTGGTATTCCTCCCCCTTTTTCTATCTCAATTGAAGAGCTATACAACATCCTAGAAGCCTAGGTGAAGGATGGCGTAGTGGTATTGGCCGAGTGCAAACATGAGCCAAAAAAGGAGGAAAAACAAGGTGCACTTTACTGTAGGTATCATAAAAGGAGTGACCACCACACCATGGACTCTTACATTCTGAGAAACATATTTCATGAAAAGGTGGCCAATGGTGATTTGGTCATCAAGAATGGGAAGTGTATAGACTAATGGATGCACAGATCTAACATAGCATTGACCTTTTCATAGGTTGTGAGGACCTTATGTAAGAAAAGGTTGGGAATGCAGCCAGTAATAGTGCTATACCCACGCCATTGAAAGATGAAGAGATGACGTTGAGAATCCAACAAGATAATAAAGTTCACACTTTTCTTGAAGGAATAGGTCTCAGGCTATTGGCTAAAAGGGAGGTAGTTTAGGCCCTGATTCAAGTGGTGGAAAGAAGCCAGGAAATAACTATTTCTGAGGAAGCTTATTGCAGGTGGCATATTAAGAGACTTGGGAGTTAGTGACCTTCTTTGCCAGGGATTTGGCCAACTGAGTTGTGGATGGTGAGAGACCTTTGTATGTCACTGCTTTCTTGTGAGCTTCCCAAATCAAGAGGGCTTTAGTTGACACTAATTTCTGCACCAACATTTTACCTTTCTCGATGTTGGATGCCATGGGCATTCCACAAGAAAGAATCATTTGAGAGCCACTTTAAGTGGCAGGGATAGAATCATTGTAGTAGTGCACTCTGGGCACATATCTTTGGATTTAAGGGTAGGACCTGTCCGGGCACATACTTTCATGCATGTAATGGATGGTGATACTTCATACCATATTATTTTGGGCTGCCCCTGGCTTAAAGCGCACAAAGTAATTGCTTCCATATATATTTAGTGTGTGAAGTTGTTTGGAAAGGTAGGCCTGTAACTATTTTGAGGCCACTAAGATGCCTTATAATAGGGCAAAGCTCTACTATGCAGAGGTAGCTTTGTATCTGGAGTTCAAACCTGAGGGAGAGAACAAGATCCTTCCTTTCAATGCCATCGTTTTAGAAAAGGGAAGAATGTTAGGACATATGTGATTCACTTGTTAGGAACATATGTCACTATTTTATGAAATTGGCTAATCCTTTGACAAAACACACTTTACTTGTATTTTGGTAGAACTAAGATGTGTTTAATACTTCAAGAAACTTTGTTTCAAAATCAAGTGTTGAAGCCATGCAAGTCTGTCCAAGATTCAAGTCTGAAAAGTGCTTGTCATTAAAGCTCGACAGCTAGCCATCTATTGAGCTTGAAGAGCTGTTCCAACCCCATGGTTCGACATCAGATCGATAGATAAGGTATTTGTCGAGGTTTATGAAAAAGAGAATTTCACATATGTTTTGACTTTAATCCATGATTATGTGTTTGGGCTTTCTTTTCTCACAGTCCTAGACATATAAAAGGATTATTTTAAGAGCCGTCAAAGCGGACACAAGTTACACAAATGTTGAGCAAAGTTTGTTTAAGCAAATTGTGACCGGAGACAGAATTTGCCCTAGTTCATCGTTCTTGTGTAGAAGTTGTTGTGTTTGTGCATCGTAGGGTTTTGTGACCAAGCATCTTCTGGATCTTCATCGTGGATTAACTGAAGAACTTTGCAGCCAACAACTTTCTCTAGTTGGTGATTGAAGTCGCATACTGGGATCCGCGCAATTGGTTAGTCATGTATTGGGAGCCGTGTATCAAAAGGAGAAATTGTTACTACAGAACAAGTCCAATTGGGTATTGGGGTAAGGTTTCAATTGTAGATTGGTATAAGGTATTGGGGTTCCTTTACTTATTATTGCTTGTTGTGAGAATGGAGGGCCTAACCCTTTTAGCCTTACTCAACAACTAAAAGGTGAGCACATAGTTGAAGAAACTGTGAAGGAAGCCCTTGAATGCATGAATGATGTTGTGAAGAATGTCCAAAAAGAGCTCGTTGAGGTCAATCTCAGCGAGGAAGGAAAAGAAAAGATGGTTAAGATAAGTAAAGGTCAATCTGGCAAATACTCATACCATGGTTGCTCTATCACTTGGTAAGCGTTTCTTGTTATACATAGCCAATACGAAGCAATCACTGGGGGCTTTGCTAGCCCAGAAGTAGAGAGGTATAGAAAAGCTAGTATACTATATTATCAAACTAATGAAAGGACCAGAGCTGAGGTACTTCACGGTTGAAAAGGCATGTATATCCTTGGCATTTTCTGTGTAAAAATTTAACCATTACTTTTTAGGGCATTGTATACAATTGGTGACCAAGAGTAACCTTGTGAAGTATCTCCTGACCCACCCTTAATTGTTAGGGATAATGGCTTAATGGGTCATCCTGACATCGTGCCATGATATCAAGTGCATAAGATCATCCACCATTAAAGGGCAAGCAGTGGTCAACTTGCTAGCCAACTTCCTAGAGATTAGTGATTTCTCACTTCCCTAACAGGATGTCTCGGTGACAGAAGAGCAAGAATGGTCTATGCACTTCGACAACTTGTCTACATCTTAGGCAAGGAGAATAGGAGTAGTGTTGAAGTCACCAAGGGAAGAACACACGTTTGCTTATAAGCTACGTTTCCCCTGTTCAAATAACGAAGTAGAATATGAAACCCTAGTAGTAAAACTAAAGGCTTCTAGGAGACTTGGCATAAGAAGGTTAAAAGTATTTTGGGATTCCAAGTTAGTCATTAAGCAAGTAGAGGGAACCTACGGGGTAAAGAATCCTAGATTGGCTACTTACAAGGCCATAGTACAGGAACTCATGAGACACTTCACCTCCATAGAATGTAAAATGATTAACCAAAATGAGAACAAGTTGTCTGATTCATTGGCTTCACTAGCCATTGTATTGAAGAAAGATAAGATGACACTTCAGGTAGGGAAATAGCCTGGCCTGATCAAAGGTGGGTTAGGCCTTCTCGAAGATTGGCGAAAACCTTTATTAAAAGCAATGATCCAAGGTAGAGACATTGAGGCAAGTTTGGCATTAAATATGAAAGGCTTCCTCAATATCAATGGCAATTTGTTTTTCAAAGGAGCAGAAGGGTTGCTAATGAAGTGTGTCTTAATGCAAGAAAGGCTGACACAGTTAGGGGTGTTTTGGCCAGAGATGGCCAATGATGCCAAGGGAGAGCAAAGAGACTACAAAACTTGTTCTATTATACCCCCAAATCAAGAAAAAGTGCTAAATAGTGAAGTACAAGAAGAAGATTGGTAGGATCCGTACTTGAGATACTTTTTATAGGGTGTACTACATGTTGATTGGTTAAAAGGGAAGAAGCTAAAGAAGTATGCACCAAGATTCAAGATGGTGGATGGGAATTTTTTCAAAAGACGCATCCAAGGAAATGGTTGGTATGCATTCCCAACAAAAAGGTGAAGGGCATTCTCTCAGATATGCATAGGGGGAGCCAGCAAGACACCCTAGTGGCAGAAAGTTATGGCAAATGGCTTTGCACCAAGGATACTTCTAGCCCACCATGCAAATAGATACCTAAGATTTCACCAAGAAGTGTTAGGAATGTTAAAGGCGAGGAGATGAGACACATACCAGCCACCAAAGCCTCCATCCAACTATAATTCCATCTATTTTCCATAGTTGGGGGCTGGACTTCATAGGTCTCATAAATCCCCCTTTTTGAAGGATGTGTTTGGATATTAGTAGCCATTGAGCAATTTACCAAGTGGGTGGAAGCTATGGCCATGAAGAAAGTAACAGGTAGCTCAATGGCTAATTTGTAAGGGAGAATATAATATGTTGTTTTGGGGTACTCAACAGATTTATTTTTAAAAATGTCATACCATTTCTAAACAACAATGTGTGATATTTAACATAATGGTACTCCATAACTCACACGACATCGACGCCATATTACCCCAAAGGAAATGGCCAGGCTAAGGCCTCCAATAAAAGACTACTAAAGATATTGGGAAAAATGACTAAAGAGAATGGAAAAGGATGGAGAGGGGAACTTCATACGGCTCTGTGGGCTCACTAAACAGCCAAATCACAAGCAACAGGAGCTTCACCTGTCTCCCTAGTCTATGGCATGTAGTCTGTTAGCCCCAATAGATTTGGTAAAGCTTGTAGTGAAGCTAGCAAAGATATCAGGAATACCCAGATAAGACATCTTGGAGATTGTTGAAGAAAAGTGTGACAACGCTACCTCTCATAATTGCCTTTACAAAGCAAGTATGAAGGCAAGGCATGAAGGCCAAGTTAAGGAAAGAAAGTTTCAAGTGGGAGAACTTGTTTGGAAAATAGCTCCTCATGTACGAGATGTGGCTGGAGTTGTCAGACACAAGTTTTTGTCAAATGGGAGGGACCTTACATTGTGAAAGAAGCACTTCAGACTAGACACTATTGGCTGACAGATCAGGCAGGTACAAAGGTGTATAACCCCATTAGTGGAGCTCACCTTAAGAAGTACTATGCTTAATTTTGTAATCTAATGCTTTCTATTTTACAATATTTATAATACTATAAATAAGACCCTTTCCATTTAGTTGCTTCATATTTTACTGTTCATGATATGCATGTAAAGTTTAATATTTAAAATGAATAAAACATAATAGAGTTTACAATAACTGGGTCACTATGACCATAAAATATTACAAACTTGAAAATCAAATAATATCTGTGAGAGTACTAATATTTTCAAGAGAAAAATCTGGACGGCTCAACGTGCCTAGCTCGCCCTCCAATTTTTCAATTTCTTTATCCAAAGAACTCAGTTCTACTGTAACACCTTCTAGCTGAGTTTGAAGGGAAAAACTAGCTGCCTGCTTAGATGAAAAATCCTCTTGAAGCTTGACAATGGATTCCTAGAGCTGGGTGATTAAAGTGTTGTGCGCCTCAATGGCCGACCTTGTTCCCTTTGCTTTGTTGATACAAGAGATTTTGTTAGCTCTCAACTGGTGAAGTGAGGACAATAAAGCATGAACAGAGTGCCTTGCCTTCTTTAGGTCTCTCAATGAGATGACATGGCTCTTCAACTACCTGATATTGAAACCTATGCCCTTGGCATCACCTAGTGTGAAATGAAGTTCATCAAAGGAAAGAGTCAGATTATCCTTTTTACCTTTAGATTGCAGTTGGGATACAACAAATCCAATTCGCCCTAAGATAAAGCTCTTAAGAGACAGTGTCCACTTGTTAGTATCTCCCACTATCTCAGGATACTTTGAAAGTAGTTTGGAGCACATTGCTTTCAAAGGGGGAGAAAGCAATGAGAGTAGTGGATTGGAGTCTGCCTCAGTGCTTTCTCTTTCTTGATCTTTGGAAGTGACTTTCGTGAAATCTTTTTCTCTTGGGGATTGTCAATATACACCTGATTCGAATCTCCCCTTTTATTATCAGATTTTGTTTCCTCCTTAGAAACCTCTTCCTTTTTAGAGGCATCTTGTGCCAAAGGAATGGCTTTCACTTTGGTTTGAGTTTGAGGAACATCTTCTTTAACTTGACAAAGGCCAAAAGAGAGAAAGAAGAAAGGAAAGTCACATACACCATTGATCAAGAAAAACATTACAAAAAGAACAAGGTAAAGGAGGAAGGTACATACTCTTGGTTTCTTCATAGCAAAAACCTTGACGTTCTTCCATTTTCTCTTGATGGTTGAAGATTTGGCTTTGGTAGAGAGTTTCAAAGTCAAATCAACTTGGAAGATGGGTGGGATGTCCACATGTTGGGACCAACTCTCCCTAAAGTTTCTAATGTGTTTCCTAATGCCAGACCACCATGTTTTAAACCTAGGTGAAGGTAATTCAATTTTGGATGGAGAGACAAGAGGAACTTTGGAACTAGACACGAACACTTTAATGAGATTCCCACTCATAAAAGCTAATGGTGCCACTACAGCAAGTAGGGCAGGAGTGGAGAAATGCCCTAGTACACCTTAGGCAATACCAAATTGGCGGGCAAATCTCTAAGAGTTATAAGCTTGGGTCTCAAAATTATCTTGAAAATGTGCCTGAAGGTGGGAAGTAAAGGCACAAGCAAAAAAAGAAAGCTCCTTCTCAGACCAAGGAGCATCTCTGTAACGAAAAATAGTTTCATTTTTCAAAGAATGGAATAAAGGAAGGAGTCCACCCTCAAGAGGGGAATAGGGTTTGGCTGTCCAATTAGTGGGGTCATCTAGCACCTTACAAAGGAAGCTGTTAGAAGATACCACAACCTTATTCCAACTCCATGATCGTGGTAATCCTTGGGGTGATGGCAGACTAGTCTCAAAGGAACTTAAAGCTTTAGGACAAAAGCATTGTTTCTAAAGTGCTCCCATAGCCAGATTTGTAAAAATGCAACAGGTACAAATGTCTTTACTTGGAATCTACCCTAGGAACATTGTAGGTCAAGGGTGAAACGATCTAGATGAGAATACAAAGTTCCTAAGAAGTAAGGGGCAAGGGGGAAAAAGTGTCCTTTGGTTAACTTAGCAGCTAAAGGGAAATGTCTACTTAGAATTTTCTCATGGGGATACCCTTCAAATAAATGGCGAGATAGCAATAAAGGCTTCAAGTTCATAAGAGCTAGAGTTACCTTCTCCCACAAAGAAGTCTATGCCTTTTTTCAAAGAGTATGAGTTGGCATCTTCATCCATGTCATCAGCATGCTCCTTCCAAAAATATCTAATTCATCCCCAAAAGTTGGCCCTAGAACCTTTGTCACTACTCACACTAGTATCTTTTGGCACTTCCTCGCTGGGGGCTTTCCCTTTCCTTGCCGCCTTTAAGATTGACTTCTTCAAAGTTTTCTTCACTGTGTCTTCAAGGAACTTCACAGCTTTGGCCTCATCAAGACACAAGGAAATTTTGGCTACCTCTCCATCCCCAAACAGGGGAAGTCTCAATATCTTGTAAACATCTTCTAGAGAATGGTAGACTTCTTGACACCCTATATAGAAGGTATGGGTGGTTGAATTCCATCGGTATAAAAGGGAGAGAAGGCTTTCACTATCCTTGTTGATGTTCAGGCTAGAGAACACAAACACAGTGTGCACAAGATGTACCCTTTGCAGGATATCCATAAAGGGAGGATGCGTCAGCACCCTTCAACACCAACTCCTCCAACCTTTGGAAATAGAGGTGTGAGATTTGAAAACTACATCGTGGTCGAAGCAAATCTCCTCTGCAAGTGCCAAGCCGATGAATGTGCTTCAAATCCAAATCCATAGTCAGAAGATCATCAAGCTCTCCACATGCTATGTAAAGAGGATCTGCAAAACAAGAAATAGACTCCTAATCAAAACTTTTATAAAACTGGTTCTCTTTGAAAAAGGGAGGGATGCTCCATTGCTCATTTGTGGAAGGATTCTTTTCTCCCCCTAGCAATGGCATATTCATCTTTGGGGTTGGAGGTTCCATGATCTTTAAAGAACTAGATCTTAAGTTGCATTTGACACCCATGATTTTCGTGCTTGTAAAGGTTTCTGAGATTTGGGTTTAAAAAAGAAGAAGATAAGGGAAAAATGAAAAAAATGGGCAGAAGGAGGCAGTTCTTTTTTCCTTTTATACTTTGTGCAATTACTCTTTTCGCTAAAAAAAAAGCCATGCAAAAGTGAGGAACCTTTTCAAAATAATTGACATGTGTCAGTAGGGGAACAGAGTTAGTCTACAAAAAAACCAAAGAAAACCACCTTTGTAGAAAGGGTGAAAAGGCATGGCCCTCATCAACAGGTTTAATCCTACACTTTGTCTTGTGTTTTGATTAACTTTCATCCCTTTTTCCATACATTAACCCAAAAAAAAAAAATAAATAAATAAATAAATAAAACAAACTACAAAACAAAAACCTATAACCTAAGGCCAATAGCATGACCTTATAAAAATAAAATAAGAGATTGTAGGCTGAAGGTGAATAGCCTAAGGGGAGCGAAGCTTGTAGGAATCCAAGTCTCTCCCAAAATTAGAGTCTTCTTAGGGGTAGTTCGGAGCCAATTCCTCCTCCTCTTCCCCGTTCTCTTCATCCTCCTTTTCACCCTCGCCATCTTTAGAGTCCAATCCATTAGAAGAATCTGACACCTTTGAATCAAAGTCAGAATCGCTAGAGGCTATTGTGTTGGATTCAAAGCTTGTTTGGAAAGCTTTGTGCCTTCTCCTATGCCTTGAGGCACCCCTTATGAAGGCTTCATAAGCCTCATCATTAGCATCTTTTTCGGGCTTCAATCGAATCTCTTCCAAGTTCTCCTCTGCCTACCCACGGTTGAACCTCTTGAGGAAGGAAGACTTAAGGGGGAAGGGGAAAGATTCGAAAGGGGAGGGGAGGAGGAAGGGGAACGAAGTTTGAGCTAGCTAGTGGTGCATTGCTAATGCTTAGAGAACCCGAGTCACCATTAGAAGAACTTGAACTGCCTATGGGAGAGTTAGAGCTTGTGGATGAAAGGTTGGCCATTTCATTAACAATGGAGGGTTTTTCTCTAAGAAGAAGAAGGAAATGCAAGAATGCAAAAAGAATGAAGAATAGAGGTAGATATTTTCCTTTTTAAATCACCAACTAGAGTCAAATGAAGAGACATGACATTTATGAAGAGTAATGTCTGTTTGCTAAGTGTGGGAAACAAAGTGATTTTTAACATCATGTGTCCTGACTTCGAACATTACAAACATCACAAGGCATGATTACAAGAGCATTAAAGTCTAATATGATCTGACTATTAAAGGCTTTGATCATTAATGCCATTGACAGTCAAGGGGCTAATGTACATTACACTAGCCAAGGCATATGAAAGCGCCGGTGTGGTTGGATCCAGGCTGTACACGTGGAGCAGTTGTGAGTAAAGGAAAAGGAACGCTAGTTGAAGGATGGGATCTTTAGTCTATGCCAATGGCATGACCATCTTGGGGAAGAGTGAGATTGGCATCTGACATGGACACCCAACACTTGCACAAAAGGGAGATAGCGACCTCCTTTGGTCAGATGCTATAGAACATCCTTTATTGGCTGAGTTTGTGTTGGACCATTGTTGGAGACACGTGTGTCACTCTTAGCATCCCTGATGTCCCTTTTCTTATCCAAGGCTTACTCCCAACGTAGTAGTAGAGCCGCCCTCAATTCCATAACTCTGGCATTGGTGTGCTTTCTCTCTCCTCTAACCGTTACATAGTACAATAGTTGTATTAGGATTCAAATGGAAGAATTACGGTTTGAAACTTGTCCTTGTGTATCTGGCAACATTCCTCGTACTATAAGAGGAACATGTTGCTGAACCATTAGGGCAAGAACCTAGAGAAACGAAGAGAAAAGTGAGAAAGTTTGGGTAGGAAAGTGAGGTAGAGAGAAAAGGCATTCTTTGGGAAAGAGCATCACCATTGTATAAAGACCTTCAATTTTTTTACATAATAGAAAACAAAAGAGAGTAAAGGAGATTCCCATTGCTCACCTGTGGTTTTTCATCCTCACCAAAGGGGTTTTCACATATTTCCCATGTCTTCTTTACTTTCAATGTTATTCTTTCTTTTTCTTTTGACATTAAAGTGTTAAAGCTTTTATTTTTAGTGTTCTTAGGCTTTTTCACTTAAATGTACTGTTAGATTTATCACCCACTCTCTTACACAGTTTGATAATTTAACTTGCACATACAATAGTCAAAGACATATTTTGGATCATTCTTCTTGGGTATAAGGACAATATGAGTATGATTCATCTTATGCAAAAAATGGCCAGAAGTCAGAATAGATAAAACCGTTTTAGTAACATCATCATCAACTATATGCCAATATTTTTGGAAAAAGAAAGGTGACATACAATTTGCCTTGGAGATTTTGATGGATGCATTTGAAATAGTGCTCGCTTTACCTCATTCGTAGTATAAGGTTGGAGGAGTGTGTTATTCATATCTGGTGTAACTACCCTCTCCATCGAATCCAAAACTGGCCCCATGACATTTGGATTTGCAATGGAGAAAAGTTTTTGGAAATATGTCTTAGCCACCCTCTCTTTATGCTCTTCAGAAGTGCACATCTTCCATCATCATCCTCAAATCCTGCAATATGATTCTTTTGACGCCTTTGGCTAGCCCTTTGATAAAAGTATCTTGTATTCTTATCTTTGCAGGTAGCCAAATAGATCTAGATCACTATCTCCAAAATAGCTCATCCTAGAATAAGATGGAATTAATTTCGTCTCTCACCTTTCGAATCTGGGAAAGATTATCAAGATTATTCATAGCTGTGAGGATCTCCAACTCTTTATATTTCTCATCCAGCATAGACTTTGAGTTTCCAAGGGTTCTACTCCACCCAACTAAAGGCTTACGGCATTTTCTTATCTTATTGAACAAACGGTACATTGGGCTTCCTGAGTTAGTCTCTCTATTCCAAGCTTCCAAGATAATATTTTCACATTCTGGATGGGTGGACCACTTCTCCTCAAACTGCTTTGGGATCTTCTTTCTTCTAGAAATTAGGTCGGTCTCTTGGGTTGAGAGCAAGATCGGGTCATGGCCTGAATAGGCAGCTTGGAGGTGAACCTTTGCTTGTGGGAACAGCTCCCTCCATTCAAGAGTAGCACAATCTCGGTCCAATCTTATTCTTCACTTCTCATTATTAATATATATATATATATATATTCACTTCTCATTCTTATTCTTTTAACTATAAGTAGTGGGTTAGGCTGAAGCCAAAAACAAAATTGAAAACACAATGGGTCTATTTGCTTTGGGTGAAAAATGGAGATGCTGAAAACTGAGAAGTGAGATAATGTAGTGATTACCATTTTCTCTTTTTTTGGAAGACAAGAAAACTCAGTAGAAAGAAAGAGGTGCAGGGAGTATTTTATCCTTCGACCACAAAATATTTTTCCTCCGAAACTGAGAGAGCACAGAGATGACAACTTCCCTTGCTAAGAAAAATAAAAGACAAATTTACGATATTGTCCCATATCCCTCAAATGATTAATATGGTGTAATTTTAAATAATTCTTTTAGTCATTTTTTTTTCTTATTATATAAAATAAATGAATAGAGAAAATGAAACAATATAATATATGTGATTCTTCTGCTTTTATATGTTGTCATTCTCTTTTACTAAAATGATTGATTACAATTTTTTCTTATATAATAATTAATGAAAATATTACTCCTTATATGTAAAATTATGCAAAATGGCATAATAGTAAACAAATATAAACTATCTTTTTCGTCCTCCTAATAACTAAAGAAAAGTTTTATATATATATATATATATATTTTTTGTTATGAGTTTAGTATTGGTTGAATTCTTGACATGTGTTTGCAGCTAAATTGGTGGCTAGAGCTTAGACTAGGTCTAATTCAATTTTTGGATGTAATTGAGTCCAATTGTCATGGTTAGTTAGAGCTGGTTAATTCTAGCACGTGCATCAATTTAATTAACACATTTAAGTTTGTTAAGATCAATTGGGAGCCTCACTTAACACATGTTAGTTCTACTATCCATCATTAGCATAATGGTCATTTTATAAGTACAAAATTCTTGTGGAGTGGAAGAGCAGTGGTCGGGTTTCAAGCATTTAAGAGGAAACTTCATACACATATACTCTTAGATTAGGTTAAAGTAGAATTTATATCTTGTTTAAAAAAAAAAAATTGTGTTAGTCAATGTATATAATCTCAATTCTAAATGCTAAAGCTCAACAAGTAATGTATTTTGTGCTTTTCTCTCTTAATCTCTCTCTCAATTTCGGTTCTCTCTCTTTTCTTGGAGGTTTGGTTCCCTTAAAGCAGTCCCTAATCAGCTTTTTTAATACCCATTCATTCCGCACGCATAAACTTCTTCACGACTATCAATTCCGCACGCATAAACTTCTTCACCAAATCATCCTAATTAACTCACTCAAGAAAGAAATCCACACTTGATCTTGTCAACTCAAGTTGATCTTTTAACCTCCATATATAGGTCACGTAGTAGATGAATTTTTAACAAGAGGATAATACAAAGACTGTTGTCTCACAGTAACGAACAGAAAATCTGCGCCCCTTTCTTCCATGTGCTAAACAGAAATATTTGGGATACTACCCACATCTTGTGGTCCTAAAGAGAGTGATGTGAGGTTATTTTGAAACCGCATAGATCTTTTCCAACAAGTTCATTACAGAAAATCTTCAAGAAGATCCTCGGAGTGCTAAAGGTTCAAGTTCATTTAGACAAGCTTTGTTTGTGGACGAGATTCTGTTAGGAAGATTTCAAAGATTCTACTGTGGTTGGGAGGCAAACATGACTATTGCAGAGGCTATAACAGAAAGTTTAGATGTGTAAAAGTTTTGTGAATAGGCTAGTTGTAACTTTTTTTCCTATAATGAAATTTTTATGGGATTGGACCCTAGAGTGGTTTTTCCATTGAAGAGGTTTTCTATTGGTTTTATACTTCGATACCAAATCATGTGTTCTTACTTTTACTGCTTCCATTATATTTGTTGTATTAGATTTGGTACTTGGTAATGGTGGTTGAACTGGATTCAATCATAGTTTGTGTAATAAATCACTAACTTGTTAAATCCGCTGTCTAGATCACATAGGGGTCTAAACTAGAATTTTCATTTTCTATCCTCCTGCCAAACACACAAGAAGAAAAAATTAATATTTTCTTTCCCCTTACTTATAAAATCAAATATTCCATGTCTATATCAAAATAATGGTAGGGAACTGGCCATCATATTTAACTGAATTGAGCAAAAAATACAAAGCTAAAGGGGGAAAATTTTGGGTTTGTATCATGCATGGCAAACGTCGAAGATACTATTCGACCAAACAAAGAAGAAAGCATTGCTGGGTGCTACAAATTGTGGTTGGTTTATTCGTTGGCTACAGCTTCCTTCTATTTTCAGTTTTAGAATATAGGTTATTGTTCTGTTAGCTCTTAATTAACAGTGTCAACTGGTTAGTATTCAATCAAAAAAATATATATATATATATATATTTATAATATTATTCGAATAGCGTCACTAATTATAAAGATATAAACCATTCTATTGTGTAGCTTTACCAATGAACCAGAATATCGTTTATGCAGGAAAAAGTCATATCTCATCACTGACAATTGTTGCAATTGTTGCTCCCATAATAGTCTCAGCGGCGCTATTCTTTATGGGCTACTGCTTCCTTATAAGAAGGAAAGCAAGCAAAACAATACAGGAAGAAAATGGTAAAGAATAAACTGTTGGAATTTTTAAATTATATTCCCTAATGTCAAACTTGTAGTGACTTACGTTTACTGTTTTCTTCTGCAGCTGCTAATGAAATTTCAATTGTAGAGTCCTTGCAATTTGACTTTGCTACCATTGAAGCTGCCACCAATAAGTTCTCAGATGATAACAAACTAGGTGAAGGTGGATTTGGTCAGGTTTACAAGGTACATGATAGTTTTTCATTATTTGGTTACTTTTCGTTGATAATTCTACTCATTTATGTATAGTTAATTCAGAGCAAGCTAAATCTTTTGTATTATTGAATTAGAAGGAGGTAAATAATTCTAAGTTGAAGTATATTTTTAGGGCATACTTCCAAATGGACAAGAGATAGCTGTAAAGAGGTTATCACGATGCTCTAGACAATGTGCAGGAGAATTTAAAAATGAGGTTGTATTGGTAGCCAAGCTTCAACACAGAAATCTTGTACGACTTTTGGGATTTTGTTTGGAAGGAGAAGAAAAGATACTTGTCTATGAAATTGTGCCCAACAAAAGCCTTGACTACTTTCTATATGGTTTGTTCCTTGCAATCATATTTTTATTTTTATTGTCTTAGGAAATGTGAGATTAAGTTTCAACCTCAAAGGGAAGGCCAAATCCATTCAATAAGGGTCTAGCTTGCAGTTTACTTAGCTATTTAGAAATTCATCATGGTCTTGTGTGACATACAAGAGATGAAAGGATTAAATTTCTTTTCTATATATAGTTTTCAAAAAAATAATTTCTGAAGTTAATTGAATTAGTTGCATGTGTATGTGAATTTAATCGATTATTCTAATTAGAATATGGAATTTTGATGAATGTGTAGAACCTGAAAGGCATGGAAAACTAGATTGGTCAAAACGTTACAAGATTATTGGTGGGATTGCTCGAGGAATGCTTAATCTTCATGAAGATTCGCAGCTTAAAATTATACATTGTGATCTTAAAGCTAGTAATGTTTTATTAGATGAGAACATGAATCCAAAGATTTCAGATTTTGGAATGGCAAAGATTTTTGCTGTTGATCAAACGCAAGCAAACATTAGTAGGGTTGTTGGTACATTGTAAGTTCTGAATTCATTTGATCATCCTACAAATAATATACTTATAAGGCAAAGAAGCTAAGGAAAAAAAAAAAAAAAATAGATTTTGCATAGTTACTCCAAACTTCTGTCGCTACAGCTTGCATGTATTCATGGAGTAATGTTATAAGTTGTACTACACGCATAACATTGTTTACATAATTGCATTAGCATATCTAATTACTTTCTTTTTATCAATATTAATGTGGTATTGTTTTGCAGTGGTTATATGTCTCCAAAATATGTTATGCATGGACAATTCTCAGCGAAATCTGATCTGTATTGCTTTGGTATATTAATTTTAGTGATTTTATGTGGCAAGAAAAACACTTCTTTTTATCAATCAGATGGTCCAGCAGACCTATTGAGCTTTGTGTGTATGAATAGATCTTATGTTTTTGCAAATTTCATCATATCCAATTGAGAGTAAAGAGTGTAACTTTCTAACATTACCTTACCAATTGGCTTAGGCTTGGAAACATTGGGAGGATGGAACACTACTGGAATTTTTGGATCCCACTTTGGGAGATTCTTACTCGAGAAATGAAGTGATTAGATGTCTTCAAATTGGCTTATTATGTGTACAAGAAAATCTAGTTGACAGGCCCACAATGGCTTCAATAGTCCTCATGCTAAACAGTTACTCTATTTCTCTGCCATCACCTCAAAATCCAGCATATCTCCGAACAGAGCAAAACTTGCCATTGTCTATCAATGAGGCATCCATTACTGAAGTATACCCTCGATAAAGGGCTTCACTTGAATTAGTTTGTTCATTAGTCATAGAAGCTTGAACGTTGAGTTGCATAAGACCGTTGTTTAAAGCTCTGAGACTTCACGATGATGCAAGGAGCATTAGAATTATCTAATATTTTATTTTTGAAATTAAAATTAAAATTTTCATTTTTAAAATTTGAATTTGGTTTTAATATTGAGGGTTTTAAGGGATTTGATTAGATGATTTGCATATTAATATAATCTCTAAAACATATTTAATTGGTATGCCTGTAATGGTGAATGGAGATGATTTTGAATAAGAATTTTATGATGAGTTGAGAATGTCTCCTATTTTGTTCTGTGTGTTTGGTGGTGATGTTAAATGCCCCTAGGTGGTGATGCCTAGGGTTTGCAGATTCTAGGTGGTAAAGCCTAAGATTTGTACTGTTGTTTCTTTTGTTCTTCTTTTATCTTTATTTTCCTCCTATGTTCTGTATCACACGATCTGTAAGAAGTTCGCAATTTAATATGCATAAATGATATAATAGATAAGAAAGATATTCAGAAGACCAAGTTCGTGCCTAGTTCAATTTTGAATTGCTAAGAACATGCCTAGTTCATTGTATTACCATGGCCTTGGTGGTTTGACATAGTATGACGGTGGTTTGACATAGTATGAGAGTGGCTTGCTATTCACTGATATTTTAGGCCTGGTGACCCCTTAGTTTGTTTGGATAGATTCCTTCAACCCCAAATATTTTACAACATTTTACAGAAGATTTTATGCTTAACAAAAATCAGTTTTAAGTTTGACCAAAATTTATAATGAAACTGTTAATGTGTAATAGGTTATGGTGGACTTTAGGTCTACCTTGTTTACTTGTACTACACTCTCTACCTCTTATATAAAGACACTTTTGTATATTTTATTACGTGTGAAATACAATACTATTCATTCAGTATTTCTAACATGGTATCAGAGCCATTGCTCTGACATTTTCTTAGCAGTTTTATCTCTCTTTGGTGTTACTCCAAATTCACAATAGCTTCCGCCGTCATAGCTGCCATTGCAGCCATTCACTATTGAATCTCCGACGTCATTCAGTCGTCGTCTCTGGTTTTGAACATGCAATCACCACCGTTGAGAAGTCTTACACCTCAAAAGACCATTGCCTTATCATTGCTGCCATGGATCTTGCCCCGATTATGGTTATGAAGGTACCACTGTGATCGTTCTCCACTGATCTGCTCAACCGTGGAAGCTTGACCTTCATTGGAGCTTTCACATGCTTGCATGTGTCATCCAAAAAATTCTGTATCAGAATCACACGCCATATGCGCCACACTTGATCCATACTGACATCATCTCTGACATCAGTAGTGCCACGTCAGCCTTAGCTGATGTCATCCTCTAGGTTGTTGCTCACATCATCCTGACATCATTTGCTTATGTCATCACTAGACTTTGCTGACGTCACTTGCTTACGTCATCGTTGAACAGTCGTCGTTGACTTGTCCTAGTGTTGACTTTTGCTGGCATTGATCGTTGACTTTCTAAGTGTTAATCGTTGACTTTCTGTCATAGTTGACTTTTTGCCGTCCACGTGCTCCTTACCTAGTTTTTTGCTTAGATTTCATTTTTGCAATCCATTTTTGCATATTTTGCATCTAAATGAAGAATAAGGACATGTCTTCTTCTTATTGCAACAATCATTGCTGACAATTCAACAAACGTTTTTGCAATTTTTGCAAACATCTTGGCCATAATATTGAGACTTGCTATCATCACAACAAATCGACTGTTTTCATTTTTGCTGCTACTGTTGCTAACACTGAAAGTGTCCAACCAATGGCTCCCATCTCTGCACAATCTAAGTCTTCTAGATCCACTATCACCATTTCCACAGATGACCTTAAAAACATCATCACTAGTACTGTTCGTATGGTTGGTAATGCATTTTATTCCTCTTCTCTCTCAGTTTTACCTAGTATGTCTCCTTCCTTTTAGCTTTTGGATTCTACTTGTTGCAGTCACATTACACATTACTCATCCTTATTTTCTCAATTTGATCCTGCACCACACCGTTTTAATATTCGTACCGCTAATGGTTCCACAATGTTCGGTCATGATATAGGTTCTATCTC
Source organism: Quercus rubra (assembly GCA_035136125.1). Taxonomy (NCBI): domain Eukaryota; kingdom Viridiplantae; phylum Streptophyta; class Magnoliopsida; order Fagales; family Fagaceae; genus Quercus; species Quercus rubra. The sequence continues at coordinate 9,973,901 of CM068734.1, read as the reverse complement.
AACCTCCAACCTCTCGGTTCCTAGGGTCTTTAATGTTCCTAACCTTTCTTATAATTTATTTTTTGTGGGACAATTAGCTGAGTTGGGTTATCGCTTTAACTTTGACTATTCTGGGTGTATTATACAAGATCTGAGGATAGGACAAGGCTTGGGACTAGTCCTAGAGTTGGGCGTATGTTTCTTGTGGATAACCTTCGTTTTCCACCTGTTGCTCCTGTTTCTGTTGCTGTTGTAACTTCTGCAGTTTCTTCTATTCCTTCCCTTGCACTTTGGCATGCCCGACTTGGTCACGCATCTTCCTCTCGGGTACAACATTTGACTTCTAGAGGTTTGTTAGGTTTAGTGTCCACATAAAATTTTGATTGTGTTTCATGTCAGTTAGGAAAACAACTAGCTTTGCCTTTTAATACTAGTGAGTCAATGTCCATTAATATCTTTGACATAATTCATTCTAATGTCTAGAGGCCTTCTTCTATCTCTAGTATTGGTGGATCTCGATATTTTGTTATCTTTGTTGATGATTATTCTTGCTATAGCTGGATTTTTCATATGAAACATCGTTTTGAATTATTGCAAGTATATTCTAATTTTGCAAAAATGGTTGAAACTCAATTTTCCAAACGAATCAAAAAATTTCAATCTGATAATGCTCTTGAATACACTCAATATACTTTCCAAGTTGTTTTGCATTCCTATGGCTTTGTTCATCAATTAAGTTGTCTAGGTACCTTTCAGCAAAATGGTAGAGACGAACGAAAACTTGTCATATTCTTGACATTGTTTGTGCTCTCCTTCTCTCCGCCAAAGTTCTTGCTCTTTTTTAGGGCGAAGCTGCTTTTCATGTTGTTCATACTATAAACCACATTCCCAGTCCTGTCATCCAAAATCAAACTCTATATGAGCGCCTTTTTGGTCATCTCCAGACTATCACCACCTTCACTCATTCGGTTTTGCTTGTTTCATTTTTCTTCATCAACATGAGCATAATAAACTTGAGTCTCAGTCTTGACTTTGTTGTTTTCTTGGCTATGGCAAAACTTAGGAGGAGTATCAGTGTTATGATTCTGTCTCTCATTGTCTTTGTATCTCCCGCAATGTTTTCTTTTGGGAACATCACTTCTTTGTCAAGCTCTCTCATTTTCGTGCCTCTTTATCTACCTCCTCTGTTTTAGATCTTTTTCTAGATGAGCCACACATTCCTTCTATAGTTACTTCTGATCCTTCTATAGACTTCTTTGTCCAACCACCAGATATTTTTTATGTCTTTCCTAGATCACCCTCTAATGAACAGGTGGAAAATGAGCCACCCAACCCAGGTGGAAGATCTTGCACAAGACATTCCACCTCATCACTCAACTTAAGTAAGATCCATTATTACACATTTACTTGATTATTATTGTTATTTTTCCCTTGCTACACTACACAAACCTCACACCTATTGTGAGGCCTCCACTGACCCTTTATAGCAGATTGCAATGAAAGAGGAACTTGATGCATTATCTAAAAATCATACTTGGGATTTGGTAACTCTCTCCCCTAGGAAATCTGTGGTTGGTTGTAAGTGAGTCTATAAGATCAAGACTTGCCCTAATAGGTCCATTGAGCGATATACAACTTGTCTTGTTGTAAAAGGTTTTACACAGGAGTATGAGATTGATTATGAAGAGACCTTTGCCCAGTTGCTCGAATCTCATCTGTTCATGCCCTTTTAGCTGTTACAACTACCAGTAAATGGGACATTTTTTAGATGGATGTTAAAAATGCCTTCCTTAATGAGAATTTAAGTGAAGAAGTTTATATGCAACCTCCTCTTAGTCTCTCTATTGAATCGAACAAGGTTTGTCACCTTTGACGTACACTTTATGGCTTTAAATAAGTTTCACAAGCTTGGTTTGCCAAGTTCAGCTCTACCATCTCTCGCTTGGTTTACATTGCCAGTCATTATGATTCTGCCTTATTTTTTTGTCACACCGATAAAGGCACCATTTTGCTTCTTCTATATGTGGATGATATGATCATAACTGGTGATGGCCTCAGTGGCATTCAAGAACTCAAGGATTTTATCAGTCGGCAGTTTGAGATGAAAGATTTTGGACATCTTAGCTACTTCTTGGGTTTTGAAATCCCTTATTCTATAGATGGTCTTTATATTACTTAAGCCAAGTATGCTTTTGAACTTTTGTCTTGAGCTAGACTCACTGATAGCAAGACTGTTAACACTCTAATTGAACACTTAATGCGTATTTGATTCCCTCGGTGGGGAAACTATTGTCTAATCCCTCTCTTTACAGACGATTAGTTAGCAGTCTAGTTTATCTCACTGTTACTTGTCCAGACATTTCTTATGTTGTTCACTAGGTGAGCTAGTATTTGTTTGCTCCACGATTGACTCACTATGCTGCTGTAATGACGATTTGAGATATGGGAAAATCACTTTAACTCACACACAATCATAACTATTTTATGGGGACTATCATATTCGAGATACATCCTATAACTCCCACATCTCTTAAAATACACGCTTGCGATCATATATAAAGCATTTTGATTCTTTTTGCTTTTATTTTTCTTTGCATGTTTTTCTTTTAAGCAAATCATGCATGGGCATATAAGAAATAGAAAAGAAATACCCAATGATGTTAAGCATTTGACATTCCTCTTTTGCTATGCCGAAGAGTACAAATGTCATTTCATGATTGGTAGGCAACAGTGGTGAGATGGTTATTTATACATTTCTCTTAGAATTTTCTAGTCTTTCTCGTCAAAAAGAGTGATATGAGTGTTAAGCACAAAAGATTACTTAACCTTACTCATCATAGACACAAGCTACAAAACTCACTTGCTTAGTTGTGCATAGAGATGCTTATCTAAGCTATAATAGATATAAAGTTTAGAAAATTTTGTTTCAATGGCCATCCAAGATATACAAGTACCAATGTACACATACACACATTGTTTTTGTATTTTTTTATTTTTTAATTTTTTTTTAATTTTTATATATGAAAAACAAAATAAAACAAAATTGAAAAGTATACAAACAAAAACATGTTAAACAAGGCAATGCATAAAATTAGACTGACTCAAAACATGAAAGCAAAACACACAAGTAGTGCAAAAACAAAAACACGAAGGAAAGAGAGAGAGAGAGAATAAGGGGCAGAATCACTTGGAGCCATTTTCCTTCCACACCTTGGAGGAACATTTCCGTTTAGCAAAACCCTTAATCTGGCGGTGAGGGGGAAGAATTTAAACCATTCAAGTTTGAAAGGAACATGAGGGTTTTGAGAAGATCTCCAAGAAGAGCAAACGAGGAACCCGACGCGATCATGCTATTGCTCTTTTGAGTGGCTAACCACTTGTAGCAATTAGGTTGAGTATGTCCAGCTGCGCCATAGCGATGACAGAATTGCTGATTTTTCTGTTTGGGCTTTTGGATATTTCCCTTCTTAGCCCTAGATTTCTTAATCTCTTTTTTATCAAGCTTAGGGGGTGCTCTTAAGATAGATTTACCCTTGTCTATGTTCTTACTAGCTAATTTATTCTTAACATCATTGTTCTTAGTTTCAACATTATTAGCAGGAGGAACAAAAACAGTGGTACTAGTAAAAGTAATAATAGGAGAAGAGAAATCATACCCTAAACCGGTTCGATTGGAAGCAGATTTCTGAAAACTGAGCATCTCATCAAGCTTAGCACTTGAAGTCCCTTCCAACTGAGCTCTAACTTGGAACAGTTCTGCCTCAAGCTTCTTAGTCTTCTCAACCAAGAAATTATTGTTAAATCTCAGTGCTCCTATAGTCTAATTAGCTTCATCAAACTTTGTAGAGATTTCTTCTCGCTCAAGCTCCACATCACGAAGCTTCTTGGTGGCCAACTTATACAACTTCTCATACTTTTCTGAGACCTTCTATAACTCTGCATAGGATGTATGGATGTCATCTTGCTCATCCATCTTTTCAAACTTAGACTCCACCAATTCCTCTTCTTCATCCACATCTTCAACAATCCCTTTAGTAGGATTTATGGTGGTAGTAAAGGCATTTAGGATTCCATCATCCTCATTATTAGAATCATCCTTAAGCTTAATGACATTCAACATAGCAGTAAGTGCCTTACTCTTCTCGATGGTCATGAGATATGTAAGGCACTATTGTTTCATATGACCAAAACCTTAACACCCAAAACACTTTGGTCTTGAGGGTATAATGTACTGACCACCATCCCTAGCATTCTTGCTCTCTTTGTCTTGACTCTTGAATTGTGAAGAACTGGATTACTTTCGGTTCTTATCAAATCCTTTCGCATTGGCATTCTTCATGAACTTCTTGAATTACCTTGTAATGTAGGACTTCATTTTAGAATCTTCATTGTCTGAAGACTCATCAGTATCACTGCTTTTGGCCTTTAATGTCATGCTCTTGCTCTTGCTGTTACTCAATTTCCCGATCCTTGTCAAATCCAACTCATAGGTCTGTAGATTTCCAACCAACTCTGTCAAAGGAATTTTGTCAATATTATTTGATTCTTCAATCGCAGTGATCTTGGCATGAAATCTCTCTGGTAGAGATCTGAGCACCTTTCTCACAATCTTGGGTTCAGGAATGGTTTCCCCAAAATTAAAGGCTGAGTTCATTATGTCCTTAAGCTTGGCATAGAACTCATCGAAGAACTCATCCTCCTCCATCTTGATCTCTTCAAAGCTTATAGTGAGCCTCTAAAGTTTTGAATCCTTGACAACCTTGGTTCTCTCATAGGTTGTTTAGAGAATAGTTCATGCTTCCTTAGCAGTTTCAGTAGAGGATATCTTCTTGAACTCCTCATTCATGATTGCACTAAATAGAGCATTTAATGCCCTGCTGTTGAAGTTTGCCGCCTTGATCTTAGCATCATCCCAGTCGGCCGGCGCTTCCATAGGCTTGGTCCAGTCTATCTCCATAGCTTGCCACACTTTTTCATCTAAAGACTACAAAAAAGCTCTCATGCGTATTTTCTAGTATGCATAGTTAGTGCCATCAAATAAATGATGTATAATAAGAGATTGTCCTCTATCCATGACAAACAAGGGTTAATGGATCACACAGTAAAGATTAACCTTAATCAGAGTGTGCTTACTCTAATACCACTTGATAAGGCAAGAAAGTATTGACCCATTGGGATGAATTAATTGGGTAATTAGTCAAGTTTATTAATTAATCAAATTAACATGCAAAATACATGGCAGCACAAACAAATCACTAATTAAACTAAATGTAGAGGAAATTAAATTCACACGGTGATTTGTTTACGAATAGGAAAAACCTACAAGGTAAAAACCCTACTGGGTGATTTTAAGGTCATCACTCTCGAGAATCTACTATTATCAAAACAAGCGGTTACAAGTAAAGGAATCCCAGTACCTTATACCAACCTATAGTTGAACCCTTACCCCAATACGCAATTGGACTTATTCTATAGTGACAATCTTTCCTATCAATGCACGGCTCCTAGTACGTGACTAACCAATAGATGTGTGGATCGGAGTACGTGACTTAATCACCAACTTGAGAAGCATGCTGGCTACAAAGTTCTTCAGTTCATCACACGATGAAGATCAAGAAACTCCTTGGTCACAAAACCCTAAGGTATACAAACACAGCAGCTTCTTCAAGTGAAAGATGAACTAGGGCATGTTTCTGATTCACAATTTGCTTGTGAAAAACTTTTGCATTGAGTTGCATCAGCTATGACGACCCTTAAAACAATCCTCATATATATTTAGAGCTGTGAGAAAAGAAAGCCTAAACACATACTCACGGATTGGATAAAAAAAGAAAAAATAAGTTTCATAAACCTCGATAGATAGCAATCTATTGAGCTAGCTGTCGAGCCACGGGCTTCAGTAGCTTTTAAACCTCGATAGATTCTAGCTGTCGAGCTTTAAAATCCAGCACTTTCTTACTTGATTCTTGGACAAATTTGCATGGCTTTAACACTTGAACTTGAAATCTTGTTCCTTGAAATATTAAACACATCCAAGATCTACCAAATTACAAGTAAAGTGCATTTTTTTTCAAAGGATTAGCCAATTACATAAAATAGTGACATATGTTCCTAATATTGAATAACATATGTCCTAACACAAACCCTTGTGGCTCACTCCAATTTTGAAGTAGAATATTGTGCCCTTGCTGATATCACATTTGAGCTCTTTTGGTTACGATGGCTTCTTAAGGACTTAGGTGTGTCCACATCCTTTGCTACTTCTCTTTATTGTGACAATTAGAGTGCCATTCATATTGCTTACAATGATGTCTTCCATGAACGGACTAAACACATTGAGATCGATTGTCATTTTATCTGTTATCATCTTCTCCAAGTCACATTCGTGTTTTGGTTGACAACCTCAAGTTGATCTCACACCCATCTTGAGTTTGAGGAGGGCTGTTAATGTGTAATAGGTTGTGGACTTTAGGCCTACTTTGTTTACTTGTACTGCATACTTTGCCTCTTATATTAAGACACTCTTGTATATTTTATTAAGTGTGAAATATAATACTATTCATTTAGTATTTCTAATAGAAACAAGCATGGTAAAATTTTGAAAATATTTTGTACAAAACATTTTACAGCAACAAAGCTCAACGAGGTAAAGATTTTCAACAAATCTCCCCTGGGTGGCTGCTAGCGCACATGCAATCGATAGTTCTGAGACATGAAGAAAGAAAAAGGAGGGGAAAATAAGATAAGGGATAAGAAAGACAAAAGAAACGAGGTGAGACATGAAGTAAGAAAAAGGAGGGGAAAATAAGATAAGGGAGAGAGTCAAGAGAGTCAGAGAAGAAAGACAAAAGTAAGGAGGTGGGTGTGGGGTTGGGGTGAAAGTATGTGGTGGGGAAAATAGTAAAAGTTTATCCTAAGTATTAAAAGATTTTTTTTTTTTTAATTGCAATTTATGCATCTAACCTCTGTTGTTGTTGTTTTCTTTTTTCTTTTTTCTTTTTTTTTTTTTTGGTGGAGAAATAACCTTTGAGTTATTTATTACAAGAAGATAAAGATCTTGAGACATAATTATCGACAACACTCACTTTCATTTAGTGGCGGTGTTGTGGATAACTCTAGTTTAAAGGTTCTAATAACAGCGTGTACATCCATTTACCTCTATCCTAATTCGTAATTCTTCACGATTCAAGTAAGATTTGCTTTAATTATTGTCTTATATCTCAATAAAAATATTAAAGAAAATAAATTCACTCGGATTAGGTTGGAAATAAATAGGATTTTCTTGGCATCTCTCTCCAGTTTGTAGTGAGTTTGGCAAAAATAGAATAGTCAAGTCGCTTTTGTTGACCTGCATCAAGAGGCCCCATATGCACCATCGATGTCCTCATCATACCTTTATCCCGTTGAGGAATATATTATCCGAACAAAGAAAAAAAAAACATGAAACTGAACAAGGATGGGGTAACTGATCCAACCCTGCCTAAACCTTGCAATTTCACATATAAAGTGGTCTTTAAATTCTAAAGTGCTAGTCACTGGTGGAGCCGGGGGGTGGGGGGCGCATGGCTCCCCTGAGTTTTTAGAATTTGGTCTCCTAAAAATGAAAATTTTGAACCTTCAAGTTTTTCATCTAGTCCAGAAAACCCCAAAATAATTAAAATTGTTAGTTTTTAGACCCCTTAAAACACAATTGGATTAACTTAGGAAATTAGCCAAGTTGTAACTTAGTCAAATTAATTAAATCTAGGTTACACAATCAAATAATTATATCAAGTAAAGCAGCGGAAAGATAAATAACACAAAGATATGATCACCCAGGAAACCAAATCGGTAAAAACATGGGGAGGATTTAACCTATCTATCCTCAAGGTAAAAAGCAAATCCACTAGAAAGAATCGAAGTTCATACAATAAGACTTACAAGCCCCCACGCTTGACTTCTTATTGCTACCCACCAGTAGAACTTACTGACACGACCACGTGCAAGCTCCGAATCCACGAACTCTTTCTTTCTTTGGCCTTTGCAAAACACAAACACCCACATTTGTGACTTTGAGATCCCACTCAAAGGTTTAGCAACACAAACTCTCCTGTTTGTGACTCCAAGACCACCCTTGAAGGTTTAGATCATCAGCACCTTTGATGACTAGAGAAGGCAACAACTTCTACAACACCGGATCTTGAGATTCTTCAAGGAATAACACCGATAGAAGACATAAGAGGGTTTTTGGGTACAAAACCCTAGATCTACAAAAGAGGCACAAGATGCACTCTAATCTCTCTAAAAAAATCTCAAAACCCCACCTAGGGTTAGCTTATAATGTCCTTTAAATACTGGAAAAAACGGCTCGCGATTTGGGCTTCAAACGAATAAGTTATGGCCTTTTTACGTTTGTTGATTTTGCTGATACGCAAATTTGGTTCGATCGAATCTGTCTTTGGATCGATCGAACCAACCAGCTTGTAACTGACTTGTTTTTATCCCAAACTTGAGTTTTTTGTCTTGGGCTTCAATGTAGACCATTCTAAACTAATAAGACTTAGTTTTTGTCATGTTTTGTCATGGTTTGCCAACATTACAAACTCAAAACCTAGCAAAAATGACACAACAAACCTAAACCAAATATTAACCATATCTTCTCTTATAAATATATATATGTATATATATATATATATATTTAACATATCTTCTAATGAAAAAAATAATCATTACCTAATCTGGCCTATTCCTTCGATTGAGGCCCTTCTAGAGTTCAAATACATAGCCACTCTCTCCTTAAACAAATCCCTAAATTAAAAATAAAAAACCCAAATCTGTCTTTTTCAACCAATTTCTAATCACCAATTACAAAGAAAATAATCCCAAATTTGTCCTACAGATTCCCATTGTGCCGCCGTCTCCTTGTTGCCTCCCTTACTTGAGGAGCCGCCTTCCAGAATATGTTATGCATGGACAATTCTCAATGAAATCTGATGTGTATGGCTTTGGTGTATTAATTTTATTGATTCTAAGTGGCAAGAAAAACACTTCTTTTTATCAATCAGATGGTCAAGTAGACTTCTTGAGCTTTGTGAGTATGAATAGATCTTATGTTTTTGCAAATTTCATCACATCCAATTGAGAGTAAAGAGTGTAACTTTCTAACATTACCTTACGAATTGGTGTAGGCTTGGAAACATTGGAAAGACGGAACACTACTGGAATTTTTGGATCCCACTTTGGCAGATTCTTACTTGAGAAATGAAGTGATTAGATGTCTTCATATAGGTTTATTATGTGTACAAGAAAATCTAGTTGACAAGCCAACAGTGGCTTCAATAGTCCTCATGCTAAACAGTTACTCTATTACTCTGCCATCACCTCAAAATCCAGCATATTTCCCGACAGAGCAAAGCATGCCTTTGGTGGAATTGGAGTCAGATAAATCTAAAAGAAAATCGATGCCATGGTTTGTTAATGAGGCATCCATTACTGAAGTATACCCTCGATAAAGGGCTTCACTGCAATTAGTATTTTTTCATCAGTCATGGAAACTTGAACGATGAGTTACATAAGACCATTTTTTAAAGCTCTGAGACTTCACGATGATGCAGGGAGAATTAGAATCATCTAATATTTTATTTCTTAATGTAATTTTTTTTTTAATTTTTAATTTGATTTTAATGTTGAGAGTTTCAAGTGATTTGATTAGATATTCTCCATATTATTATAATCCCTAAATGTCTAAAATATATTTAATTGGTACTCATGTAATGGTGAAATTAGATGATCTTGAATAAAAATTTTATGATGAATTGAGAATATGTCTCCTATGTTGCTGAGAGTGACATAGCTGCTTCAACCTTGCTGTCCATTCCAAATCTTAAACCTCAGTTGTGCCATGATTGGTTCAGGCATTTTCGATCAAATCTTGAGTTTCATTTAAAGCTTTGTTCAACAAAGGGGGTTAGGCTTGATGAGATTAAGTGGGATTTGGAAAGCCAGAACTTTTCTCTTTTTTCTTTTTTAATTTGTAAAATAACATCTGTACAAGTTATGGCTTTAAGCCCATTGGGCCTTAGCCTAAACATTCTCAAGAATCGAAGCTGGGCCCAAACCTCATAATAAGTCCATATTGTTTTTGAGTGCATGATAAATAATCCCATGTCCAGCTGTTAATGGTCTGTTCGAGATTGCGTATGCCCAGAACAACATACCTCTCTGGTGGCTCGGTATTGCCTTGGGGAGTATCGCTACCGGGCAATCTTTTGGAGGCGAAAATTAGTTCCAAAGCCACAACCACTGTTTCCAACAAGATATATTCCATGTTAGGAATAATCACATCGGACCCCACCCACACGAGTGAGACCATAATGCAATCATGAGACTGGACGAACCTCATGCTATAAATATGAGGATTGAGCAAAGAATGGGGGTTGGCAACTCTGAAAAGAAAAAGGGAGAAGAGAGAGAGAAAGAGCAAATTAGGGAAACTAGGGAAGAGAGTAACCTTGAGAGGAAAGTAAGGGTGTTTACTAGGGTTAAGGGAAGTTAAAGTGTCACTCGGGGTGGAATTGCCTTTAGTAGGAAACACCAGGCCCACTCTTTATGTAAATTGTGAGCCCAATTCTAGGCCCAGTCTTTCAAGCCGTGGTTGGGTGCCTATAATTGGCGCCGTCTATGGGAATCTCTTATGTAACTATGGTTTTGTCGAGACTTGTGTGGGGAAAATGTTTGAAGGTCAGTCAAGGAGTTATACTAAAAATGGTTATGGGAAATCCTCTCGGGGATCCATTTAGCAAGAAAGAAGGTAGAAGAGGCACGAAGATAGGGAGTATGAACAGGAGGAAGACTAGTCTAGCCTTGGAGAAAGGTTGTTTCAAACGCACCGAGCATTGGCAAGCGCTTCAGGGCATAGGCATTTTGATAAGAGGGATGAGGAACTGGAACGCTTGCGTTGGTTAGTAAGGGGTTTGGAGTTGGAAGCAATGGGGTAGGCGTTAGAGAAGGGACCGTGTAAGGTTGAATTTAATCAACCATTTTGTTGGCTTTATTCCGTGCCAATTTGCTTGTAATTCAGCATTTAGATGGGAATCATGTAAGGTTAGTGTGTGAGAGAGTGTGAAGAAATGCTCAAAACTGTACACTGAAACAGGAACTCATGACTGGATCTCGTGGGTGGCTCGCGATTGGCAAGCCACTAGAGGATGCACACGAGTGAAGCATGAAGTGAAGCTGAATCATCATGCTAGCTGTAGCACTACTGGACAAAAAGTCCAGACTAGCCATTAAGTTAACTCGCAGCTTGAACTCGTGACTCAGTCAAGTCGCGAGGCCAAGTCGCTAGCTAGCTCTGTTTTGGAAAAACTTACTCTTCGCATTCTATTCTCACACAAGTATAAATACCCTTTATACCCACGAAATGTAGAGAGCTTCTAAAGAAAATTTTGAGAGAGAAACCCTAGAGAAAAACAAGATTGACTCATCCACAATCTTCATCCTTTGATTCTCCAAATTCCTCTACTCTCACCATCTCCATTGTTATATCCTTTAGAGGTAGATTGGCCAAATCATTTTCTCACCATACCCATATCTGTGAGAAGGTTATTTGGTGCTTGGGAAGCAATTAGGAAGGGACCAATTGATATTGGTTGATGCTATGGGTTATAGCAGAATCCAGTAAGTTAAAGAAGACAAAGATTCGACGCAACCTCGTTGGAGCAAAAAGTTTGGAGATTTTAGGTGCACTGGGTAGATTAGGTTTGGAGGGTCTTCTGCTATTCGTGTATTCCAACTTCATTCTTTAGTGGATTATTTATCGCTTGGAGGACGGAGAGGTTTTATGCCGAAGATTTCGGTTTCCTCTTCGATAACACATCGTTGTGTTGTCTTTGTGTTTGTATCTCTCTTCCCTTAATCTTTGCTATTTAATTTCTGTTATGGTTGTGATTTTATTTGGTTTAGATTATTTTATCAATTCTATTTTAGCTTATGTTCATTTTCCACACATACATTGTTTGATAATAAGCTTGAATTGGTAATTTGTAATTTAAGGGTCTAAACATTCAAGGTGTTTTACACACTATTTGAACTTTTAGACCGCGAGAAGTGTGCAAAGGGGTTAGCTAGTGTGGAAGGTCGCTATGGAGAAGGGTCCCAGCAATTTGGTTCCCATCGACACTGGGGTTGGTCTTGTAAGTTTGTAGACTGGGACTCAATTTCTCCAAAAGGGCAATAACCCCAGAATGCCGCCATGGACGCTATAAGCAGAGCATTGTGCAGAGCTGCTCGATTGTCGTTCTCGGGGGACATCGAACAGGCTCCTATGCCAAGTAGATTTCTCGGCCTCCATTTAACTCTTATGATGGCAAAATAGATTCGGTAGAGCATGTAAGCTATTATATCTAGATGATGTCTTTGCACACTTATAACGATGCACTGATGTGTAAGGTATTTTCTTCAAGTCTCAGGCCCACCGCTTTGAGGTGGTTCAATGGATTGAGGAAAGGCTCGATTCACAATTTTGTTGAGCTAATTCAAGAGTTCGATGTCTGGTTTATGACCTATAGCCGAGTGCCGCAACTAGTGGACGCGCTGCTATCTATGAAGATTGGAGCCAGGGAGACCCTTCGCAGCTACACTAGCTGGTACTAGGAACTGTATAATAAGATCGGTGGAGGTAATGAAAAAATCGCAACAAGCACTTTTCGATTAGGATTGCTTGAGTATTCCGAACTATGAGACTCGTTGACAAGGAGGCCTTCCGACAATATGAGGCCACATTCAAATCTTGCGAAAAAAAATTATAGATAAAATTTTATTGTACAATGTGCTCGTGTGATTAGGTGCAACCCATCATGTATATAACTTATGATACCATCAAAAACTATCTCATAAGATAAGTTTTATAAGCAATTAAATGCTGTTATTTAGGTAACTTTTGCTAAAAATCTTATAACTTAAATCGAAACTTTTATTATTTATAATGAAAATATTCAATATTAAAATTTTTATTTTCCACATTATCAAATTGAAAATAAATAAATAATAGACTCAGGTAACTTTCAGACGGGACTCTCTCCGATGTAATAGCAGAAGACTTTTCGGCCCACAGAAAGGGCGCTGGTCCTGGTCGAAACGTTTATTTCTGTCTCCATCCGTTGGAAACTTGCGGTGTTGGGCATCTAAGGTGCTCCCACCGTACGATTTGGGATATTGAAATTTCAACCAACTCTTTGGTCCTTAAAAGAGTAGACAAAGTAATAATAAAGAAAATTTGGAGTATGCTGATAATACAAATAAATTCACAAATTTCCCAAAATCCCCCTTGCAAGGTAGTGACCCTAGTCACTTTCACGTAAACAGTAAGTTTTTCATTCATGAATCACAAAATGTGGAAATGAAGAAGTCTCCGTTGACTGACTTTTAGTTTTTCGACACTGTCATCATTTTGAAAAGTCCACAGGCAAATGGCTTGCCTTTATTCATTGGAGTGGAAACAATGACCTTATCAGTTTATCTTATTATGTACCAAATTTTCTAAGAAAAAACAAGAAAGGAGGAATATTTTTATTATTATTTTTTTTTAAATAGGCCTTTTCCATGTCTTGCATCTTGAAGAATAAGCACAAGACTGATCAAACGACAGTGGGTATGCCTTCTTTCAATGTCTCCATGTTCCTTCTAATCCTTTCCTTACTCAGCTTCCTAAGCCTAAACAGTGAAGCAGCCCCAGAATACCGCTACCATTTCTGTTCAAACGAAACCACTTTCACCCCCAATAGCACCTACCAGTCCAACTTCAACCACCTCCTCTCTTTCCTTACCTCAAATTCCACGCGTGAAAGTGGTTTCTACAACACCACCGTTGGCCAAACCCCAGAGAACACAGTCTACGGCCTCTTCTTCTGCCGGGGAGACCTCACACCCGATGAGTGCCGAGTCTGTGTGTCAACAGCAACCAAAGAAATTGTTGAGCAGTACTGCCCCGTAGAAAAAGTGGCCGTGATATGGTACAGTGAATGCGTGTTACGCTACTCAAACAAGTCATTCTTCTCCACCATGTTCCAAACTCCCACCGTTTCTTTGTATAACATTCAGAATATAACAGAGCCAGTCCGCTTCACCCAGCTACTTGGAACTTCAATGAATGACATAGAAACCAAAGCATCAAATGCTCCGACTGGCACACAAAAATTTGCAACAACAGAAGCCAAATTTTCGGAATTACAAACCCTATACAGCCTTGTCCAATGCGATCCTCTGATATCCAGCTCTGATTGCAAGACGTGTCTTGGGATTGCCATAGGAAATCTTCCAGGTTGTTGTGCTGGAAAGCAAGGGGCTAATGTTCTGTATCCTAGTTGCTATGTTAGGTACGAAATATATCCGTTTTACAAGGTACAAGCTGTTCCGCCGCCGGCACCAACACCTGTGCTTCTTGCTCCTCCACCTCCAAAAGGTATGTACCGGTATATACTTATAAAAATGAAGAAACCGGCTTTCAGAGATTATTCAGTTCAGTTTATGTTTTAAAATTTTTGGGTCCTCCTCCATAGCTTAAGGATTGGATGACTGATAAAGTGCAAATTTTTTTTTTTTAAAATTTATTAAATTATTTTTAAGATTGTAACTGATTTGGACTGCCAAAGCATTTGTAGCATGGTGCTAAAATAGCTAAAAATCTATTTTAGCACCCAACCCACTAAAGAAAAATCCACAAAATCAAAAGTGTTGTATTAAAATTTTTTTAACTCTTAGTCTTAGTTATAGTGAACTGTCATCTCTCTTCTCTCTCTACTTTTATCTCCATGAATTCTCTCTGTTCCCTTCCCTCTCTTCTTCTTCTTGTTTTTGTTTTTTTGTTTTTTTTGTTTTGGGGGGGGTGGGGGGGTGAATCTAGCTCCCTCTCTTTCTCATGAATTCCTTTCACCTCTATCTGATTGGGTTGTGGTGGTTGGGTTGGTGGGTCACACTGTGGGTGGTGGGACTCGGCTGTGAGTCACACTCTGGGTGGGGTTGAAGATGAAAGCGTTGCTGTGAGTTTTGGGTTTTGGCTTAAGGTTAAAAATGAGTTCTGCCATGGTGTGCTAGAGGAGTTTTTTTGGCTTGAGGCTGAAGATGAAAGGGTGTATAGGGATTGTCTTTTGCTAAGAATTTTTCTGGATTTTCAAAGTAATTTTATTGGGAGAGCGGCAGATGGTGGCTTGCTAATATGAATGTTTGGCTGTTGGTATGGGTGTTCTGTGGTTGTGGGTAAGTGTTTGGCCATGGGTATGGTTGTTTGTGGGTGTTTTGAGGTTGTAGAAGTAGAATGGTGTCTGTTTGTAGAAATTTTTTATATATTTTTAATATGTCATATACTAAAAAATAAAATGAGGTTGTTAATAGATAAAATGATTTTTAAATTGTTAAAACCTAAATTTTTTAAAACTATTGCTATGAAGGCTCACAGAGCATTAGAATAGCTTTGCTTAAAAAAATAGAAGTTATTTTGACATATCAAAATTTTATTTTAGCACATTCACTTGCATCACATTTTTTACTCTTTTACGTATTACCATTAAAATAATTTAAAGTAAGATTAACTTTATATTAAAAAAGAAAAAAGAAAAGAAAATAACCCAACCACACAAAGTAAAACACACGTTAAAAAAGAAAAGAAAAAATCAACTACAAAATGAGAGACATGACATGTGGAAGGAGAGTAAAAAGAATAGTGAAAGGAAAAAAATTATAGAACATAGTAGAAGAGTACTATGCTAAATGCTAAACATTTTTAGCATTTGGAAGATATAAAGTAAGGGTGTTTTTCATGTTTGGCACACATGATACTAATACTCCTAAGTCTTAACCCATCTATAAAAGCACACACCAAACACTAAAAAGGCTCCCTCATCAAATGATTCAAATTCTAAAACTTTAGTATTGTTGAACAGTGCTATTTCAAATTTGGAACGGTGCTATTTTCAAATTGTAAAATTGTTATTGTTTTTTTTTATTATACTCTCCATCCTCTCTTATCCAATTTTTCACAAAAAGTACCATTTTTATTGTTTTGTATTGGGATGAGTTTTAAGTAAATATTATTTTAATATATTGTATATATTATTTTAATGTATGAAATTGAAAAATAGAACATGTGATATAGAATATATTATAAAATAAAATGACATACTTTTGCAACAACTAATGTTGATACTCTAAGTTAAAAATGAATGTTGAATGTTAAAAAGGATGAGACATAGTGACAGCAAGAGAAATAATAATAATAATATAAAAAAAGAGGAACTTACCTCGCCACGATGGAGTTTGCTATATTTTTACAATTAAGTATTAAATATTATGATTGCAATTGGGGATGGGCTTAGCTATGATTGTGCCTTCATATCTTTAACATCAACCATTGCATTGTTTAATGAAAATCTTCTTGATCCATGCAGGAAAAAGCAGAAACTCATTGTTAATAATTATCGCTGTCGTTGCTGCAACTGTTGTCTCTATATTACTACTCTGTATTGGCTACTACCTTCTATGTAGGAGAGCAAAAAAGAAGTACAATGCTGTACCTTATGAAAATGGTAATTTTTAAAATTGATTCTATACAATGTTTAATTTTCTCATGTCTGCAGACTCTTATTCGAGGAAAATGGGGCCTTAGGCCCCGAATGATCATTAAAAATTTAATTGAAATGTATTAATAAAGTATTATGTTATTTTGTGTTTTGGTCCCTTAAAGATAAAAATCTTGGTTTCGTGCCTTATAGTGCCTTATGTTAGATGGCAAATATCGAAATTCATATATTAATATATTAATTATATAATCTGTATCATTCTCAAAAAAAAAAAATATATATATATATATATAATCTGTATAAGTGTCTAGAATATCGTAAAGCTGAAAGGAAATTAATAAGAAAAAATCACAAAAGTTATTGTCAGCTGATATATGTCATTTATATATGTATGTCATTAATAATAGGCTTCTAGTATTTAAGCATATTTATACATTTCCATGTATAGCTTTCCAAGCACCCACTAAAAAATAAAGCATTTTCTATATGCTTCCAAACAGAGCATTTAATATGCCAGCAACCTTTAACCCATTGTCGTGCTTATATGTCAATAGAATCCGGTGAAATTACAGCGGATTCCTTGCAATATGATTTGGCTACAATTGAAGCCGCGACAAACAACTTCGCAGATGATAACAAGCTGGGTAGTGGTGGCTTTGGTGAGGTTTTCAAGGTATGGAAACTTTTGGTGTAATTTTATTTTTGTTGTTATATTTTTTATTTTGAAGAAAGTACTTTGCCAAACTAATGAGTGAGAGAACTCATTTAGTATTATGAACTCAACGCTTGGGAAATCCAAACAATTCAAAATTCAGAAGCATCTTGGGAATATATAGACCGTGTGAAATGAATTGCTCTAATTGGGGTCAGTATATATTCTCAGGGTACACTTCCCAACAAACAAGAAATAGCTGTGAAGAGACTCTCGCAAACCTCTCGACAAGGTGCTGAAGAATTTAAAAATGAGGTCTTGTTGGTAGCCAAACTTCAACACAGAAATCTAGTTAGGCTTTTGGGATACTGTTTGGAAGGTGAAGAAAAGTTACTTGTCTACGAATTTGTGCCTAACAAAAGCCTTGACTACTTCTTATTTGGTTAGTCACTTCTAAGCTAATTTATATATGTACTTCCTTGTCTGTCATGTAACATGTATCAATAGTTTATATTTCAATTTTGATGTTGCTTAACGAATTGAGTGTTGTGGAGCTGGCGAAGATGCAAGAGATAGAGTAATATATATATATATATATGTATGTATGTATGTATGCACGTATGTATGTATTTTAACTTGATAATTGATATGTTAAACCTAACATGAATACTGAATTTTGATGAGTGTGCAGACCCTAAGAAGCGAAGCTTATTGGATTGGTCAAGCCGTTACAATATTATTGGAGGAGTTGCTCGAGGAATGCTTTATCTTCACGAGGATTCTAGGCTTAGAATTATACATCGTGATCTTAAGGCTAGCAATATACTGCTAGATGCAAATTTGAATCCAAAAATTTCAGATTTTGGCATGGCAAAAATTTTTGGAGTTGATGAAACCCAAGGGAACACCAGTAAGATTGTTGGAACATTGTAAGCACTAGATTATATAAAGAATTTATCAACTTTTTTTTTCATCCTAACAAATTAATCACATGAAAATGGGAAACACAATTCTTTCGAACCTCGTAAATTCTGTATCAAGTCATTTATGGGCAATCTAGAGATGCATTATTACCGCAACATTCCCTGCTTCATAATTAGATATAATCCGTGCAATACTTACAGGTGAAAGTTAGCTTTAAATGTAACCAATGATCGATATACAATTATACATTTAAGTACTAGATAAAGTCTTAAGGTTTTATAGTCTCTTTATAAAATTGCTGAGTTGATGATGCTGGTTTGCAGCGGTTACATGTCTCCAGAATATGCAATGCACGGGCAGTTTTCTGTGAAATCTGATGTATATAGTTTTGGGGTCCTTATACTGGAAATTTTAAGTGGCAAAAAAATTAGTGCATTCGGTCAATCAGATACAGCCGAGGACTTGTTGAGCTATGTGAGTGAAACACATATTCTAGAATTCATTTTCTGTTATTGTTTCCTATACTTCAACTCTAGGTCAAAGGGAAAGGAAATTGATATTTTAAAAATGCTCACCAAATTGATGCAGGCTTGGAAACATTGGAGCAATGGATCATACTTGGACGTGCTAGATTCGGATATGAGAGATTCTTGCTCGAGAAATGAAGTTATCCAATGCATCCATATTGGCTTACTTTGTGTTCAGGAAAATCCTGCTGATAGACCCTCAATGGCAACAATAATTCTTATGCTTAACAGTGGCTCTGTTACTTTGCCATCACCTCAAAAGCCACCTTTTTTCCCTCATAGTAGAACAGAGCAGAACATGCCAACAATAGAGGTGGAGTCAGATAAATCATCTAGCACGAACATGCCAACAATAGAGGTGAACTCAGATAAATCTTCAAGCACAGCAGTGCAATGCTCTGTCAATGAAGCATCAATTACTGAACTGTACCCTCGATAGTGTTTGTAGTAAGGAATTCTCCAAAGCTACTCTCTCTTTTCTAAGTCATGGAACTTGAACACTATAATACACATGACCGTTCTCTAAGAAATTGAGCCTTCATGTATGCTAATAAACGTTTGCTATAATTTGTAAAATTAATTATTGAGAAAAGAATACAAAATAATGCTACCCTAGTTGTTCAATTTATAATTTTATATTGCTACAAGGCTACCACAAACAGATTTGGGTTGTGGCTATTTGTCATGGTGGCCTCGTTATTTCCACTCACTATTTGCGAACAATAGTTTACTCTTTTGTAGTACGTCTCTAGCAGAATGTCGACACATCATAAACACCTTATCTTTGTATGAGACTGCATCGGAGCTGAATATTAACGATGAGAAGACCACAATGTTTTTTAGCAATTAATACACAAATTGAGAGATTGTTAAACTCCATCAAACAGCAAAGCAAGTTAGTAGTGAGAAGGAATATGATAGACATATGGGCCTACTAGCTATATGGTGGGACATAACAAATGCCCTGCTTTTGAAACAATTAAGGAACTGGAAAAAGTTGTAGTCGGGAAGGAGAAACCCCTTTCGCAAGCAGGTAGGAAGATTTTGATCAAAGCTTTGGCTCAGTCTTTCTCAACTTATGGCATGAGATTTTTTTTTTTTTTTTTTTTTAGTAACTAGAAAACTTCGTAGGCACCACACAAGGATGATGAGCAGCTTTTGGTGGAGGCTAATGATTTGAGGAGAAGAAACTTCACTAGTTAAATTAGACCAAATTGTGCATAGGTTACAGGGGTATATGGGATTTTGTGATTTCATTGTTTCAACCTGGTAATGCTAGCAAAGCAGGGATGACCACTACTAAAAAAAAAAAAAAAAAACAGGAAAATTCTCCATTTTTAGATTCTCATATTCCTCGAAATGGTCATTTTTCTTAGAAATGTATCTTGGCGTAAAGGACCGTGTTAGAGAAGGTACTATTATGTTGAGATGGCAAAGGAGACAAAATTGGAATTTGGCAAGAGTATTGGTTGCCTACGCACACTTACTTTAAGGTCATTCCCCCATGTACAATGCTCCCTAGAATAGCAAAGTTCTAATTGATCTCGATTCTCACTACTGGAAAGTGTCTTTCATTGATCAATTTTTTTTCCTCATGAAGTAGCTGCCATCAAAGGGATTCCTTTGAGAAATTGGGACTATTGACGTACTGATTTGGTTTGTTAATAATTCAGGGCAATATTCTATTAAAGTGCTAATGCTATGCTTTGTTTTCAAATATTCTAGCAGCATTCTTAGTTAATCCTAAAACAATTCATGATCCCACCACTTATTGAGAATTTTGAAAATTTTAAGTACCCAACAGAATTAAGTTATTCCTATGGAAGGCATGCAATGACCCCCTATGCTCTATGGTCTTGCTCAGTGACTGGCGAAACATGTTGTAGAAGTTGCTCGTGTGAAGCATGCTCAAAGCTTCCCAACCTTCTCTTCTTTGATGCCACTGTTTATGTGCCTGACCTCCAGAGTAAACTTGACTTGTTGATCTGCACTACCAGTTGGTTTTTATGGAATCATAGAAATGATACTTTGTGATATTTGTTCGTCTCCGGACACTTTGGTTCGGAAAGTAGCAAACTTTGCGTTTCACTTCTTGGAAATGAATGGAGGAGCTTTTGTTTCTTAAGACTGTACAAAGTGTTTTTGTTTTTGATATTGGGTTACATTTAATTAGGTTTGCATTTAGTGCCGAAAGGCTGAAACTTGACTTTATTATTATGAATGTAGATGTAAAATAGTGGTTATAAACCTATTCTTAAGAAAATATTTTTTTATTATAGTATACTTTTGATGTAATGGTCAATTTATAAATATAAGTGTTTGTATGGTGTGGAAGACAATGACGGAATTTAAGCCTTCAAAAAGAAACTTCACACATATATACATTTAAAATTAATTAAAGTAAAATTTGTAAAATTAGTAAAATTAAAAAAAAAGAAAAAAAAAAAAAAAAAAAACAAACAAAGGAGATATTTTCCATTTCCGATATTTTCTCTGCTAATGACTTTTCTATTCTTTTGTCCACAACTTTGACTGGATCCCTCCATAATTAGCGATAAGATCACATTTATAAGGTCAGCAGTTTCTTGAATAAAAGTCGCTTCACGTGTTTTCAAGTATTGAATGTTATCAAAGACCAACCTCTTCTGACGGATTCGCAGTCTCATTATTCATGTCTAAGTTCCTTGAAGTCATTATTGACAACCACTTCCTTTCACAAAACTACCAAAGGTTCAGAGTAATTTGCCTTCTTTCCAAGACCCCAAAGTAAGATCAAGAGGTTGATATCAAAAGGAATTTTCCTTCTTTCCATGTCTCGATGATTACCCTTGTGGTCCTTTCCTTGCTTAGCAGCATAATTAGCGAAGCTGCCCCAACTTACCAATACCACTACTGTTCAGACGAAAATTTCACCCCCAACAGCACCTACCAGTCCAACCTCAAGCTCCTCCTCTCGTCCCTTTCCTCCAATTCCTCCATTGAAAGTGGTTTCTATAACATCACCGTCGGCCAAAACTCTTCCAACAACACAATTTACGGCCTCTTTCTCTGCCGTGGCGATGTCACCACCGAAGTCTGCCAAGACTGTGTGGCCACAGCTACCAAAAACATAGTCCAACAATTCTGTCCTAGAGGAAGATGGGTCGTGATATGGTACGACGAGTGTATGTTACGCTACTCAGAACCAAACTACTTCTTTATTATGAATGATCCAAGTTTTTCTAAGTGTACGGACAACACTACTGTAGCTGAATTAGATGGCTTTAAAAAGCTACTAGCAACCGTGTTTGATGACTCGGTGACACGAGCCCAAAGTGCTCAGCTAGGTGCTAAGATGTTTGCTACGAAAGAAGCCATGTTTTCTTCTTCTCTAACGCTGTATAGCCTGGTTCAGTGCACGCCTGACATCTCCAGCTTCGATTGTAATAAGTGTCTTCGGGGAGCAATAGCAAACCTGCCGACTGATTGTAATGGAAAGCAAGGGGCTATGGGTTTATATACTAGTTGTAGTGTTAGGTACGATGTGCATCCATTTTACCGGATCATACCTTCATCACCCCTACCACTGCCACCTCCAGCTCCACCAGGTTTGGTCACGAGAACCCATAATGGTAATAGCAAAACTCACTACAGCAAATGCTAAAACTACTGCAAATTGGTTTATCTGCTATTGGTGATACTTTAATTTGTAATTGGTCTTACCACATAAAACGAATGTAGCGTCACAATAAATAAATTTTATTAAACATTTTAACTTTTGAATGCAAAATAAAATTTATAGTACTTTTAATAATTTTAATTTGTGCATCAAGACCGTTTAGTATATCAAGTAACATTCTTTGATATATATATATATATATATTTAAATATTTTTTGCTGAGTTCATATTTTAATTGACCTTTCTTATGATGAATCAATTTTGGGTATAGCATACACAATGAACATTTTTATTTCCTTTTCCTTTTTAAAAAATTATTAATACTATTATTCTTATTTTAGGACACTAGAGCGCATGAATCTACATTGAATTGACATTTGGTTACGCTCATTTACAATATTTTAGTGATTATGCAGGGAAAAGGCAAAGCTCATCGGTAAGGATCATTGCCATAGTTACATCCATTGCTGTCTCTGTGGTGCTATTAACTATGGTGTACTGCTTCCGCCGTAGGAAATTGAAAAAGAAGTACAAGGTTAAGGAGGAAGATGGTAATTACAAACATTTTTATTGATTTCAACGAATGTGTTATTCTCTCATGTCTGTACGTGTTGCTTTTGTAGTCTTGTAGAGTATTTCATTACGTTTAACTTTTGGATGTGTAGCTGCTAAGGAAATTACAGCTGAAGAGTGTTTTATATTTGATTTGGCTACACTTAAAGCTGCCACGTACAATTTTTCAGATGAAAGCAAGCTAGGTAAAGGAGGATTTGGTGTGGTTTACAAGGTATTAGACTAGTAATTTTTTTCCCCTTGCAAATAATAGTAAATATAATGTATGCAAAATCTGAACAGTTTAAATTCAGAAAACTTTGGCTTTGGGACTTCCATAACTTCTACAAGCTGTTCTAAGAGCTGCTTAAAGCATTTTACAGGGCACATTTCCGGGTGGCCAAGAGATAGCGGTGAAAAGGCTCTCAAGTAGCTCTAAACAAGGTGTGGAAGAATTTAAGAATGAGGTTTCATTGTTAGCTAAGCTTCAACATAGAAATCTAGTGAGGCTATTGGGATTTTGCTTGGAAGGAAAAGAAAAAATACTGGTCTATGAATATGTGCCCAACAAAAGCCTCGACTATTTTCTATTCGGTCCGTTGATTCTTACCATTTGTCTAATTTCCTTGTGTTATATGAAATGCATGATTTCTGTTAAGATTATAAGCATCAAGCTGTACCAAATTTATAAATTCCTTTTTCTTAGGACAGGATGAAGTTGCAGGAGATTAAAATATCAGATTCTTAATCTGTATTTGTCTTTTTAAATTGAAACAAATTGTACATTTTAGCATGGAGATTGACTTTGATTCATATGTTCTAACTTGAAATTGAATTTTTGTGATTTTTGTAGACCCTAATAAGCAAAGACTATTAGATTGGTCAAACCGATACAAGATTATTGGTGGGATTGCACGAGGGATTCTTTATCTTCATGAAGATTCTCGACTTAGAATTATACATCGTGATCTTAAAGCTAGTAACATATTGCTAGATGAAGAGATGAATCCAAAAGTTTCAGACTTTGGCATGGCAAGAATTTTTGAAATTGACCAAACTCAAGATAATACTCACAAGATTGTTGGGACATAGTAAGTACCTAATTATAGACATTTTTTAACATTCGTTTTTTTGTGCAAATAACTACCATAAATAGAGGGGAAATAAGTCTTTTCATAAAAAAAACACCTTCAGAAAGGGTAGATCTAAGGAACTTTTCAATGGGATATAATGCTTTTAAACCCAATTAGAATAAGCAATTCTGTCTTTGTTTAGCTTGATCCAGATTGATGTATTATTCCAACCAAATAAAAACAGAAAAAGAGGGGGAAAAAATCATTCTAGCACCTCGCAAATTACATATCAAGCTAACAGCTTGAAATTTAGAGATGCACTTGGTCCAATTACTACTCTGTAGAATGCATTTGTGCTTATATTCTTATCAGATATACAGAGTACGTTATCTTGGATTCCTGTTAGTCTGAATGTAACTAATAATTTTAACTGAGTACGTTATAAGGTTTTAGATCATATTTTAACTTGTTATTGTTTTGGTGATGTTGATTTCTAGTGGTTATATGCCTCCAGAATATGCGATACGTGGATTATACTCAATGAAGTCTGATGTATATAGTTTTGGTGTCCTAATATTAGAGATTATAAGTGGGAAGAAAAATAGTTCATTCAGTTCACCAAGCAATTCTGAGAACCTCTTGAGCTATGTGAGTGTATATTGAATATTGCAAATTTTTTATTTTTATTTTTGTTAATAAGATCGAGAGAAGGCTTACGAGAATATTTGGGCAATTGATGCAGGCTTGGAAACATTGGAGGGATGGAACATTTTTGGAGCTGTTGGATCCGACTCTCAGAGATTCTTATTCAAGAGATGAAGTCAAGAGATGTCTCCATATTGGCTTAGAATGCATTCAGGAAAGTCCAGCAGAAAGACCAACTATGGCATCGATAGTTCTCATGCTAAATAGTTACTCTGTGAGTCTACCATTGCCTCAACGGCCGGCATTTTTCCTTCATAGCAGAACAGAAACTAGAATGCCAATAAAGGAGCTTGGGTCAGATCAATCTACAAGCAATGGAATTCCATCTTCTGTTAATGAATCTTCAATAACCGAAGTATACCCTCGATAGCGTGATTATTCAAATTTTTACATAATGCAAGTATCTATTTGAGTGAAGAAACAAACCAAGATGGATCTGAAGTCCGATAAATCTTCAAGCCAATCAATAAGCATAAAGTAGTTCCCGTGCCGGATTAGGCAGGTTAAGCGAAACCTTTTCAACCAAACCACAATTAACAGATTGGAAACATTCTAAACTACGGCCGACCTAGCAACTTCCAAAATTGGTGGGGTGGTTGAAAACTTGGGTCGTTCGACTCGATGGATTGAGCATGTTAGTTTTAGTTATGTGTTGTAAATTTATCCGTAGCAATTATTTTACAAATTGTGAATAAATTTCAAAAGTAAGAATAAATTATGAACAAATTGTGAATAGATTATTTTGGAAGAATTTGAGTTTATATCAGAACACAATCTTGGCTATGTTAATTATAGACCGGTTTTCAATCCATTTTAGTCCACTTCATCTATTTGATCCAGTTCGGTCTACTTCAATGTACTTTGGTCCAATTCGATCTTTCTTCAGTCCACTTTAGTTCAATTAGGTCTATCTAGTCTACTTCGACCAATTCAGTATAATTCGGTCCAGTTTAGTCCATTAGTTCACTTTGACCTATTTTGGTCCATTCGCT
Source organism: Quercus rubra (assembly GCA_035136125.1). NCBI lineage: Eukaryota > Viridiplantae > Streptophyta > Magnoliopsida > Fagales > Fagaceae > Quercus > Quercus rubra. The sequence continues at coordinate 9,948,286 of CM068734.1, read as the reverse complement.
CTCTACTTCAGTCAATTCGTTATCGTTCGATCTACTTTGGTCCATTCCATCTAATTCAGTATAATTTGGTGCATTAGGTCCACTTCGGTCTATTTAGTTTTTCGGTCCATTCAGTCCACTTCGGTTTATTTGGTCCAATTTGGTTTATTCGGTCCACTTCAGTCTAGTCAGTCCATTTGGTCTATTTCATATTACTTTGGTCCAATTTGGTGTCCCTACTTAAGAATAGGAAAATACAAGTTTGGGTTGAAAGTACTATTAATTATTTGAGTAATATCAATCATAATTATATGACAAGTTTTAATTATCATAATAATCTCCTTAAGAGAATGAAAAATTTGAATAATAACTTTAAAAGAAATTAGGAAAATATTGCATAATAAAAATAGTTAGAAGAATATGGACCATTTCAAAAAATAATAATATCAATCAAAAAGTAATGACTTGAAGGTATAATAAACCATATGCAATTCATTTAAAAGTAATGACTTTAAAACAAATGAGTTATTTCCCTAAATATTAGAATTGTATATTCATAACCTTCATGTTTAGAAAGACTTTCACTTAAAATTTAATTAGACAAAAGTGAATTGAAATGTTATGTTAATGTGGCTCAATCAAAATGTAGCATCAATAATTTCTACACTTAATATTTTAGATATTACGAGTTTGATATTTATATATTTTTTAATAAATTTAGATTTAGAATAGCTACTCTCAACCAAAAAATGTTTCCCTATATGTAAGTGCACAAAAAAGGACCGAAGTGGTTTGAATGGACTATAGTGGACACAAATGGACCGGATTGGACCAAATAGAACAAAATGGACCGAATGGACAAAATAGCATCGAATAGGAACAAGGTGGACCAAATTGGACCGTATAGGACCAAAGTGGACCGAATTGGACACTGTCTCTTTATGCCTAAAACTCTTTCCACAAACTTTGTTCCTTCTTCTGAACCCTTTGTAAGTGAGGTTGTTAACCCTTTGTGAGTGAGGTTGCTAAAACTGTAGAAGTTACACCTCCTAGGAAAATTAGAGTTGATCTTCAAATATCCAAACCTAAGACTCTAAATCCTCCTAAGGGCAAGTTGCATGATAAGCCTGCATGAGTTTGCCATTTTTGTGGAAAGTCTGGGCACATTCGTCCAAACTGTTTCAAGTTGCAAGCTGCAAAGCGAGCAAATAAGCCAAAAGTACCTGTGCCTTAAGCACAAGATCCTATGGTACTTATTGGTGAATTGGTAAAGGCTTTAAACCTTTATTCTAATCTTAGAGTTGGAAATCATTCTAATATGAATAAGAACTCCAATGCTCAAGGTGTATCTAAAAATTTTTGGATGCAAAAGGCTCAATCTAATTGAGTCTTTCTGACATGGTTCTTGTGCTTCATCGCTCTACTCTTTATGACCTCTATTTTTGTTCGTTTTTGTTTTCTTTTTGTTTCTAGGACTTGCATTGCATAATATTCATGCATTTCATGCTAGGATTGTTTTTGTTTCTTCTTTTCAAAAAAAAAAAAAAAGGAAAAAGGAAACAAAATGTGTTTTGCATTATTTTCTTGGATTTGAAATCAAGGTTAGCCAATTTATTTTTACATAAAATGTTTATGTACTTTGTTTAGCTTAGATGAGCTTATTTATTGCACTTTACTAGTTGAAGCCTTGTAGTGCATGTTGTGTGGGAAAAATACTTATAGTTTTTGATAACATTGTCTTGATCTTGAAGTCACATGCCTTTGATATTCAGACTTGAACTTATTGAGAAACACATAAATAACCATCTCACCACTGTTTACTAGCCAATCATGAACACCTTAGTGCATATCGTAAGATTTTGTGCTTGAGAAAATGTATCACATGCACAAAAAGAACATAAGGTATAGCCTCGGTTTAAATGCTAAAATTGGTGTGTACATTATTGGACTTTAAATAAATCAATCAAATAAAACTGGTGTGTATATTATCCCGGTTATTTTAATAAGTTTCTAATCAAATAAAATTGATGTGTACAATATGAGGCAAATCAAGAAATTTATGATTGCAAGCTTGTTTACTAGGAGATGTGGGAGTTATATGATGTAACTCTTTAGGTGATAGTCTCTTTCAAATTCTATGTGATGAATTTTGTAGAAAGTGTGATTGATTTCTATTTACATATCACCTCACATGCATTTCAAGTTTTTGCTAGTTGCACACACTATACAAGTTACTCTTTGCTAAACTTTGTACATGTTATTGTGTGTGATTTTGGTTTGGCCAACCAAGTTTGAAAATTCCTTGAGTTTTATGCAAAACATGTTTGCTATTTGGGAATTTAAGGATAATTGATGGAAAATCTTAATTTTGAAAAATTGGGTTCAAAACAAGTGTTTTTGGAAAGCATTCCATCTCATATTCATGCATTTTATTCATAAAATTCAATGCTTTGAGGAGTCTCTGCATAAAATTGCTTTGTTTTTCAAAAATTTGTTTTTCCCAGAATTTCGATCGATTAAACATGTTTCTTGACCAATCGAAATTGCGATTAAAATTTTGGTCAGCCTCTGTCTGTTTGATCGGTGCTTGATTGGTGTTGGATCAGTCGAAGCATTTTCGATCGATCGAACCTATTTTTCGATCAATCAAAATTCGTATTGAGAGTTTTTTAAAATCTTTAGTTTTCACGTGATCAAACACTATTTCAAAAACTTTCCAAACTCTTTCTCTCTTATTCGATCAGTCAAGGCTTCCAATCAAGTTTTTTTGTCGTTTTCCCCCCAATCTTTTGCAAGATTTTTGTCATCTAAGGCCGGTAAGACCTTATTGCCCCTCCTTTTTCATATATTTTCAGTTTTAATGCATTTTTGTCATGCATTTGGGGATATTTTCGAACCTAAGAGAATTTGGGATTTTTGTTGATTTAAGCCTTTTCTTTCAAAATTGATAAATGAGTTTTTGTTGTGGGATACTATAAACATGATCCTTGTGGTTTAATTTGATCAATTTGTTGAATTGGGAAATTTTGAAATTTTTAGGGCTTGAAACTACCTGAATTGGGGATTTTGTTCAATTAGGTTTAATTTGATGAAATTGGCTTGTTGGATTGATTCATATGATCATTATAATGTGTTATCTATCTTGATTAATGATCAATTGGTCAATTTCTTGAAAATTGTATAAGTGGTTTTTCAAATTTTTGGGGTTTTTGATATAAACTCTATGCTCAAGACAATTTTGTAAATTTAAAGTTAAATTGAACTTATTCTCATTGCATTAGAGCATGCATCATTTGCTTATACTGTTCATGCATCATATAGAATTGTTATTTCTACATTTTTTGTGCTAACTTGCAGTCTGCCCTTGGTTTTCTTGTTTTTTCTTTCTTTGGTTCTTTTCTGTCTATCCTATTCCACCTTTAGCATCATGGTTAGGAAGACTAGAGCCCATAGAACATCTACCTCCACTTCTGCTCCTTCTTTTGATAGGGATAGGTTTCTGAGTGAGAAAAACCAAGTGACGTTTGAGAAGTTTAACCTTAAGAGGAACATTTGGGTTGAGAGAAAGGTTCTATTAGATGAGCTTGATCCTGAGATTAGGCGTAACTTTGAGCGTATGGGCTGGTTGCCATTATTGGATATTTCTCATCCACCTCTGGTTACCCTAATTAGAGAGTTCTACTCGAACCTCCCTATCCACGTCTATGATTCCAACACTTTAGTTAAGAGTTGGATATGAGGTGTAGAGTACACCATTACTCCTTCAGTAGTGGCTAATGCTCTTGGGGTACTTGTGGTCTAGCATCCTATCTACCCTTATGATGAGCCTCCTTCCCTAGATGACATCATGTCTTACATCACTGGGTCTTCTATCCAGTGAGGTTCTGATCCTCGGATCACTACTGCTGAGCTCACTGAGATTCACTATCTTTTCTTTAGGATTACTTGTCATTCTTTGTGGCCTATCTCTCATCTACACACCATTCATTTGGAGCGTTGTGCATTTTTGCATGCCCTTGTTACTGAAGCTCTTATTTGTTTTCTTCATCTGTTTCTTCATTCTTTGAATGAGGTTTATAAGAGTAGTTCTATTGCTCATGCTCTTTTCTTCCTCATTTTTATTCATTGGATTTTGTTACATCTAGGATTAGATGAGTTTTCGGCGTCTGAGCCTGTTCACATTATCGCTCCCATAGGTGCCACCTTTCTTTGGTAGAGGCCTGCTCAGTTGAGAGTAAGCTCTAAACATCCTAGGGTTGAACGTTCTGGTGTCACACCTCCTCCTCCCACTTCTACAAGTGATACTACGGCTGAGGAGTCTGTTGATCCTGCTGCTGCTGCTGCTGTTCCTCCACCTTCTACCTTGGATAATTCAGACATTCGACATATGTTGGAAACTGTCATGACCATTCAGGCAACTCATGGTCAGCTTTTGGTGGACATGCTTGATGAGTTTCATGCCTTGCGAGCAGATTTGGAGCATTTAAGACAGTCGCCTCCATCACCTCCTTTTGATGATGAGTGATTGTCCTTTGGCAATTCGTCACAAAAAGGGGGAGTACATATGTAGAGGATTTTTTGTAGTTAGGAGGAGATTTTTGATGTTTTGGAGTTGTGGAGCTTTTAGATTGTATCTAGGTGCTTCATTCTATATTTACATTTTTTGGCTCATGATGTATTCTTTGTTTTTGATTGGGTTGTCCTTGATAGGGGGAGATACATTGATTGTATATGTTTCTTATTTCACATTACTTATTGATTTATATTTATGAGGTTATTCATGATATATGTCTTTATTTTGTGTTATGTAAAATCAAGAAGTTATTTTGGTTTTGCTTGTATTTTCCACACACTTGTTTATGTGTTTGTTGAGTGTTTCAAGAAATATAGAGGTTGATTCGATTGTATTGCTGTCTATATTTGCAATTGATAGATAGTAGTTAGGTTGGATTATTTATTTATTTATTTATTTTGTGTGTGTGTGTGTGTGTGTGTGTGTGTGTGTTGGGCTATATTTTTGTAATGGGTTGTTTTGTGTAAACTTTGAGCATTTTGTTTAAGTTTTTATTTTGTCACGGATTGCCAAATGGGGAGTTTGTTAGGTTCTAAGGAATTAGGAACTAATATATTAGAACTTCATTTTATAATGTTGGCAAACCATGATCAAAACGTTTTAGTCTTGTTTAGACTTACTCAAAATATATGCTTTTTATGTAAAGTTGGAATCGAGTTGCTGCAAGATTTACTATGTAAATCTGCCTAGCTTAATTGATCGAGAATTAGACTTAACCAATAGAAACTCGGGCAGAATGTTTTTTTTGCAGAATTTTCCAACTCAGCCCAAGCTCGTTTGATGTGTAGGGTTTTATGTTTTGCCTTAGGTATAAAAGGGAAAACCCTAGCCATGTTTTAGAGTACTTTTTATGTTGTGTGTGTGAATCTTTTGTGAGATCAAGAGGTGGTTGTCTTCACACATACTTAGGGTTATCAAGAACTAAATTATGTCAAGAACTTGATGATCAATTCAGCTGCTGGATTAAGAGCTTAAAGATACATAAGTGGGTGTGCTTGTACTTGCTGGGAATCTAAGAAAGAAGTAGTCCATGGACTCGGAGCTGTCACGTGGTCATGGTAGTAAGTTTCCTACTCGAGGTAGCAATAAGATGTTAGTGGTCTAAGTCGCTATTGTGTAAACTTCAATTCTTTCATAGTGGATTCAGTTTACCTTGAGGATAGCTAAGTTAAATCCTCCCCAGGTTTTTTACCGGTTTGGTTTTCCTGGGTTATCATATCGTTATGTTCTTTATTTTCCGCATTTTACAATAATATAATATTTGTGTTAACCTAGACTTGATAATTTGACTAAGTAATCACTTGGCTTATTAACTAAGTTAATCTGGTTGTGTTTTAAGGGGTCTAAAAACAAACAAGTATGTCCAGTTGCTCAACAGTGATGGCAGAGATGCTGCTTCTTCTATTTAGACTTTTAAGTATTGCCCTTTTTAGCCCTAGGGTTTTTAGTCTCTTTCTTATCAAGCTTAGGGGGTGCTTTTAAGATAGATTTATCCTTGTCTATGTTATCACTAGCTAAAACAGTTTTCACATCATTGTTTTCAGATTCAACATTGTTAGCAAGTGAAACAAAAACAGTAGTGCTAGAAGAAGCTATACTAGAAGAAGAGAAATCATACCCTAAACCGGTTAAATCAGAATCAGATTTCTGAAAGCTAAGCATCTCATTAAGCTTTGCACTTGAAGTTCTTTCTAACTGAGTTCTGACTTGAAACAGCTTTGCTTCAAGCCTCTTGGTCTTCTCAACTAAGAAATTATTTTCAAATCTCAGTGGTCTAATGGTCTAATTGGCTTCATCAAACTTCGTGAAAAGCTCTTCTCGATCAGGTTCCACATCATTCAGTTTCTTGGTGGCCAGCTTATATAGTTTCTCATGCTTCTCAGAAACCTTGTACAATTTTTCTTAGGCTGTATGGATATCATCTTGATCGTCCATTTTCTTGAACTTAGAATCCACCAAGTCCTCTTCATCATCTACGGTTTCTGAACCCCATCAATAGGATCAATTGTAGCAGTGAAGGCATTCAAGATTCCATTATCTTCATTATCCAAGTCATTCTCAGGCTCGGTGTCACTCAAGATAACAGGAAGGGCCTTGCTCTTCCCAATGGTCTTGAGATAAGTTGGGCACTCTTGTTTCATGTGTCCAAAATTTTGACACCCAAAACACTTTGGTCTAGAGGGAATAGTGTATTGACCGCCATCCCTAGCATCCTTTTTCCTTTTGTCTTAGCTCTTGAACTGAGATGAACTGGATTGCTTGTGGTCTTTGTCAAATCCTTTGGCATTGGCATTCTTCATAAACCTTTTGAATTACCTTGTAATGTAGGATTTCATTTTAAAATCTTCATCATCTGAAGACTCATCAGTGTCACTGCTCTTGGCCTTCAGTGCCATGCTTTTTCCCTTACTCAATTTCCCAATCCTTGTCAAACCCAACTCATAGGTCTACAGATTGCCAACCAACTCTGTCAAAGGAATTTGATCAATGTCCTTTGATTCTTCAATGGCGGTGATCTTGGCATGGAATCTTTCTGGAAGAGATCTGGGCACATTTCTAACAATCTTGGGTTCAGGAATGGTTTCCCCAAGATTAAAGACTAAGTTCACTATGTTCTTGAGCTTAGCATAGAACTCATCGAACAACTCATCCTCCTTTATCTTGATCTCTTCAAAGCTTGTAGTAAGCCTCTGAAACTTCGAATCCTTAACAGCCTTGGTTCCTTTATATGTCGTTTGGAAGATGGTCCATGCTTCCTTGGCAGTTTCAGTAGAGGATATCTTCTTAAACTCCTCATTCGTGACTGCACTGAATAAAACATTCAATACCCTGCGGTTAAAGTTAGCCACCTTGATCTTAGCATCATCCCAATCGTCTGACGCTTCCTTTGGCTTGGTCTAGCCTATCTCTACAGCTTGCCACACTTTTTCATTCTAATGACTACAAAGAAAGCTCTCATGCGTATTTTCTAGTATGCATAGTTAGTATTATCAAATAAAAGAGGTATAATCAACGATTGTTCTCTATCCATGACAACAGGAGTTAATGGATCACACATCAAAAATTAATTTTAATCGGAGTATGCCTGCTTTGATACCACTTGATAGGCTAAGAATGTATTGACCCATTTGGTAACTTAATCAATTAATTTAGCCAAGTTAATTAGTTAATTTAATTAGCATGCAATACGCGTGGTATCACAAATAAATCACCAACTAAATTAATATGAAGCAGAAAATAAAGTTCCCACTAGGTGAATTTAAAGTCACCATTCCCAAGAATCCACTATTATCAAAACAAGTGGTTACAAATAAAGGAATCTTAGTACCTTATATCAACCTACAGTTGAACCCTTATCCTAATACACAATTAGACTTGTTCTATAGTGACAATCTCTCCTTTCAATGCATAGCTCCCAGTATATGACTAACTAATTGATGTACGGATCTAAGTACGTGACTAACCACCAACTTAAGAAGGATGTTGGTTGCAAAGTTCTTCAATTCATCAACATAATGAAGATCATGAAACTCCTTAATCACAAAATCCTACGACGTACAAACGTAGTAGCTTCTTTTAGAGAAAGATGAACGAGGGCATATGTCTCCAGTCACAATATGCTTGTGAAAAACTTTTGCACCAAGTTGCACTCACTTGCATCAGCTGTGACGGCCTTTAAAATAATCCTCATATATGTTTAGAATTGTGAAAAAAGAAAGCCTAAACACATATACATGGATTTGTGTGAAATTAGATTTGGAAAACTGATTTTCGTAAATCTTGATAGATAGGTTATCTATCGAGAAGCTGTCAAGCATCGGGCTAAAGATCCCTTTTAAATCTTGATAGATGCTATTTGTCGAGCTAGCTGTCGAGCTTTAAAATTCAGCACTTCTTTACTTGTTTCTTGGAAAGATTTGCATGGTTTTAACACTTGGACTTGGACTCTTGTTCTTTGAAGTATTAAACACATCCTAAATCTACCCAATTACAAGTAAAATGCATTTTGATTAGTCAATTTTAAATGACATATGTTCCGAACATAATTCACATATGTCTTAACAAACTTTGTCAAAGACATTTGGTCAACTTAATCAAAAGTCAATGTTTCAAATTTAGTCTAGTAGTTTGGTCCAGTTTGAATCATTGATTCGACCAAAGATTGGGTTCAGTGTTTGAACCAAGTTAGGCCAGCTTTTTCAATCATGGTTGGGTTGGGTAGGACCTAAATTCTGCTAATGTGGTAATTATGTGTCATTGACATGGTGATGATGTGGCAATGACATGGTGGTGCTACCATGATAAGTGATGTGGCACTAACATAGTATTGAAGTGTCTAATGATGTGGCACATATATGCGTAAGGAGCTCTAGCAAGCACCCGTGCCGTGTGAGTGAACCTAATGGCGCTATTGAATTATCAACGCATGGTAGGAGACTTAGGAAAATTGTGAAAGCACTTGGTTCCCTTGTTTTAGGTTGATTTTTTTGTTGTTGTTTTGGTTGTTAAAGGCCAAGGAATATCCAAATGTGGTGTGTGACAAGAGTTCTTTCACTTTCGATCTATGATGGTTGTAGCGGTGGCTCGAGAAGTTTGAGTGAAAATCAAGACCAGAAAAAACAAATATATATATATATATATATTGGGAAGCTCGACTAGGTTGTCTTAAATTGATTTGGGTTTTTGTTGATGGTTGTGGCAACTAGGGTTTTTGGATTTTTATTTTTATTTTCTGTCTGTTTGATTGAGACAAAGGATTCTTGTCAAAAACAATGGTCTTTAAAACATTAAACTAACAAGCAATTGAAGGCCATAGAAAAGTGGCTTTAATACGACCTTATATTATAAGAAAATATAGATAATAGAAAATTGATATAAGAAAGCAGAAGTGAGAAAGAGAAAATACAAGTGATTACATAGTTCAATCTAGTGTGCTTATGTCCATAGAGGAAGCATTTTGCGGGTAGATCTTTATTGTAACTAGTCACATACCCGCACGTTATGTGTGAAATTTTTTTTAGGATGATCTCATTAAATATTTTATTAATACTATAATTTTAGTTATTAACCATTGGTTTTTATTAGTTTTTAAGTTAATATAAACCTTAAATATTCCTTTTTTTTTTTTTTTTTTTTTTTTACTGTTACACACACGCACACACACATATATATAATGTGAATCTTTACACATACCAAAACTCTATATATTCCATTTCTTTGGATGCGTAAAATTGTAGACCACTACTCCATATTGATAGTGGCTAATTAATTTTATATATATTTTATAGTGATCTCATTTACAACACTTCTTACCATTATTGTATATTTAATAATGATGATTTGCATAAAAAAGACATTAAATGAGAGGTAGCATTGTTCATTAGATTTTGAAAAGTAATAGTGTATGAAAATTATATATATATATATATATATTATAAATAAGGTTAAATGAAAGGTCAAAAAATAAATTTTAAAATTTTCTAACTTTATTTCTTATGTAATTTCTACTACTACCAGAGAACATTTTTTTTTTTTTTTTTGGTTATGATTAATATGGTTTCCATTGTTAGAGTTTGATTAGTTTTAAATTTAAATTTAGTACTATGATTGTATTTAATTATTGATTTAATTTTTAAAGTGAATTTAACACGGTTTATTTTACTATACTGTAAAGTTTTTAATATTCTCCACACGATAATTTCTATTTTATTTTTTATTTATCCTTATAAGGTCTTCGTTTTCCAATCAACTATTACTAATTGACACTTGATTTTTTTTTCTTTATCAACTCTTTATTACTTTGTATTGTTTCTCTCTCTCTCTCTCTCTCTCTCTCTCTCCATTGACAACCTATCGTTATCCAAAATTTGATGATGATTCTATGACATTAAATATGCATTATTAGTTTTTTATTTATTTTTATTTAGTGTTTCTAACTTGATTTGTTTTGTATTTCATTTTTCCTTTGATGCATTGGGTGTGAGAATGAGTGTTTCCCTAGCAATACTTCACTTAATAAGGACAATTTTATTTATTTAATTTAGTCACAATATTATATTTTAAAATTTTTAAAATTAAAAAGGAGGGGAAATATAAATAATTTAATGATATATATGGGGGATGTGGTTGAATTCAAATGTTGAATAAAATTATATGAGAAAAAAAGTAAAAATAAAATATATAGCAGTAAACACTAACTTATCCAAATCATTCAATGTAATATAATAATAGTATATTTTTATATACTATCTTTAATTATTTATAATGCAATATGATAGCATTTAACAATCAAAGTAATAAAAAAAAAAAAAAATTCATCAACCAAAATAGAATTCTAAAGAATACAACACTTTATCAAGCTAAAATAGAGATGCAAGAAAAATAAAAATAAAATCCACCAAAAAATTGAGGGAGAAAGAGAGGGAAATAACCAATTTTTTGTGAGAGAAAATTATGTAAAGAATAGAAAAGTGAATGACAAATTTATACTAAGAATAAAAAGAAACAAAATAAAGAAAGATAAAATAAAAGAGGAAGAGTGATATCAAGGTAAAATGTTTGGGGAGATGAAAAGCTAAAGGGAATGAGAAAGGTCGGAGAAAGTGTAAATGTTAAAAAAATGAGTACAATTTGATGAGCACAATTTTCTTTTATTTGAATTTAAGTAAAATATTACATTTTTTATTTTTTAAAACAAAAAGAGAGAGAAAATATCAATAATTTAATGATAAGGAGGATGTGGTTGGATTTGAATATTGAATAAAATATGATGAGAAGAAAAAAAAAAGAAAAATTAAAAGATATAACAATAAACACTAAATTATCCAAATTATGCTATGTAATGGAATACTATTATATTTTTATCTACTATCTTTTAATTTTTTTATAATGTAATTGGATAAAATTTAACGATCAAAGAGAAAAAATATTAATAATAATAACTTAAAACACAAAACTAAATCATATCAATATAAATTAGCGTTCTAAAAAACACAAAAATTTATCAACCTAAAGTGGAGATGCAATAAAAATAAAAATCCACCAAAACATTGAGAGAGAGAGAGAGAGAGAGAGAGAGAGAGAACCTTTTTTGTGAGAGATAACTATGCAAAGAATGGAAAAGAGAATGACAAATTTATGAGAGTGAATAAGAAGAGACAAATAAAGAAAGATAAATGGAAAGATGAATAGTGATATTAAAGTAGAGGGTAGTGGGAAGTTGAAAATGTAAGGGAATATGAAAGATTGAAGAAAGTGTAAATGTTTAAAAAAAAAGTGAATGTCAAAAAATTATACGAAAATTGGAAAAAGAAAAAGAATATATATATTGATGTTAAAACTGATAAAGATGAATATGTAAAGTTAATAATTTATTTTTATATATATTGTAAAAAAAAGAATAATAATTATGTGGCAATGAGATGGTGCAACAGGTAAATGCTATGCTTCAACTTTTAGTAATATATAAATGAATGGTGAGTTACAAAAAACCTTAAGCAAGATATATGTTTATAGATTATGTTAACTCTAGTTAGGCCTACAATACATGTGGCCTTTCAGATCATTACACAAAATAAAATAATGTGATTGTTGGAAAGAAATGAATACTATTTCCAACATATAGACTAATTTTTCAATCGAGCATAAAACTAATTTTTTTAACATAACCATCAATAACTTCATTTTATGACCGCGAAAAAGTCAGAATTTCATTACGATTAGTTTTGGACGAAGAAAAAAAAATTTAGAACCTTCATTCATTATCTTCCTCTTTCCGGATTGTTTTTTCCTCATGACGTGCTGAATAGTCAAAACCGTCGTGCGTTAAGGGGGACCTCCACCCTCATCTTTCTCCTTTCGTTTGGTAATTGCTACCTCATCTTTTCTCCATCTCATTTTATAATACCTTACCTAATGCATAAACCAAGACTACAATAAGAAGATGAAAATATTGGTAAAGTGGAGCTCCTGATAAGTGATGCTCGCAAATTAGAGCATTAGCATTGGGGAATACTAATGCCAAATCTAAGGGTTATTTGAAATTTTAAGTTCCAAAACTTTCTATACTGGGGAATGCTAAATAGCAGTATTGCAAATTTTTTTGCAATACTGCTACAGTGTAATTTTAAACATAAAATTGCATTGTAGCAAATATTGTAAAAAAAAAAAATTTATTATGTAGAGAGAGGAGAGAGATGGGAGAGAAAATATATAATTTTGAGATATATTATTTTATTATGTAAATATATTATTTCAATGAGTAAAAGAGTGAAGTAAAAGTTTGAGATGTGAAAATATTATAAAATGGTATGGTATAGTGATAAAGTGGCTTTTTAGAATTGTAAAATAGAATATCATTGAAATTTTCCAATGCTAATGCTCTTACAAGCAAAAATGGTCGACTTCAAAATTCCCATATCCCTTAAACTTCTTTCTCTGTTCCTCTTATTAAGCTTGCTTAACCTGTTCAGCAGAAGTGAAGGAGCACCAACTTACTTCTCTCACTCCTGCTCCAATTCAAGCTTTACTCCCAACAGTACCTACCAAACCAATCTCAACCTCCTCCTCTCTGATCTATCTTCCAACTCCACACGCCTAGATGGGTTCTAAAAAACCAGTGTGGGTCAAAACCCTCCAGACGTGGCCACGGGTCTTCTTTTCTGCCGTGGTGATCTCACCCCGTCTGCTTGTAAAGACTGCATCTCTACTGCAACAAAAGACATACGAAACCGCTGTCCTTTCGACAAAATCATCCTAATCTGGTACGATGTGTGCACGTTGCGTTACACCAACGAATCAGACCTGAACAACTTAGTTCCCTTTGAGAACTTTAACACTACAGCCCAGAATGTCACCGAGCCAGAACGGTTCAACGGGTTATTAGCAAGCACCATGAAATCACTGGCGCAACAAGCTGCCAATTCCCAATCAGACAAGAAGTTTGCAACGGCGGCTGTAAAGTTTACGAGCTCGGTGACACTCTACTGTTTGGTGCAGTGCACACCGGAGCTGTCTGTCAGTGGATGCTTGACAGTTTTGGAAAGTGCCATCGGTTCTCTTCCCATGTGCTGCACTGGAAAACAAGGTGGAACAGTTGTGCTTGCGAGCTCTAATATTAGATATGAACTTTATCCATTTTTTAATTCCACGGCATTATCTACTCCACTTCCTCCTCTGCCTCGAGGTACGCTATATATAATTTTTTTTTTTTTTTTTTTACCTCAATAGCATCATTAATTTTCTCTAAGATTTTTAACGTTTCTGGCTTCAATTCAAGGAGAAATTATACCGTGGACAACGCCAATGGTTAACCATTTTACTTGAAGACTTGTCTTTGTTTAAAATTGCTAAGTGATATAGTCCATCATAAATACCATTAATTTGTCCAATTCATGAGAGTTATAGATGTATAGTTAATATTTGGTATACTAGTGTTAGTACAGAGAACTCAAAATTGTTATTATGCATGAATATTTCTTGTCCTTTTCGCTGAAGGTATTTATGGTCAGTAAATATTGCCTTTTGCTTCTTCTTTTTTGAGAAAGAATATTGCCATTTCCTTAAATCCCCTTTTTGTATCCCATCTTAGATCAAATTATCACTTTCTTAATATTTTTAAAAAGAGACCTTCAGTTCAAATCTCTCTCTCTAAATATCGAATAATAATAATAATAATAATAAATTAAAATTTTGGAAAATAAACTAACTTCTTTCTTTCTATCTCACCTTTTATTAAATAAGCTACTAGAAAAACTAGTATACCAACTTTGTCGTAGGCTCGTAGTAATAAAGTGGAAGAAATCACAAAAGCAATGGCAATTGCTTTGAGTTCTCTGTACTAACAGAGGGTTAAATATTGATACTTTTAGTCATTTGATAGGATTAATTTTGCTAATTATTTTATTATTCAATTTAATTTTACTACTATTTATAAGTCTCACAGTACTTTTTGTTACTATTTATAGTTTTCACTAGTTAATTTTTATATTTATTTACAGTACTTTCAACAAAAAATTTTCAATTTCAGCAAAATAAGTAGATCCCATCAAACCTAATATCTAAGAAGCACAAACACTCAAAATTTCTCTGATGTATTCATGTTTGACGTGTGTCTTTGTTACACTCGTTGGGAATAGTTGTTAAGATATGTATTTTTAATGATTTTGACAGTTGTTATTTATTTTAAAATGTGACTATAAAAAAATATAATATATACCTAAAGATTCATATTGATTACTTAATTAGTTGTTGTATCTCCACCGTATATGGCCTAATTTTTCAAGATTTGTAGTGTAGGAAAAGAATAGATGATCAAGAGACTCCTCTTCCTGCCCTGTCTCGTGTCATATAATCTTTAGTGTATAGTATGGTAAATACATCGGAAATGGGTTTTAGTTCTCGATTTCTTATAAACTTTTAACCAATTAAGTTTTCAGTACATACCCATATACATATGGCTTCCTGGGGCTCACTTTCTTTATTGATCTGATTGGCCAATTGCTGATCGCTTATGTAACATAACCTTACAGAAAGCAGGCCTTGTACTACTCTCTTAGCTACATGGACCTTTAATTCCCATAATGGACCATCAAAGTTTTTGCCAAGTCAATGATGTGGTTAATTGTTTTTACAGGAAAAAGTAAGTCATCTACAACAATTATCGCCATTGCTGTCCCAATTTCTGTTGCTTTTGTGCTTTTTGCCATTGGAGTTTGTTTCCTGCGCAGAACAAGCAAGAAATACGATAAATTTCTGGAACCAGATGGTAAAAAATGGTTGTCTGATCATCATATATATGTCATTATCCTTAAACATTTGTCCGTAAAATTTTTGTCATTTCGAGAATTCAATATATTTAATGTTTTGTTGTGTAGCTGGAATTGAAATAACAGCCATAGAGTCCTGGCAATTTGACTTGGTTACAATTGAAACTGCCACGAACAAGTTCTCGGATGATAATAAGATTGGTAAAGGTGGTTTTGGTACGGTTTAGAGCACTAGCATTGAAAAATGCTAATGCCATATTTAAGCCCTTTTTAACATTTTATGGTTCAAAATGTGCTGCATCAAAGGATGCTAAACACAGAAATTGTAAAAAATTTTACAATAGTACTACAGTACAATTCAATCTTTAGAATTGTACTGTAGCTAAATTGCAAAAAAAAATATATATATTTTAATCAACCCATAATTTCTCTCTCCTCCTATAATTTCTGTTATCTTCTCTCTCTTCATTCTATCTTTCTCATCCGCTCTCTAAGCTTAAAGGAAGAGGTGGGTTTCAAACCCAAACATCATCCATCCTTTCTCATCTGCTTTTTTTTTTTTTTTTGGCTATGACCGGTGCTTAAAGGAAGTGGTGGGTATGACTGAGGTGAGTTGTGGGTCATGGCGTGGGTCACGGAGATCGGAGATCGAAGTGGGTCATGGCGTGGGTCACGGAGATCGGAGATCGGAGTGGGCTGAAGTGGGTTTTTGGTTGTGACCGGTGTTTTTGGTTGTGGTTTTTGGTTGTTTTTGGCGTGTGTCTGGTGTTTTTGGTTGTGATTTTTGGTTGTGGTTGTGGTTTTTGTGCTTAAAGGGGTTGTGGGTCGTGGTTGGGTCCGGGGTTTGGGTCGTGGTTGGGTTGTGGGTCCGGTGTTTGGGTCGTGGGTGACGGCGTGGGTGTGGTGGTTGTGGTTTTTGGCGGTGACCGGTGTTTTTGGTTGTGGTTGTGGTTGTGGTTTTTGGTTGTTTTTGGCTTGGGTCCGGTGTTTTTGGTTGTGGTTTTTTGAATGGGTTTGCTCCGGTGGGTTTCAAATCGGCGGTGTGATTCTGATCGGTGGCTTGGGTGGTGGGTGTGGTGGCCGTTGTTGGCTCTGGTGATGGGTCTGTGTGTGTGATTCTGTTGATGGGTTTGTGTGTGTGGCTGTGTGTGGCTCTGTTGATGGGTCTGTGTGTGTGGTTCTGTGAGATGAACCGGTGCTAAAGGTTGAGGGAGGCTGAGGAAAAAAAAAAAAAACGGTTGGAAAGCCTAGAAAAATGGAACTGAAAGAAAAAGTATTTGTTAAAAAGAAATAATAAAAAAAGATTAAAGAATAATATTTTAATAAGAATAGAGTTTTATGATGCGGGAGGTATTGTAAAATGGGATGGTATAAGTAATAAAGTGGTTTTTTGAGATGGTATAATAGTATAGCATAGCATTTTTCAATGCTAGTGCTCTTACAAGGTAGGAATATAGTTTTATATATATATATATATATATATTTCAATAAATAGTTTTTAATTAGATGGCATTATAGTAATTACAGTTACACAAAGTGTAAGTTATTCCTAACCTATATATTTCCAGGGTACTTTTCCCAATGGAAAAGAAATAGCAGTGAAGAGGCTATCCAAAAGCTCTGTTCAAGGTGCAATAGAATTTAAGAATGAGATTGTGCTGGTTGCCAAGCTTCAACACAGGAATCTAGTGAGACTCTTGGGATTTTGCTTTGAAGGAGAAGAAAAGATACTTATTTATGAATATGTGCCTAACAGAAGCCTTGATTACTTTTTATTCGGTTTGGCCAATCTGAACTCGCTCTTGATTTATTTTCAATTTTGTGTCCAAGGAAATGCATGGTAGCCTAAAAGTTTACACAATGACATACATGATGCATCACTTTATAATCGCTTGACATCTTAAGGCACAAATGTTTCAATGATCTGCTTGTCAAGAACTTTCCACAAGCTGAATACTGCTAATTAACAAGCTGAAAATTTACAAAATAATGAGAATATATAAAGTTGATCTTTTGAAATGAATCAAATAATTTTGTCATCCTTTTGAGTCTCATTCATTTCTGAGTTGAATATCTAATTTTAAAAAAATTAATAGACTCAGAGAGGCAAGGGCAACTGGATTGGTAAAGTCGTTACAAGATTATAGGAGGGATTGCTCGAGGGATTCTCTATCTTCATGAAGATTCTCAGCTTAGAATTATACATCGTGATCTTAAAGCTAGCAATGTTTTGTTAGATGCCAATATGAATCCAAAGATTTCAGATTTTGGCATGGCAAGAATATTTGTAGCGGATCAAGCTCAAGGAAATACAAATAGAATCGTTGGAACATAGTAAGTTTTTAATTGCTTTATTCGACCTTACTTAATCTAAATCAACAAAATCACTTATTGTCTTTTGTAGTATGTTAGAATTATCGAGAAAGGAAAGATGTATACATTTTAAGGTGATTCATAGCTTGAAAAACAAAAGACTTTACAATTATGCTACTATAATTGGTTTCCAAAATCAATCTTGTTGATACTGTCCTATTGATGGTATTTGTTGGTAGTGGTTACATGTCTCCAGAATATGCAATGCAAGGACGATTCTCAGTAAAGTCCGATGTGTTTAGTTTTGGCGTCCTAATTCTAGAGATTATAAGTGGACAGAAGAACAATTGTTTCTATCAGTCAGAACATGATGAGGACCTCTTAAGCTATGTGAGTGGATCAAATTATCTCAATTTTGTGTTAAACCTTATGAATGCTAATATTATCAGTTCCAAGTGCTAGAGAAAAAATAATTGGGGTGGTTCTGGCTGGCCAGGGTCCAGTAAATAGAAAATTGTAATGATTTTGAATATTATCTTTGCAGACTTGGAAACAATGGAAAAATGGGACACCCATTGAATTGCTGGATCCAACTATAAGAGGTTCCCATTCAAGAAATGAAGTCATTAGATGCATCCATATTGGGTTATTGTGTGTTCAAGAAAACCCAGCCAACCGACCTACAATGGCAACAGTAGTTCTCATGCTTGAAAGTTATTCTGTTAGCCTGCAGCTACCTCAGCAGCCAGCATTTTTGCTTCGGAATAAAGCAAACAGGAATATGCCAAAAAAGGAGCTGCAACATGATAATTTTTCAAGCCAGTCGGTGCCATGGTCAGTTGATGGAGAACCGATCACTGAACTGTATCCTCGATAGTGTAAGGAAGCAAGCTGTTATCCAACTCTAATTTCTTTTTTTTTTTTTTTTTATAACCATGTGATGAAACTAGAACTTATAGCTACACATGGCTTTGGTTGGTTTAAGGAATGTATAGTGTTGAATTTAGGACAAAAAGTCTGAGTTACAAGTCCTAAGTTCGAGAATAAGTACATTGATGTTGGAATCTCCTCTTTTCTCTGCCCTTTCGGCCAAAAACTCAATTATAAAGGAAAAACGTGTAACTTGTAAGGGCACATATTGTGGTCGTCACATATGTGAATGCTAATTGGGCTATTTCCTGGGCTAAGACAAAACCAAGAGTAGAGGACTGGCATAAATGACATATATTAGATTTAGTATTCAATGAGCTTGCACACTCTCGCTAAGCTTGAACCACCTATCAAAAGAACGCTCTAGGCTTGATTTTTCAAGGGCAGGGAAAAAAGAAATACAATTTATGGGAGTGTTAATGATTAAAAAGCTTTGGATATAGAATGAACCAGATAATCATGTGAGTGATGAGAATGTGTGAAACCTAAAAAAAAAAAAAAAGACATTGAGAATGTGATTGTTACTCATAAATCATGGACATTTGGAATGTGATTATTGACACACTAATGAAAGGACTTATTTTATTTTTTCTCTTTTTTGAAAGGTGAAACGAAGTTTTTATGTTTAGCATATTTACAAATAAATTACAATATGTAATTAAAAAGTAATTTGAGTACTTTATTGAAATGAAAACAATAAAAGCTGCTATATATTGAAAGATTTATGATCAATAACTTAATATACAAAATAATTTTAGATGAGAACTAGTAAAAGTTTATCCTAAGTATTAAAAGATATATTTTTTCTTCAGAGGAATTGCAATTTATGCATCTAACCTCTTTTGTTGTTTTCTTTTTTCTTTTGTTTTTGGAGGAGAAATAAACTGAGTTATTTGTTACAAGAAGATAAAGATCTTGAGACAACTATAGTCCGACAAGGATTTTGAGACATAAGGCCTACACTCACTTTCATTTAGTGGGGGTGTTATGGATAACTCTAGTTTAAAGGTTCTATTAACAGCGTGTACATCCATTTACCTCTATCCTAATTCGTAATTCTCCCCGATTCAAGTAAGATTTGCTTTAATTATTGTCTTATATCTCAATAAAAATATTAAAGAAAATAAATTCACTCGGATTTGGTTGGAAATAAATAGGATTTTCTTGGCATCTCTCTCCATTATAGTGGCAGAAATAGAATAGTCGAGTCGCTTTTGTTGTCCTGGATCAAGAGGCCCCATATGCACCACCCATGTCCTCACCGTACCTTTATCCCGTTGAGCAATATATTATCCGAACAAAAAAAAAAAAGAATGAAACTGAGCAAGGATTGGGTAAATGATCGAAAACCTTGCAATTTTTAAATTTATCCTAAGTACTTCTCCCTTTCTCTCTCAGTTCACTACAATAATGTTGATTTTATTTGTGTAGCCTTTATATAATATATAATGTATGGCTGATATGAATGAATGGGTAACTTTTACTTTCTATTTACCATTGAATAAGTGGATTGTATTCGTCACTATTGATATGATATTTTGATTATAAAAATATAAAAGTGCTGATTGTTGAAATATAACTTATATTTTACAATATTCTAAAAAAAAAAACTTATATTTTATTATAATGCTTTTTGGTTTTTATTTTACTTTATTTTATATGGAGTTATTATTTGCTTAATAGTTGAAGGTACTAAGACAAAGTTTTCTCTTACTATACCTAGGTTCCGTTTAATAGGGGTGTCCACGGGTCGGTCCGGGTCGGGTTTGTGCCTGACCCGAAACCGACCCGAATTTCTCGGGTGGGTTAAAATCAGAACCGAAACCGACCCGTATTAATGGTCGGGTTGTCCGGTTCAGGTCCATCGGTTTTCGGGTTTGTGTCGGTTGGTTTCGGGTTTCTCCGCCGGTGCCGAAATTTTGCCAGATCCGGCGAGATCTGGCCGATATTTGGTCGGATCCGTCGAATCTGGACTAGATCTCGATGAAATATCGCCGGATCTCATTGGATCTGGTGGATTTCATGTAGATCGTAGTCGGAAGAGCAAAAATATCGCCGGTATTAGTAATTTTTTGTCGGAAATCCTTCAAATGTCGCCGGATGTTGTTGATTTGGTGGTCGGGTCGGGTGGCTCAGGTTTTGGGGGAGGAAACCCGCCAACCGAACCGAAGGGTTCGGGTTCTATGGGTGGCGACCCGCAGCCGACCGTCGGATTGGTCGGTTTGGGTGGTGGCCGGTCGGTTTCGGGCGGGTCCGGCGGGTTGGTCGGGTGATGAGGACCCGTGGACACCCCTACCGTTTAAGATAAGTTTATATTGGACAATTTCTTGTACTATTTAGTGTGCATTTGGCTCTAACTTAAAAAATTAACTTATTTTATTATTCAGCTTATTTTTGTTATTATTCATGGGTCCCACTGCACTTTTTGGTAAGATTCATGAGTCACACTGCACTGTTTCAGTTAATTTTTACCTTTATCTATAGTACTTTCAGTAAAAAATTTTCTATTCCAGCAAAATAAGCGTATCCCAAATAGGCCCTTAATTTATTTTTCTACTATTTATGTATCCTATTGCACTTTTTGGTACTATTTATGAGTATCACTGTACTATTTTAGTTAATTTTTAATTCTATCTACAATACTTTCGGCTAAATAAATTGTTTCCAAATAGACCCTTAAACGTAGTTTATACTTTGCTAATCACAAATTTAAGTAACTTGTCTATAATTGACGCAAAGTTGGAAAAATGTTCAATATTTTGAAACTAGTGTTCAATCCTTTGTCTCAGTTGTTAAATCTTTAGATAACTCTCTAGAAGGGCTTAAAAGTTTATTATTACTCTTGTAGTTGCAACCATTTCTATAGAATGTGTATTTTCAACCATGAAACTTATCAAAACGAAATTTTGTAACAAAATAGAAATGATTTTTTTTTTTAGTGATTATTTAAATGTGTATATAAAAAAGTGTTTTTTTTTAATAGAAAATTTAGTACCATGAAAAAACTAATGACACAACTTTAATCAGTTAACTTATGAATCAAGTATTTTTTTTTTTCTTTGTACATAAGATTTTTGTTATAGTCATCTTAGCCCCCCTAGAAAGATTTTTTGGCTTTGCCATTGGTGCTAGATACTAAAACATTGGTTGAAAACTCTAATTAATCACAACTTTCCAGAATGACTTTTCCTAGATAGAGACATCGCTGATAACGAATGGTTGAAATGAGAAATTTACAACTACATTCAAAGGAAAAGAAAGAAAACAAGGTTTTGCAAACCTAAAGATTGACATGTCAAAAGCATGAGACAAGATGAGATGGAATTAAATCATTGTTGCAATCAAATTAGTAGGGTTTTAGCCGTCATAGGATACACCTACAAACACAGTGTTTCACTACAGTCACTAATGAAATGTTAATTAATTAATGGGGGCAATCACTTCATCCTAAAAGAGGTTTAAGACACAAAAACCCACCTCACCTTTGGCTTTTCAACCGCTTAGCCTGTATCCAGGGTGACTCTTGCTTTTGTCTAGTTAGGCGACCACTTAAGGCACTCAAATTGAGGAAGTTTCCCAAATTTTAACCAATTTAGTTAGTTCTTTAGTTTAAAAAATTAAACAAGTAAGATTTGTAAAATGAATAAATTAAACCTAAATTTATAGCCAAAAAAAAAAAAAAAAAGGAGAAAATGTGTCAAAGAAAAAAAAAAAAAAAAAAAGGAAAGAAGGCCCCAATGTAAGAGTACTAAATTATATTCGAAATATTTTAAAAATAAAAACAAAAATGGTTAATTCTTTTTGTGACTAGAAGCTGAAATCTCTCTCTCTCTGTCTCTCTGTCTCTCTGTCTCTCTCTCTCTCTCTCTCAATAAAACAAAATAGAAGTTTGAGCTAAAATATGGGCCATATTTGAGTCAGTTTTTGAGCTAGCTTGCTTATCGTAAGTTTCATCACTATTGTGCTCAAATTAGTAGGGTTTAGCCACCATGATACACTTGCTAACATATAGTGTTTCGCTATAGTCACTTATATAGTGTTGATAATGGGGCAACCATTGAACCACTAAATCCGTTGAACCCAAATCTCAAAAGAGACTTGAGGCAAGTGAGTCTCACCTTATCTCTTCATTCTAGCCTCAAACCTTTTGTCATAGGAACTTAGAAAACACATCTAAAATGGGCTTGAGCTTTGTGATGTGGGTTGTTGGGCCTATAATTAAGCTATATTAGTTTTGATAGGGATTAAGGGCGGTTTGGTTAAAGATTTCTAGTATCTTTATTTAAGTGTTGTGGAAATACGTGTAGATTAAAAAGTTTTGTAAAAATACATGTTTCAGTGTTTAAATATTGAAAACTGCTATTTAAAATCTAGTATTAAACAGCCCCTAGGACTCCGGATATTGGTAGGTATAAATTGGAGAGTCTATAGTTCTTTTTTTTTTTAAACACTAAATATCAATTAACTAAAGAACCTATCTTGGTGAATTGTTGCCTTATGGATTGTTTATGTTAAATCATTCTCAGGTTTTTTATCTTAAATTTGGATTGTTTCATTGGTTTTCTTGAGTCATCATATCGTTGTGTTTTTTACTTTTCCGTTGTTTTGATATGATTGATACTTGTTTAACCTAGATCTGTTTAATTGAACTAAGTAACAACTTCGCTCTAAATTAGGTTAAACAAATTGTATTTTCAGGGGTCTAAAATCTAACAGTTCTAGCTTGCCATTGGAATAGTGAGCTGACAACCACGTGCTTACAACAAGATGACTGGCAGGGCAAGGGACAAGTGCATAGTGCACACATAGTAACAAAGACATATTTATTTTATTTTACTTTGTTTTATTTTGTTTTTAATGTTTTATTTCTAATTCTCTAGTGATTTGGAATGTGATTAACGAGAATCTGGATATTTTTTAGTGTATTTGGAAGACCATAGGCTGAGGAATTGTCTATCTATTGGGTATTTTTGTTTTTAGAAGTGCTACATTCATAACATTTTTACAACAAATTCTAAATGATAGTTTGTTATTAATTTTAATTTGAATCTTTTATGGAAATTACTTTTTTACCCACTATTAATAGTAAGTAATAATTTGTCATCTAAGATTTGTTGTGAAAATGTTATGAAATTATTTTGATTTTTAAATTAAAAATAATATTAAAAAAAAGTCACTAAAACACAAAAAAAAAAAAAAAAAAAAAAGGAGAAAAGAAAAGAGAAGATTTTAGGGCCTTAGCAAAGGAATTTGTGCAAAAGGCTGCTGGAATTTTGGACACGAGGCTTACTCCTAATGCTATTTCCCTTCATGTCCCAATTTTCACTCAATTTTGTTACAGGCATTGATGATTTTTACTAACACTTTTATACTTTTTGAATTTCTTGTGTAAATTTTTGCAGTTTTTTCAGTTCATGAAAAGCCTATATTATCTGTTTTATGTCAATTAAGGAAGAAAAAAAATGGTAAAAATTCTTTTAAACAAATGGTATCTTACTAAAAAAGAATTTTAATTACATTAAAAACCTTTAAATCTAATTTTAAAAAAAAATCAAATTGAATAAAAAATGATAGGAAATTTTTTATTTTATGACATGATGGCTCATGTGATTAGATGCAAGTACAACTTCTACACGTAAACTTGTAGACGTGACTCTTTGACCAGCTAACAGAGACTATTCCGCCCACAGAAGCACCCCTGCCTAAAGGTTCACTTCTGTCCCCATCCACCGTAGCGTAAAATTTGTGATACTGTTGTCATCTTCGTTACTCTTTGGTCTTTTCCTCAATGACAACAAAGTTGTAGGAAAAAGTAGATAAAAAGATAAGGTGGGTCAACCACGGTTCTAGGAATTTTTTTGAGGGATTTTTTATGGAGGTCATTAAAATATTTAAATTAGATAAAATTTAATATAAAGGAAAAGAATTTGAATATATTGAGTTAAAAAAAAAATACACGCACACAAATATATGAAGTTTTACATTTTTTTTCTATAAGTTTTCATATTTTGAAATGGTCTCATGATAGTTTATTATTAGTTGTTATTATCTATTATCAATAATAATATGCCAATTTTATTTTGTTAAGTTTGTATGATATTTTTGTTTTTATGCAATTGTGGTTATATATTTGTCATTTTTTTATATATAAATATTTTAAACTAAATGACAAACTCAACCTCACTTGCATTGTATAATTATTAACTCACACAACCACATTCATCTATATATAAATAATACACTAAATTGTCGCTTGATTGTAGGATAAGCTAATATGTAATCAAGGTGTACAAGATTTGAACTAAGATGTGCAAAAATATTTTTATGAGTAAATTAAATTAGTAAAGTAATATTATATATATATATATATATATATATAGAAATGGGTAGTCAACAAAATAACAAGTCAAGCCACCAAGGGCGGCTGCACATTCACTTCAGGGGGTTCAATCAACCCCTGACTTGAAAAAAAAAAGTTATATATATATATATATATATAAAAGATGGGTTCAAGTTACACCTGATGTAACTCCTTAAGAGTTACATCTTTTGTGTACCGTAGATTTCTAATAGATCCAACGGTTGAAAAAGTAGCATTAAATGATTAAAGACTTCCACCTTATTTATTTAATTAATAATAGATTTTCTCTATCCTCATTTATTACTTTCCAAAAACCTCATTGGGTGTTTAACTGCGTCTCTTTCTTCCTAAATTTTTTGGATATATATGAATCTAGGAAAAAAAAAAAGACTAAAAAAGTTCAAATTTTTCTTCTCTCAAAATCCTTGGGTACCGGTGAGTAAGATCTAAAGATATACTATAATTTGTGATTTTATAAGTACACTTAGTCTGCCAGAACTACCCCTAAACAATTCACAAAATGAGAAATAGCCTTGTGGTTTCTAGTTTCAACACATTATAGCAAAAACACATGACAAAACTCAAATCTATTGAAGATAGGGCGGATATGAGATCACAAAATAAAATAAAGAAGTGAACATATATATATATATGTTTTATTATAATGTTGAAAATGAATGATGACCAGAATCTACAAAGAAGTATCCATTTGGTTAATTGAAAAAATTGGCAGATCAAATCGAAAAAAAAAAAAAATGGCAAATCGATGTTCATATAGTTATGAAAAGCATGTGTATCAAAAAATAAAAAAGTTATGAAAAGCATGTTATAGTCAGATTGGTAATGAATGGGCTTGCTTGATTCAGGTGGTTAACGTCTAACATGATACTTAAAAAAAAAAAAAAAAAAAAAAAAAAAAAAAAAAAAAAAAAAAAACAAAACAAACAAACAAACAAACAAAACAAAAACAAAAACAAAACAAAACAAAAACATCTAACATGATAAATTTGGCCTGTTTTATTGTCACCGTGTTGAATTCTTTTTTGTGGTTAAGAAATATTTGAACCATATATATACTCCTTGATACAAGAGTTATAGGCAAGGGATATTTTCATTACAACGCCTTCTAATTATAAATGAAATTCGTATTATGTATAATGTCTACAATATTCTGCTAATTGAAATAGATTTGGCCTAATTCCATCCTAAGCGGGAAGAAGAAGAAAGAGGTTGGTGTGACTTGGAGGTTGGTAACACAGGTTAACAACACCTTAGGAGGTCTATGGAAAATAATAAATGAAGATAGAAAAAATTTGTTATTAATTAAGTAAACAAGGTGGAAATCTTTAATCATTTAATGCTACTTTTTCAACTGTTGGATCTATTAGAAATCTACAGTACACAAAAGATGTAACTCTTAAAGAGTTACACTAGGTGTAACTTGAACCCATCTCTATATATATATATATATATATATGAAATGGGTTCAAGTTACACTTGGTGTAACTTTATAAGAGTTACACCTTTTTTGAACTATTGATTTGTATTAGATCTAAGAGTGAAAAAAAAAAAAAAAAAAAAAAACAGTTATAGTCATGTATTTATTGTTCCCTAGAAATTAGTAACTAAGTTATTAGTTCTTCTTATTAAAAATAGAAAAATAAAAAACAGCATTAACTCTCTGCTCTCTAGCATCTTCATCTTCTCTCCCTCTCTCACATGGTCTTGTGTTCTATCTTGTGGGCGTCAATTGTGGGCTTGAAGACAAGAAAGACAATAACAATTGAAGTTTTGTTCAGCTGTTAAGTTTGCAATTTAAAAAATGATTTTGGATTGTTTAGCTGTGTTCCTGTTTTGCTTAAATAATTCTCATACCAAATTAAAATTATTCCAAAGTTCATGAATGGTGTCGTTAAGTACTTGGTAAAGGACAAAAAGTCCTTATCTTATGCTAGAATTTTCGTAAAATGATGAAACTTCAATCCTTATCTGATTCAAGTTAGTCGTGGTTGCACTATTTTAGCTACTTGTGTAGAATTTCTTTTGATTACGGAATAAAGAAATCAAACATGGCTTTCAAATTATGAAGCATGCTGTTTTTCCTTTTCTTTTTCTTTTTTTTTTTCTTTTTTTGAGAGAAATAGACCATGTGAGGAAGAGAAGATGAAGATGATGGAGAGCAGAGAGTAAATGCTGTTTTTTATTTTTCTATTTTTAATAAGAAGAATTAATGACTTAGTTACTAATTTCTAAGGAGCAATAAATACATGACTATGTGTATTTTTTTCACTCTTAGATCTAATACAAATCAATGGTCTAAAAAAGGTATAACTTTTATGAAGTTATACTAGGTGTAACTTGAACCTATTTCATATGTATATAATTTTTTTTTTCAAGTCAGGGGTTGATTGAACCCCTGAAGTGAATGTGCAACTGCCCCTGGTGGCTTGACTTATTATTTTGTTGACTAGCTAGTATTAAAAGTTTCTTACTATAGAAAACATTGTAGTACGTTGCAGAAAGCACAAGAGGTTGAGTTGATCATGATAATGGGGTTTCCTCAGCCTTGCAGATTCAACCTGTGCACGGCCCTTTTGGTCCTCTACTAGTTTCTGATCAGCTTCCTCAGCCATACCAGAACTGAGGCCGTTGCAACTTATGTCTATCATAACTGTCCAAACACTATAACTTCCCCGCATATTTCAGTTCAACCCCTTCAAATCCTCTTATTTAATTTCTTTATTGAAAGAGGTGAAATAAAAATAGATGCTCAAGGTTGATTTTATGATACGAATTTATTTTTAACAAAAACACTAAGGGCCTGTTTGGTAGGCAATTTCATGTAACTTTTAGAGCATTTTAAATACACTAACATAGATTTATACACACTTTTTCACCAACACGTAAATCAAAAACACCCAAACAACGTTACTCAAATTCCTCTACTAAACACCCCCTAAAATTCTAAAAGTATGCATGTATATACAAGGTCGAACCCAAGTGGAGCCCCGCTCCCTTGGGTCGTTTTTTTTTTTTTTTTTTTTTAAATAGTTATTGTAGGGTCACAGTTTGCAGCCCAAATCTAGAAGAGTTGGGTTATAAGCCCAATGAGCCCAATAAAATAAATTTGTAGAGAGTGGGTGAAAGAACTGGACTTTTAGCGGACTGACTAACAGTTAGCTAAGATTTCAAGTGTAACAGAGCATGAAACTACACATAATTATGGATGAAATGTATGTCTGAGGAGATGGTTTAGTAATCAAATCACTATTTCTGAAAGATAGTTCAACACTGTGCTACAGTAGTTCTTTTTCTATTATCCTTCACTATGTTTTTCCGATCCCCTCTTTATGGAGGGTCTTTCACATTATATAGAGTTTTTCAAGTCATCTCCATTGTACATTTGTTCATCATCCAACCTTGCACTCAAGTATGTGTCTTATTAAGCATCCTCTTTGGTTCTCTATGAACGGTAGTGGTTGAGATCACTGTTCAGAGGTCTTATCCACATTAATGTGGCCAAGAAAGTTGTTACAGTGCATTTAATGCGGTGGTGGCAGCTTTTCCCTTAGATATTTCTGTATCCTTATCCTCTCCGTACATGCCTGAAGTCTATCTTCCTTGTTGGAGTCTCCTAGAAGGTCGCCTAAGTCACCTGGGTGCTTGTTCGACTGATATTTGTCTGATCCGAGGAGGGTAACCTCCTTGGACCTCAGCCCTCCACTCTTTCCTTATGCAACTATTTATTTTGGGACCTCCCTAGTCATTTACTCCTCCCCAGACGCATCCTTATTAGCAAATAGGACGTAAGGCCCAATGTACAAAATTTGAGTTTTTGCCCCCACATTAGCCCCTCAAACTTTTAATTTTTCCCTTTTACTCGAGAAGAAAAAATAGAATTTTGACTTGCCGATGCAATCGTGGTTAAAACTATAAAGACATTCAAATTTACGCACATAGAAACGTGATTTTAGTCATTTCGCCATTGCTTCTAATGCTTCGGAATTCGCAAAGCATCATTAAGTACCTTGGGCGACGCTGTGTCTTTGGCATCCAACGGAGGGATTTTGATCCAACAGACCGTATTTCCCTTCAAGATTTTGGTGGGATAAATCCCACTCATTTTCAGTCTCTTATATAAAAGCTCATAAGAGAATTATCTTTTCTCTTTTCCATCATAGTTCAGAATCTTCAGAGCATTCAAACATTTAAACTCACACCAATCATCAGATCATCCATCCTATTTTCCAAAAATTTTCAAAAATCCTCTCACGGATTTCAAAGATCAGCTCCTGCTTTAGTTCACGTAAGTTTTAACTGCTTCGAATTTTTCTTTGTTTCCTCGGATAGCTTCCTCGGCCTGTCATTCTTCATTACCCCGTTGTCATCCCTAGCATTTTCTCTTTTCTACTTATTCGAAATGGGTAGATTCAAGCATTTAGTGGATAGCCCTGCTTTGATAGAAATATTTAAAGATAAATATCACATACCCTAGGAGGTATCATTGCGATACTGTTCCCTGGAAGGATTTGCATTTAACCGAGAGGTGGGAGAAGTCATAATCCCCATTATAGCCTTCATAGAGGGAGGAATGACTCTCCTTATGGGCAGGATTACAAAAGACTACTTACGTAATCATAGACTTTGCCCCCAACAGTGCATACCTAACTTTTTTAGGATTCTAGGAGCAGTTGACGCTTTGGACTGACATTTAGGGTTAGGGCTAACTTGGCCCGACGTAGTCCACCTATACAAAGGTTACAAACAAAAAGGGGCAGGATATTACCTTAAATCCCGGTCCGATGCTATCAAACTTATTTTGTGTCTTCCCAAGTCTAACAAAGGGATGAAGGATGACTATCTCATTGTATCAGGACCTTGGCATAACGGTCTTCCTTACCCAACCCAACTAGGAGAGCCAGGTGGAGTACCTTAGATTTAGGTTTTCTAACATTAGATTTAAGTTATTTGTCTTCAGCTTTGCTTTGCTATGTCAAAAAGATTTTCTTTCTTCTTCTTTTATCTTTTTACATTGAACTCCAAGTTTCTAACTGTTTAGTTTTCTTTTGTTTAACAAATAAAACACAAGTAACTCCTCGGATTAGCTTAATCAACGTACCTGCGCTCAATTATTTATTGAGATCTCAAATTTTTGTGAACGATGACGGACAACTTCGAGCTACCTATCTAATTTTGGACTACGAACCCCTTTCGAGATCCTTTCTAGACATCAGCAATGCTATCAGGGCAAACGACTATCGTCTAGCTCCTATAGACGTGTCTCGGCCTCACTTTTTAGCCCCACACAACCTTCCACCAGTTGATCATCCAATCCCACAAGGCATTCCCTTGGCCACCCAGCCAATTCAGCAAATGCCTCTTGGACAAGCTGTAGCCGAGGAAGGAATTGCATCTTCCTTTTCGCTTGAGGAAGAAATTGACAAGTTCCAATTTGAAGAGGAAGAAACGCGAGTAAAAGCCATTGTTATATCAGAAGCCGTGGAAGAAACAGATGAGTACTCATACATTCAAACTCCTGCCCCTATAATAACTTACGTGGAGGACTCTTTAGATAATGAATCAGAAAAGATGGCTCCAAAACCTAACTGAAGTTTAAGGGAGCTCATGAAGGCAAGGAACAAGGCACCTTCCCCTCAAGAGGTCAATAAGTCCAAGCCCCCAGTGAATCCCCCTCCTCTCTCTCCTCAGTTTCCTACTGATCTTGGGCTAAAACCCAATCCTGAATTGAAGAGAAAGAGGCAACAAGAGGCTCCTGAGAAGGGCAAGATAGGCCCTCCAAAAGGAAATAAACAGCAGAGGAAGTCCTAGGACCAAAGAAGTGGGAGGTCTAACTCTGTTGAAAGCCGAGAAGATCCTCCTGTGGCTCAAGTGCACTGTCCATCACGCATATGGTCTCCTAAATTGGAGGTGGACGGTGTCCCCATTGCCTGGGATTCCTCCATTAGGCATTAACATGGGGGGCATGCAGGTCATGTTGCCGAGGCCTTGAAGCAGCCCCTCCTCCTTCCAAAAGACATGGAGGCTTACAAGCACTTTAGTCAATAGGAGCTTTTCCTATCTCTTAAGAGGGATCTGGCCATAGTAAGTGATTTGATCTATTGCCCTATCTAAACACTTGGCTATTTTCATAATTTTTTGCTGTGTTTTATACTAAAGATAAAAATTTTTATTTTGTCACGTAGATTACACAACAGGTTTATGTGGCCGAGGACTGGGTTAAAGGTACCTGCAACGAGGCCAGGGCGGCCTTTGATGCTCGATTTGAGGTCGAGGTAGAGCTTGGCACCCTAAAAGAAAATCACTCCAAACTGGCCGAGCAACTGAAAGAGACAGTTAGGGCGAAGGATTGTGCTGAAGCAGGCCTTAAGACTACTGAGAAGCAAGTTGAAGATCTCTATAAACAGTTGCACTACAATGAAATCAATCTGGCAACAAAGAAACAGCTGGTGAGGAGCTTCGCGAAAAGCTTTGGAAAGTCAGGGAAGCTGTCCAACTGATTAAGGAGGTAGCCAAGGCCAAGAAGCAAGCTGCTTACACACTTGGGGTGGAGGAGACTCAAGCCAGACTTACGGAGGAATTATCCGCTGTATGCAGGGATTGCTGTGACATCTTTTGGGGTAAAGCCCTTAATCTTGCTGGAGTCCCTGTGGACTTTGATTTGAGGTGACCTGAGAGCATTTATTACGATCTAGAAATTCGCGAGCTCTCAAGTCCTGACTCCTCTCACCTTGGATAAGCCACCCAAGTATCTGCACAGTCAAAGGCGGACCAAGTCCCTCCTGCTTCCTTGGAAGTTCCAAAAGACTCTAACCAAGATGGTGGCCAAGGAAAGGAGACTGAAACTCTCAAGGGCAAGGATAAAGGTCAGGATAAGAAGAAAAATTCTTCTAATCTCACAGAGAAAGCCCCAGATACTGTTGTCTCTCAGCCCGACCAAACTGCTGACCCAGTGGTCTTCAAGATGAAAGTTTAGGCTATGGGGTTTTTATTATTTTTATATATTTACTATTGTTGTGTTTTGTTTGTTGTTTTTTTTTTTTTTTTTAAGAAATGTACCACACCTTTTTTATTATCAATGAAGACATTTTTGTTTTGTTTCATACATCATAATATGTGCTATAAGATTTATTGTCAAAGTATGACGACCTTTTGCCATTTTAACTTGAACAAAATCCATTATCATATCCTATAAACAGGCAATACTACAAGTTAATTTAAATTCAATTAGTAGCCCCAAGCATTCAAGCGCAACTAAAAAGTTATATAAATATCTATAAGCATGACATTGTGATGCTAATCTATTCAAATCATTCAGTCTAAGGATTTCAGGCATGATTGAATCTTAAGTTTAAACACTTATGAAAACTGCGAATGAGTGTTAATTAATCCAAATCATCTGGTCCGAAAATTTCAGGTATGATTGGATTTAAGTTTAAACACTTATGAGAACTGCGAATGAGTGTTAACTAACCCAAATTATCTGGTCTGAGGACTTCAGGCATGATTGAAGTTTAAACACCTACGAGAACTGCGAATGAGTGTTAACTAACCAAAATCATCTGGCCCGAAGACTTCTGGCATGATTGGATTTAAGTTTAAACGCTTATGAGAACCGCAAATGAGTGTTAACTAATCTAAATCATCTGGTTTGAAGACTTCAGGCATGATTGGATTTAAGTTTAAACACTTATGAAAACTGTGAATGAGTGTTAACTAACCCAAATCATCTTGTCCGAGAACTTCAGGCATGATTGGATTTAAATTTAAACACTTGTGAGAACTAAAAAGTAAAAAATATAAACTTCTTATATAACGAACAAATAAATTGATCATGAAAATATTTATTAATAATAATACTTCTTTAGGTTGTTTGCATTCCAAGGACGTGGTATTACATGCTCATCCATATCTTCTAGAAAATATGCTCCAATGCCAGCTTCCGAGGTGACATGGTAGGGTCTTTTCCAATTTGGTCATAATTTTCCCCAAGCTGGATTCTTTGCAGTGCCCACAACTTTACATAACACCAGATCACTAGGAGATAAAGGCCTCAATTTTACATTGGCATCATAACCTTATTTCAGTTTTTGCTGATAGTAGGCCAATTGGATCATAGCATTTTCCCTCTTCTCTTCAATCAAGTCTAAACTCTTTTTTAGTTGCTCATCATTGTCGCTTGGATTGAATGAACTGGTTCTCGACGTTGGGAAGCCAGTTCCTAAAGGGATAACAACCTCAGCTCTATAGGTAATCGAAAAGGGGGTCTCTCCAGTAGACCTACGAGGTGTAGTTCTATACGTCCAGAGCACATGTGGTAATTCTTCAACCCATTTGCCTTTTGCATCATCTAGCCGTTTCTTCAGCCCGTTTACTATAACTTTATTAACAACTTTTGCTTGTCCGTTCTCTTGGGGATAGGCAGGAGTAGAATACCTATTCGTAATCCCCAACTCACCACAGTATCTTCTAAACATTTTGCTGTCGAACTAAAGGCCGTTATCCGAGATGAGCACATGAGGAACCCCAAACTGAGTGACAATGTTTTTTCAAACGAATTTTTTCGCATCCACATCCCTGATGTTAGCTAGATGTTCCGCTTCAACCCACTTCGTAAAATAATCTGTGCCGATCAGGAGATATTTTTTATTTCCCGCTGCTTTGGGGAATGGTTCTACATTGTCTAAACCCTATTGAGCAAATGACCATGGGTTGGATAACGGATTAAGAATTCCTCCTGGTTGGTGTATGCTTGGCATAAACTGTTGGCATTGGTCGCATTTCTTGACGTATTCCTGAGCCTCTCTCTGCATATTTGGCCACCAATAGCCTTGGGTAATAGCTCTATATGCTAGGGACCTACCACCAGTATGGCTTCTGTAGATTCCTTCATGCAACTCTTCTAAAAGCGATTCGGTCAACTCGGGATGAACACATAACAAATAAGGTCCTAAAAAGGAACGTTTGTATAGCTTCTGGTTCTCGGATAACCAGTACCTAGTGGCTTTCCTTCGTATTTTGTCAGCTTCTATCCTTTCTTCAGGCAGAGTATCTGCTTTCAAGAATTGCATTATGGAGTCTATCCAACTCCGCCCTGCTCTAATCTAATGGATTTGAGCTGTCTCTCTTCTTGTCTTTGTGGGTTTGTACAAGTCCTCAACAAGGATAACTCGAGGCAAATCTAGCGCCGAGGAAGTTGCAAGCATAGCTAAAGAATCAACATGTGCATTACCATTTCTAGGGATATGTAACAAGTCAAAAGATTCAAACTTTGACTGTAGACATTTAACTTGACTTACGTACGTACCCCTGCATCCTCTCATCTTTTGCTTCGAATTCCCCTTTTACTTGGCCGACGACAAGCCTTAAGTTCAAGAAGAATTTTACTGATTTTCCACCCATTCTTTGAACCATGGCCATTCCCATCAATAAAGCTTCATACTCGGCCTTATTGTTTGTAGCCAAAAAATCCAATCTCAAAGATTTTTCAACACTGATCCTCTCAGGGGATATCAGCACTAGCCCAATCTCTGAGCCCTTTTGATTCGATGCCTCGTCAACATATACTTCCCAGGTTAGAAGGCCATATTGAGAGATCGTGCCAACCAATTTTTCATCCATAATTTTTGCTGATTTCAACTCTTCTATTGGGGGTTCGGTAAATTTAGCCACTAGATCTGCAAGAACTTGTCCTTTTATGAAGGTACGAGGCATGTATTTGATATCAAAAACCCCTAGAATTGTACCCCATTTGGCTACCCTTCTTGTGTAATCGACACTTCGGAGTACAGTTTTAAGCGGGAGTTGAGTAAGAACAACAACTGTATGTGCTTGGAAATAATGAGGTAGCTTACGTGTGCCAAACACTACTGTCAGGATAGCTTTCTCCAAGAGCAGGTAACGAACCTCGGCTTCATGTAGTGATTTACTCATGTAATAAACCGGCCGTTGTATGCCACAGTCAATTTGTATCAGTACCAGGCTTACAGCATAAGGAGCCACAACAATGTAGGCAAAAAGGACCTCATCTGTCTCAGGACTAGACATGATCGGTGGCCGAGCTAAATAGTTTTTAAGTTGCAGGAATGCTATGGCACATTCTTCAGTCCACTCAAAATCTTTCCATTTGTTAATCAATAGGAAGAAGGGTCTGCACCTATCCGCTGATCAAGATATGAATTTGTTCAAAGCAGCAGCCATTCCGGTCAATTTCTGCACTTCCTTGGGATTCCGAAGAGATCATAAGTTGTTAATAGCTTTAATCTGATCGGGGTTAACTTCAATCCCTCTGTGAGTGACCATATAGCCCAAGAATTTGCCTAACCCCACGCCAAATAAGCATTTGGAAGCATTTAAGCGCAACTTGTACTTTCTAAGGATTTCAAAGATAGTTCGAAGGTCTCCCAAATGCTCGGAAACCATCTTACTTTTCACCACCATATCATCTATGTAGATTTCGATGTTCTTCCCCAATTGCGACTTAAACATCCTTGTCATCATTCTCTGATATGTGGATCCTGCATTCTTCAAACTGAATGACATTACTTTGTAATGGTAGTTCTTGATAGGGGTAACTTCTCCTGATCGTCCAAGGCCAGAGGTATCTGATGATAACCTTGGAAGGCATCTAAGAAGCTCATCTAAGGGTGGCCAACAGTGGCGTCCACCAGCTGGTCTATCTTGGGCATAGGAAATGGGTCCTTGGGGCAAGCTTTATTTAAATCCGTGAAATCTACACATACTCGCCACTTTCCACTCTTCTTCTTTACCACTACAGTATTTGCTAGCCATTCAGGGTAAAAAAATTCCTTGATAGCACCAGCTTGCTTAAGTCTAGTCACTTCCTTTCGCACTGCTTCGACATGTTCTTTGGATGGGCGCCGAGGGGGCTGCTTCCTAGGTGTGATTAACGGATTAACTTTCAAATGATGACAGATGAATTCTGGATCTACTCCTGGGGCTTCGTAGGCATTCCAAGCAAAGACATCAATGTTCCTTTTAAGGAATTCTATTAGCTATTCTCTCTCTTGATGAGGCAACTGAGATCCAATTTAAAAAAACTTTTCTAGGTCGTCCCCTATAACAACCTTTACTAAATTTTCACACTTCGCATCCTCGACTAGTTTATCGATGGACAACGCCGAGGATTTTAACTGCTACAACACCTTTTCTCCATGAACCGAGGATTCAGCTTCGAGTTTATGTTGGATGGCAGTCACCATGCACTGCCTTACCAAAGCCTGATCTTCTAGTATTTCTTTAACCTGACCCTTAGATGGATATTTAACCTTCTAGTGCAGAGTGGAAGAAACTGCTCCCAAGGTATAAAGCCAAGGTCTGGCAACAATTGCTGTATAGGGAGAGTATGCATCCACGACGATAAAATCTACCTCCACCACCTCTGAACCAGTCTGCACAGGTAATCTGACTTGACCTTTCGGAATAATAATCTTCCCCTCAAAACTCCCTAAGGGAGAACTATAGGGCGTTAGATCCTCAGCTTTTAAGTTTAGCCCATTGTAAAGGTCGGGATACATTATCTCAGCAATGCTACCTTGATCCACCATTACCCTCTTCATGTCGTAACCCTCAATTTGGAGGGTGATCACTAAGGCATCATCGTGGGTTTGAATGGTTCCAATCTTATCTTCATCCGAGAAGCCCATGACCAACAACAGTTCCACTCTAGCCCTATTCGGATCCTGATTAGTGTCTCCTGAAGATAGACGAGCTACAGACATTATCCTAGACGGGCATGATCTTGTTCTGCTTGGTGCAGCGAAGATAACATTGATAGTTCCTAAGGGGAGTCTTGAAGGAATATCTTTTTGAGACTCAGAGTTGGCTTGGCTCCCCAGACCACTAGAATGATGTAATAGCTGCTTCAATTTGTCTTCTTGGATGAGCTGGTCCAAGTGATCCCACAAACTCCTACAATCCTCTATAGTATGCCCATGATCCTGATAGTATTGGCAATAGAGGTTATGGTTACGCTTTTCGGGGTATCCCATCATCTTATTTGGTTGTTTAAAGAATGGTTCATTTTTAATCTTCTTTAATACTTGATGCACTAGCTCTCGGAATATCGCACTGACGATCTGAGTATTGTTACACCCTAATTGATCTGCATAATCCCTTCTCGGCCAGTTATTGTTGTATCGATCCGACTTGAAATCCCTTATTTCCTGAGGGATAACCTTAGCTTTCCCTTTTCCCTATTGTAGATCGTCTACGATCCTCTTGTACTTATCAACTCGATCCATTAGTTGACGTAGACTGGTAATGGGCTTACCTGTCAGAGATTTCCTCAAATTGTGCTCGGATGGGAGACCAACCTTGAAAGTTTTAACAGCAATCTCATCAAAATCGTCATTAATCTCGTTAAACATCTCCTAATACCTTTCAGAATACACCTTTACAGACTCTACTTCCCTTATTGACATGGATAACAAGGAGTCTAGAGGTTGAGGAACCCTACTGCATGTAATGAATAGGGAACAGAATGATTGAGTGAGCTTTTTGAAGGAACTGATAGAGTTTGTCTTTAGCCCATCAAACCATCTCATCGGCATCGGTCCTAAACTGGATGGAAAAACCCTACACAACAAAGCCTCGTCTTGAGAATGGATAGCCATCTTCTGTTTGAACTGACTTATATGCTCTACAGGATCTGTCCGACTATTGTACATGGTGAACGTTGGCTGATGGAAACGCCTAGGAAGTTTCGCCTTTTCTATCTCCCATGTGAAGGGCGATTTAGAAATTTGGCTTAACGCCTTCTTCATAACATTAGTTCCTACTCCCTTGCGAGAAGGACTCCTACATTTTCTTTTGTGAAGATACTCTTCCTCACAAGAGAAAGACTCGCTGGGTGGAGTTCTAGACCGTTGTCTGTATATAGTGTCTTCTTCATCATTGGAAGAGACATCAGAGATGGAAGGGGACCACTTCTGTTTTGCCCGACGGAGTTTCTTTTTCAAATCATCAATCTCTTGTTGCATGGCTTTTTCATCACCTTGCTCATGAGCTGCATGACCTTTCCTTCGAAAACCGCTATGGACTGTGTGCAGACTGTCTTCTTGATGATTTTCCAAATCCTTTTGATGCTCAAGATTGAGGAATTCATCTTGTTAACGAACGTTGGCAGATTCTGCATGGTGCGGGCTTGTTTCATGTGGACTTGACCTTGCCATAACCTTTATACTACACTGAAGCACAAGTTCTTCCCACAAGCGGCACCAATTGTAGGGTCACAGTTTGTAGCCCAAATCCAGGAAAGTTGGGTTATAATCCCAATGAGCCCAATACAATAAATTTGTAGAGAGTGGGTGAAAGAACTAATAAGCTTTTAGTGAACTGACTAACGGTTAGCTAAGATTTCAAGTGTAACCGAGCGTGAAACTACACATAATTATGGATGAAATGTATGTTCGAGGAGATGGTTTAGTAATCAAATTACTATTTCTGAAAGACAGTTCAACATTGTGCTACAGTAGTTCTTTTTCTATTCTCCTTCACTATGTTTTTCCGATCCCCTCCTTATGGAGGATCTTTCACATTATATAGAGTTTTTCAAGTCATCTCCATCGTACATTTGTTCATTATCCAACCCTGCACTCAAGTATGTGTCTTATCAAGCATCTTCTCTGGCTCTCTGTGAACAGTAGTGGTTGAGACCACTGTTCAGAGGTCTTCTCCACATTAATGCGGTCAGGAAAGTTGTTGCAGTGCATTTAATGCAGTGGTGACATCTTTTCCGTTAAATATTTCTGTATTCTTATCCTCTCCGTACGTGCCTGAAGTCTATCTTCATTGTTGGAGTCTCCTGGAAGGTCGCCCAAGTCACCCGGGTGCTTGCTCGACTGATATTCGTCCGATCCGAGGAGGGTAACCTCCTCGGACCTCAACCCTCCACTCTTTCCTTACGTGACTATCTATTCTGGGGCCTCCCTAGTCATTTACTCCTCCTCGGATGCATCCCTTAAGGCCCAATGTACAAATTTGAACTTTTGCCCCCACAGTTATTATATATTTTAATTTTGTAATTGTAACCTCCTCTCCTCAATTAGTCTAGTTAGCTTCATTCAAATAGCAATTATCTAACCCAAAAACTTAACAAAAATAATAAAAACATTTACAATGGTGATTGTATTTTAGCCAAAAAAAAAAAAAAAACTGTTTTATCCTAAAGAACCAAAAAATCATGTGTTATTAGAGAAGCTAAAGCTAAATTTTTTTCGACTATAGTCAATTGATATTTATTTTGTTAAGATTATATTTCTTCTTTCAATTAAAAAACTCAAAATCTCTCTCCTTTTTTTTTTTTAATGAGTTTTTTATTTTTATTTTTATTTTATATTATTTTAAATGCAGTGTAAAAAAAAAAATAGAACGTTTGATATTTGATGTATTGTAAAGCTGGGTGGTAAAATAAATAAAATAGTTTTTTGAAATATTAAAAGCTAAAATTTTTAGCACCACCATTAGTAAATGATTGCATTTTAATGTATTTAGAAACAACGATTTTGTGTATTTATAATTTTTTATTACTATATGGATGCTTATTTGGAGTTTTTTTTTTTTTTAATACTCCGGCCTCTGCTAGCTTAAGAACCTAGGTCCCTTGATTGTTGCTCATAAATCATGGACATTTGGAATGTTCGTTTTATTATAAAATATTTTTTTTTTCTCTCTCTTTTTCGAAAGGTGAAACGAAGATTTTATGTTTAGCATATTTGCAATTTATGCATCTAACTTCTGTTGTTGGTTTTTTTTTTTTTTTTTTTTTTTGGGTGGAGAAATAACCTTTTGAGTTATTTGTTACAAGAAGATAAAGATCTTGAGACATAATTATAGTCCGACAATGATTTTGAGACGTAAGCCCTAAACTCACTTTCATTTAGTGGGGCCCGTGGGGGGTGTTGTGGATAACTCTAGTTTAAAGGTTCTAATAACAGCGTGTATCCATTTACCTCTATCCTAATTCGTAATTCTTCACGATTCAAGTAAGATTTGCTTTATTATTGTCTTATATCTCAATAAAAACATTAAAGAAAATAAATTCACTCGGCTTAGGTTGGAAATAAATAGGATTTTCTTGGCATCACTCTCCAGTTTGTAGTGAGTTTGGCAGAAATAGAATAGTCGAGTTGCTTTTGTTGACCTGCGTCAAGACTCAAGAGGCCCCATATGCACCACCGATGTCCTCATCATATTTTTATCCCGTTGAGGAATATATTATCCGAACAAAAAAAAAAAAAAACATGAAACTGCACAAGGATTGGGTAAGTGATTGAACCCTGCCTAAACCTTGCAATTTCACATATAAAGTGGTCTTTAAAGTCTAAGGTGCTAGTCACTGGCGGAAATGACACAACAATGAACAAACCCAAACCCAATATTAACCATATCTTCTCTTAAAAATAAATAAATAAATAAACAATATATATTAAGTATTAACCATATCTACTAATGAAAATAAAATCATTACCTATATCTGTCCCATTCTTCCAACTGAGGCCCCTCCAGAGTTCAAATACAAAACCTCTCTCTCCTTAAACAAATCCCTAAATTACAATTAAATAAACCCAAATCTGTCTTTTTCAACCAATTCCTTATCACCAATTACAAAGAAAAATAATCCCAAATTTGTCTAGCGGTTTCCTATTGTGCCACCATCTCCTTGTTGCCTCCCTAACTCGAGGGGCCGCTTGCAAGGCATCTTGCCGAATGGTCCACACTCACCTGTAGGCTGTAGCTAACCACTAGTACTTCTCCCTTCCTCTCTTAGTTCACTACAATAATGTTGATTGTATTTGTGTAGCTTTTATATAATATATAATGTATGGCTGGTATGAATATTTACCATTGAATGAGTGGACTATATTTGTATAGTCATTGTTGAAATGATATTTTGATTATAAAAATATGAAAGTGTTGACTGCTGAAATATAACTTATATTTTATAATCTTCTAAAAAAAAAAAACTTATATTTTATAATAATGTTTTTTTTTTTTTTTTTTGTGTGTGTGTGTGTGTGTATGGAGTTATTATTTGCTTAATAGTTGAAGGTACTAGGATAAAGTTTCTTCTTACTATACTTACATTGCATTTGGGACAAACTTATACTGGACAATTTATTTTATTGTTTAACTTATTTTTCTACTATTTATGAGTTCTACTGTACTATTTCAACTAACTTTTAGCTTTATCTATATAACTTTTAGCAAAAAGTTTTCAATTTCGGCCAAATAATTTATTCCCAAACAAACCGTTAAACGTAGTTTACACTTTGCTAATCACAAATTGTAAGTAGCTTGCCTATAATTAACGCAAAGCAGGACAAATGTTCAATATTTAGAAACTAGTGTTCAATCCTTTGTCTCAATTGTTAAATCTTTAGATATTGAACTCTTTAGAAGGGCTTAAAAGTTTATTATTACTCTTGTAGTTGCAACCATTTCTATAGAATTTGTATTTTCAGCCATGAAACTTGTCAAAATGAAATTTTGTAACAAGATGGAAATGAGTTTTTTTTAGTGATTGTTTAAATGTGTACATAAAAAAGTGTTTTTCTAGAAATTTTAGTACCATGAAGGAACTAATGACACAACTTTAATCAGTAAAGTTAACTTATAAATCAAGTTTTTTTTTTTTTTTTTTTTCTTTGTGCATAAGATTTTTGCTATAGTCATCTTGGCCCCTCTAGAAAGATTTTTTGGCTTTGCACTGGTGCTAGTTGTCAAGATACTAAAACATTGGTTGAAAACTATAATTAATCACAGCTTTCCAAAATGACTTTTCCTAGACAGAGATATCACTAATAACAAATGGTTGAAATGCGAAATTTATACCTACATTCAAAGGATAAGAAAGAAAACAAGGGTCTGCAACCCTAGAGATTGACATGTTAAAAGCATGTGACAAGATGAGATGGAATTAAATCACTGTTGTGATCAAATTAGTAGGGTTTAACCATCATAGGATACACCTACTAACATAGTGTTTCACTACAGTCACTAATGAAATGTTAATCAATTAATAGGGGCATTCACTTCATCCCAAAAGAGGTTTAAGACAAGAATACCCACCTCACCTTTGGCTTTTCAATAGCTTAGCTCATATCCAAGGCGGCTCTTGCTTTAGTTTAGTTAGGTAATAGCTTAAGGCCCTCAAATTGAGGAAGTTTCCCGAAGTTTAACCAATTTAGTTAGTTCTTTAGTTTAAAAAAGTTAATTTTGTAAAATAAATAAATAAAATCCAAAATTAGAGAGAGAGAGAGAGAGAGAGAGAGAGAGAGAGAGAGAGAGAGTCAAAGAAAAAAAAAAAGGAAAGAAGGTCCAATGTAAGAGTCATAAATTATACCCAACATATTTTAAAAATAAAAACAAAAATGGTTAATTCTTTTGTGACTAAAAGCTGAAATCTCTCTCTCTCTCTCTCTCTCTCTCTCTCTCTCTCTCTCTCTCTCTCTCTCTCTCTCTCTCTCTCTCTCTCTCTCAACAAAACAAAAGTTTGAGCTAAGATATGGGCCATATTTGAGTTAGTTTTTGAGCTAGCTTGCTTATCATAAGTTTCATCATTGTTGTGCTCACATTAGTAGAGTTTAGCTATCAAGATACACTTGCTAATGTAGTGTTTCACTACAATCACTTATATAGCGTTGATTAATAGGGCAACCGCTAAACCACTAAGGTTATGTTTGGGTTCGCGTTTGCGTTTTTCTTTTTCTTTTTTTTCACGTGTTTTGGGACAAATTTTACTATTATGGCTACTGTTCATGCACTGTGCATGAACAGTAGCTACAAAGTTTGACTTGTCAAAAAATTTTCAGTCAATCAATGTACACCGTGCACTGTTCACGGATCCACAAATTTCACTTTTCAGCAACATTTTCATTAAAAATGGGTCTTACTATACTATTCACAAATTTAAAAATTATTTTGCTATAGTGTTTTTCAGTTTTCAGTTTCAGTTTTCAGTTTTCAGCTGTATCCAAACGGACCCTAAATCCTTTGAACCCAAATCCCAAAAAAAAAGACTTGAGGCAAGTGAGTCTCACCTTATCTCTTCATTCTAGCCTCAAACCTTTTGTCACATGAACTTAGAAAACATGTCTCAAATGGGCTTGAACCTTGGGAAGTGGGTTGTTGGGCCTAACATTAGGCTATATTAGTTTTGGTAAGGATTTAGGACTTTTTGGTTAGGGATTTCTAGTATCGTTGTTTAAGTATTCTGAAATACATGTGATTTAAAATTTTTTGTGAAAATACTTGTTTTAGTATTTAAACACTGAAAATTATTGTTTAAATCTAAGACTCTAGATATTGGTAGGTATAAATTGGAGAGTCTACAATTTTTATTTTATTTTTTTTAACATTAAGGGTTTGTTTGAGATTCATTTATTTTGCTGAAATTAAAAACTTTTTGCTGAAAGTATTGTAAATAAATGTAAAAGTTAGTTGAAATAGTATAATGGAACTTATGAATAGTAGCAAAAATAAACTAAATAGTAAAATAAATTGGCAAAATTAATCATGTCAAACGGACACTAAATATCAAATAACTTAAAGATCTCTCTTAGTGAATTGTTGACTCGTGGTTTTTTATTTATTTTTAACACGTGAGAGATTGAACCTGGGTAAAATTAATAGAAAGATCAAGGTGGCTTGAATTATTATTTCGTTGACTAGCTATTGTTAAATGTTAATTCACCCCCTTGTGTAAATGTTTCTTACTATACCAAACATTGTAGTACGTTGCAGAAAGCACAAGAGGTTGAGTTGATCGTGATAATGGGTTTGCCTCAACCTTGCAGATTCAACCTGTGCATGACCCTTTTGGTCCTTTACTTTCTGATCAGCTTCCTTAGCCATACCAGAACTGAGGCCGTTGCAACTTACGTCCATCATAAATGTCCAAACACCACCACTTTCGCCACCAACAGTACCTACCAATCAAATCTCAATAACCTCCTCACATACCTCTCATCCAACGCCACACGCAACATTGAATTCTACAACGCCACTGCCGGGAACTCCGTCGACACAGTCTACGGCCTCTTCCTCTGCCGCGGCGACCTCCCCGTAGACACCTGCCAAAGCTGCATCGCCGACGCAACAAAAGACATAGTCCAGCGCTGTCCCACGGAGAGAGTAGCCGTGGGTTGGTACGACGAATGCATGTTACACTACTCTGACCAGTATTTCTTTGGCAGCATGGTCACCGACCCTTACAGAATCTTGTGTAACCCACAAAATATTTCGGACCAAACCCGGTTCGATCAGCTAGTGAGAGCAAAACTGAGCGGTTTGGCAAGTGGGATTATAAATCTTAGTACCGGGGCAAAGAAGTTTGGGACGAAACAAGCGAATTTCACCGCGCTGCGAATTGTGTACACACTTGCCCAGTGTACGCCGGACCTGTCGGGTTACGATTGCACCAGCTGTCTTCGGTTAGCAAAACAGAAACTGCCGAGTGGAAAGCGAGGGGGAAGAGTTTTGTTTCCCAGTTGTATTGTTAGGTTTGAAATTTACCCGTTTTATCTCACGGGTAACACATCGGCGCCGCCGCCAACGCCTGTTCCCCCGCCTCCAACACCGAAAGGTAAAGTTTTCTTTTTCTTTTTATTTTAAAAATTTTTTAATTTCACTTCAGCAGATCAAAAGTTGTTGTCGTGGTTTCGCACTTTTCAGTTTCACCAAATATTTTACCCTTCGACTGCCTTAACTTATTTATTTATCGTTCGTTTCAAAAGAGTGAAAAATTAGGCGCCAAAAACAATCACTGGCAAGGCGCAGACATGAAAGTCATGATGAGTAAGAGCATTCACATCAGTTCTTGGATAATTGTGTATAAATGTATAAAATACACATTTTGATCATTTTTACACATTTTGAAGCAAAAAACACACTACATCAGTCCATCTAAAATCATGCATAATCATCTAAAATTTTCAACGAGCTACAGTACCTGTGTAAATTTACACAG
The DNA here is from genome assembly GCA_035136125.1 of Quercus rubra. Taxonomy (NCBI): domain Eukaryota; kingdom Viridiplantae; phylum Streptophyta; class Magnoliopsida; order Fagales; family Fagaceae; genus Quercus; species Quercus rubra. The sequence goes on along the minus strand of CM068734.1, from coordinate 9,903,356 downwards.
GCACTGTAGCATGTGTATTTAGTTTTTTATTAATTTCCGTTCGCACCAATTTTTCTCTCTCTTCTCCGTGCACAACGACCTCAACTTCTCATCTTCTTTTCCTCAGATGCACACAAAAACATCCTCACAGAAAAACCAACACAGAGATATACTTGCTAAAAAAAAAAAAAACCCAATCGGAAAAACAAACAAACCCAAACGGAAAAACAAAAAAGAGATAGATCGGTGCTTATCGGAACGATCGGAGCTTGTGGGTCTCGCTTGGTCGGAGCTCGTGGGTCTCGCTTGGTCGGAGCTCATGGGCATGGGTCTTGATCGGAGCTCGGAGCTATGGATCGGTGAGTTGTGGATTGGTGCTGCTATGGATCGATGCTTGTGATTGGAGCTGTGGATCGGTGATTGGAGCTGCGGATCGGTGCTGTGGATCGATGATTGGAGCTGTGGATCGATGCTTGTGATCGGAGCTGTGGATCGGTGATCGGAGCTGTGATGATGTGGATTGGTTTGTGACCGAGAGGGAGAAGATGAGACAGAGAGATAGACCGAGAGGGAGAGACCGGTTATGGAGAGATAGAAGAGAGAGAGAGAGAAATCAGAAAATATGATAGAGAGAGAGAGAGAGCGCGTATAAAAACGGGTGAGGTGAGAGATATAATAAAATAATTAAGAAAATTGATTATTTAAATAAGAGGGGTGATAGAATAGATGAACTGATGTGAGTGTTTTGTAAAAATGATAGTGTAAAATAGAAAAAGTAGGTTTTTGATGTAAAATAGACGGAATCTTTTAGACGAGCTGATGTGAATGCTCTAATGTGTACTTATGGACCCGTATTCATTTTCGAAAAAAGAAAAAAAAAAGTTTTAAATTCCTCTAATATATACATGAGTTTTGAGCCAACCGGATCCAAAACTTTTTAAAATTGATTTATTTTGTAGTTAAAAGCTAACTTAGTACATAAACATTATTACGTCAATTAATCATTTTTTCTCAATTGCCTTAAGAATTAAGTTGGTTTTAGGAATTAGATTAGTTAGTTTTGAAAAGTCTTAAACGTAATTAGCATAAGTTCAAATTTTAAAACTAAATATTGGAAATTGCCAAAAACATAAAAAAAGACTTGGTAAAAATAGAAAAAATGGGTATAATATGTTCTTTTCGCAATAAGCGGTAATATGTGAGCATTTAATATTTATATATATATATAGATAAAATTTTACACGAACCTAATCTAAATGTATGTGTGAAACTTTTTTTTTTTGAGACTTGAATCCTAACCCTTTTTTGACTCACACTCTACAAGTACTTGTACTTATGGAGTGATCACCATACTAAACATGAGCTTGTAATATCTAATATATGAGTGATTCTAGTGAATAATCATTTGTATAAAGAGCAATTATTATTAGGACATTTATATGTATGTAAATTTACATGGTAAGTACAATGTAAATCTACATCTTACTCTACAAAGTGAAAGAAGAATTTCCCTTATTAATATCATTTTTATTTGTTTCCTATTCATTGTTTTAAAAGGTGTGAAGAAAGTTATAGAATTAGTTGAGTTCCTAAGCTTCTTTCTTGATACGTGAGCCCATAATATGTAAGTGGTGAATAATTATTTGTATATGGAGCCATTATTATTATTATTATTATTATTATTATTATTAGATGAAAGATAGATATTTTTTCACTTCAATAAGTATAAGAAACAGTACAGCACTTAGGCTAAAAAACTGCACCGGGAAAAGAGAGCCATATGAAGGAAAGACAAATACCAAGAGAAACAGAAAAACATCACCATGAATACAAAGCTTTCAAAAACAGAGACTAAGAATTTTTCAATGCTACCATCAACCTCTGATACTCTGCCAGTAAACTGAGAGCCCCTTCCGAATTACTTTAGGATGTTGCTCAACCTTTCAAAGTCATATTTATTTCTAGCATTCCATAACGCCCATGATATTGTTGCCCATCTTTCCAACTCCAACTATGGAAGCCAATCAACAAGCATCCGGAACAGTGCAAAAAACTCCATAACATCATTGGGACATTTATGAATTTTACCTTGGCAAAGCGCCCGTACGTTTCTTGCAAAAGGACATTCCCATAGAAGATGGCCAACGGACTCTGGTTTTTGACAGCAAATCTCACACCATGGGTCCACCATAACCTTCCTCCTATGCAAATTTTCTCTCATTCGCAGATATTGGAGCAAGCACGCCACACAAACATACGAACCTTGGGTGGAACATTTAGTGCCTAAATCTTTTTCCAGATGGCCCAATTAGAGTTTTCTCTTAAGTGCTCGATTTGGGACCTCTCCTATAAGCGTAAAGCCACTTGGTATGTAGTCTTTACTGTAGTGTTCGTAGAATTTTCCTTCCATACTAGAGTGTCTCGTGAATTAGTCTTGGACGTACAGTGATATTGCCAATATTTCCATTCCAGTCTAATAAGCAAAGAGGACAAAAACATTTTCTCTATACCAATGCATTGTAGTAGCATCAATCAAATCACTCACATGTAAGCTAGGCCGATTCTCACCCAAGAAAACAGGTTTATGTGGCAAATCACTCACATGTAGGCTAGGCCGATTCTCACCCAAGAAAACAGGTTTATGTGGCAGCCACTTATGGGTTGATACTACAATATACCAACCATCACCCACCCTCGACACTAACCCTTCAGTGATGATATCTCTTGCTGCCATCTACGAGGGGTTATTACTAAGCTCTGCATCCATAAAAGAGCGATTGGGGAAATTTCTTGATTTGTAGACCCTATAGAATAAAGAGTGTGTATTGTGAATCGACCTCCATGCTTATTTAGCTAGTAGTGCTAAATTAAAATCTTAGATATCCCAAAAACCCATCCCACCACTCCTCTTTGAAGTACATAATTTCTTCCAATTAATCCAGTGGATTTTTTTCTCGTCTTTTGTCTGCCTTCACCAATACTCAGCCAATTAATACAATTAACTCTACTTTGGCCAAGTAGAGTTAGTTGTATCACACAAAGCCTTTGGTATTCAAAAAACACCCATAGAGTAAGTAGGAATGGTTTGAGCAATTGTTTTGATAAGGATCTCCTTTCCTGCTTTGGAGATGAATTTTTCTTTCCATCCCATCATTGGCTTGGTAATTTTCTCTTGCAGGTCTTTAAAGGTATTCACCTCTGATTTTCCTCCCACCATAGGGAGGCCAAGATATTTCTCACAATTCTCCATAACTCTCTCCCCCATCAATGTCTAGATATCTACTTTGACCTCTGATCTTGTGTTTCGACTAAAGAAAATGGACATTTTCTGTCTATTTATTGCTTGACCTAAAGCCGCCTCATAACAACCCAATAGTTGAAGAAGGTGCTGACATTCCACCACAGTAGCTCGACAAAAAATAAAGATATCATCGGCAAATAGAAGGTGAGAAATACAAACTCCATTTGTGCATGACAAGATACCATGTAAGTGTAGTGATTCCACCGCTTTTCTAAGCAATGATGAAAGGCCCTCTGCACAAAGGAGGCAAAGTTATGGAGATAATGGATCCCCTTGCTTTATCCCACACGATGTATTGATAAACCTTCAAGGTAGACCATTAATAAGCACAAAGTATGAAGTAGTACATAGTGTTTCCATGGCTAGTTGGATCCACCATCAACAATGCCTAATTTAAGCATAATCTATCTTAGAAACTCCCATTCCACACAGTCATAAGCCTTGCTGATATCAAGTTTGACAGTCATCTAGCCTTTCCTTCTTGTCCTCTTGTTCCTTATCTTGTGTAAAACCTTAAAAGCAATAGTAGTATTATCAGTAATTAGGTGATTAGGAAAAAAAGCACTCCGTCAATCAGATATGACATTAGGCAAGATGAGTTTTAGCCAATTTTCTAAAACCTTAGAAACAAACCTAGAGACACATTAGAAAGACTAATTGGTCTATAGTTGTACATTACACCAAACAAGGCACATGAGAGTGTTGGCATGGTTGGAACCAAACCATACACGTGAAGCAACTGTGAGCAAAGGAAAAAGAATGCTGGCTAAAGGAGGGGATCTTTAGTCCGTGCCAATGGCGTGACCTTCTTGGGAAAGAGTGAGATTTGCAATTGATATGGACACCTAGCACTTACACAAAAGGGAGATAGCGACCTCCTTTAGTCAGATGCTATAGAATACCATTTATTGACTGAGCTTGTGTTGGACCATTGTTGGAGACACGTGTGTCACTCTTAGCATCCCTGATGTCCCTTCCCTTCTCCAAGGCTTGCTCCCTATGTAGTAGCAGAGTTGCCCTCAATTCCAATACCCTGACATTGGCATGCTTTCTCTTTCTTCTAGCCATTGCATAGTACAAAAGCTATATTAGGGTTCAAATGGAGGAATCATGGTTTGACACTTGTCCTTGTGTATTTGGCAACATTCCTCGTATTATAAGAGGAACATGTTGCTAAACCATTAGGGCAAGAACCTAGAGAAACCAAGAGAAAAACCTGAAAGTTTGGGTAGGAAAGTGAGGTAGAGAAAAAAAGGCATTCTTTGGGAAAGAACACCACCATTGTACAAAGACCTTCATTTGCTTTATATAATAGAAAATAGAAGAGAATAAGGGAGATTCTCTTTGCTCACTCGTGGTTTTTCATCCCTTCTAAAGGGTTTTCCATATATTTCTCATGTCTTCTTTACTTTCCATGTTATTCTTTCTTTTTCTCTTGACATTAAAGTGTTAAAGCTTTCATTTTTAGTGTTCTTAGGCTTTTTCACTTAAATGTACTGTTAGATCTATCACCCACTTTCTTACATAGTTTGATAATGTAACTTGCACATACATTTTTGGCAACTTCACTGGGGAGAATATCTAGTTATCCTTCCTTTTAGTCATACCCTATTTGTCCTTTTTCCCACCCTATATTCATTTATCTTTCTCATTAGCCATCTAATGCCCCCGAGAAAGAAAAATGCAGGTGCTTAGGCTGGTTCAGGAGAAAATCAGTAAGCAGAAGCGAGTGTAGACCATGTCTCCTAGCACACTGAGGGCACAAAATCATCTGAGGAGGTTAGACAGCTTGGTAATAGTGACCTCGTGGCAACCATTGAGGACCTTCAACATTCTCAAGCCATTATGTAGGAAGAGTTCCAATCTTTACACCAAAGGACAACTACCCCACAAACCCCACATGGAGGTTAAGGACCTCAAGGAGAGACCAAAAGGTCGAATCTTGTTCCACCTCAGAACCAAGATCCACCTTTCAATTAGAGGGCACCTTTGTAGCCTAAGGGACCCTAGGCATCTCCCTACCTAACTAGGGAGGACATCGCACCCATCCTGCCTGAGGCTAGGAAAGCAAAGAGTTCTGCTTATATCGACACGAGGCCTCTTTACCCTGAAGAGATGGCTAGCAATCCTTATTCTACCAACTACACACCTCTTATCTTCCCTTAGTACGATGGCATGATGGGGAATGCTAGAGAGCATATTAGGGGGTATGTGGATGCCTTGACGTGTTACACCAGCCTTCACGTGTTACACCAGCCTTTTGCTAGGGTCGGTCTTGAGCTGGAATGATATGGCTACTTAGTTCATGAAGAAGTTTTTCCCTCTGGATGAGAAGCTTACTTTGTTAAATCTATAGCAGGAGAGATAAAGGGTATCCAAAGGGTTGTTGGATTACATCCATAGGTTTAGAGACATTTCCTTGATATGTTATGATCCTATAGAGGAAGAAAGATTGGTGGATATTTGCATCACTAGTATGCTGTACAAGTACCGCCTTTATTTGGAGAACATGTAGATCCCATATTTCACAAAACTGGTGGAAGCATCTAGGATTACAAGCATGTTAGTTAGAAAGCCTGCCAAAGGCTTAACTTCACAAACCTTAAGTGCTCCTAGACAACCTTGGAAGTGGGAAAACAAAAAGGTGGAAATAGCTGTGGTAAAAGAGCAATAGAAAGCCACCAGAGGCAGAAAGAGAGAGGGAAGTGGTATTCCTCCCCCTTTTTTGTCTCAGCAGAAGAGCTATATAGCATCCTAGTAAACTAGATAAAGGATTGCATAGTGGTACTGCCCAAGTGCAAACATGAGCCAAAAAAGAAGGAGTGACCATCACACCATGGACTGTTACGCTCTGAGAAACATATTTCATGAAAAAGTGGTCAATGGTGATTTGGTCATCAAGAATGGGAAGCGTATATACCAATGGATGCACATACCCGAGATAGCAATGACCTTTTCATAGGTTGTAAGGACCTTATGGAAGAAGAGGCTGGGAATGTAGCCAGCAATAGTGTTATACCCGTGCCACTGCAAGATGAAGAGATGACGTTGAGAATCTAACAAGATAATAAAGTTCACACTTTTCTTGAAGGAATAGGTCTCAAGCTATTGGCTAAAAGGGAGGCAGCTTAGGCCCTGATTCGAGTGGTGGAAAAAAGCCAAGAAATAGCTACTTCTGAGGGAAGCTTATTGTCGATGGCATATTAAGAGACCCAAGAGTCAATGACCTTCTTTGCCAGGGATTTGCCTTGGAGATTTTGATGGATGCATTTGAAATAGTGCTCGCTTTACCTCATTCGAAGCATAAGGTTGGAGGAGTGTTTTATTCATATCTAGTGTAACTACCCTATCCATCGAATCCAAAACTAGCCCCATGATATTTGGATTTGCAATGGAGAAAAGTTTTTGGAAATATGTCTTAGCCACCCTCTCTTTATGCTCTTCAGAAGTGCACATCATCCATCATCATCCTCAAATCCTGCAATATGATTCTTTTAACGCCTTTGGCTAGCCCTTTGATAAAAGTATATTGTATTCTTATCCCTGCAGGTAGCCAAATAGATCTAGATCGCTATCTCCAAAATAGCTCATCCTAGAATAAGATGGAATTAATTTCGTCTCTTACCTTTCGAATCTAGGGCAAGATTTTCAAGATTATTCATAGCCGTGAGGATCTCCAACTCTTTATATTTCTCATCCAGCATAGACTTTGAGTTTCCAAGGGTTCTACTCCACCCAACTAAAGACTTACGGCGTTGTCTTATCTTATTGAACAAACGGTACATTGGGCTTCCTGAGTTAGTCTCTCTATTCCAAGCTTCCAAGATAATATTTTCACATTCTGGATGGGTGGACCACTTCTCCTGAAACTGCTTTGGGATCTTCTTTCTTCTAGAAATTAGGCCGGTCTCTTGGGTTGAGAGCAAGATCGGGTCATGGCCTGAATAGGCAGCTTGGAGGTGACGAACCTTTGCTTGTGGGAACAGCTCCCTCCATTCAAGAGTAGCACAAGCTCGGTCCAATCTTATTCTTCACTTGTCATTATTAATATATATATATATATATATATTTTCACTTCCCATTCTTATTCTTTTAACTAGAAGTAGTTGGGTTAGGCTGAAGCCAATAACAAAATTGAAAACACAATGGGTCTATTTGCTTTGGGTGAAAAACGGAGATGCTGAAAACTGAGAAGTGAAATAGTGTAGTGATTACCATTTTCTCTTTGTTTGGTAGACAAGAAAACTCAGTAGAAAGAAAGAAGTGCAGGGAGTATTTTATCCTTCGACCCCACAAAATATTTTTCCTCCGAAATGGAGAGAGCACAGAGATGAAAACTTCCCTTGCTAAGAAAAATAAAAGACAAATTTACGATATTGCCCAACATCTCTCAAATGATTAATATGGTGTAATTTTAAATAATTCTTTTACTCAATTGTTTTTCTTATTTTATAAAATAAATGAATAGAGAAAATGAAAACAATATAATATATGTGATTCTTCTGCTTTTATATGTTGTCATTCCCTTTTACTAAATTGATTGATTACAATTTTTTCTTATATAATAATTAATGAAAATATTACTCCTTATATGTAATATTATGCAAAATGGCATAATAGTAAACAAATATAAACTATCTTTTTCGTCCTCCTAATAACTAAAGAAAAGTTATATTTGGTTTTTTTGTTATGAGTTTAGTATTGGTTGATTCCTTGACATGTGTTTGCAGCTGAATTGGTGGCTAGAGCTTAGATTAGGTCTAATTCAAGTGTTGGATGTAATTGCGTTCAACTGTCATGATTAGTTAGAGTTGGTTAATTCTAGCACATGCATGAATTTAATTAACACATTTAGGTTTGTTAAGATCAATTGGGAGCCTCACTTAACACATGTTAGTACTACTATCCATCATTGGCGTGATGGTTACTCTATAAGTACAAAGTTCTTGTGGAGTGGGGGAGCAGTGGTCAGGTTTCAAGTTTCTAAAAGGAAACTTCATACACATATACTCTTAGATTATGTTAGAGTAGAATTTGTATCTTGTATAAAAAAAAAAAAAATTGTGTTAGTCAATGTATATAATCTCAATTCTAAATGCTAAAGCTCAACAAGTAATGTATTTTGGGCTTTTCTCTCTTAATCTCTCTCTCAATTTCCGTTCTCTCTCTTTTCTTGGAGGTTTGGTTCCCTCAAAGCAGTCCCTAATCAGCTCTTTTAATACCCATTCATTCCGCACGCATAAACTTCTTCACCATTAATATCAATCCCACACATACCTGAAACCCTATCTTGAATTCTTATACACGCATAGAAAGTCATCCTAATTAACTCACTCAAGAAAGAAATCCACACTTGATCTTGTCAATTGAAGTTGATCTTTTAACCTCCCTATATAGGTCACCTGGTGGATGAATTTTCAACGAGAGGATAATACAAAGGCTGTTGTCTCACAGTAATAAATAGAAAATCTGTGCCCCTTTCTTCCATGTGCTAAACAGAAATATTTGGGATACTACCCACATCTTGTGGTCCTAAAGAGAGTGATGTGAGGTTATTTTGAAACTGCATAGATCTTTTCCAACAAGTTTTTACAGAAAATCTTCAAGAAGATCCTAGGAGTGCTAAAGGTTCAAGTTCATTTAGACAAGCTTTGTTTGTGGAGGAGATTCTGTTAGGAAGATTTCAAAGATTCTACTGTGGTTGGGAGGCAAACATGACTATTGCAGAGGCTATAACAGAGATTTTAGATGTGCAAAAGTTTTGTGAATAGGCTATTTGTAACTTTTTTTCCTATAATGAAATTTTGATGGGATTGGACCCTGGAGTGGTTTTTCCATTGAAGAGGTTTTCTGTTGGTTTTATTCTTCTATACCAAATCATGTGTTCTTACTTTTACTGCTTCCATTATATTTGTTGTATTAGATTTGGTACTCGGTAATTGTGGTTGAACTGGATTCAATATATCATAATTTGTGTAATAAATTACTAACTTGTTAAATCCGCTGCCTAGATCACATAGGGGTCTAAACTAAAATTTTCATTTTCTATCCTCCTACCAAACACACAAGAAAACATTAATATTTTCTTTCCCGTACTTATAAAATCAAATATTCCATGTCTATATCAAAATAATGGTTGGGAACTGGCCATCATATTCGACTGAATTGAGCAAAAAATACAAAGCTAAAAGGGGAAAATTTTGGGTTTGTATCATGGCAAACATCGAAGATACTATTCGACCAAACAAAGAAGAATGCATTACTGGGTGCTACAAATTGTGGTTGGTTTATTCGTTGGCTACAGCTTCCTTCTATTTTCAATTTTAGAATATAGGTTATTGTTCTGGTAGCTCTTAATCAAGAGTGTCAACTGGTTAGTATTCAACAAAAAAAAAAATTTAATATTTATAATATTATTTGAATAGCGTCACTAATTATAAAGATATAAACCATTCTATTATGTAGCTTTACCAATGAACCAGAATATTGTTTATGCAGGAAAAAGTCATATCTCATCACTGACAATTGTTGCCATTGTTGCTCCCATAATAGTCTCAGCGGTGCTATTCTTTATGGGCTACTGCTTCCTTATAAGAAGGAAAGCAAGCAAAACTATACAGGAAGAAAATGGTAAAGAATAAACTGTTGGATTTTTAAATTATATTCCCTAATGTCAAACTTGTAGTGACTTACGTTTACTGTTTTCTTCTGCAGCTGCTAATGAAATTTCAATTGTAGAGTCCTTGCAATTTGATTTTGCTACCATTGAAGCTGCCACCAATAAGTTCTCGGATGCTAACAAATTAGGTGAAGGTGGATTTGGTCAGGTTTACAAGGTACAAGATAGTTTTTCATTATTTGGTTACTTTTCGTTGATAATTCTACTCATTTATGAATGGTTAATTCAGGGCAAGCTAAATCTTTTGTATTATTGAATTCGAAAGAGGTAAATAATTCTAAGTTGAAGTAAATTTTCAGGGCATACTTCTAAATGGACAAGAGATAGCTGTAAAGAGGTTATCACGATGGTCTAGACAAGGTGCAGGAGAATTTAAAAATGAGGTTGTATTGGTAGCCAAGCTTCAACACAGAAATCTTGTACGACTTTTGGGATTTTGTTTGGAAGGAGAAGAAAAGATACTGGTCTACGAATTTGTGCCCAACAAAAGCCTTGACTACTTTCTATATGGTTTGTTCCTTGCAATCATATTTTTATTTTTATTGTCTTAGGAAATGTGAGATTAAGTTTCAACCTCAAAGAGAAGGCCAAATCCATTCAATATGGGTCTAGCTTGCAGTCTACTTAGCTATTTAGAAATTCATCATGGTCTTGTGTGACATACAAGAGATGAAAGGATTAAATTTCTTTTCTATATTTAGTTTTCAAAAAAAAAAAAAAAATCTGAAGTTGATTGAATTAGTTGAATGTGTATGTGAATTTAATCGATTATTCTAATTAGAATATGGAATTTTGATGGATGTGTAGAACCTGAAAGGCATGGAAAACTAGATTGGTCAAAACGTTACAAGATTATTGGTGGGATTGCTCGAGGAATACTTTATCTTCATGAAGATTCGCGGCTTAAAATTATACATCGTGATCTTAAAGCTAGTAATGTTTTATTAGATGAGAACATGAATCCAAAGATTTCAGATTTTGGAATGGCAAAGATTTTTGCTATTGACCAAACGCAAGCAAACACTAGTAGGGTGGTTGGTACATTGTAAGTTTTGAATTCATTTGATCATCCTACAAATAATATACTTATAAGGTAAAGAAGTTGAGGAAAAAAATTTAAAAAATTTAGGTTTCGCATAGTTACTCCAAACTTCTGTTGCTACAGCTTGCATGTATTCATGGAGTAATGTTATAAGCTGTACCACACGCATACATCATAACATTGTCTACATAATTGCATTAGCATATCTGATTACTTTCTTTTTATCAATATTAATGTGGTATCGATGTGTTGTTTTGCAGTGGTTATATGTCTCCAGAATATGTTATGCATGCACAATTCTCGACGAAATCTGATGTGTATAGTTTTGGTATATTAATTTTAGTGATTTTATGTGGCAAGAAAAACACTTCTTTTTATCAATCAGATGGTCCAGCAGACCTATTAAGCTTTGTGAGTATGAATAGATCTTATGTTTTTGCAAATTTCATCATATCCAATTGAGAGTAAAAGTGTAACTTTCTAATATTACCTTACCAATTGGCGTAGGCTTGGAAACATTGGGAGGACGGAACACTACTGGAATTTTTGGATCCCACTTTGGGAGATTCTTACTTGAGAAATGAAGTGATTAGATGTCTTCAAATTGGCTTATTATGTGTACAAGAAAATCCAGTTGACAGGCCCACAATGGCTTCAATAGTCCTCATGCTAAACAGTTACTCTATTACTTTGCCATCACCTCAAAATCCAGCATATCTCCAAACAGAGCAAAACATGCCATTGTCTATCAATGAGGCATCCATTACTGAAGTATACCCTCGATAAAGGGCTTCACTTGAATTAGTTTGTTCATTAGTCATAGAAGCTTGAACGTTGAGTTGCATAAGACCGTTGTTTAAAGCTCTGAGACTTCACAATGATGCAGGGAGCATTAGAATTATCTAATATTTTATTTTTGAAATTAAAATTAAAATTTTTGTTTTTAAAATTTGAATTTGGTTTAAATATTGAGGGTTTAAGGGATTTGATTAGATGTTTGCATATTAGTATAATCTCAAACATATTTAATTGGTATGCCTGTAATGGTGAATGGAGATGATTTTGAATAAGAAATTTATGATGAAGTGAGAATATGGCTCTTGTTTTGTTCTATGTTTGGTGGTGATGCCAAACAACCCTAGGTGATGCCTAGAGTTTGCAAATTCTAGATGGTGAATCCTACGATTTGTACTATTGTTTCTTTTATCTCTATTTTCCTACTATGTTTTGCATCACACGATCTGTAAGAAGTTTGCAATTTAATATGTATAGATGATATAACAGATAAGAAAGATATTCATAAGACCAAGTTTTACTTGAATTTCGAATTGCTAAGAACATGCCTTGTTCATTGTATTACCAAGGCCTTGGTGGTTTGACATAGTATGACAGTAGCTTGCTATTCACTGATATTTTAAGGCCTAATGACCCTTACATTTGTTTGAATAGATTCCCTCAACACCAAAAATTTTACAACATTTTACAAAAGATTTTTTTGCTTAACAAAAAACAGTTTTAAGTGTTAGTTTTTTAGACCCCTTAAAACACAATTGGATTAACCTAGGAATTTAGCCAAGTTGTTACTTAGTCAAATTAATTAAATCTAGGTTAACACAATCAAATAATCATATCAAGTAAAGCAGCGGAAATATAAATAACACAAAGATATGATCACCCAGGAAATCAAACCGGTAAAAACCTGGGGAGGATTTAACCTAGCTATCCTCAAGGTAAACTTGAATCCACTATCTTGAAAGAATCGAAGTTCATACAATAAGACTTACAAGCCCCCACGCTCGACTTCTTATTGCTACCCACCAGTAGAACTTATTGACACGACCATGTACAAGCTCCGAATCCACAGACTCCTTCTTTCTTGGATTTTCTACCAAATACAAGCACACCCGCTTGTGTTTCTTTAAGCTTCAATGGCAGCAATTTGATTGATCATCAAGGTGCAGAAAACTTCTTCTCTTTGAAAACCCTAAGTTTATGTGAAAGAAAGTTTCTCAAAGATCTCACAAGAGATTCACATAAATCGTAATATGAGCAACACTAAAACGTGGCTAGGGTTTTCCCTATATACCTAGGGTAAATTAGAAACCAAAAATCTTTTAAAACACTTAGGGCTGAGTTGGAAATTTTGCTTAAAAAATGTCAGACCCGATTTTCGATTGATCGAGCCTAAGCTTCGATCGATCGAAATGGGCTGAAACTGTTTTTTAATTCCTGCAGAAGTTTAATCCAACTTTACAACAAAGAACCAACTTTGAGCAATTCTAAAACAACTTAAATACATTGTTTTGATCATGGTTTGCCAACAATACAAATTAGAATTCTAAATACATAAAACCTAAGTCTTTAGAACCTAATGAAACAAACATTGTTAAATGCTGAAAATATTTTGTATAAAACATTTTGCAGCAACAAAGTGCAAAGAGGTAAAGATTTTCAACAAATCTCCCCTGGCTGGCTACCAATGCTCATGCTATCGATAGTTCTGAGACATGAAGAAAGAAAAAGGAGGGGAAAATAAGATAAGGGATAAGAAAGACAAAAGAAAGGAGGTGAGACATGAAGTAAGAAAAAGAGGGGAAAATAAGATAAGGGAGAGAGTCAAGAGAGTCAGAGAAGAAAGACAAAAGTAAGGAGGGTGAAAGTATGTGGTGGGGAAAATAGTTAAAAGAAAACGAGGGAGAAAGGGAAGTATGTGGGGTGAAATTATGTGGTGGGGAAAAAGAAGAAAAGAGGGAGAAAGTGAAGTATGTGGAGAAAATATTTATGTAGAAATTATTAATAAAGTATATTGAATTAATTTTTTTTTTTTAATGTACAGAGCTTATCTAATTAAAAATAAATTAACGTCACTTTTTTTTATTTAATCTTTTTTTTTTTTGAGAAACAAGGGAAATTTGAGTTGATATTAAAATTTGAAAATTTTATTTTTTGAATTTTATGTAATGGATTACAATTCTAATATCACTCAATTTGATGTGTACAATATAATTATAAGAGACAATTAATTAAATTTTTTTTTTAGTTATTATGATAAAAAAAGAAATGCTATGTTTAGAATATTTTTATAAAAAATTCTAAGTGCTAGGTTTTTATTAATAGACAAAAAATTAATTTTAATTAATTCAAATTAAAACTAAAAATAATTTTTCATTTAAAATTTGTTGTAAAAGTATTAAAAACGTAATATATATCAATAAAAAAAATGTTCAAAGATACCAAACATGCATTTCATGGAAAATTTTGGTATTTAGACTGTTTTTAGAAAATTTTTTGGTGAATAGTATGCGCGTCAAACTATTTAGTTAGTTGGATTGATTTTAGAACTCGAGTTTGCCAAACTCGAGTTCCAAAATCAATCCAACTAACAAAATAGTTTGACGCGCATACTATTCACAAAATTTTTTTCCAAAAATAGTCTAAATTCCAAATTTTGCCTGCATTTCATACCATTTCAAACCAGACAAAATTCAATTCAACATAATTATTTTATAGTAAAAGTTTCGGTACGTATCATACCAAATGTAATTTTCTAAGGAAATACATCGTGTCATAATTCATTCTGAAACATGTCCACTGAGAAGTCGTTCAAACTTCGAACAGGACGTAGAATAATTTGAGTTGCTTGACTTGCTTTGCTGACGAGAGTCAATGAACTTTGTCAATGTTTATGACTGACAATTTTTCAACATTGGCTTGATCTATTTCAAAGCAATTTTCTTGTTGGAAAATTGTTCAATTTTCTCAAAATCGAATGGTAGCAAAGCAAAGAGGTTGGTTTATTCATATGAAAATGGGCGAGCCTTCCATCAACTTCTGTATGACCCTTTTGGTCCTCTCCTTACTGACCATCAGCTTCCATATCCAATCAAGAATCGAAGCTGTTCTAACTTACAGCAAACATTCTTGCCCAAACACATCCACTTTGACCATCAACACCCTCTTAGCAATCCAACCACAATCACCTCTTAGCTTACCTCCCCTCCAATGCCACCCACAACATCGAATTCTACAAGGCTACTGCCTCCGCTTCCTCCTCCACTACGGGCTCTATCCACGATACTATCTACGGCCTCTACCTTTGCCATGGCGACATGTCACCTGTTGCCTGCTGAGACTGCGTCGCTGGAGCAACCAAAGACTTAATAAATTGCTGTCCGGTGGAGAAAGATGTGGTGGATTGGTACGAAGAGTGCATGTTGAGATACTCAAACCACTATATATTTTCCAGCATGGCTCCTGACCCAGCCGATTAGAATTGAAGCCTATGGAATGTGTCAGAGCCAGACCGGTTTGACCTGTAAGTGCAGGCAACAATGAACAAGTTGACAACCCAGCTTTCAATCATTAATGATGATGCCAAAATCATCAGTCAAAGTGATCGTCTAGAGGGAGGATGGTCCAAGATCGTCCAAAGGCTTGCAAGAAGAGGGTGAAAAACGGAAAGGATGAAAACCACCGGTGTGGTGCCTGTCACAAGGCCTCCGATGATAAAGTTAGTTAACTAAGAGAGACAAGAGAGCTTGATGTAAGAGTATTAGAATGTAAGGATAAGAATTTCGTACCCCTTCCAAGGTCCTGAGGCACTTATATATATAACTACTTCTTTATTCTAGCCGTTAAAGGTGTTTAATGGTGGCATCAATGTAGTATCTGTAACGCTTCTGTGGGGTTTGAATGAAAGCATCTCGTTCCTCCCAATGGCTGAAATACTTGTTGTTGTGTAACGCCCCTTCATTAATTGTGGCTTAATGGTCCTCCTTTTGTCTAGTGATGATCATTATGGACGAGGGCTTTACCTGAGGAAAGTATGTCAGGCTCATCAGTTGCCCCTTTATTATGAGGTCGTCCAATTAAGGACAGTCATAGGAATATGAATTTTTTTTTTCTTTTTTTGGCGATTGTGGCGCTTAGGGTTCCACCCCTTCTGCATTTATTGCGTAGTGGCAGCGTGGCACGCATTGTGGCCACGCGTCATACTCAGGTTAGCTGAAGGGTTTTTGTTCCGATAAGACCCTTTGGTTTTCCACACCTTTTCTATTTTCCGAGGTAGCCTTTTAAGAATCTTTATCTTTTCCTCCTTTCTTCACTGTCCTTCTTTCTGATATGTGCTTACTCCCTTGATTTCTCAGTTTCCTTCTTTTTCTCAAGTATGCCCCCTTTTTGCTCCTTTTTCCTTTTAGAACTTTTTATTTCCTCCTTTTCTTGTGCTTAATGGTTGATTACTCCAATATTAGGTGTACATCTCCCTCTATTGCGATCTTCTTTGCTCGTTTAGGAGAGCTCTTAGGTTCTCCTAGTGGCCATTGTTTGTGGGTTGGGGATTTTGTCTTAGGTGATAGTAGCTTAGAGTTAGTGTTGGTCAATTTGTATTCCCTTGCTTCACCAATCCTTGGATTGGTTCGGGACTGTGTGAAGGGTTTTAAGGAGGGAGAGAATGCATTTTGAGATTAGGTCGAGTGATCTAGAGACGGGCCTATCGTCTAGCGTTGGCACAGATGGGGCTGAGACGGACTCTGCTGCCTTTATACCCGTGTCTTCCCAACCTTCTATTTCTCCCCCACCTCAATCATTTCACGCCTTCAAAGAGAAGTGCTCTCTAAACGAGGAAACCTTTGGTAGATTTAGGGATAGGTTCCAATTCCCCAAGAAGTCTAGGATTCGCCTCCCTAGGTCAGGTGAGAAATCTTGTGCCTTAGCCCATGGCGAGGTGTGTTTCTATGAGGCAGCCTTCTTGTGTGGTCTCAGATTTCTTGTCCACCCCTTCATAATGGAACTTCTTCATTATCTAAACATAGCTCCAAGACAGCTTATGCCAAATTCATGGAGAATCATCATAAGCTGTATGGTAATTTGGACAACTATAGCTGACGGGGACATGATTACGCTAAATGAGTTCATCCATCTTTGTCATCTGAAAGAATCTAAGGAGTTCTAGTATTATGAGCTTATGCCATGGGATAGAAGGTCTCGGCTCATCGTAGATCTACCTTTGTCCTTCCAGTATTGGAAGTCTAGGTATTTTTTCATGTCAAGTGACAGTTGGGAGACCCTTTCCGACAACTTTTAGGGGAATGTCCCTAGGCTGCTGCGTTAGTGGGAGACCCCTCAACTTAGTGTGTTCACCTCTTGTAAGAAAATCTTAATTTCGTTGCTTACTCTGATCATCCATTCTTACCTTGTGCATATTTTCCCTTGTTTTGCAGTTATGGAGCGTCCCGAACTTGAAAGCCAATTTGAAAGGTGCATTCGGGAAGCTGTTAAGTACGTATGCACCATTGACGATTTTGACGAGTTGGTTGACCTTTGAATCTTGCCTCGTCACTGCTTGGGTCCGACGCCTTCTCACTACGTCCTTCATGCCATACACAGAGAAGAGAAAAGTGAGTCATTTCAAGACGAAACTAGTCCATCTTCTTTCCTTTTTATTTATTTATTTATTTATTTAATTTTAACTTTCTGCTCTTCCCTGTAGAGATGACAACCAAATTCAACCAGGAGTTGTATGCTCGTATCATGGCGAAGAAGAACGAGCCCCTTTCTAGCATTGGTCAGTAGTGATAGGCGAAGAATGTATTGACCCATTGTGATGAATTAACCAATAAATTAGCCAAGTTAATTAATTAATTCAATTAGTATGCAATAAGCGTGGTTGTACAAAGAAATCACCAACTAAGTTGAAATGCAGCGGAAAATAAATTGACATGGTAATTTGTTTATAAATAGGAAAAACCTACAGGGCAAAAACCCCCATCAGGTAATTTTAAGGTCACCACTCTTGAGAATTCACTATTATCACAACAAGCGGTTACAAGTAAAGGAATCTTAGTACCTTATACCAGCTTACAATTGAACCCTAACCCCAATACCTAATTGGACTTGTTCTATAGTGACAATCTCTCTTTTTAATGCACGGCTCTTAGTATGTAACTAACCAATTTGATGCGCAGATCCCAATATGTGGCTTACTCACCTACTAAAGAAAGATGTTGGTTGCAAAGTTCTTCAGCTGATCAACACGATGAAGATCACAAAGCTCCTTGGTTAGAAAACCCTACGGTGTACAAACATGGCAGCTTCTTAAAGAGAAAGATGAACTAGGACATATGTCTCCAGTTCACAATATGCTTGTGAAAAACTTTTGTATTTTGTTGCATCAGCTGTGACTGCCCTTAAAAAAATACTTATATATGTTTAGGGTTGTGAGAAAAGAAAGCCTAAACATCTATTCCCGGATTGGAGTGAAATCAGATCTGAAAAACTAATTTTCATAAACGTCGATAGATACCCTATCTATCGAGCAACTGTCGAGCATCATGCTTAAACAGCCTTTTAAATCTCGATAGATACTAGCTGTTGAGCTTTAAAATTCAGCAATTTTTCACTTGATTCTTGGACAGATTTGCATGGCTTTAATGCTTGAACTTAAAACCTTATTCCTTGAAGCATTAAACATATCCTAAATTTACCCAATTACAAGTAAAGTGTGTTTTGTCAAAGGATTAGCCAATTCTATATTGACATATGTTCCTAACATAATTCATATATGTCCTAACAAGCGGAGGGTAAAGGTCATTGAGAAGGAGAAGGACAAGGAGGTGATTGAGAAGGGTTTGTCCACCCCTGTCTCGGAGGAAGGTCGGGCTGCCTCCCTCACTGCTTCTGTTGAGGAGATCCTTCCTCGTTCGAAGAAGCATCAAATAGGGGATAAGGAGAAGGAGAAGGTTAAAGCCAGTGTCTAGGCTAACACAGGGATGGCTTTAGTTTAGGCCAACGAGGTTGTGATGCCCAAGGAAATGAAGGAGATCTCGAGTGTGCCTTCCCATGAGATGGTGAGTCGCCATGTTCACAAGCTCGTCTAGGTAATCTTCCTTCATCTTTTTTGTTTTTCCATACACGCTAAGGGCCTTAGTTAACTTTAATCATTGTATGGTTTGGCTACCAAGTGTTGGGGGAGACAATGCACATTACCTCCCAATATTTGATAAACAAGGAGAAGGCAGTAGTAGCCAATTCCAAGGCAGAGGCGTTGGAGGCAGTGGGTTCTCGTCGAGGAAAGATTTGATAGCTGCGATGAACGACAATAATGCGTCTAAGGAGAAAGTCAAGGCTTTGTCCAAGAAGCTGAAAGTAGAGAAGCTGCTAGTGAAGTAGAAGGACGAGCAGCTCGTGGTAGCTAACCAAAAGATGAAGTCTTCCATGGCCAAGGCTGTCCATGCCTTCCAACTCACGGATGAGTATAATACAATCTTGTTCAGCTTGTATTACAAAGGTTTCGAGTTGCTGAGAAGATACTTGGTCAAGCATGGTCCAGAGATGGAGTTAAAGGATCTGGACTTTGAGGCCATTGACAAGGAGATAGAGGATGACAAGGTTGCACGGGCTGCAGTTGCTGACGAGGACCCTTCAGTGCTTGACAAAGGAGGGAATGATGATCTTCCTGTCTAGCTTCCTTGTTTTTATTTTTTTTTATAATTTTTTTTTTGTATACTTTTGGGTGCCCTACCTGCTTTGGGGCTTTTGACCGATTCTTAAACTGGAACCCCTTTTATATACATTTATTTCATTGTGTTCATGTTGCTTTTGAATATTGTTTGTTTATACTTTGCACATACTGAATGGTTGGTTGGGTCATCTAATCGTTGAAGGATTTTCTCAACAACCCACGTTCTTGCAAGGAATCTCATCTTCACCTTGACTCGTATCTTCTTAAGGAATCTCGTCATTTTTTCTTTGTTAAGGCATAGCTTTTGTCCACTTAGGGACTCAGAATAGTTTCCATCCACTTAGGGATTTTTACCATTTTAACTATGTTGGAACAATGTATATCCATTGAAGGAATTTTATCGCCTTAGTTTTGTCTGGACGACCTAAATCCATTGAAGGAATCTTATCGCTTTAGCTTTCATTTGGACGATCTACATTTTCTTAAGGAATCTTATCGTCTTAACTTTTTCTGGACAACCTACATCCATTGAAGGAATCTTATCGCCTTTGCTTTTATTTGGATGATCTACATCCTCTTAAGGAATCTTATCATCTTAACTTGGTTGGAACGACGTACATCCATCTAAGGAATCTTATCGTTTTTGTTTTTGGTTAAAATGACTTACATCCATTTAAGGAATCTTATCATTTCAACTTGGTTGGAACAACGTACATCCATCTAAGGAATCTCATCATTTTTGTTTTTGGTTAAAATGACTTACATCCATTTAAGAAATCTCATCGTTTTTGTTTTTGGTTAAAATGACTTACATCCATTTAAGGAATCTTATCATTTCAACTTGGTTGGAACGACGTACATCCATCTAATGAATCTTATCATTTTTGTTTTTGGTTAAAATGACTTGTATCTATTTAAGGAATCTTATCATTTTAACTTGATTGTGTAGTTTGCATTCAGTCATGGATTTGATTAGACAAGCTCGCGAAGGACGAAAAAAGAAAGATTGACAAAGTATGTTAGGCGCTAAATAGTAATTTTATTAATCTACTTCAAAAATCATAAGTCATTACCAATTGCTTACAAATGAGCTATAGTTCCTACTTGTAATACCTCTTTAGGTGTTCAACATTCCATGGACGAGGCAATTTGTTTCTATCCAGATCTTCCAAGTGATAGCTTCCTCGTCGAGAGTAGTAGACGACTCGGTATGGGCCTTCCCATGTCGGCCCTAACTTGCCTTATGTTGGTCCTTTGTTGCAGGTGTCACTTTCCATAGGATGAGATCTCCAATGTTGAATCTCTTGAGCTTTACCTTCTAGTTGTAATACTTGCTTTTTTTTGCTGGTACTTGACATTCTTTGAGAAGCTTGGTCTCTGACTTCATTTAAGTAGTCCAGGTTTAGTTTCAATTGGTCGTCGTTGCTGTCTTCGGTGAAGAACTCCTTCCTCAGGCTAGTGAGCCATATTTCGACGGAGATGACTGCTTTGTTGCCATGCGTGAGATTGAAGGGTGTCTCTCCTGTTAGGGTTCTTGCTATGGTTCAATAGGCCCATAAAACACTTGGTAACTCCTCAGGCCATGCTCCATTTGCCCTCATTAATCATGGCTTGATGATCTTCAGTAATGTTCGATTCGTCACTTCTTTTTGTCTGTTGGCTTAAGGATGTCCTAGAGTGGAGTACTTGTTTCTGATGCCGAGGTTTGTGTAGAGCGAACGAAATCCTCGGCTGTCGAACTAACGACCATTATCTTAGATGATCGTTTAAGGTATCTCGAGCCTGCACACAATATTTTTCCACACAAAGCTCTGTACCTTCGCTTCCATGATTATGGCTAGTGCTTCTGCCTCCACCGACTTCATGAAGTAGTCGATTGCGAAGAGCAAAAACTTCACTTACTTCTTACCCCATGGCAAAGGTCCCATGATGTTAATCCCCTACTGTGCCAATGGCTAGGGCGAGGCGATTGCTGTCATCTTTTCCCTTGGAACTCGTTGGACATTTCCATACCTTTGGAAGCTGTCACATTTTCTCATAAACTTTAATATGTCTTGTTGCATTGTAGGCCAGAAATAGCCTGTCCTCATGAACTTTCTTACTAGGGACTTTGCTCCTATATGGTCACCATAAATGCCCTCGTGAACTTTTTCCAGGTTGTACTTGGCTTCTTCTTCTTTAATGCACCTAAGGTAAGGCTGTGAGAAGCCTCTTTTGTAGAGCTCATCATTTAGCACAGTGAATCTAATAGCTCATTTCTTGATCTTCCTAGCCTCATCGAGATTGGGTGGTAATCGTCCGTCCCTAAGATATGACAAGATTGGGCTCGTCCAGCCAGTGCGGTTGTGCACTAGGAAGGTCAGAAATTCTTCAACGCTGGGAAACTTCTGTTCTTCCAACCTCTAATCAAATGCCTTCACTTAATTGTCAGATGACACACTTCTGGCCACTTCGTCGTCTTCTGCATTTTGGTCCCATGGGATTTGAGCAAAATTTACTTGATCAAATTTATTAATCAACTGATTCGTTAATTTCAAATATCTCTACATCCTTGGTTCCTTTGCTTCGAACTCTCCATTGACTTGCCCTATGATGAGTTGTGAATCTCTTTTCAGCAAGGCAGTTTTAGCACCAAGTGCTTGGACAATCTTTAATCTTGTCAGTATGGCCTCATACTCAGCTTCATTGTTAGTTAAAGGAAATTTAAGTTGAACCCCGTACTTCAAGGTGTCCCCCTCGGGGAGTGGTGATGTTGACGCCTACTCCTCCTCTCTTTTGTGTTGATGATCCATCAGTATGGATTGTCTAGAGGGTTGGTTCTTCTTAGTTGTCTTCGTGTTCAGGTGTGGTGAATTCCACTATGAAGTCTGCCAGTGCTTGGGCTTTTATGGTTGTCCTAGGTCAATACTCTATATCAAACTGACTAAGCTTAATGGCTCATTATATCATTTGTCCTGTAGCTTTGGGTTTATTCATTGCTTTCTTGATGGGTTGGTCCATCATTACTATGATCAAGTTCGCTTGAAAATACAGACGAAGCTTTCGAAAGGCCACCACCAGGGAGAACCTAATCTTCTCCATTCACAGGTACCTGGCCTTAGCTCCTTGGAAAGCCTGGCTAATGCGGTACACTAGACATTGTACCCTCTGTTCTTCTCTGATTAAAGCCGTGCTCACCACGGTTGCAGATATTGCCAAGTACTGGAACAGGTCCTCGCCTTCCTTAGACAGACTCAAGAGCAGAGGATTACTCAGGTAACGCTTCAACTCTTGGAATGCCGCTTCACATTTTTCTATCCAAACGAAAGCCTATTTTAAGGTTCTAAAAGAAAGGAAGGCACTTATCCGTCGCCTTGGACGCGAACCTATTAAGGGTTGCCACCCTTCCTATGAGTAACTGTACTTCTTTGATCGATTTTGGGGAAGACATCTCGAGGATGGCTTTCACATTTTTCTAGACTTGCCTTTTCTCTTCTCTATGACACCATGAAGCCAAGGAATTTTCTAGAGGAGACCCCAAATGCACACTTGGCTGGGTTTAGCTTCATGTTGTATTGCCTGAGTGTGCCAAACATCTCCTTGAGGTTGTCCAGATAATTCTCCTCTTCCTTGCTTTTGACGAGCATGTTGTCCATGTACACTTCGACATTCCTCCTAATTTGTTTGTTGAACATCTGGTTTACTAGCCTCTGGTACATGGCTCATGCTTTTTTCAACCCGAAGGGCATAACCCTGTAACAATAGAGCTTTTGGCTGGTGATGAAAGCAGCCTTCTCTTGATCTTCTTCAACCATCTGTATTTGGTTGTACCTAGAAAAGCATCCATAAATGTGAGAAGCTTGTATCCTACTGTTGAGTTTACAAGCTAGTCAATTTTAGGTAGAGGGAAGCTGTCTTTCAGGCAAATCCCATTCAGGTCCATGAAGTCAACGCATGTTCTCCATTTCCCATTTAACTTTTTGACCATGACGACGTTGGCCAACCATTCAGGATAATAGACCTCCCTGATGAAGTTAGTAGTTAGCAGTGAGCAACTTGTTAACCTCATCCATAATTGCTTTTATTCGGGAGCAAAGACTCTCCTTCTTTGTTGGACTGGTTTTCTCTCATGATCTAGGTTCAGGCAATGTTGAATGATGTTTGTCGATATGTCAGGCATTTCCTCATGACTCCAAGCAAATATGTCCAAGTTATTCTTCAAAAAACTTATGATCTTTTTCTTCATTCGAGGGTCCAGGTTCATCCCCTCTTGGGTTGTATTTGTGGGGTCTCCTTCTACCAATTCAATTGTTTCCAAGACTTCCATGACTTCTGGGGTCTTCTCTTTGATCACCCATGTATAGTTTTCCTTCAACGACAACACTGCATGGTAACATTCCCGTGTTAGCACTTGGTCTCCCCTTATTTCTCCAATTCCTCATTTTGTTGGGAACTTCACTTTCAGGCAATAAGTGAATGTGGCTGCTTTCCAAAGATTGAGGGTGGACTTTCCTATGATAACATTGTAGGACGAAGGTAAGACCATTACCAAAAAATTATGTTGATTAGTTACCTAGAAAGGGTATGAGCCAGATGTGACCGTCAGTATTACTATTCCCCTCAGGTACACCTTATCTCCATTGAAACTAACAAGGAGAGATTCGAATGGATGAAATCTTTTTGAGTCTACCTTTAGCTATTGAAAAGTGGAAAGGTAGATGATATCTGCCGAGCTCCCATTATCTATCAGGATCCTCTTGGTGTTGAATCCTTCAATCATAAGCATGATAACTAAAGGGTCGTCATGGGGTTGCTTTACTCCTTAGGCATCTTCTTCCGAGAAGACCATACCTGGGCTCTCCCTTAGTTGGTGCTTGGATTCACGCACTGTATGGACGCTATTCACCTGTCTCTATTATGCTTTCTTCAGGGACCTAAACGATTCCCCTGTAGTGGGTCCCCCGTTGATCATCCTTCTTTCTCCTATGGTATCCCCTTGATAATCTTCTGGGTGATCCTCTTCCTTGGGCTCCTCACTTAACCTCATTCGAGCATTTTGCTTCATTTGTCCTGGCTCGTCCTTCTTTACGAACCTCTGTAACTTTCCTTTTTAGATTAATTCTTCTATTTGTTCTTTCAAATCCCTACAATCTTCTGTATAGTGGCCATGATCTTTATGGAACCGGCAATACTTCCTCTTGTCACGGACATTAGGTGAGGAATGCAGTGGTCTCGGCCACTTAAAAGCATGGTCATCTTTGATCTACATCAATATTTTGTCAATAGGCATGATTAAAGGAGTAAACTTTACCATTCTTAAGGGCTTGTTGTCCCTTCTTTTGACAGATTCCCCGCTGGACGAAGGGGAGTTTCTTTCTTTTTTTCTGCTCTTTAACTTGTCTCTAGTGTTCTTCCTTTGCAACCCCTCATGCCTGATTGCAACCAAAGCGTCTTCAGTGTTCATGTACTTTTGTGCCTTCAACAGCATTTCTGCCATTGACCCAGGAGGGCTTTTTGCAAGTGCAACCACGAAGTCCTTTGATTTCAAACCTGCTTTAAAGGTGGTCAATTGCACCTTGTCTTCGACTTTGTCCACCTCCAGCACTTCCTTGTTGAACCTTTTCACATAGGACCTTAGTGATTCTCCTTCTCCTCATTTGATCATGAGGAGATGGTCCGCTGGCCTTTTCTGGCATTATCCACGAACAAAGTGTCAAACAAAGGCATTGTAAAGTTGCTCGAAGTCATCGACAGACGATCTAGTGAGCTTACTGAACCACACTCTAGCCCCCCTTGAGGGTGACCGGGAACGACCTGCACAAAATCTCACTGGGGGAAGGCGAAACTTTGGCAACAGAGGGAACTCCAGGACTCTGGTGGTGAATGGGGAGTTAGTCATTTTTACCATCCTATCCAAATTTTTTTTCGTCTTTTCTTTCATCGCATTTTTGAGCTTGTCCATTTCCTTTCACATGCTCTTCAAGAGATCATTACTGTCTCCATCTGATGGGTCTGCCCTTCCCGGACCATTCCTTCTATTGTTGTTCGCTTCATCCTTATTCCTGTTGGTGTCGCGATTGCCCTCTTGCTGTAGTTGCGGCCTCATCTCCTGATTCTGTTTAGCAAGCTCTTCCACGTTGGCCGTGAGTGCTTGGATTTGCAAGGCCAAAGCTGCTAGATCTTGAGAGGCATAGGACTCCATCTGGGTGCTATAGAGGGTAGAGCTACACTCTTAATTGGATGTTGGCCTTTCCACGCGCCAAACTGATGATGCCAAAATCATCAGTCACAATGATCGTCTAGAGGGAGGATGGTCCAAGATCGTCCAAAGGCTTACAAGAAAAGGGTGAAAAACGGAAAGGATGAAAACCACCAGTGTGGTGCCTACTACAAAGCCTCCGATGATAAAGTCAGTTAACTAAGAGAGACAAGAGAGCTTAATGTAAGAGTATTAGAGTGTAAGTATAAGAATTTCGTACCCTTTCCAAGGTCTTGAGGCATTTATACATATATATATATACCTGCTTCTTATTCTAGCTGTTTGAGGTGTTTAATGGTGGCATCAATGTAGTATCTGTAATGCTTCTGTGGGGTTTGAATGAGAGGACCCCGTTCCTCCCAACGGTCGGAATACTTATTGCTGTTGTATAACACCTCTCCGTTAATTATGGCTTAATGGTCATCCCTTCATCTAGTGATGATCATTATGGACGATGGCTTTACCTAAGGAAAGTATGTTGGGCTCATCAGTTAACAATGGAGCCAAGAAGTTTGGGACAAGAGAAGCGAGTTTCACAGCGTTTGAAATGTTGTACACACTTGCCCGATGCATGTTGGACTTGTCTGGTGCCAATTGCTATTGATGTCTTAAATTTGCAATTGTTAGTTTGCCAACTTGTTGTAGTGGAAGACAATTGGGCTTAGTTCTCACTCTAGTTGTAATATTATGTATGCAGTGTCCCTGTTTTACCAGACTTTGACTGAACAACTTGATCTCGAATCACTGATAACACCTAAAGGTGAATTTCTAATTGATACTATTAGAATCAACAATCATGAACTTTTTAATCAAACATTATTGTCATCATTGTCTACAAAGGACCTCTAATTAGGAATCATTTTATCATTTAGCTTTTTAATGTAACATAATATTGTTTATGCAGGAAAAAAATCAAATCTCCTTGCAGAGAATTGTTGTTGTTACTAATGGGATACGGTTACCCTAGAAGGAGGCAGAGAAAAAAATACAATGTTATTCAGGAAGAAAATGGTAAACAATGAACAATTTAATTGCATAACATTTTCTTTTATTTCCTAATGTTTACACTTGTAGTTATGTAATTATCAGTTTTGTCTTGCTAATGATATTACTAGAATCCTTGCAATTTGATTTTGCTATAATTGAAGCAGCCACCAAAAAATTCTCTGCTGATAACAAGCTAGGTGAAGGCAGATTCGGTGTGGTTTACAATTTATAGAATTAGTTTACCATTTTTTTTTTTTTTTGGGGTGAGGATTTTACTCAACAACTATAGATAATCTAATGCATGCAAATTGTTCTAAGATTGGTTGAAGTATATTCTTACAGCATACTTCCTAATGGACAAGAAATAGCTGTGAAGAGGCTATCACAAAACTCTACAAAAGGATAAGGAGAATTCAAAAATGAAGTTGTAATGGTTGCTAAGCTCCAACACAAAAATCTTGTTGGGTTATTGGGATTTTTCTTGGAAGGAGAAGAAAAAATACTTGTCTACGAATTTGTGCCCAACAGAAGTGTTGACTACTTTCTATATGGTATGTCCCTTATAACCATATGTCTAAGGATTAAGGGTCATCCATTGGAGACCCTTATAGTTAGAGGCTTGCTCATATCCAACTGGACACAAATGCGAACGTATTTGCTCCTGGCTTCCATCATAATGTGTGTGTCCACTTTGAGCACTATTCCTAGCGCTTGACTGATCTGCTTGAGCACTGCCGCATCATAGTATTTAATGGGTAGTTCACTGAGCCTGACCCAAACTGCCACTGAAGATACTAGTGCTTCTGATGGTTTGAAGTTAGCTTCCCACCTTCGGATGGACAAGAAGTGTTCCCTAATAAACCATGGTCCTTTCTTAAGCACCATCTCTAAGTCTTCTATGATCGAAAACCTCAACAGGAAAAACTCTCTACCAAGGTCTAGCATATCGACTCTCCTAGAAGGCTTCCATAATCCCATAAGCTTTGAGTGTAGGAAGTTATCCCCTATTGTCTTTCCAAACACTTTCACGATGAGCGATTTTGCCAAGGGAGCTCTAATGCACTGGTTTCTTTCGAATGGCTAATTGAAGCAAATCCTTCCCAAACTTCCTCAATCTCCTCATCCAAATCTGATTTCGCTTCCATTTGGTCCAAGAATGCAAAAGCTTGGGAGTAGGCTCCTGGTATTTCCCCTCACTAGCTTGTCCTTGAAGGAGAGCTCGGGAGGGTAGGTAAAGCCCCCAGAACGGGTTGGGCTGTTTTCTTTGATTGCATGGTGTGAATCCTTGACTTTCTTATTGCTCCGAACTAGCTTGTTTTCTTTATCAAGAGAGAGAAAGAGAGAGAGAGTGAGTGAGTGAGCATTCCATTACTCCAGATATTTGGTCCAACCCTATAGTTCGGATGAGTCATTCAATATATAATGTAAGGTGGCTGTCAATAGGTGGTAGCAATTAATGCAAATGTGAAACTAAGTTGGGGAGAAATGTGCTTGCATTAAGGCTTTTATTTAGAAATAATACTTAGGAGACTGTCCTGAGGAAGCATTCACATAACCTTGGTTTGTAATTTGTGTCATGGGCCCTATCCATCATCCTTTTGACCAATGGAGAATTTGGGGTGGGAATGATAAATCGAGATTGGAATAGTAGAGTGATAGTTGCTATGCCTATGTCCCTTCCAAGAAGATACTCTGTTGAGGAAACTAAATCAATTGCAGTTGAACTAGGTTTAGTTCAAGTTAAAGAACTTGGCTTGGAGAAAATAATTATAGATTGCAACTACTTCTTGACTGTCCAAGCTGTTAAACTTATGGATGTTAGGAGGGTTGTTGGTCACATTATAAAGGGTATTGGTCAAAGATGTAGTAGCTTTCAAAAGGCTAAAGTCAAACACATTGACAAGGACAACAAGAAAATAGCCCACGAACTCACCCAACATGCCAAAAAAACTAGAGAAAAATCTGTTTGGAGGAATGAGATCCCAAATTATTATTATTATTATTATTATTGACCTCCTTAGATTAGAGGAATCAGTCTAGGCGGGGTTTATTTGTCTTTGGTCTATGTTATTATTGTTCTGCTTACTGCTAGTGTGTTTATTGCTTATTGTATTTGGTATTTCTCCTTTGAATGAGAATTTAGTATCTTTTTCAAAAAAAAAAAAAAAAGTCAATCGAAAACGTTTTCAGTTTGATAAGTTTTTCAAGTGGTTCAACCATGGTTTTAAAAACCGAACTGAGAGCCGAATCGTTTTTTTTCAAAATTCTCAATTCAGTCAGGTAGTTTCGATGTTTCACCGGTTTTTACTGGTTTTAGGGGTTTTTACCAAACTGGACCAATTCCTGATTCCCAATTGAACAGGGTGGACTAGCCAGTACGGTCTGGTTTTTAAAACAATGGGCTCAACATAGTTGAAAAAAGGTTGAAAAAAAGTATAAAGAAAAAAAAAAAAAAAAAAAAAGAATAACGCCAAAACAAACTAATCCTAGAAATATTAGAAATATAACAAGTTGTAATGATTACCATGATAATAAAAACGCGTGGGGCATCCTTTCCTCTAGTGGGGCAAATGAACACAAATTTTAGCACAAAGTTAAAAAATTCTCAATTATCTCCACGCGGCAGACTATGACAATTGACTGACTGAGGTCAACAAGTCCCTTAACACGGGTCAATGGTGGAGTAGACTTACTCTTACGCGAGAGGGAGGGAGTATCAGTCCCGTCCGGGAAGCAATAACAGCCCCTATAAAGCTAATCCCGAAGTAAGAACAAAATACGAGACACAAAAAAGTAGGCATGGTTTCCTTAAGCATCTCCATGGTAAATCTGGTCCTTCTTTGGCTCAGCTTCCTCAGCCTTACTAGTGAAGCAGTCCCAAGTTACCGCTTTCATATCTGTTCAAACAAGACCACCTTCATCCCCAACTCCACCTACCAGTCTAACCTAAAAGACCTGCTTCTTTCCCTTTCCTCCAATTCCACGCGTGAAATTGGCTTCTACAACAACACCGTTGGCGAAAACCCAGAGATTTCAGTTTACGGCCTCTTCCTCTGCCGTGGTGACCTCACCCCAGATGCCTGCCAAGACTGCGTGTCAACAGCAACAAACGAGATTGTTCAGCAGTACTGCCCCGTAGAGAAAGTGGCTGTGATATGGTATGATGGATGCATGTTACGCTACTCAAATCGATTAATCTTCTCTGTCATGGAAGACCAGCCAAGAAAGTATCTGTGGAACGTGTTGGATATTACACAGCCAGATCGCTTCCTTAAGCTAGCGCAAACAACATTGAGTGACTTGGTGCCTCTGGCCGCAAATGCATCCTCCGGTGCTAAAAAGTTCGCTACGAAAGAAGTCAATTTTACGGTATTGCAAACGATGTACAGCCTTGTACAGTGCACTCCTGACCTATCCAGCTTTGATTGCGATAGGTGTCTTCGGGAAGCCATAACAAACGTGCCTACGTGTTGCAGTGGAAAGCAAGGGGCTAGAGTTATGTATCCTAGTTGTACCATTAGGTATGAGGTTTTTCCGTTTTATCAGATACAAGCCGTTGCTCCACCGGTACCAGCACCAGGACCAACACCTATACCATTGCTTCTTCCTCCTCCACCAGGTGCAAAACTTATTTACCAACTTTTGATTTTACAGTGTCGTGCGAGTATCGATTAAGCTCCGGAGATCATGTTTTTAAACAAAGAACCACAAAACTCTCAGGCTACGTTTGGGAACCACGTATGTATATGCGTTTGTGTTTTTCTGGTTTTTTTTTTTCTTTTTTTTCACGCGTCTGTGAAACTTGCGATTACTGTTCATGCACCGTGCATAAACAGTAGCCGTAAAGTTTGACTTTCCTTACTTTTTTTTCCAGTCAATCAATGCACACTATGTACTGTTTATAGACTCACAAATTTCACTTTTTAGTAACTTTTTTATTAAAAATGAGTCTCATGGTACTATTTACACATTTAAAAATTATTTTGTTATAGTTTTTTTCAATTTCAATTTTCAGTTTTCAACTGTATCCAAAGCAATTCAATATTTGGAAGAAGAGGGATTTAAAATATGGACAAGAATATAATCCTACTCTTGACTCTTTAGCCAATACTAATCTTTTTATATTTCTCATCCAGCATAGGCTTTGGGTTTCCAAGGGTAATACTTTAACCAACTAAGACTAAAGGCATTGTCTTATCTTATTGAACAAACGGTACATTGGGCTTCCTGAGTTAGTCTCTCTATTCCAAGCTTCCAAGATAATATTTTCACATTCTGGATGGGTGGACCGCTTCTCCTCAAACCGCTTTGGGATCTTCTTTCTTCTAGAAATTAGGCCGGTTTCTTGGGTTGAGAGCAAGATCGGGTCATGGTCTGAATAGGCAGCTTGGAGGTGACGAACCTTTGCTTGTGGGAACAACTCCCTCCATTCCAAAGTAGCACAAAGTCGGTCCAATCTTATTCTTCACTTCTCATTATTGATATATATATATATATATATATATATATAATTTTTTTTTTTTTTTTCACTTCTCATTCTTCTTCTTTTAACTATAAGTTGTGGGTTAGGCTGAAGCCAATAACAAAATTGAAAACACAATGGGTCTATTTGCTTTGGGTGAAAAATGGAGATGCTGAAAACTGAGAAGTGAAATAATGTAGTGATTACCATTTTCTCTTTGTTTGGTGGACAAGAAAACTCAGTAGAAAGAAAAAGGGGCAGGGAGTATTTTATCCTTCGATCCCACAAAATATTTTTCCTCCGGAGAGAGTACAGAGATGAAAACTTCCCTTGCTAAGAAAAATAAAAGACAAATTTACGATATTGTCCCATAACTCTCAAATGATTAATATGGTGTAATTTTAAATAATTCTTTTAGTCAATTTTTTTTCTTATTATATAAAATAAATGAATAGAGAAAACGAAAAAATATAATATAAGTGATTCTTCTGCTTTTATATGTTGTCATTTCCTTTTAGTAAATTGACAGATTACAATTTTTTTCTTATATAATAATTAATGAAAATATTACTCCTTATATGTAATATTATGCAAAATGGCATAATAGTAAACGAATATAAACTATCATTTTTGTCCTCCTAATAACTAAAGAAAAGTTATATTTGTTTTTTTGTTATGAGTTTAGTATTGGTTGATTCCTTGACATGTGTTTGCAGCTGAATTGGTGGCTAGAGCTTAGATTAGGTCTAATTCAAGTGTTGGATGTAATTTCGTTCAATTGTCATGGTTAGTTAGAGTTGGTTAATTCTAGTACATGCATGAATTTAGTTAACACATTTAAGTTTGTTAAGATCAATTGGGAGCCTCATTTAACACATGTTAGTACCACTGTCCATCTTGGCATAATGATCACTCTATAAGTACAAAGTTTTTATGGAGTGAAGTAGCAAGGGTCTGATTTCAAGTCTTCAAAAAACAATTTCATATATATATATATATATATATATATATTTTTAGATTAGGTTAGAGTAGAATTT
Organism: Quercus rubra; assembly: GCA_035136125.1. Lineage (NCBI taxonomy): Eukaryota > Viridiplantae > Streptophyta > Magnoliopsida > Fagales > Fagaceae > Quercus > Quercus rubra. The sequence continues at coordinate 9,871,170 of CM068734.1, read as the reverse complement.
ATATCTTGTATAAAAAAAATAAAGAATAAAAATAAAAAATTGTGTTAGTCAATGTATATAATCTCAATTCTAAATGCTAAAGCTCGACAAGTAATGTATTTTGTGCTTTTCTCTCTTAATCTCTCTCTTAATTTCGGTTCTCTCTCTTTTCTTGGAGGTTTGGTCCCCCGAAAGCAGTCCCTAATCAGCTCTTTTAATACCCATTCATTCCGCACGCATAAACTTGAACACCATTATCAATCCCACACATACCTGAAACCCTATCTTGAATTCTTATACACACATAGAAAGTCATCCTAATTAATTCACTCAAGAAAGAAATCCACACTTGATCTTGTCAATTCAAGTTGATCTTTTAACCTCCCTATATAGGTCACCTAGTGGATGAATTTTCAACAAGAGGATAATACAAAGGTTATTGTCTCACAGTAATAAACAGAAAATATGTGCCGCTTTCTTCCATGTGCTAAACAGAAATATTTGGGATACTACCCACATCTTGTGGTCCTAAAGAGAGTGATGTGAGGTTATTTTGAAACCACATAGATCTTTTCCAACAAGTTCATTACAGAAAATCTTCAAGATGATCCTAGGAGTGCTAAAGGTTCAAGTTCATTTGGACAAGCTTTGTTTATGGTGGAGATTCTGTTAGGAAGATTTCAAAGATTCTACTGTGGTTGGGAGGCAAACACGACCATTACAGAGGGTATAACAGAGAGTTTAGATGTGCAAAAGTTTGGTGAATAGGCTATTTGTAACTTTTTATCCTATAATGAAATTTTTATAGGATTATTGGACCCTAGAGTGGTTTTTCCATTGAAGAGGTTTTCAATTGCTTTTATACTTCGATACCCAATCATGTGTTCTTACTTTTACTGCTTCCATTATATTTGCTATATTAGATTTGGTACTTGGTAATTGTGGTTGAACTGGATTCAATATATCATAATTTGTATAATAAATCACTAACTTGTTGAATCCGCTGCCTAGATCACATAGGGGTCTAAACTAGAATTTTCATTTTCTATCCTCCTACCAAACACACAAGAAGAAAACATTAATATTTTCTTTCCCCTACTTATAAAATCAAATATTCCATGTCTATATCAAAATAATGGTTGGGAACCGGCCTTCATACTTAACTGAATTGAACAAAAATACAAAGCTAAAAGGGGAAAATTTTGGGTTTGTATCATGGCAAACATCGAAGATACTATTCAACCAAACAAAGAAGAAAGCATTGCTGGGTGCTACAAATTGTGGTTGGTTTATTCATTGGCTACAGTTTCCTTCTATTTTCAACTTTAGAATATAGGTTATTGTTCTGGTAGCTTTTAATCAAGAGTGTCAACTGGTTAGTATTCAATCAAAAAAATAATATTTATAATATTATTTTGAATAGCGTCACCACCTATTCTAATTATATTTATAATTATAAAGATATAAACCATTCTATTGTGTAGCTTACCAATGAACCAGAATATTGTTTATGCAGGAAAAAGTCATATCTCGTCGCTGAAAATTGTTGCCATTGTTGCTCCCATAATAGTCTCTGTGGTGCTATTCTTTATGGGCTACTGCTTCCTTATAAGAAGGAAAGCAAGCAAAACTATACAGGAAGAAAATGGTAAAGAATAAACTGTTGGATTTTATAAATTATATTCCCTAATGTCAAACTTGTAGTGACTTACGTTTACTGTTTTCTTCTGCAGCTGCTAATGAAATTTCGATTGTAGAGTCCTTGCAATTTGATTTTGCTACCATTGAAGCCGCCACCAATAAGTTCTCAGATGATAACAAACTAGGTGAAGGTGGATTTGGTCAGGTTTACAAGGTACATGATAGTTTTTCATTATTTGTTTACTTTTCGTTGATAATTCTACTCATTTATATATAGTTAATTCAGAGCAAGCTAAATCTTTTGTATTATTGAATTAGAAAGAGGTAAATAATTCTAATTAAGTTGAAGTATATTTTCAGGGCATACTTCCAAATGGACAAGAGATAGCTGTAAAGAGGTTATCACGAAGCTCTAGACAGGGTGTAGGGGAATTTAAAAATGAGATTGTATTGGTAGCCAAGCTTCAACACAAAAATCTTGTACGACTTTTGGGATTTTGTTTGGAAGGAGAAGAAAAGATACTTGTCTACGAATTTGTGCCCAACAAAAGCCTTGACTACTTTCTATATGGTCTGTTCCTTGCAATCATATTTTTATTTTTATTGTCTTAGGAAATGTGAGATTAAGTTTTAACCACAAAGGGAAGGCCAAATCCATTCAATAAGGGTCTAGCTTGCAGTTTACTTAGCTATTTAGAAATTCATCATGGTCTTGTGTAACATACAAGAGATGAAAGGATTAAATTTCTTTTCTATATATAGTTTTCAAAAAAAATATTTTGAAGTTAATTGAATTACTTGAATGTGTATGTGAATTTATTCAATTATTCTAATTAGAATATGGAATTTTAATGAATATGTAGAACCTAAAAGGCATGGAAAACTAGATTGGTCAAAACGTTACAAGATTATTGGTGGGATTGCTCGAGGAATGCTTTATCTTCATGAAGATTCACGGCTTAAAATTGTACATCGTGATCTTAAAGCTAGTAATGTTTTATTAGATGAGAACATGAATCCAAAGATTTCAGATTTTGGAATGGCAAAGATTTTTGGAGTTGACCAATCGCAAGGAAACACTAGTAGGGTTGTTGGTACATTGTAAGTTCTGAATTCATTTGATCATCCTACAAATAATATACTTACAAGGCAAAGAAATTGAGGAAATAAAATGAAATAATTTAGATTTTGCATGTATTCATGGAGTAATGTCATAAGCTTTACTACTCACATAACATTGTTTACATAATTGCATTAGCATATCTAATTACTTTCTTTTTATCAATATTAATGTGGTATTAATGTGTTGTTTTGCAGTGGTTATATGTCTCCAGAATATGTTAGGTATGGACGATTCTCAGCAAAATCTGATGTGTATAGCTTTGGTATATTAATTTTAGTGATTTTAAGTGGCAAGAAAAACACTTCATTTTATCAATCAGATGGTCCAGCAGACCTTTTGAGCTTTGTGAGTATGAATAGATCTTATGTTTTTGCATATTTCATCATATCCAATTGAGAGTAAAAAGTGTAACTTTCTAACATTACCTTACCAATTGGCGTAGGCTTCGAAACATTGGGAGGACGGAACACTACTGGAATTTTTGGATCCCACTTTGGGAGATTCTTACTCGAGAAATGAAGTGATTAGATGTCTTCAAATTGGCTTATTATGTGTACAAAAAAATCCAGTTGACAGGCCCAGAATGGCTTCAATAGACCTCATGCTAAACAATTACTCTATTACTCTACCATCACCTCAAAATCCAGCATATCTCCAAACAGAGCAAAGCATGCCATTGTCTATCAATGAGGCATCCATTACTGAAGTATACCCTAGATAAAGGGCTTCACTTGAATTAGTCTGTTCATTAGTCATAGAAGCTTGAACGTTGAGTTGCATAAGACCGTTGTTTAAAGCTTTGAGACTTCACGATGATGCAGGGAGCATTAGAATTATCTAATATTTTATTTTTGAAATTAAAATTAAAATTTTCGTTTTTAAAATTTGAATTTGGTTTTAATATTGAGGGTTTAAGGGATTTGATTAGATGTTTTGCATATTAGTATAATCTCAAACATATTTAATTGGTACGCCTGTAATGGTGAATGGAGATGATTTTGAATAAGAAATTTATGATGAACTGAGAATATGCCTCTTATTTTGTTCTATGTTTGGTGTGGTGATGCCAAACAACCCTAGGTGATGCCCAGAGTTTGCAAATTCTAGATGGTGAAGCCTACGATTTGTACTATTGTTTCTTTTATCTCTATTTTCCTACTATGTTTTGCATCACACGATCTGTAAGAAGTTTGCAATTTAATATGTATAAATGATATAATAGATAAGAAAGATATTCATAAGACCAAGTTTTACTTAAACTAGTTGCTAACCCGTGGGATGCAAGGAAAAATTGAGAAAATGATCAAGAACTTATTTATTTATTTATAAGAGTAATTCCTAATATTCATATACTCCATTCTAGTCTTGCGAAAGCAAAAAAATTATAGATCATTGCTCCTCTAGCAAGCTCATTTATTTCCCAGTTAAGTTCCCTGTCAAAATAGAACTTCTCATTATTGGTACACTGTGGTTGAAAAAGAGATATGCAAGTGAAATGTTTAGTTCATATTGCAAATTTACATGCAACTTATAATTTGTTTCTAAATATTTGACGATTTATCTATTTATTAAGGCCAATAAGTAGCCTAATTTTCAAAATGTTTCCTCTTTCCTTCAAATCCAAAGAACCGAAAAGCCAAACCCCTCCCCACTTATATCTCCAAAGAACCAAAAAAGTACACTTGAATTTGGCCATAATTATTTCAAAGAGCAACCAAAGAAACAAAAATAGGACTTGAATTTGGCCTCAATTGTTTTAAAGATAAACCTTGAATTTAATAAAGCCTTGAATTATTGAATTTTTTCAAGTGATTGCACAATAGGTTGATCCAACAACTAGTCACAAAGCAATTCAATTTTGGCATGGCATGTACTGAAGTTCTTCTGCATTATATCAATATCAGTTCCTTTCTGACAAATAAAAAAGCATCGCCAATATTAAACATTTTGATAATTAAAAATTAACTTGTAGATAATTTCAGAACTCAAATAACCAAAAATCATTATAATGCAACCATCATATATGGGTTTAAAAGCATCCTATCAATCAATCAGACCAATTGCATTATCTAGTAGCAAAAAAAATTTATAAAACTTAGCAATAATAGATCTTGATGATCCTAAAAGACCACCTAAAATGTTAGATCTTGATTAGCTTGTAATAAGTAGTAATGACCCCAACTCTTTTAACCTGCATTTAGTAGGTAAAATTTTCTAAGTTGTTCTCCATAGTATTTTCAAATTCCATTGCTTCTTCCATACTGATCTCTGTTCTTGACATCATCCCTTGTTGCAAAAAATATGCTAACCTCATAGTAAACCTCCCTTGAGCACTTGTTATCCACATAATCTTATCTGGTGTATTTCTTATTGAGAGGAATTTTAACAATGGCACAAATTGAAGCTACATCAAATAGGTCATATAACTTTGCCAAGTCCCACTCTCCTCTCATTACATCAATTAGCAAACTAACCACCAGTTTCTGTTGAACCACTAACCTATCTTAGCAATGTGCTTGAAATTATGACCATGACCCAGAAGTCTTCCCATATTCTAACTTCCTACCTTATATATTAAAAAGATGATTTTACTTATGATCCCAATTAAGCTCTTTTAAGATACATGATGCACAAAGGTCGTATCAAATTACTTTAAATTGATGTTTTCTTTGAAAATTTTATGAAATGTAGGATGAAAGTAATTGTTGACCTGCATGTGGTTCGAGGATCACATAATGAAAATGATCACAGTGGGACAAGAGATGGATTTCAGGAATGGGGAGATTCCAATATAAAGGATACTGTGGCAATCATAGACTTCCTAGCAAAAAGGTTCAATAAACTTAACTTTTATTCTTACTATAAAGTACCATATCTTTGATTAACTGCTAATGTATTTTTTTTTTTTCCAATAAAATGGTTTGAGAATGCTCTTTAAGAGTGACAAACCACATATGCAATATAGACCACTCCAATAAGAGCAACTGATGAATTTTGAATGTTCCCTACATCCTAAATTAGACCTTGTTTTTGTGCAAGTATGCCAACAATCCAAGTCTTGCAGCAATTGAGTTAATGAACGAACCTCATGCACCAGGAGTCACTCTAAACAACCTTAAAAACTATTATAAATCCAGGTATGATGCTATGAGAAAGTACAGACTAAGTGCTTATATGATCCTCTCAAACCAGTTGGGGAATTTTGATCCAAAGGAGCAACTCTCATTTGCTCGAAACTTCAATCATGTAGTCATTGACATGCATTACTACAATCTCTATTCGGATGAGTTTAGCAACATGAATGTACAATCTTTCACTAAAAACCGTGACAACTTCCAATGGCCCCCTTAATTTTGTAAACCAATCTTATGCAGCAATGGCAGCCATTACTGTTGTTTGGTATAAATCTTTTCTGTTTGGATAGAACCTAAGACCAAGACCACTTTTAAATTAGACCAAAATTCACTGAACCCACAATTCATTCTCAATGATAAATTTCAAATTTGTAGAGAATATCCAAAACTCAAATCTCAATGCACAAACCCACCATGAAATAAACCATTAAAAAATCAAACCTTCTTCTCAATATCCCTTAAACTTTCAAATACATAATCTCAAAGTCCATTGTGATTCAATTCATCTCCTTTCTACTATATAAACCTATACTATTTGCAAAACCTGAAATTGTCTTCAAAAGTTAAATACCAAAATGTTAAGACCAAATCCAAGTTCAATACCAATCCCACCACCAATAGTTTACTAAATCAGTAAAAATATCTAACATATGACCTCATATTCACAGATCCACCTCTAAATCAAACCCAAACCCACAATTCAAAAGAAACCAATACCAAACTCTAATCTCAATGCAAAAACTCACCACAAAATGAATCATAAAAAATTCAAACCCAAAGATCAATTTCCCCTAACAGTTCAAATACACAATCTCAAAGTCTATTGTGGTTCCATCTTGGTTCAAATTAGAACCTATAAATCCAAAATGGAAACCAAAATGAATTAGAATTTAAAATTCCTTATGAATTTCAAATTTATATCTAGTAGAGAAACTATACCCTAAAATCAAGTTTCTAAGAGGTAGCCACATGAACCCAGATAAGAATTCACAAAATTAAATCCAAAACCTTTCATTTTGAGCACCAAATTTTTTTTTTTTTTTTTGGATTTTTAATGAATGAACACAAACACTCACGTGCAAATACACATACACTAAAAAAGATCTAATGTTTTATGTTTTGGGGTGTATTGGTTTTTTTACTACCTCTGTTTTTGCTTTTAATACACATACACTCACTTTATGTTAGAAGCTTCCACTGCCCATTTTAGCACTGCCTGAATTCTCACCTACATGCTCTATATGCCTTCTTTTTTTTTCTTTTTCTTTTTGGTTTTGCTTTTTAATATTTTACAATTCAAAATTTATGAACCCATGAAAGACAACTTGAGGGCCTTATTTTTCGCACTATTTTATTCCGCTTAACTTCTATTCTCTCCTAAGTTGTCCATCTCACTAATCAACGACATATATACAACCTCATAGGAATACAAGCTCTTATTGGTGTCTTTGCAATTTAATAGATAATTCGTAATGAATTGGTAGTAAAACCGAACAGCCTACACAACCAAAAGATAATATAAATTTATTCTAGCATACCAAAAGATATAACCAAAATAGTTTAGCATAGCCTCTTCTTTTTATTTCTAATTGAAGAAACAATCCAACTTTATTTACAATGTAATTTTCCAGCAAAGCAACTCATTACTACCAATTCATATAAATCAAAAGATAATCTATTGGACGCTCATTACTACCAATCTAGCTTTATTGCCAGTTTTTCTATAGCGTCTATCAGTATTAAATCTATTGATTTATATGACAGTAATTTTCTTCAGTTTCTATCAGTATTGAACCAAAAGATAGAGCTCCAATTAAAAACCCTAGCAATTAAAATAGTCATGCACACCACAACAAAGCAATTCATTTTTATTTTCCAAAAAAGCAACTCACTGAACAATGTCGTATTTATTTTGTTTAATTCTTTTGGTTACATAAACTGAAGAAACAATCCAGCTTGCAAGATACTATGGGAGGTGATGATGTGCCTCCTACATCACAGCTTATGGCATGAAAGTTGACCCATAATGTTTCAGATGAAAGTTGACAGGTATAAATGCTATGTTGGGAATTTTTCTTCTAGTTATGTCAGTATTGAATCTATTAGAAATAAGACAATGTCCTTTACATTATATTTTGGTAGTAAAACCGAACAACCTACACAATTCATATAATTCAATACCAAGCAGCATTTCATTACAGATATTCTATTGGCGGTTTTGGTATCAAATCATTACTATGGAAGGTGTTTTGGATGAAAGTTGACTATGGAAGGTGTTTCGGATGAAAGTTGACAGGTATAAACACTGTGTTGGGAATTTTTAGTATTGAATCTAGAATTAAGACAATCTGAACAGCCTACCCAATTCATATAATTCAAAATCGAGCAACAATTCATTACGGATAATCTATTGGCGGTTTTGCTACCAAACCATTACTACCAATTCATATAAATCAATAGATAATCTATTGGCGGTATTTCTACAGCGTCTGTCAATATTGAACCAAAAGACAAAGCTTCAATTAAAAACCACAGCAATCAAAAGAATCATCCACACCACAACACGACAGAGGCAGTAAAGCTTCTGTCAGTATTGAACCAAAAGTCAGAGCTCAAATTAAAAGGCCTAGCAATCAAAATTTCAGCATAACAATCATCCACACCACAGCATGAAAGAGGTAGTAACAAAATATAAAAAAGGGAAACAAAAAAAAATCAAGCAAAGAATGGAGCACAAAAAGAACTGGGATTAAGAGATACCGAATCAGCCGCGTTCTGTCAGTATTTATATATTGTGAGGAGAGGAAGATAGGAAGGAAGGAAGTCCGATAAGCGGCCGTTACCGTGAAATCGTAGAGCAGGAAAGTGGGATGATTTTCACGGTTTCAAATGGTATCAGATTACTTCCCATCACCGTTTCAGACTATCTAGTTTTCCTTAGGTTAAAACGATGTGAAACCGTAGAGTAGAAGTTCAAACCGTTTGTTTGTCCTTGAAACGATGCGTAACCGTAGAGCAGAGAGGTGGGAGAAGTTCAAACTGTCTGTTTGTCGTTTCACGTTGTGCTTCTCACGCAAAAGCCTTTGTGAAACCCTGTTTCACGATTTCAAATTTCCTGGTTTTCCTTTAAGTTGAAAAGGCTTTGGGTTGGGCTTTATGGTTGAATTAAATAGATAAAAAGTGGGCTTTATGGTGGAGATAGTGCTGAGATTTATTATAAAAATTTATTATTATTTTGAAATTTATAGATTTATTATGATTTTGAAATTTGTAAAAACTATTTTAAAATAGACAAAAAAAAAATGGAAATGATGTGGCCGTTGACGTGGCATAACGTGAGTGCAGCAACATTAAACTCTACGTTTCAGCTTTTAGTAATATATAGATTTTGAATTGCTAAGAACATGCCTAGTTCATTGTATTACCAAGGCCTTGGTGGTTTGACATAGTATGACAGTGGCTTGCTATTCACTGATATTTTAAGGCCTGATGACCCTTACATTTGTTTGGATAGATTCCCTTAACACCAAAAATTTTACAACATTTTACAAAAGATTTTTTTGCTTAACAAAAAACAGTTTTAAGTTTGACCAAAATTTACAATGAAACGAACATGGTTAAATGCTGAAAATATTTTGTATAAAACATTTTACAGCAACAAAGTGCAAGGAGGTAAAGATTTTCAACAAATCTCCCCTGGCTGGCTGCCAATGCTCATGCTATCGATAGTTCTGAGACATGAAGAAAGAAAAAGGAGAGGAAAATAAGATAAGGGATAAGAAAGACAAAAGAAAGGAGGTGAGACATGAAGTAAGAAAAAGAGGGGAAAATAAGATAAGGGAGAGAGTCAAGAGAGTCAGAGAAGAAAGACAAAAGAAAGGAGGCCAGGTGAAAGTATGTAGTGGGGAAAATAGTAAAAAGAATACGTGGGAGAAAGGAAAGTACGTGGGGTGAAAGTATGTGATGGGGAAAATAGTTAAGAAGAAAAGAGGGAGAAAGTGAAGTATGTGGAGAAAATATTTATGTAGAAATTACTAATAAAGTATATTGAATTAAATTTTTATTTATTTTTTAATGTACAGAGCTTATCTAATTAAAAATAAATCAACGTCACTTTATTTATTTTTTTATTTTTTGAGAAACAAGGGAAATTTAAGTTGATATTAAAATTTGAAAATTTTATTTTTTGAATTTTATGTAATGGATTACAATTCTAATATCTCTCAATTTGATGTGTACAATATAATTATAAGAGACAATTAATTAAATTTTTATTATAGTTATTATAATAAAAAAAGAAATGCTATGTTTAGAATATTTTTATAAAAAATCCTGAGTGCTAGGTTTTAAATAATAGAAAAAAAAATAATTTTAGTTAATTCAAATTAAAACTAAAAATAATTTGTCATTTAAAATTTGTTGTAAAAGTATTAAAAACGCAATATATATCAATAAAAAAAAAAGTTCAAAGATACCAAACATGCATTCCATACCATTTCAAACCAGACAAAATTCAATTCAACATAATTATTTTATAGTAAAAGTTTCGGTACGTAGCATACCAAATGTAATTTTCTAAGGAAATACATCGTGTCATAATTCATTCTGAAACATGTCCACTAAGAAGTCGTTCAAACTTCAAACAGGACGTAGAATAATTTGAGTTGCTTGACTTGCTTTGCTGACGAGAGTCAATGAACTTTGTCAATGTTTATGACTGACTATTTTTCAACATTGGCTTGATCTATGACTAAGCAATTTTCTTGTTGGAAAATTGTTCAATTTTCTAAAAATCGAATGGTAGCAAAGCAAAGAGGTTGGTTTGTTCATATGAAAATGGGCGAGCCTTCCATCAACTTCTGTATGACCCTTTTGGTCCTCTCCTTGCTGACCATCAGCTTCCATATCCAATCAAGAATCGAAGTTGTTCCAACTTACAGCAAACATTCTTGCCCAAACACATCCACTTACCACAACACCCCCTACTGCCTTCGCTTCCTCCTCCACTACGAGCTCTATCCACGATACTATCTACGGCCTCTACCTTTGCCATGGCGACATGTCACCTGTTGTCTGCTGAGACTGCGTCGCTGGAGCAACCAAAGACTTAATAAATTGCTATCCGGTGGAGAAAGATGTGGTGGGTTGGTACGAAGAGTGCATGTTGAGATACTTAAACCACTATATATTTTCCAGCATGGCTCCTGACCCAGCCGATTACAACTGAAGCCTATCGAATGTGTCAAAGTCAGACCAGTTTAACCAGTTAGTGCAAGCAACAATGAACGAGTTGGCAACCCAGCTTTCAATCATTAATGATGATCCCAAAATCATCAGTTAAAGTGATCGTCCAGAGGGAGGATGGTCCAAGATCGTCCAAAGGCCTGCAAGAAGACGGTGAAAAACAAAAAGGATGAAAACCACCGGGGCGGTGCCTGCCACAAAACCTCTGATGATAAAGTTAGTCAACTAAGAGAGACAAGAGAGCTTGATGTAAGAGTATTAGAGTATAAGGATAAGAATTTCGTACCCCTTCCAAGGTCCTGAGGCACTTATATATATACCTGCTTCTTTATTCTAGTCGTTAAAGGTGTTTAATGGTGGCATCAATATAGTATCTGTAACGCATCTGTAGGGTTTGAATGAAAGGATCTCGTTCCTCCCAATGGCCAGAATACTTATTGTTGTTGTGTAACACCCCTCCATTAATTGTGGCTTAATGGTCCTCCTTCGTCTAGTGATGATCATTATGGATGAGGGCTTTACCTGAGCAAAGTATGTTGGGCTCATTAGTTGCCCCTCTATTATGAGGTCGTCCAATTGAGGACAGTCATAGGAATATGAATTTTCTTTTCTTTTTTTGGCGATTGTGACGCTTAGGGTTCCACCCCTTCCGCATTTATTGCATAGTGGCATCATGGCACGCGTTGTGGCCATGCATCATACCCAGGTTAGCTGAAGGGTTTTTGTTCCGATAAGACCCTTTGGTTTTTCACACCTTTTCTATTTTTCGAGGTAGCCTTTTAAGCATCTTTATCTTTTCCTCCTTTCTTCACTATCCTTTCTGATTCGTGCTTACTCCCTTGATTTCTCAATTTCCTTCTTTTTCTCAGGTACGCCCCCTTTTTTGCTCCTTTTTCCTTTTAGAACTTTTAATTTCCTTCTTTTCTTGTGCTTAATGGTTGATTACTCCGATATCAGGTGTACTTCTCCCTCTGGCACGTTCTTCTTTGCTCATTTGGGAGCATTCTTAGGTTCTCCTAGTGGCCATTGTCCGTGGGTTGGGGATTTTGTCTTAGGCGATAGTAGCTTAGAGTTAGTGTTGGTCAATTTGTATCCCCTATTGCACCAATCCTTGGATTGATTTGGGACTATGCGAAGGGTTTTAAGGAGGGAGAGAATGGGTTCTAAGATTAGGTCGAGTGATTTGGAGACAGGCCTATCATCTAGCACTAGCACGGATGGGGTTAAGATAGACACTGTTACCTTTATACCCATGTCTTCCTAACCTTCTATTTCTCCCCCACCTCGATCATTTCACGCCCTCAAAGAGAAGTGCTCTCTAAACGAGGAAACCCTTGGTAGATTTAGGGATAGGTTCCAGTTCCTCGAGAAGTCTAGGATTCGCCTCCCTAGGTCAGGTGAGAAATCTTGTGCCTTTGCCCATGGCAAGGTGTGTTTCTATGAGGCAGCCTTCTTGTGTGGTCTCAAATTTCTCGTCCACCCTTTCATAATGGAACTTCTCCATTATCTAAATATAGCTCCAAGACAGCTTATGCCGAATTCATGGAGAATCATCATAAGCTGTATGGTAATTTGGACGACTATAGCTGACGGGGATATGATTACGCTAAATGAGTTCATCCATCTCTGTCGTCTAAAAGAATCTAAGGAGTTTGGGTATTATGAGCTCATGCCATTAGATAGAAGGTCTCGGCTCATCGTCGATCTACCTTCGTCCTTCCGGTATTAAAAGTCTAGGTATTGTTTTTTTGCCAAGTGACGGTTGGGAGACCCTTTCCGATGACTTTTAGGGGAATGTCCTTAGGTTGCTGCGTCGGTGGGAGACCCCTCAACTTGGTGTGTTCACCTCTTGTAAGAAAATCTTAATTTTGTTGCTTACTCTGATCGTCCATTCTTACCTTGTGCATATTTTCCCTTGTTTTGCAATTGAGGAGCGTCCCGAACTTGAGAGCCAATTTAAAGGGTGCATTCGAGAAGTTGTTAAGTACGCATGCACCATTAACGATTTTGACGAATTGGTTGACCTTCGAATCTTGCCTCATCACTGCTTGGGTTCGAAGCCTTCTCACTACGTCCTTCATGCCATACATAGAGAAGAGAAAAGTGAGTCATTTCAAGACAAAACTAGTACATCTTTTTATTTTTTTGTTTTTTTTTTTTTTAATTTTAACTTTCTGCTTTTCCCTGTAGAGATAACGACCAAATTCAACCAGGAGCTGTATGCCTGTATCAAGGCGAAGAAGAACGAGCCCCTTTCTAGCATTGGTCAGCAATAATAGGCCAAGAATGTATTGACCCCTTGTGATGAATTAACCAATTAAATAGTCAAATTAATTAATTTATTCAATTAGTATGTAATAAGCGTGGTAGTATAAACAAATCACCAACTAAGTTAAAATGCAGCGAAAAATAAATTGACATGGTGATTTGTTTACTTATAGGGAAAACCTACATGACGAAAACCCCCATAGGGTAATTTTAAGGTTACCACTTCCGATAATTCACTATTATCACAACAAGCGGTTACAAGTAAAGAAATCCCAATACCTTATACCAACCTACAGTTGAACCCTAACCCCAATACCCCGATTGGACTTGTTCTATAGTGACAATCTCTCCTTTTAATGCACGACTCTCAGTATGTAACTAACCAATTTGATGCGCGGATCCCAATATACGGCTTACTCACCGACTTAAGAAAGATGTTGGTTGCAAATTTCTTCAGCTCATTAACACGATGAAGATCATAAAGCTCCTTGGTTAGAAAACCCTACGGTGTATAAACATGGCAGCTTCTTAAAGAGAAAGATTTACTAGGGCATATGTCTCCAGTTCACAATATGCTTGTGAAAAACTTTTGCATTTTGTTGCATCAGCTGTGATGGCCCTTAAAAAAATCCTTATATATATTTAGGGTTGTGAGAAAAGAAAACGCAAACATCTATTCACGAATTGGAGTGAAATTAGATCTGAAAAACTGATTTTCATAAACGTCGATAGATACCCTATCTATCGAGCAACTGTCGAGCATCAGGCTTAAACAGTCTTTTAAACCTCGATAGATACTAGCTATCGAGCTTTAAAATTTAGCAATTTTTCACTTGATTCTTGGACAAATTTGCATGGCTTTAACGCTTGAACTTGAAACCTTATTCCTTAAAGCATTAAACACATCCTAGATTTATCCAATTACAAGTAAAGTTTGTTTTGTCAAAGAATTAGCCAATTCTATATTGACATATGTTCCAATCATGATTCATATATGTCCTAACAAGCGGAGGGTAAGGGTCGTTGAGAAGGAGAAGGAGAAGGAGGTGATTGAGAAGGGTTCGTCCACCCCTATCTTAGAGGAAGGTCAGGTTGCCTCCCTAGTTGCTTCTGTTGAGGAGATCATTCCTCGTTTGAAGAAGCGTCGAACAGGGGATAAGGAGAAGGAGAAGGTTAGAGCCAGCTTCTAGGCTAACACAGGGATGGCTCTAGTTCAGGCCAACAAGGTTGTGACGCCCAAGGAAATGAAGGAGATCTCGGGCGTGCCTTCCCATGAGATGGTGAGCCACCATGTTCACAAGCTCGTCCAAGTAATCTTCCTTCGTCTTTTTTGTTTATCCATACACGCTAGGGGCCTTAGTTAACTTTAATCATTGTATGGTTTGGCTACCAAGTGTTAGGGGAGACAATGCACATTACCTCCCAGTATTTGATAAACAAGGAGAAGGCAGTAGTAGCCAATTCCAAGGCAGAGGCGTTAGAGGCAGAGGGATCTTGTCGAGGAAAGATCTGATAGCTGCGATGAACGTCAATAATGCGTCTAAGGAGAAAATTAAGGTTTGTCTGAGGAGCTGAAAGCAGAGAAGATGCTAGTGAAGTAGAAGGACGAGCAGCTCGTGGTAGCTAACCAAAAGATGAAGTCTTCCATGGCCAAGGCCGACCATGCCTTCCAACTCACGGACAAGTATAATACAATCTTGTTCAGCTGGTATTACAAAGGTTTCAAGTTGCTGAGAAGATACTTGGTGAAGCATGGTCCAAAGATGGACTTAGAGGATTTGGACATCGAGGCCATTGACAAGGAGATAGAGGCTGACAAGGTTGCGCAGGCTACAGTTGCTGACGAGGACCCTTTAGTGCTTGACAAAGGAGGGAATGATGCTCTTGATGTCTAGCTTCCTCTTTTTTTTTTTTTTTTTTTGGTATACTTTTGGGTGCCCTGCCTGTTTTGGGGCTTTTGACCAATTCTTAAATTGGAACCCCTTTTATATACATTTATTTCATTGTGTTCATGTTGCTTTTGAATATTGTTTGTTTATTCTTTGCACATACTGAATGGTTGGTTAGGTCGTCTAATCGTTGGAGGATTTGCTCAACGATCCACGTTCTTGCAAGGAATCTCATCTTCACCTTGACTCGTATCTTCTTAAGGAATCTCGTCATTTTTGCTTTGTTAAGGCATAGCTTTCGTCCACTTAGGGACTTGGAACAGTTTCCATCTACTTAGGGATTTTTACCATTTTAACTATGTTGGAATGATGTATATCCATTGAAGGAATTTTATCGCCTTAGTTTTTTCTGGACGACCTATATCCATTTAAGGAATCTTATCGCCTTAGCTTTCATTTGGACGATCTACATCCTCTTAAGGAATCTTATCGTTTTAACTTTTTCTGGACGACCTACATCCATTGAAGGAATCTTATCGCCTTAGCTTTTATTTGGACGATCTACATCCTCTTAAGGAATCTTATCATCTTAACTTGGTTGGAACGACGTACATCCATCTAAGGAATCTTATCGTTTTTGTTTTTGTTTAAAATGACTTACATCCATTTAAGGAATCTTATCATTTCAACTTGGTTGGAACGACATACATCCATCTAAGGAATCTTACCGTTTTTGTTTTTGGTTAAAATGACTTACATCCATTTAAGGAATCTTATCATTTTAACTTGATTGGGTAGTTTGCATTCAGTCATGGATTTGATTAGACAAGCTCGCGGAGGACGAAAGGAGAAAGATTGACAAAGTATGTTAGGCACTGAATAGTACTTTTATTAATCTACTTCAAAAATCATAAGGCATTACCAATTGCTTACAAATGAGCTGTAGTTCCTACTTGTAATACCTCTTTAGGTGTTCAACATTCCATGGACGAGACAATTTGTTCCCGTCCAGATCTTCCAAGTGATTGCTTCCTCGTCAAGAGTAGTAGACAACTCAGTATAGGCCTTCCCATGTCGGCCCTAACTTGCCTTATGCTAGGTCCTTTGTTGCAAGCGTCACTTTCCGTAGGATGAGATTTCCGATGCTGAATCTCTTAAGCTTTACCTTGTAGTTGTAATACTCAGCCATCTTTTGCTGGTACTTGGCCATTCTCTGAGAAGCTTGGTCTCTGACTTCATTTAAGTAGTCCAGGTTTAGTTTCAATTGGACGTCGTTGCTGTCTTCAGTGAAAAACTCCTTCCTCAGGCTAGTGAGCCATATTTCGACGAAGATGACTGCTTCTGTGCCATGTGTGAGATTGAAGGGCTTTACCTAAGGAAAGTATGTCGGGCTCATCAGTTAACAATGGAGCCAAGAAGTTTGGGACAAGGGAAGCGAGTTTCACAGCATTTGAAACATTGTACACACTTGCCTGGTGCACGCTGGACCTATTTGGTGCCAATTGCTATAGATGTCTTAAATTTGCAATTGCTAGTTTGCCGACTTGTTGTAGTGGAAGACAATTGGGCTTAGTTCTCACTCTAGTTGTAATATTAAGTATGCAGTGTCCCCGTTTTACCAGACTTTGACTGAACAACTTGATCTCGAATCACCGATAACACTTAAAGGTGAATTTCTAATTGATACTAGTAGAATCAACAATCATGAACTTTTTAATCAAACATTATTGTCATCATTGTCTACAAAGGACCTCTAATTAGGAATCATTTTATCATTTAGATTTTTAATGTAACATAATATTGTTTAAGCAGGAAAAAATCAAATCTCCTTGCAGACAATTGTTGTTGTTACTAACGGGATACTGTTACCATAGAAGGAGGCAGAGAAAAAAAATACAATGTTATTCAGAAAGAAAATGGTAAACAATGAACGATTTGATTGCATAACATTTTCTTTTATTTCCTAATGTTTACACTTGTAGTTACGTAATTATCTGTTTTGTCTAGCTAATGATATTAATACAATAAAGTCCTTGCAATTTGATTTTGCTATAATTGAAGCAACCACCAAAAAATTCTCTGCTGATAACAAGCTAGGTGAAGGCGGATTCGGTGTGGTTTACAAGTTATAGAATTAGTTTACCTTTTTTTTTTTTTTTTTGGGTGAGGATTCTACTCAACAACTATAGATAATCTAATGCATGCAAATTGTTCTAAGATTGGTTGAAGTATATTCTTACGGCATACTTCCTAATGGACAAGAAATAGCTGTGAAGAGGCTATCACAAAACTCTACAAAAGGATAAGGAGAATTCAAAAATGAAGTTGTAATGGTAGCTAAGCTCCAACACAAAAATCTTGTTAGGTTATTGGGATTTTGCTTGGAAGGAGAAGAAAAAATACTTGTTTACGAATTTGTGCCCAACAAAAGTGTTGACTACTTTCTATATGGTATGTCCCTTATAACCATATGTCTAAAGATTAAGGGTCATCCATTGGAGACCCTTATAGTTAGAGGCTTCCTCATATCTAGCTAGACACAAATGAGAACGTACTTGCTCCTGGCTTCCGTCGTAGTGTGCGTGTCCACTTTGAGCACTATTCCTAGCACTTGATTGATCTGCTTGAGCATTGTCGCATCATAGTATTCAATGGGTAGTTCGTTGAGCCTGACCCAAACCGCCACTGAAGATACTAGTGCTTCTGATGGTTTGAAGTTAGCTTCCTACCTTCGAATGGACAAGAAGTGTACCCCAATAAACCATGGTCCTTTCTTAAGCTCCATCTCTATGTCTTCTATGATCGAAAACCTCAGCAGGAAAAACTCTCTACCAAGGTTTACCATATCGACTCTCCCAGAAGGCTTCCATAATCCCAAAAGCTTTGAGTGTAGGAAGTTATACCCTATTGTCTTTCCAAACACTTTCACGATGGGCAATTTTGCCAAGGGAGCTCTAATGCACTGGTTTCTTTCAAAAGGTTGATTGAAGCAAATCCTTCCCTAACTTCCTCAATCTCCTCTTCCGAATTTGATTCCACTTCCATTTGGTCCAAGAAAGCAAAAGCTTGGGAGTAGGCTCCCAATATTTCCCCCACTAGCTTGTCCCTAAAGGAGAGCTCGAGAGGGTAAGTAGATTCCCTAGAACGGGTTGGGCTGTTTTCTTCGATTGCATGGTGTGAATCGTTGACTTTCTTGTTGCTCCGAACTAACTTGTTTTCTTCATCGAGAGAGAGAGAGAGAGAGAGAGAGCATTCCATTACTCCAGATATTTGGTCCACCCCTATAGTTCAGATGAGTCATTCAATATATAATGCAAGGTGGCTGTCAATAGGTGGTAGCATTTAATGCAAACGTGAAACTAAGTTGGGGAGAAATGTGCTTGCATAAGGCTTTTATTTAGAAATAATACTTAGGAGATTGTCCTAAGGAAGCGTCCGCACAACCTTGGTTTGTAATTTGTGTCGTGGGCCCTATCCATCATCCCTTTGACCAATGGAGAATTTGGGGTAGGAATGATAATTCGAGATTGGAATAGTAGAGTGATAATTGCCGTTTCTATGTCCCTTCCAAGAAGATACTATGTTGAGGAAACTAAAGCAATTGCAGTTGAACAAGGTTTAGTTCTAGTCAAAGAACTTGGCTTGGAGAAAATAATTATAGATTGAAACTCCTTCTTGACTGTCCAAGCTGTTGAACTTATGGATGTTAGGAGGGTTTCTGGTCACATTATAAAGGGTATTGGTCAAGGATGTAGCAGCTTTCAAAAGGCTAAAGTCAAACACATTGACAAGGACAACAAGAAAATAGCCCATGAACTCACCTAACATGCCAAAAAAAACTAGAGAAAAATCTATTTGGAGGAATGAGATCCCTTTTTTTTTTTTTTTTTTTTTGACCTTCTTAGATTAGAGGGATCAGTCTAGGCGGGGTTTATTTGTCTTTGGCCTATGTTATTACTGTTCTGCTTACTACTGGTGTGTTATTTGCTTATTGTATTTGATTTTTCTCTTTTGAATGAGAATTTAGTCTCTTTTCAAAAAAAAAAAAAAAAAAAAAAAGTCAATCGAAAACGTTTTCAATTTGATAAGTTTTTCAAGTGGTTCAACCATGGTTTTAAAAACCAAACCGAGAGCCAAACCGTTTTTTTCAAAATTCTCGGTTCAATAAGGTTTTTTCGATGTTTCATCGGTTTTTACTAGTTTTAGGGGTTTTTACCGAACCGGACCGACTCCTGATTCCCCATTGAATAGGTTGGACTGGCCAGTACGGTCCGGTTTTTAAAACAATGGGCTCAACATAGTTGAAAAAAGGGTGAAAAAAAGAATTACGCCAAAACAAACTAATCCTAGAAATATTAGAAATATAACAAGTTGTAATGATTACCAAGATAATAAAAACGCGTGGGGCATCCTTTCCTCTAGTGGGGCAAATGAACACAAATTTTAGCACAAAGTTAAAAAAATTCTCAATTATCTCCACGCGGCAGACTATGACAATTGACTGACTGAGGTCAACAAGTCCCCTAACGCGGGTCAATGGTGGAGTAGACTTACTCTTACGCGAGAGGGAGGGAGTATCGTCCCGTCCGGGAAGCAATAACAGCCCCTATAAAGCTAATCCCGAAGTAAGAACAAAATACGAGACACAAAAAAGTAGGCATGGTTTCCTTAAGCATCTCCATGGTAAATCTGGTCCTTTTTTGGCTCAGCTTCCTCAGCCTTACTAGTGAAGCAGTCCCAAGTTACCGCTTTCATATCTGTTCAAACAAGACCACCTTCATCCCCAACTCCACCTACCAGTCTAACCTAAAAGACCTGCTCCTTTCCCTTTCCTCCAATTCCACGCGTGAAATTGGCTTCTACAACAACACCGTTGGCGAAAACCCAGAGATCTCAGTTTACGGCCTCTTCCTCTGCCGTGGTGACCTCACCCCAGATGCCTGCCAAGACTGCGTGTCAACAGCAACAAACGAGATTGTTCAGCAGTACTGCCCCGTAGAGAAAGTGGCTATGATATGGTATGATGAATGCATGTTACGCTACTCAAATCGATCAATCTTCTCTGTCATGGAAAACCAGCCAAGAAAGTATCTGTGGAACGTGTTGGATATTACAGAGCCAGATCGCTTCCTTAAGTTAGCGCAAACAACATTGAGTGACTTGGTGCCTCTGGCCGCAAACGCTTCCTCCGGTGCTAAAAAGTTCGCTACGAAAGAAGTCAATTTTACGGTATTGCAAACAATGTACAGCCTTGTACAGTGCACTCCTGACCTATCCAGCTTTGATTGCAATAGGTGTCTTCGGGAAGCCATAACAAACGTGCCTACGTGTTGCAGTGGAAAGCAAGGGGGTAGAGTTATGTATCCTAGTTGTACCATTAGGTATGAGGTTTCTCCGTTTTATCAGATACAAGCCGTTGCTCCACCGGTACCAGCACCAGGACCACCACCTATACCATTGCTTCTTCCTCCTCCACCAGGTGCTGTCACCAAACCAAAACCAACTTTTGATTTTACAGTGTCGTGCGAGTGTCGATTAAGCTCCAGAGACCATGTTTTTAAACAAAGAACCACAAAACTCTTATTAGTATTATTATTGTTATTCAATATTTGGAAGAAGAGGGATTTAAAAAATGGACAAGAATATAATCGTACTCTTTACTCTTCAGCTAATACTAAGCTCTTTTGAAGCACTAATCTGTTTAGTTTGAAATAAAAATCTTTATGTTTATGCAGGGAAAAGCGGAATCTCATGGCCAATAATTCTCGCCATTGTTGCTTCAATTTCTGTCTTGGCTCTACTTGCTTTGAGCTACTACTTCCTAAGAAGGAGAACAAAAAAGAAGTACAATTCTCTACCGGTTAAAAATGGTAATGAGCAATTTAATTGAATTTATAATGTTTGATTTCCAGATATCTTCTAACTGCTCTGGTAGCCTAATCCCTTATGTTTGCTGGAAATAATTGTAATTACTTCTACTTGTTATTCCAGAAGGTAGAACTGTAGAAGTGACTAGATTATCGTAACGGTGCTTAAATGAAAATCTAAGAAATGCTGAGAGATGTGTATTTGTGTATTTCCTTATTTTTTGATAAACCGAAAACTTTTATTAGAGGAAAGAAAAAAAATATTACAAAGCATGATCTAGATAGCATCCTTCCAAAATACGAATACATGTACATTTGGGTTTTTCCATATAAAGCACCAACAGTATGCTCAAAATTATAATATTTTTTCTATGCTTCCCCATGCATGGGCCAAAGATTTCACCAATGTTTACCCGATTTGTGTGCGTAGCTGCCAGTGACATTACAAATATAGAGTCTTTGCAATTTGATTTGGCTACAATCCAAGCTGCCACAAACAAGTTCTCTGAGGATAACAGGCTGGGTGGAGGTGGATTTGGTGAGGTTTACAAGGTACTAGTATTCATTATTTGTTGCCTTTTTTTTATTTTTTTATTTAGTGGGGCTGGGGGATTTTTAACTCATGCAAAAATTCAACTAGTCAAAAAACTGAGTCAATTTTATATATATATATATATTCTTTTTTAATTGGGAGCTCATCGAAATTTTTCGTACCAATTTAAATATGGCCCATATTAGTTATATCAAAATCATTAATACCATTTCAAATCCCATTCCAATATTTATTATAATTTTTTTTAAAGTAAACAGTAATACTTATTAAAACATACACAAAAATAATAATATTAATATTTTAAATTATGTTTATAATACATTATTTAATCAAAGTATAATTACAAAAAAACTTAACTTTTATAATTATAAACTGAAATGAAATATTTAAATATCTGTCTATTATGAGATATCATTTCAGGATTATTATTAATAAATATATATATTTAACTATTATACAAAATAATAAATTTAATATAATTTTCTTTTAAAATCTTAAATAAAGTAGGATTATTATTATAAAACATATATTTATGATTTTTGTTTTAAAAATAAAATTTAAAATTTAGGTAATTATTTAAAAATTTTGGTTTAGATCGAGTACCTTTAATACACTAGACCAATCAAATAACAACACAGGTCCAAAAAGAGATGACTATCATCGTCTAAACCATAAAACGCGGCTGGAAAAAGGTTCCTGCTGCCTACTTTTCCCATTTACCAACCCACCCACGTGAGAGCTTTATCAAATAGCAATATCACTCACTCCCACTGTTTATTTTCCTTTCTTTTGTCTCTTTGCTCTCTTCTCACCGTGTCTCAGAACTCCTTTCTCATCTTCTCTTTCTTGCTCTTCATATATATATATATATATATATTTTTTTTTTTTTTCTCACTTTCTCTGTTACTAACGGCGAGGCTTCAGAGTGAGAGACGAGAGAGAGACTGAGAGCTGCGAGTGTGAGACAGAGATAAGAGAATGAGACTTGTGACCCAGCGAAAATCGATGCCAGGAAAATGGAGTATGTATCGAATTTCGGCCGGAAATTCGTACCGGACCGAAACAAAAAAATAAAAAAAAGAAGCAAAAACTCTTGGGTTTTAGATCTTATAATACCTCTTTTTCAGTCACTTACTGACTTGCTCACGTCGCCGTTGTCGTTTTCGTCACCACGTTGCTGGTAGTACTAGTAACCCATTTCTCCGATCTCCTCCACCTTTTTCTTCTTCTCTCACACAGACCACTAAACGTTTCTTTCTTTCGAGTGTTTTTGTTGTGCCTTTTTCTATTTCTGTTTAGTTTTTACTTTTTTATTTTATTATATTTTTTTATGCAAGGTGCCTGACAACCGGCGTGAACATTATACAAAAGTATGCAACTTGGAATTTTTTTTTACAAGAGGAACTTGGAAATTGAAATTTAAAATAGAGTAACTATTTTTACGATATATATTATGATGTCGTTATTTATGTGTGCAGTATATTTATCAATATCTAAAAGGATGTTAATTATTATTATTATTATATCAATATAACTATCATATTAATATTAATGAACTAACATTTTATATAAAGATTAAGATAATATATACTTTCAAGGGGGGGAAAAAAGATAATATATACTATATGAGATTCTTATAAAAGAACAAGAAGAGAGTTTATGGCCATATATATATAATTAGAGATAATCTCGAAACAATACATTGATATTGATTAGTATTGAAATAATTCGTTTTCTTAATCAAACTAAAACATCATTCAATATAATACTGTCTCTCTAAAATTCAAAAGCTTTTGACCTTGAGATTTTATAAATTCCACAATGTACACCATTCTAATGGTTATTGTGGTACATTCTCAGGGTACATTACTTAATAGACAAGAAATAGCAGTGAAGAGACTCTCAGAAAGTTCTGGACAAGGTGTAGAAGAATTTAAGAACGAGATTTTAGCAGTAGCCAAGCTTCAACACAGAAATCTAGTAAGGCTATTGGGATTTTGTTTGGAAGGAAAAGAAAAGTTGCTCATCTACGAGTTTGTGCCCAACAAAAGCCTTGATCAGTTCCTATTTGGTTTGTACATTCTAAGCATATGTCTCAACTATTTATTTGTTATATAAGATGCGTGGATTAAATTACATATTATTTATTAGTGTTTTGGAGCCTATGAAAATGCAATAGATAGGAAGAGACAAGCCATAAAATAAAATAAAAAAGAAAGATAGGAAGAGAGAATAAATTGTCTTTCTATATTTAGTGCTTTTAAAATTAACAAATTAGTAGAATATGCAATTCACTTGGATTCATTTAGTCTAACTTGAATATTGAATTTGGATGGGTGTGTAGAATCCAACAAAAAAAAAGCATTGGATTGGTCAAGGCGTTACAAGATTATTGAAGGGATTGTTCGAGGGATCCTTTATCTTCATGAAGATTCTCAACTACGAATTATTCATCGCGACCTTAAAGCTAACAACATACTATTAGATGAGGATATGAATCCAAAAATATCAGATTTTGGCATGGCAAGGATTTTTGGGGTTGACCAAATTGAAGGAAAGACCAAGAAAGTCGTTGGAACATTGTAAGTACCTGATTATAGTATCTATATATATATATATATATATAATATGTTCTTATTAGTTGATGGATATATTAATTGTTTTCTTCCTAACAGATTAATCTAGAAAAAGATAAAGATAGGTCATTCTAACCTAAAAATTTCAATATCAAGTAACCCATCGACAATTTAGAGATGCATTAAGTCCAGTCTCCTTTGTAGCACAAGTTACATATATGTAGTGCATTAAATTATTTGTAGAACCCAGTTAGCTTTGAATCTGACGAATAATATAAGTTAAAGATTTTATAGTTTTTTTTTTTTTTGCTAACATTGTTGAATTGATGACATTGGTTTGTAGTGGTTATATGTCTCCAGAATATGCAATGCATGGACAATTCTCTGTAAAATCTGACGTCTATAGCTTTGGTGTCCTAGTACTAGAGATTTTAAGTGGTAATAAGATCAGTTCTCTCTATCAATCCGAGACTACTACTAAGGATCTCTTGACCTATGTGAGTATGCACCACATTTAAAATATATATATATATATATATATTCTCATTCTGTAACTGCCAACTCCACCCCCAATTGAAAGGGAGAGATGGAGACACTATTTGAACATTTACAAATTGCTGCAGGCTTGGGAACACTGGAGCAATGGAACAGCCTTGGAGTTGTTAGATCCAACTTTAAGAGATTCTTACTCAAGAAATGAAGTCAACCAATGTATCCATATTGCCTTACTTTGTGTTCAAGAAAATCCAGCCGACAGACCCACAATGGCAAATATAATTCTCATGCTTGACAGTTACTCTGTTACTCTCAAAGCACCTCAACAACCCGCTGTTTTCATACTAAGTAAAACAGAGCCGACAATTCCAACGGAGTAATTGGAATCAGATGAACCTTCAAGCAAGTCAGGGCTGTCGTCTGGTAATGAAGCATCAATTACTGAAGCATATTCTCAACTAGTCAACTGGTTTGGGTGGCCAGTTAGGGCTCCTCCACAATTATCTCTTTAATTAATAAGGAATGGAATTTCAAACACTATGTTCTATATGTATTATTACTTAATAAATGTACTGAAACTTCACGGATGATAACATGTACACGTATTATCATTCTAGCAAGAAGACAAAATAAATTGGAAACCTAGTTGTACTGTAATCAATTTAATTGTTTTAAAATTGAAATATGCCTCTCAATACTTGTACCTTTATATATATATACTAGACTTATCGCACGTGCTTTGCATGTGTAATAATACTTTTTTTTATTTGTTTTTCTAGTTTAGTGTTATAATATTTAAAAGTGATATATAAACAATTGTGCCTTTTTTTTTTTTTAAAGAAATATGTAAGGTAATGTGGAATAATATTTAAAAAAGAGATAGAGATATTAGGCCAAATGAGGAAGATACAGGAAAAAGCCTGAAATTTAGGAATATATAGTAAATTACTCTTTTAATTAGTTTGTGTTTTTAATTTAAAATTATTTAACTAAAATATAGAGGTATTTTAGAGAGTTTAAGAATTTGTATTAGGGTATTTTAGTACACAAAATGTTAAAACTCAAATAAGGAATCATGTTATATATATATATATATATATATATATTAATTGTGTGTAGACAAAATTTGAATTACAAACTTGGTGGTAGTGTTTTTTTTTTTTTTTTTTTTTTTTGGTACCTTTATGTTAGAATCCATTTCACACTCTCTTATGTGTGTGTTTGTTTCTCAACTTGGTTGTAGTTAATATTTACAACTTTCACTAAAAAAATTAACATAGTTACATACTTTAAAAAAAAAAAAAAAAAATACGTGCTAGATTTAAAAAAAATCAAGGTTTCACGGTTGTGACTGAGCTCTGCAATGTCGGCTATGAGTAATGGGTCGCAGCAGAGCATGGGCAACGACAAAGCTCCGTTAATATTTCGTGACAAAGTTCCACTAATGGGTCATGATAGTGCTCACCATATAGTCAATTTGCTCACCAAAAAATCGATCTCCACTAATCTACTTGACATTGTGCCAAATAAAGGACCAGTTGGGGTTTGTTAGACAAATGGAGAAGGGAAAGGGGTCGAACAAAAGGATAGAAGTTGGGGCCTTAGCGCATTTACGTTGGTGTAGCTAAAATTTTATGCATTTAATATCTAAAAAAATACTTTATTTATTTTAACACATAATTTCATAACATGCTCTGCATTAATGGTCTTATTTATACCATCAACAAAATACTATTTATTTTTTAACTATTTTATTTCTCACATCTTCTCTCTTCCTCTCTACCACCAAACCCAACTAAAGTGATAAAGTAATAATTTTCTTATACCTTTTTGCAACAGTAAATTGCTAGTCTTGACAGTTCCCTGTATCAAGAAGGTAAAAAAAAATTGCTTTTACCTCCACCAATGTTAGGCTAAATTGGAGGTTTTTTTTTTTTTTTTTGAGAAAGACTAAATTGGAGTTTGTGGTGGTAAAATAGCTAAAAAGCTATTTTACCATTACCAATGATAACGCTCTTATTTTATTTTATTTTTTAAAAATGATCACACTCTTACAAAAGTTTTGAAGAATGTTTTATTGTAATTTTTTGAAAAAAATTATCAAAATTTTTTTTTGATAAATAAAAAATTTCCTAAAATAATTTACTAAAAATTATATACATTAAATAAATGTATACAATATAAATTTTAAAAAAATATTTTTATACTAATCATTTTTTTTATTAACTGTACAAATAAAGCTAATAATTTTCCTTTAACCTATTGTTTTTATTTTTATTTTAAAAGTCGTGACTTGTAAATTAAAAACTATCTTGACATTACATAAGTGTTTGGATTGCAATGAAACACTCACTAGCATCTAGTGTTTGCATTTCAGTGGGTCCCGTGCACGGTTCACAAGACCCATAAACTACTTTTTTCAACAAAAACAACTTTAAAACTAGGTTTCACAACACTATTCACACATTTAAAAATTATTTTATTACAGTGCTACAGTATTTTCACTTCATTGAGTTTTGAGATGTCAATTGATGAGGGAAAATTTTATTTTAATTAATTATTTTTTTTTTACCTGAAAATATCTCATTTGTAGAATGAGAAATGTTACGTCCACAATATTTTCACAACAAATCATGGGTGGTTTGTTATTAATGGTTCAAATTTGAATTTAGCACTGAGATTACTTTTTTAACCAAACAATAACAACCAGTAACAACCTGCCACCTATGATTTGTTGTAAAAATATTGTGGACATATCATTTCTCTTGTAGAATTGTCTTTCTACTGTGAACTACGGAACTCTTGCTAACATTTCCACTAGAAAACATCACATGGGCCCATTTAACTGGCACTCCACGATCACTTTCCTTTTTGCAATCTTTATTTTATTTTATTTTTTTATACAAAATTGTAGATGAATTTAGCTACAATCTTACTCAATATTTTTTTATTTGAGATGAATTTTAATAAATACATTATTGGATTACATTTTCTTCTTATATCCTTTATATTTGCAAAATTTCTAGAAATTAAATTAAATATCAATAACTATGTTATTTATAAATTGTTTAAATTGTAAGTTTTTGTAATTTAATTAAATATCAATAGTTGTTAACTTTTGCTTGCCAAATTATGAGTAGTGATTTGTCATATTAAATTGATAGCGCTTTCTTCTTTTTTATAATAAAATAACAAATTATTTGCTCTTCAATTAGACCTTTAAAGCTTTCAATCTAGAGCAATTTATTAGGTTACATAGACGAATTACAAGACTCAAGAGCACTGTTTTACTATTTAATTTGAAGTTATTCTTTTTACTATTTAATAGTGCTTTCTTCTTTTTTTATTTGGATACAGTAAATTCTAAACAGCAAGTAAAGTAGGTTACATGGATGAATAATATCAGTCAGGATACAATTACACCAGTCATAACGAATTACGCTAGTCAGGATACTATTTAATTTGATTAATCGCATCTGGAGAGGATAACAACAAATTATATTTACTTTTTAATAGTGCTTTCTTCTTTTTTATTTGGTTTTTTTGTGTATATTGCAAACAGTTACGAGTTCAACTATTTACTACTCTATGTTTCTTGGTCACAACTATGAATGCAACAGACACAATCAATTGATAGAAAATGCCAAATCATGCTTTCAGGCACTCAATGGAGCTTTAGATAAAATGTTATGGTCTATCTCGCTATGTAATAATACAAAAGTTATCCGTAGAAGTTTTGGTCCTTAAATTGGGTCAATAAGGATGTTGTAGCGGATGTTTTAGCAAAATTTGTAAACACTTATATTGTAATAATTTCTCTCTTTCTCTGTTTTAGGATGTTTGATTCAGAAATGTGTAAATTAAACTAATTCCATGTGCATTGCAATAATTCTTCTCTTCCTCCTTTATCTGGGAGGTTTGACTCCATTGAATTGTTTGAAGTTATCATATAAATATTTTTTATCAAATTTTTGCATGCATTGTATGGGTGAGTAATTAGTAAACAATAAGATAAAAACATTTTTGGGAAAAAATTAAAATTGACGCTCACCACAGGCCCCTAAGGGCATTCATATCCGGTATCTTCAAACTATTCTATTTAACAATTTCAAAAGCAACTTTATTTATTATACCATACCATTTTACAATACATCTAACATCCCTACTTTTATTTTACAATACAACAAATTAAAATAATATAAATTATGCAATAAAATAATAAACAGGTCATCTCTCTCTCTCTCTCATTTCTGTCCCTGCCTCTCCCTCACTTTCTTAACAACCAAATAAACAATGCCCACCATGCCACCACCATGCCCACCACGCCATCACTACCCTCTACCCACCAAAATCCCAACGGAACCAAAAACCCAAAAAAAAAAAAAAAAAAAAAAAATGGCAAAACAAAACCCAGCAAACCCATAGCAAAAACAACCAAACAACCCATTGCCCACCGCCCCACCACCACTGCCCTCCATGCCAACCCAACCAACCAATCCAAATCCAGCCCAAACCCCATAAGAATCCAAAATACCAACCCATAAGAATCCAAAATCGAACCCATCCAAGCCCAAAAGACAAAAATTAATAGCAAAAAATAAAACAAACCCATCGGAGTCAACCGTGCCCACATCGATCTCGCCATGCCGTGACCACTTCGATCTCCACCACGTTGGGCCTTTGTCGATCTCTGCCACACTGGGACCACACTGATCTCCGCCACGCCATGAACACTCCGAATCCAACCCAGCTCCAATGGCAAGCTTGAACAAGAGAGAGATGAGTCAAATTCCCAATGCTCTCTGGAATTGTCCTTGTGAACTGGTTTCCTAACAAATTGTCTTCAAGATATATCAAAGTTTGAATTCTCCATAGGGAAATTCTTGTTTTAATTGTGCGGTACAATGTAAATTATATTGTAGAGACTAGAGTGTAGACACATATAAATTTTGCACACATTTGTAAAAAGTGTAAAATATTTATCACTTTTTACAAATGTATACAACATTTGCCATTTTTTGTGCGTCTACAATATAAATTTACATTGCAAGTATAAATGTAAACACCTAAAGTTTCTTCTCCATAATTGCTAAATTCTACCAATAGGATTATGTAGAATTCTAGAGTTTTGTATTTGTTTATTATAATTATTATTATTATTATTTTATATATGTTAGAAATATTGAATGAATAGTATTGTATTTCATAAGTAATAAAATATACAAGAGTGTCTTTATATAAAAGTGTATAGTACAAGTAAACAAGGTAGGCCTAAAGACCTATTACACGTTAACAGCCCCCCTCAAACTCAAGGTGGGTGTAAGACCAACTTGAAGTTGTTAACTAAAGCACGAAGGCGTCTCTTAGGATGTGACTTGGTGAAGACATCTACAAGTTGATCTTTAGAGGAGACTGATTACAGCTTGAAACCACCATGGACAAGATGGTAACATATAAAATGACAATCAATCTCGATGTGTTTAGTCTGTTCATGAAAGACATCATTGTGAGCAATATGAATAACACTCTAGTTGTCACAATAAAGAGGAGTAGCAGAGAATGTGTACACACCTAAGTCTTTAAGAATCCATCATAGCCAAAGGAGCTTAGATGTGGTATCAACAAGGGCATGATATTCTACTTCAATACTGGAGCAGGCCACAAGGGTTTGTTTCTTGCTTCGCCAGGAAATTAGAGAAGAATCAATAAGAAAGTAATAACCAGTGATGGACTTGTGATCAGTGGGATCTCTTGCCCAGTCAATATCAGAGAATGCATGAAGAACAAGAGAAGACTGAGCATGTAGAAAAGGCCATGGAAGAGAGTGCCATTTAGATATCGAAAAATGCGCAAAACAGCAGCATAGTGAGTCAATTATAGAGCAGAAAAATACTGACTCACCTAGTAAACAACATAAGAAATGTCTAGACGAGTAACAGTGAGATAAACTAGGCTGCCAACCAATCGTCTGTAAAGAGAGGGATTAGAAAATGGTCCCCCCCCCCCCCAAGGGAGTTAGATGCGCATTAAGTTTAACTAGAGTGTCAACAGTCTTGCTATCAGTGAATCCAGCTCAAGACAAAAGTTTAGAAGCATATTTGGCCTGAGTAATATAAAGTTCATCTGTGGAATGAGTGATTTCAAGACTCAAGAAGTAGCTAAGATATCTAAGATCTTTCATCTCAAACTACTGACTGAGAAAATCCTTGAGTTTTTGCATGCCATTGAGGTCATCACTAATTATGATCATATCATCCACATATAGGAGAAGTAAAATGGTACCTTTGTAGGTACGATGAAGAAATAAGGCAAAATCATAATGATTGGCAATGTAACTCAAGTGAGAGATAGTAGAGCTAAACTTGGCAAACCAAGCTCGTAGAGCTTGTTTAAGGTCACAAAGTGCACGTTGAAGTTGACAAACCTTGTTCGGTTCAATAGAGAGACCAGAAAGAGATTGCATATAAACTTCTTCACTTAAATTCCCATTAAGGAATGCATTTTTGACATTTATCTGAAAAATGTCTCATTTACTAGCAATGGCAACAGCTAAGAGGGCACGAACAAATGAGATTTGAGCAACCAGAGGAAAAGTCTCTTCATAATGAATCTCATACTCCTGTGTAAAACCTTTTACAACAAGACGAGCTTTATATCACTCAATGTACCCATCAGAGCGAGTCTTGATTTTGTATATCCACTTACAACCAACCATAGATTTCCTAGGGAGGAAAGTTACCAAATCCCAAGTATGGTTTTTAGATAATGCATTAAGTTCTTCTTTCATTGCAATCTATCATAAAGGGTTAGTAGAGGTCCCACGATAGGTGTGAGGCTCGTGTAGTGTAGCAAGGCAGTATAACAATGATTGTCAAGTAAATGTGCAGGAATGGATCTTACCCGAGTTGAGTGATAAGGTAGAATGTCTTGTGCAAGATCTTCATACGAATTATGATCAAAGGACCTAAGCTCAAGGTTGGGTGGCTCATCTTCGACCGGTTCATCTTCCATCTATTCATTAGAGGGTGATCTAGAAGTGGCATAAAAAATATCTGGTGATTGGACAGAGAAGTTTATAGGAGGATCATAAGTAACTATAGAAGGAATGTGTGGCTCATGTGGAAAAAGATTTAAGACAGAAGAGGTAGATGGGGAGGCACGGAAGTGAAAGAGCTAGACAAAGGAGAGATGTTCCCAAAAGACAACATTGCGGGAGATACGAAGACGATGAGAGACAGGATTATAACACCGGTACCCCTTTTGAGTTTCACCATAGCCAAGAAAATAACAAAGTTTAGATCGAGGCTCAAGTTTGTTACGCTCATATGGCTCTAGAAGAATGAAATAGGCAGAACCGAAGTTAGTGATAGTTTGGAGGTGACCCAAAAAGGTGCTTATATGGAGTTTGATTTTGGATGACAGGATTGGGAATGCGATTAATAGCATGAACAACATAAAAAGCAACTTTGCGCCAAAAAGGAGCAAGAACTTTGGCAGAAAGAAGAAGAGCACGAACAGTGTCAAGTATATGATGAAGTTTTTGTTCGGCTCTACCATTTTGTTGAGAGGTACTTGGGCAAGTTAGTTGATGAATAGTGCCATAGGAATGCAAAATAGCTTGGAAAACATATTGAGTGTATTCAAAAGCATCATCAAATCGAAAAATTTTGATTTGTTTGGAAAATTGAGTTTCAACCATTTTTGCAAAATTAGAATATACTTGCAATAATTAAGAACGATATTTCATATGAAAAATCAAGCTGTAGCGGGAATAATCATCAACAAAGACAACAAAATATCGAGATTCACCAATACTAGAGATAAAGGAAGGCCCATAGATATCAAAATGAATTAGGTCAAAGATAGCAGTGGACATTGATTCACTAGTATTGAAAGGAAAAACTGATTGTTTTCTTAACTAACATGAAACACAATCAAAATATTCTGTGAACATTGAACCTAACAAACCTCTAGAAGCCAAGTGTTGTACCCAAGAGGAAGATGTGTGACCACGTCGGGCATGCCAAAGTGCAAGGGAAGGAATAGAAGAAACTATAGTACTTGCAGCAGCAACAAAAACCAGAGTAATAAGTGGAAGACGAAGGTTGTCCACAAGAAACATACGTCCAACTCTAGGATCGGTCTGAAGCTCTTGTCTCGTCCTCAGATCTTGCACAATACACCAAGAATAATTAAAGGTAATGCAATAACCCAACTCAACTAATTGTCCCATAGAAAATAAATTGTAAAAAAATTTAGGAACATTAAATACCCTAGGAACCGAGAGGTTGGTGATCAAGATGGAACCTATATTATGACCAAATATTGTGGAACCATTAGCTGTGCGAATATTAAGAAAGTGTGGTGCAGGTTTAAGTTGAGAATATAAAGACGAGTGAGGTTTCATGTGATTGCAACAAGCATAATTCATAAGCCAAGGGCAAGGAGATTACCAAATAGAACTAAGAGAGAAGAGGAATAAGATACATTACCAACTAGGTATTAGCAATGATGTTTTGAAAGTCAACTATGGAAATGGTGATAGTGGATCTAGAAGACTTGGACTATGCAGAGATGGGATCCATTAGTTGGATACTCTCAGTGTTAGTAACAATAACAGTATAAGTGGAAGCAATTAATTTGTTGCAATGATAGTAAGTCTCAATATTATGGTCAAGATGTTTGCAAAAATTGCAAAAATGTTTATTGGATTGTTGGCAACGATTATTACAATAAAAAGAAGACTTGTCCTTATTCTTCATTTAGAAGCAAAATATGCAAAAATGGTATATATGCAAAAAACTAGTTAGGGAACACCTGGACAGCAAAAAGTCAATGGTCATGGTCAAAGTCAAAATCAACGGTACATGTCAATGAGTCAACGACAATGATGTTAGCAAGATGACATAAGCAGCTAACTGGGTGATGACATAGCGAATGATGCAGCTAAGGCTGATGTGGCAGAGTGACGTCACAAATGACGTTAGCGGGTATCAAGGCAGTGTATGTAGTGCGTGAGGCGCATAGATGATGTTACAGAAAATTCAGGCGGTACAAGAGTCGTCCAATAAGGCCGATTTTGTTTTGATGATGTAGATTGAAGAAAGACAATTCCAATGGCAGTGGTAGCGGTGAGATCGAAGCAACACTAATGGCACATGAGGTGCGTGGAAGAATTTGCTGAAACTTTGACCAATGCGTGAATGGTCTGATGATGATGATTCTAGTGGCGTTGTGTAGAGCAGTTGAAAATCTACATGATGATATGTCTTATGTACTAATCGGAGGTCCGATGTGAAAGATCCAACGGAGGCAATGGTCTTGGTGGCGGAGATCTAGCTTCTAGTGGTGGAGATTTAACCTTGTACCTCTAACAGCAGTGGAGTAGTCAGGAGAGGGCACAGAAAAGGTTTACTAACCGGAGAAGTCAAGGCAGTGAAAAATACCAACAAAGACAAGACTGCAAAATACAAGAAAGTTAAAGCAATGACTTTGATACTATGTTAGAAATAT
This sequence comes from Quercus rubra, assembly GCA_035136125.1. Lineage (NCBI taxonomy): Eukaryota > Viridiplantae > Streptophyta > Magnoliopsida > Fagales > Fagaceae > Quercus > Quercus rubra. Next base: position 9,836,888 of record CM068734.1, on the reverse strand, counting down.
TGAATGAATGGTATTGTATTTCACAAATGATAAAATATACAAGAGTGCCTTTATATAAAAAATAGAGTATATAGTACAAATATGTGTGTAATACAAGTAAACAAGATAGGCCTAAAGCCTACAACCTATTATACGTTAACAATTATATATATATATATATATATATTGAAAGGGCACTATTGAAGAGTTGCAGACATTCAAAATATTAAAACTGTCACTGGCCATTAGGCACACATTTTCGCATAATTCTGAAGCCTTAAACCGTTTCTCTCGATTGGTCAAGGCCAAACTAAGGTTTATCTTTAGTTTATTTCCACAGTCAAGGTTCAGTTTAGGAAAGCGTCGATATTTTCATCTTTCATATAGCATTCTTCTTAATAATTCTTATAGAGGTTGCTTTTGTCCTTGGTATTAAAGCAAAAGGTAATAGATTTTAAGATTCATTATAAAGTTGGCCTCTATCCTCTATATTATATTTCAATTTGGTCCTTAACTTTTTTTTTTTTTTCAATTGGATCAAATTAGTCCTTAATATTTTTAGTATCGTGTCAATTTAGTGGAATATTTTGGATAAAAAAAGCCGATATGTTTAAACGAAATAATAAAAAATTACTTTCCATGCCACATTAGTTAGATGACAATTTAGTCCCTACCAAATGTGTGCTACTTAGGTGCGGTTTGGATACACATTAGGTTTAAGTTTCCTGCGTTTTCCTTTTTTTTTTGGGCACGCGTCTTCCCAACAAGCGGCTACTGTTCATGCACTGTTTATGAACAGTAGCCACAACTTTTGACCAAGTCTTCCATGAACAATGCATCAATGCACTGTTCACGGACTCATAAATTTCACTTTTTAGCAACTTTTTCATTAAAAATGGACCTTACGGCACTATTTACACATTTAAAAATTATTTTGCTACAGTATTTTTAGTTTTCAATTTTCAATTTTAGCAAAATAAGTTCTATCCAAATGAACCCTTAATGCTCTTGTAAGACATTGAAACCATCACTATTTTTTATTTCTCTTCAATCTCTTGGCTTATTAATTATGGCTCCAAATTTTGGATTTTTGTTATGAACTCAAATTTTAAATACTTAAAATAGTAGAAAAATATGTTCAAATTTATAAAGGAAAGTGAGCTTATATACTATTTTGTACTCTTTAACACTTTTAGATTGACAAAATATTACAATTTTACATTTATATTAGCTTTTGTTTGAGAGTTACATTAGTTTACTATTTTTATTTATTTTGTTATTACTATTGACTAATATTTTTCAAATAAACTTATTATTAATCATGCTCTCCTATACTAAAATCTGGGCTCCTCCACTTGCTTGAAATCATTGATTCCACTCAGAAGGCGTTCAAACCTTCAAACACGGCTTAGAATAATTTGAGTTGCTTCACTTGCAAAAAGCTTAGGTTGGTTTGGTCATGATAATGGGCGAGCCTTCCATCAACTTCTGGATGATCCTTTTGGTCCTCTCCTTGCTGATCGTCAGCTTCCATAGCCAATCAAGAATAGAAGCTGTTCCAACTTACAGCGACCATTCTTGCCCAAACACATCCACTTTTACCATCAACACCCCCTACCAATCCAACCTCAATCACCTCTTAGCTTACCTCTCCTCCAACGCCACCCGCAACATTGAATTCTACAACGCTACTGCCTCCGCCTCCACCACGGGCTCTGTTGATGATACCGTCTACGGCCTCTACCTATGCCGCGGCGACATGTCACCTGATGTCTGCCGAGCCTGTGTCGCCGGCGCAACCAAAGACTTAATAGTTCGCTGTCCGGTGGAGAAAGTTGCGGTGGGTTGGTACGAGGAGTGCATGTTGAGATACTCAAACCGCTATATCTTTTCCAGCATGGCTTCTGACCCAGCTGATTACAATTGGGGCCTATTGAATGTGTCGGAGCCAGACCGGTTTGACCAGCTAGTGCTGGCAACAATGAACGACTTGGCAACCAAGCTTTCAAAAGTTAATATTGGAGCCAAGAAGTTTGGGACAAGAGAAGCGACTTTCACAGCGTTTGAAACGTTGTACACACTTGCCCAGTGCACGCCGGACCTGTCCGGTGCCGATTGCTATAGATGTCTTAAAATAGCCATAGCTAGTTTGCCGAGCTGTTGTAGTGGAAAGCAATTGGGCTTAGTTCAAAGTCCTAGTTGTAATGTTAAGTATGCAGTGTCCCCGTTTTACCAGATCCCAAATGAACAGCTCGATCCTGAATCACCAATAACACCTAAAGGTAATTTCTATGATATTATTAGATACTACAAATTTAAATGAACAATCATGGACTTTTTAATAGTCGATCGGTTTCACTCCTTTACGGCACTATTCAATCAAACATTATTGTCATCATTGTCTACAAAGGACCTCTAATTATTAATCATTTTATCATTTAGCTTAGCAATGATACATAATATTGTTTATGCAGGAAAAGGTCAAATCTCATTGCAGACAATTGTCGTTGTCGTTGCTTCGATTTCTGTTTCTGCGATGCTATTTGTTACGGGCTACTGCTACCTTAGAAGGAAGCAGAAAACAAAAAACAGTGTTAATCAGGAAGAAAATGGTAAACAAGGAATGATTTGATTGCATTCATTTTCATATTTTCTAATGTTTACACTTGTGGTTACGTAATTAACTGTTTTGTCTTGCTAATCATATTACTACAGTAGAGTCCTTGCAATTTGATTTTGCTACAATTGAAGCAGCCACCGACAAATTCTCTGATGATAACAGGCTAGGTGAAGGTGGATTTGGTGTGGTTTACAAGGTATTGGATTAGTTTACCCTTTTTTTTTTCTTCCTTTTTGAGGATTAATTCTACTCATCAACTATAGATAATCTAATGCATGCAATTCCAACAATGCTGAATCAATTTTTGATGTTGAGATTACTAAAATTGTTAGAGGTAAATTGTTCTAAGATTGGTTGAAGTATATTCTCAGGGCATACTTTCTAATGGACAAGAAATAGCTGTGAAGAGGCTATCACAAAACTCTAGACAAGGATCAAAGGAATTCAAAAATGAAGTTGTAATGGTAGCTAAGCTTCAACACAGAAATCTTGTAAGGTTATTGGGATTTTGCTTGGAAAAAGAAGAAAAAATACTTGTTTACGAATTTGTGCCCAACAAAAGCCTTGACTACTTTCTATTTGGTATGTCACTTATACACTTATGTCTAGTTTTCTAGTGTGCCGTAAAATATGAGAGGACTAAGGTTTTTCTTCAAGGAGGATAAAATCCATTTAAGAAAGGTTCAGTTTGCAGTCTTCTTAACTATTAATAAATTCATTATTGTTTTGGAACTTACCAGAGATGAATAGATCAAATTGTCTCTTTGTAAGTCTAGCATTTTCTTTTTGTCTCTGTGTAAGTCTATAGCATTTTTTTTTTCTTCTGTGTAGATCCTAAAAGACGAGAACAATTGGATTGGTCAACACGTTACAAGATTATTAAAGGCATTGCTCGAGGAATGCTTTATCTTCATGAAGATTCTCGACTTAGAGTTATACATCGTGACCTTAAGGCTAGCAACATTTTGTTAGATCAAGACATGAATCCAAAAATTTCAGATTTTGGCATGGCAAAGATTTTTGGAGTAAATCAAACTCAAGGAAACACCAACAGGATTGTTGGCACATTGTAAGTTGTAAATGTCTACAAAAAATCTGAACCACTCTAATATTCTACAAATTCTACTTTCTACAATTTAGAGATGTGTTGCACTCTAACCTTAACAGTAGCGTTAATCTATGCATAAGTAATGTTGTCAGTTATACTGACTATTTCATTGTTTAGTTAAATCCATTTGCATATCTTGTTACTAACATTTGCCATATCAATGGTGTTGGTTTTTATAGTGGCTACATGTCTCCAGAATATGCTATGTTTGGGCAATTTTCTCTGAAATCCGATGTGTACAGTTTAGGGGTCCTAATTCTAGAGATTATAAGTGGCCAGAAGAACAGTTCTTTTTGTCAAGAAAATAGTGCTGAAGACCTCTTAAGCTACGTGAGTATAAACCAAATATTCAGATTTTATCTTCCTATATGAATGCCAACATCATCACAACCGTGTGGTGGCAAAAAGAGTGACATTACAACATTACATGACCAATTGATGCAGGCTTGGAAACATTGGAGGGATGAAACACCCTTGGAATTGTTGGATCCAACTTTGGGAGACTCTTACGCGAGAAATGAAGTCATCAGAAGTCTACATATTGGATTACATTGTGTACAAGACAACCCAGCTGACAGGCCAACTATGGCTGCAGTAGTTCTTACGATAAACAGTGACTTTGTTACTCTGCCGTTACCTCAAAGACCAGCATATTTTTTTCGTAGCCGAACAGAGGACAACAAGCGTTCAAACGAGCCAGAGTCAAATCAATCTACAAGCAAATCGATCTCATGTTCTGCCAATGAAGCATCAATTACTGAATTATACCCTCCCTAGCGTGAGAATAGTAAGGGTCTCTCTAGAATTAGTATTTGTTTGTAAGTCATTGAATTTGAACAGTGAGTTGCATATGACCATTGCTTAAAGATTTGAGACTTCATGAACCGTAGAAAGCTTGCAAACCAATAAGTATAATTCACCAAGACTCAAGACAAAATGGTTAGAAGACCAAGCTGTACTTCAATTTGTAATTGCTAAATACATGCCTCAAGGCATTACCATTATGACTTTGGTGATTTGATATAGAATCACACTTCTAAGGGTTTGCCATGTTTATTGGTTCATTTGGCACCAACAAAATTGGATTTTGTTTTGGTTGTTGCTCTTGCTAAAAGTTAGAATTTTGATTGTACCTAGAAAAATAAGGTTCAAAAAGTTGTATATATGCAAATAAGCTCCGCCTTTTTTTCTCCCTTGATACATAGATGTTTGTAGTGGGTAAAAATCAACTCAAAAAAATAAATTTGTAAGTCCTAGTGATAGAAACGACACCTCATATGCTAGTTCTTATTATGACACGTTTTGACTACTTAATTATGTATAAACGTTTGCATGACATGATTTTTATGGCTTTTATTTCCAAGAAGAGTGAATTTGATTAGTTCAAAGAGTAATGCTACATGCACAAATTATTCTACAAACATTTTACACAAACTATTCAACAAACGTTTTACAAACTGCTGATGTGGCATTCTCCATCTCAGCTTTTTAAAAACCAAAATACCGCATCAGATATTAACAAAGAAAATTAATAAAAGAAAAAAGAAACCTAGATTTGTTTTGCTTTTAAATCCTCTCTTTGCGCTTCCCTCTCTGCCTCAAACGTACGACGCCTCCCTCTCTTCCTAAACCCATTTGCAGTCAAACAGGCCGACATTCTGCTATTCAAAAAGTATTCATTCTATAGAAATAAGGAAATTATATATAGTATATGATTACAAATCAATTTGGTAGGTAAGCATATAATTTCGTCATTCAAAGAGATTTAGCAGTGAAGTTATTGCAAGTGGTATTAGTGATTATTCATTCATATTCAACGAATAAGTTTGTTGTTTTCCGTAATGTGACAAATTTATTTTTAAAGTGTTGCAATCCTATCTGACAGATTTTTATGGGACAATTTTATCTTTAAATTTTTGTGCATCAGAGGTGTTAGTCGGAGTGTGAGGCTTGGGTTTAGGAAGAGAGAGAGGTGCAAAGAGAGGGTTTAGAAGCAAAACAAATCTGGGTTTCTTTTTTCTTTTATTAATTTTCATTATTAATATCTGATGTGGTATTTTGGTTTTTAAAAAGCTGAGGTGGAGTATCCCATATCAACAATTTGTAAAATGTTAGTGAGTAATGCTACATGCACAAACTATTCTACAAACATTTTACAAACTGCTGATGTGGCATACTCCACCTCAACTTTTTAAAAACTAAAATACCATATCAGATATTAACAAAGAAAATTAATAAAAGAAAAAAGAAACCCAAATTTGTTTTGCTTCTAAACCCTCTCTTTGCGCCTCTCTCTCTTCCTAAACCCAAGCCTCACACTCCGACTAATGCCTTTGAAGCACAAAAATTTAAAGATAAAATTGTCCCATAAAAATCTGTCAAATAGGATTGCAACACTTTAAAAATAAATTTGTCACATTACGGAAAACAACAAACTTATTCGTTGGATATGAATGAATAATCACTAATACCACTTGCAATAATTTCACTACTGAATCTCTTTGAATGACAAAATTATATGCTTACCTACCAAATTGATTTGTAATCATATAATATATATAATTTTCTTGTTTCTATAGAATGAATACTTTTTGAATAGCAGAATGTTGGCCTGTTTGATTGCGAATGGGTTTAGGAAGAGAGGGAGGCGTCGTATGTTTGAGGTAGAGAGGGATGCGCAAAAAGAGGGTTTAAAAGCAAAACAAATCTGGGTTTCTTTTTTCTTTTATAAATTTTCTTTGTTTAATATCTAATGCGGTATTTTGGTTTTTAAAAAGCTGAGGTGGAGTATGCCACATCAGCAGTTTGTAAAATGTTTGCAGAATAGTTTATGCCTGTAGCATTACTCCACCTCAACTTTTTAAAAACTAAAATACCACATCAAATATTTGCAAGAAAAATCTTTTTTTTTTGAAACGCTATTTGCAAGAAAATTTTAAAAAGAAAAGAAAATGAAACAACAAAAGTCAATTAATTTATTATATACTCTTTGCACATTATTGCATGCTTTAATATCTTGAGCTACACCTTTTTTTTTTTTTTTTTTTTTTTTTTTACCTTTAAATTGTACTGTACATAAAAAAGAGCCGTAGTAGTATACATCAAGATCACCTATATTATACATAATAAAATAAAAAAAAATAAAAAAAACTTACCTCATCCACTAAGGAAATAAAATAGCCAAAATAATGGCTAAAGAAACTATCAAACAAATCTGACTAGAGTACACTTTTAGGCTTATAATTTGGATTTATTTTGATTGTTAGCTCTTTACGTTGTAAAATTTTTATTTTAACCTGTCATGTTTGCTTTTGTTTTTATACTGTGTCATTGATCCATTTTTTTAGTAATTTAGTGACAACTGACATTATATATATAAGTGACGTATTTAAAATACCGTACTTATATGACACTTAACAGTCAAATTACTAATAAAAATGAATGGCAAAGTGAAAATGAAAACAAAAGTAAGGCCAAACTGAAAATTTTGAAATTAATGTGAAGAGCAAAAATGAAAACAGCCCTAAACTTTAAAGGTCCGTTTGGATTGAGGATGGAAAATTGTGGAATGATGGAAAAGTGAGAGGATGAAAAATATTTAGTTTTCCCTCTTGTGTGTTTGGTTGGAGGGGTAGAAAAGTGGGAGGGTGAAAAATTCTTCTATTTAGTTGGAGAGAAAAAGGGAAGGATGAAAAATGTAATTTATATAAATTGACTATTATACCCTTGTTACATAATATGTAAGAAATAGATTTATTTGTACTCATTACATAATATAAAATTTATCACATCATATATATAAATTTATATTATTATTTATATTATTATAATGTAAAAATTAGATCAGGTCACGTTGAAAAAAAAAAAAAGAAAAAGGAAAAAAAAAAGAGAAGAGAACGTTCAAGTCAGGTTGAAAAAAAAGAGAGAGAGAGAGAGAAGAGAACATTCAGGTCACGTTGAAAAAAAATTTGGGAGGGCATTATGGTAATAATACTATGAGGCACTTTTCTCTCATGAGTTTTCCTCCCAATTTGGGAGGAAAAAATTTGTGTGCCTGGGAGAGAAAATTTTCTTCTAAGTTTTTCACTCTCCCTAGTTTTCCTCTCTTACCAAAAAGTGGAAAATCCACTTTTTCTTTCCTATGTTTTCCATCCCTCCTAAAATCAACCCAACTAAACACAGTGCAAGGGCTAAAGGTGTACTTTAGTAAAAAATCTCATACATGTTTACCACAAGTCAATCCCATTGCTGTTTCTCTCTTCCTCTCTCTCTTCCAAAACTCAAAGCCTGTGTTACCCCCACTCAATAGAAAATCGAATAAGTAGGATTTCAACGAAAACAAATTGGTGGATATGTAACTTTGAGTGGTTCAAGACTGAAAATTTTGACAATGATGATGTGGCAGATTAGAGATGTGTGTGGTGTGAGGCTGGGGAACCGTGAGAGTAAGCGATGGCCGATGATTAGGGGCCGAAGCTGGAGATGCTTGATGTTTGAATTAATCTAGTTGCCGATGAAATTTCCTCAGTGGGCAAGACTTGCTCTAAAACAGTTTAATTGGTTCAGATCATACCACTGGCTTCTAGTTATTTTTGGTATTCTATGAATTTTTCCTTTTTTTTTTTTTTTCTTTTTCATATGACTGGATCAGTATTGATGCTTGTTTATAGTTGAACTGATCAATTCGATCCGGTATTTAAAACATAAACGTAGTATTGTTAAAATAAATGTCTATAAAATTATTAAGGTAATAAATGATGTTTGGTAATATGACAAAAAAATATAGAGTAAAACGTCATTATATTTATTTTTCTATTTTTTTGATAATTTGATAATACAGTGGAGAAAAGAGATTTTAACCTTAATTCACTTTAAAAAAGAAAAAAAGAGCTGTGTACAATGGTTTTGACAAAATCTTATTATATTTCAGCCAATGAATAGTAGATACACCAACCACACGAAAAATTATTAGTACTATAGCCTTTTAGTTTTTCTTCCGCTCTCATTGTTTCACATGATTAAGAAATTATAAATTATAGAAAAATTATTACTTTCTTAGGTGGAGTCCACTCCTAAGAACGTAATATGTACACGCACCAAATGATAGAGATATAGAGATAGAGATGGGCGGAGCACTCCCGAGTGGGTGTAATAATTATCCTTGAAAAAATATATTTTTTTTTTATAATTTAATTTTCACATGGATGATGGAGCCTAAATACGTGACAAGAGGATGGCATTTATATGGAATGCAAATCCTTTTTGTCTATTTTTTGTATTATACTTTTTGTTCCACCAATTATATGTATTTAACTTTTTTTTTTATTTTAAATTTTAATTATTTTATAAGGAAAGTCAAAAAATATGTGACAAGGAAAAAAAATATTTGTATTCATCTATATGTATTCCAGACCGTGTCCATTAAGAGCACTTTTTTTTCCCAAGGCATACTACTTTTTTTAATATGAATAAACGACAGAAACAAAAAATATCGCTTTCAAATGGAAGAGGTGTGAACGGTGAGTCTACTCATGAGTCTCCCACTAAGGCAATACTACTGCATTTTATCTTGACTTAAAAAGTTAATTTTTTTTTACTATTTAATTTTTTTTTATTATTATTCATAAATCTCATTATATTTTTTGGTATTATTCATATTTCTTTGTACTATTTTAACTACTTTTTATTTTTATTTATAATATTTTCAGTAAAAAAATTTAAATTCTACTAAATATTGTGCTAGTTTGGATAGCACTTAAGCTGCGTCTGTGTTTGTGAGAAGCTGCGTTTTCATTCTTTTTTTCTTCTTTTTTTTCATGCGTTTTTGGAGGAATGCGGCTACTGTTTAATGAATAGTAACCGCAAATGTTGACTTTCCTCATTAAACAGTGTATTTGTGTACTGTTTATGGACCCACAAATTTCACTTTTCAGTAATTTTTTCATTAAAAATGGGTCCCACGGTACTATTTATACATTTAAAAATTATTTTGTTACAGTATTTTCAGTTTTCAATTTTCAATTTCAGTAAAATAAGTCCTATCTAAACCGACCCATATTGTTCTCAAACAAACTAGTATGATAGAAAGGGAAGGAGCCCACAGCACAAGTAATAATATGTCAAGGTCAATGGAAGTAAGCTCCACTCACAGAGTCACAGGATTTTGACGCGGATGGAGCCCAAGACTGTACAAAGTCTACGGTAGGACATACTAGTCCATCAAACAAGGACACAAAATTCTCCAACCTTTACACTTTTCTTTGTATGAATGTATGATAAAAATTTTCCATGTTCTAACTTAACTAACTTAACTCTCAAAAAAAAAAAAAAATATATATATATATATATATATATAAATTCTTTCCAGTGCGGAATCTTCTTTCCTGGAAAAAATAATAATAATAAATAAATAAATAAAATCCTTTGTGCAAGTTTTTGGATAACTTTGAATGACAGTTGAATTCAGTCACTCTCTCTCTCTCTTCCTTAGTTCCTTAATTCCAATTTTGTACTCTTTCAAATCCATAAATTTTTGAATGCCTTATTTTCCATAGCTTCACTGCGCACCTTTGACATGATATGTTTAGGTATATACATGTGAGTAAAATTTCACATTGAATAATGATGAAACCACCATGTGTGTCCCATGTGTCTCCCAGAAGTGAAGACTGAACCCAGGAGAAGGGAGAAAAAAGAAAAAAGAAAAGTAGATTGGTCAAAAGGTGCAGCTGAGTTATGATTAGTGGGTCCTCCATGTGTGTTTAATTACAAAAATATTATTGAGTTATGAGTTATAGAAACTGAAAACACGTTTTAAATGTTTTCAGTTTCCATAACTCATAACTCAAAAATCAGAGAATTGAGTAAAGGAAACAGAGTTATGGTGGTGCCAAACAGACTTCTAGCTATGGGTTCCACCATTTTTGAGTTATGAGTTATGAAAATTGATGATCCAAACACCCCCTTAATTACTCATATGTGATCCTACACATATAATCATTCCAATAAAAATAAATAAATAAATAAATTGGAAACCTAGTTGTAATCAATTTTAATTGTTGCAAAATATGCCTCAATGTTTGTACCTTAAGCTTGGTTGTTTTGATATAGCATTTTTTTTAATTATAAATATTTATAATTCATTACAAAGAAAGAGAAGGGGAGGGGTGGAGGTTGGGGGGAGGTCGGACCCATCTCCATCCTCCCAAGAAAGACCCTATAGACAAGATATCCCATTTACCAAAAAAAAAAAAAAATGGCCAAACAAACAAGGTTATGAGCAAAATAATTTACTTGATTAGGAATTGTTCGGTCCATAGTTATACTGTTCACAATCTGTATCAAATTGTGCTCATTTTATTAATCTTGAGTCTCTAAGTTGTGTACCTGAACATTTTGATGGTTCAAGACAAGCTCAAGAGAAGGGTTGTTTCTATCCTGGTGATAGCCACCTTGATCAATCCAGATGTGTCAGGCCAGAATTTTGTTCCAGGCCCACAAGTCAATGATTGCTTAGCAATTCATTCCCTACTATGCCAAGTATATAAGAAGTTTTTTCACTTTTTGCTGAGTTCGTTTGTACAGCTAGGATTTTGCGACTATTAAACCTTTTGGGTAAACAAATTAATTCCAGTTAATTAATTCAATTATTCAAGTTGATTAATTATTAAATTACATGTAAATGAGGTGGAGACACAATCAAATCACTAAACTAAATAGAGTGCAGTGAAAAATAATTTTGACACGGTGATTTGACCACGATAGAGAAAATCTTTGTAGACAAAAACCACATTAGGTGAATTTCAAATCACCACTCTTGAAAAATCCACTAATCAAGAATTAAGCGGTTACAAGTATAAAAAAATCTTATCTCACTAGCTTATCTCAAAACACCAACCTATAGTTGAATCTACTAACTTGTACCATCGATGGGAATTTGGGTGGTCTCTAATGGTTTGGTGGGTTAGGAGAGGGGTTTGTTTCTTGGTAGGTTGGTTGATGTGTTTTGTGTTGATTGAAAGTATTTTACACGGGCCATGTATAAAATATTTTACACCTCTCTCAACTGTGTTTACTTGGTCAATTGAAAACACTATGGATTTTTTCACTATTGTGTGCAACACCAAACAACATAAAACAATAAAAGCATTTTAATAAAGAAAATGCTAACCGCAAACTATTTTACAAACTGTGAATGTGATGAATGGTTATTAATAAGTAAAAATGTAATGTTAATAGTAGATCTAAATAAAAGTTAGTAAGAATTTGTCATATCAATAATTTATAAAAATATTATAAAATAGTTTGTTTGTAGCATTACTCAAACCTAGCCATCGTTACCTTGCCTGTTCCTTCTCCATCAACTAATTTTATTGTGCCATATTTTCCACTTTGACTGAGTGGAATCTTAGTCTTACTCCAGCTAGCACTTTCATTTCTTTTCTCTAACAAGAACACGACAGAATTAAAGTAGCTTCACACGCTTTAATTTCCACGAACATCAACCGTGTTAATGTTCTCTCACTTTCACAAATCAAGTCAACGTTAACATTTATTTTATTTTTTAAATTTTTTGAGAAAACAAAGACATGTTAACATGTTATCTTGAATATTGATCAAGGACATGAGAGAACTGATATCAAAATGAGTTTGCCTTCGGTTAAGGCCTCCATGATTACCTTTGTGTTCCTTTCCTTGCTTACTAGTTTCCACAGCAAAATTAGTGAAGCTGCCTCAGCTAACCGCGCCTATGTTTGTCCAAAAGAACCCAATTTCACTCCCAATAGCACCTACCAGTCCAATCTCAACCACCTCCTCTCTTCACTTTCCTCCAATGCTAATCTCAAAACTGGTTTCTATAACACCACCGTTGGTCAAAACCCACCCAACATAGTATACGGTCTCTTTCTCTGCCGCGGCGATGTCACCCCCAATGTCTGCCAAGACTGTGTATCAACAGCAACAAAAGACATAGTTCAGCACTACTGTCCCACAGGAATTGAGGCCACAATTTGGTACGACCAGTGCATGTTACGCTACTCAAACGAATCATTCTTCTCCAGCATGACTGACTTGCCCAAATGTTACTCTTGTAACGATAGCAAGATAACTGTGCTAGACCGCTTCGATCAGATATTGGGAACCATGATTAATGACTCGGTGACTCAGGCCACAGGTGCTCATGATGAGCCCGGTGCTACCAAGTTTGCCACCAAAGAAGCCAGCCTTTCTTCATCGATAAAGCTTTACAGCCTTGTTCAGTGCACTCCGGACATCTCTAGCTACAATTGTGATAAGTGTCTTCGGGGACTAATTGCAAATATTCCATCTAGTTGTAGTGGAAAGCAGGGGGCAATAGCTTTAACTCCAAATTGCAATTTTAGGTACGAAGCGTACCAATTTTACCGGAACCTCGCTACGCCACCACCTCGATCAGGTTTGGTCCCAACTGTCTCCTCCTGTTTTTAGTTTTTATTTTTTTCCTTGCTTTAAGAATGACTGGCTCTAGTAGAAAATATCCTTTTATACTGGTTTGCATCCATTATTTTATATTAATATCAATAATAGATGCAGGAATGTTCATATTTTTAAAATATCCATATTTTGATACTAGATATAAAACCGAATGAAAGAGTTATAACTTTTTTTTTTCTGCAATGATACTTTTGCCTGTGTAAATTAAAGTATCATTGCAAAAACAGAAAATATTTGAAATACGAATATTTTTGTGTTAGTGCTCGATTGTTGCTATTGTTGTAAAACAACAGATGTAAATGAGTGTTAAGAGGATATGTTTCCTTTTTATTTTTTTTTAATGGGGAACCAAATTTTATTTAGAACGTACAATAAACATTTTTTTTTTTTTTTTTCTATATCATTGATATATCAATTGATAAAGACATTATTGATTAAGCAGGAAAAAGCCGAATCTCATCACTAACAATCATTGCCATCGTTACTCCAATTGCTGTCTCAATGATGCTATTGGGTATGGTGTACTGTCTCCAAAGGATGAGTGCAAGAAAGAAATCCCCTATGGAGGAGGAAAACGGTAATGAACAAATTTTATTTATTTCATTGGTTGTACGTGTACAGAGTATTCCCTACATTTGCCAATTGATTGTGTAGCTTCTAATTTATGAAATTACAACTGTAGAATCCTTACTATTTGATTTGGCAACGCTTAAAGCTGCCACAAACAAGTTCTCAGAAGATAACAAGCTTGGTAAGGGTGGATTTGGAGAGGTTTACAAGGTATTAAACTATTATAATATATCTTTATTTTTTCTTCTTTCCGGTATAATCTTCTGTAATAGTAGTGGTGAATAAAATATATGCAAAATCTGAGCAATTCTAAATTCAGAACCTTTTCATTTTGAGACCTTATAAGCTGCTCTAACAGCGTTTGAAAAGCACTTAACAGGGCACACTTTCAAATGGACAAGAAATAGCTGCGAAGACGCTTTCAAAAAACTCCACTCAAGGTGCAGAAGAATTTAAGAATGAAGTTGCAATTCTAGCTAAGCTTCAGCACAGAAATTTGGTGAGGTTATTTGGATTTTGCTTGGAAGGAGAAGAAAAAATACTTGTCTATGAATATGTGCCTAACAAAAGTCTTGACTATTTTCTAAATGGTTAGTTGTTTCTAAACAGATTTCTAATTTCCTTGTGTTTGCGAATGCATGATTGCTATTAAAATTATACCCTACTAAAAATTTATAGAATCATGTAACCCTATCTAACGGAGCTTTTTGCTTCCTTGTATATTAAAGACCTTATGAAGATGCAAGAGAGGAAAAATTAAATTTCCATTCTGTACTTGTCTTTTTAAATTGAATAAAAAAATATATTTTTTAATATGTGCTTGATTCTAACTTGAATATTGAATTTTGATGATTGTGTAGACCCTGAAAAACAAAGAATATTAAATTGGTCAATGCGTTACAAGATTATTGGAGGAATTGCACGAGGGATCCTTTATCTTCACGAAGATTCTCGGCTTAGAATTATACACCGTGATCTTAAAGTTAGCAACATATTGTTAGATGAAAATATGAATCCAAAAATTTCAGATTTTGGCTTGGCAAGAATCTTTGGGAACGATCAAACTCTAGAAAATACCCACAAGATAGCAGGGACATAGTAAGTACATTACATTTCAGCAGGTATAACCGTGTAATTGTAAACCAAACTATATTTGTGTGTGTGTTGGGGGTGGGGGGTTGGGGAGGTGGGGAACCATTGATTATATTGGGAATTCTTAGTTCTTGATTAAATATAAACATGAAAGAAAGTATTAGATATGGTTCCAATACTTCATATCATCGTTTAACTAAGAGTGTTGGTGATATTGGTTTTCAGTGGTTACATGCCTCCAGAATATGCTATGTATGGACAGTTCTCTATAAAGACTGATGTATTTAGTTTTGGTATCCTATTACTAGAGATTTTATGTGGCAAGAAGAACACTACTTTCTATACATCTGACGCTGCTGAGAACCTCTTAAGCTATGTGAGTACATAACCAAAATTTTTTTGCAATTTTTTGTTTATTTTGTTTATGCATATATCATCACCTTTGAGTTAAAGGGAAAGAAGGGCAACAATATAAAAATACTTGATCAATTGATTCAGGCCTGGAAGCATTGGAGGGGTGGAACATCCTTGGAATTGTTGGATCCGACTGTAAGAGATTCTTATTCAGAAATCGAAGTCAACAGATGTATCCATATTGCCTTACTATGTGTTCAAGAAAATCCAGCGGAAAGACCAACAATGGACTCAATAATTCTCATGCTAAATAGTGACTCTGTTACTATGTTACCACCTCAACCGCCGGCAGTTTTCCTTCAAAGTAGATCACAGACGAACATGCCAGAGTCGGAGTCAGATCAATCTACCAGGAAGTCAATATTATTGTCTGTTGATGAAGCATCAATTACTGAAGTATACCCTCGGTAGTGTAAGACGCAACTTGGGTATGACAGAAATTAGTATTAGCTTTTTTTGTCATAGAACCTAAATGGTAAGTTTCATATTACCATTGTCTGAGAATTTGGACTTCAGGATGACAAAATAATTGGAAGGCATAATATACCAAATCTATTTCTGAATGGGGCTTTTGCTAGGAAAATGAATAATGGACAAAAATATATATGAAAGATTGGTTTTGAGGTACATTGAAATTTGAATCGTTGTCTTTAACAATATTTATCCTTACTCAGAGAGAGTATGTTTCCTAACAAATTGTCTTCAAGATATAACAAGTTTGAATTCTCCATAATTGCCCCAAAAAAAAACTGAATACGAATATAAATAGAAAATAGAGAGACACTAAGCACTATTTAAATGGCACTATTGAAGAGTTACAACATTCAAAATATTAATGTCACCATCAAGGCTTAATTTTTAGAACCCAGTGATTTCCCAGAGCCTATTACATAGAAAAAAAAAAAAAAAAAAAAAATACCCATGTCAGGCCTCGTGCCCTTAGCCCACCCAATCATTCAATCCAATCCAAACATTCAAACACCACTCACAGCCGAAAATAAAATGGCCTTTCAAACTCCGGTATTCTAAACTTCTAAAAACTTAGAATAATCTAAAATAGAGAGGAATTTAAAAATGGATAAATTTTTTTACAAGAGCTACAGACGATTTGACCAGCTAGTGAGGGCAACAATGAATGATTTGGCAAGTGGGATTTCAAATGTTAGGACGAGGGCCAAGAAGTTTTGGGCGAAAGAAGCGAATTTCACAATTTTGCAAATGCAGTACACCCTTTTCCAGTGCACGTACGCTAGATCTTTCGATTACGATTGCAGTAGGTGTCTTCACCCTTTAGTTTTAACTATGAGGACCCATTTGGATGGGAGGGGAAGGAGAGTGTGTGAATAGGAGTAGAGTAGAATTAATTGAAAATTGACTAATTTTGAATCAAATTTACTCTACGCTACTCCCTTTCTCTTCACAAGAATTATGAAATAGGATTGTGAACTTAAAACCATTGTAAGCAAACTAATTTTAAAAAAATAGTAATAATAATAATAATTACATTGCACAGATGGAAATTCAACCCAGAAAAATGAAGGAAACAATATTGCACATTTTAAAATGCAGTTTTGGAATGGATTATGTTATTTTGTTTTGTTTTGACAAAACTCATTATAGGTGTTTTTTTAAAAGATATTTGTTCGCATTTTTAGACAATATTTATTTTGTTGAAAATAAATATGTGATGCATGAATTGCTTTATAACATAGAAATATACGTAACTTGATTTTTAGCTATAATAAATTTTTCTTTTCCATAAACTAGAATCATTATTTATGTTCTTTAAAATGAGGGGTATAATAGTAATGTTATTATAAAATAATTTTATTCCATTCCTTCCAATGTCATTTCGAAACAATGTTACTTACATTCAATTTCATTCCTTTATTTTCTAACATCAAAACAAGATTTTTAAGTTTCATTCCATTTCATTTCTTTCCCTATTAAATCCATTCCATTCCATTATTTCCTAACATCTAAACAAGATTTTTAAATTTCATTTCATTCCATTCATTTCCCTACTAAATTCATTTCATTCCCTTATAAACTCTCAAATAGACCCTAAAAGTTTTTTTTTTTTTTTTTTTTTTTTTAAGTTTTAAGCCAGCTCACAATAGTTGGTACTCAAAATTTTTTGAGTTTACAATGCATTTTGAGAGTATTGGTTGCTAAATTGACTTTTTACTCAATTTAACAACCTTACTAGAAATGCTCTTAGAATGCTTATATCCATTTTTTTTCAAATTATTTTTAGCCTGGCAAAAACTACTCTACATTACCATTTTTTTTTTTAATAATTTAATAGTTGTGGCGAAGGTGTGAGCCTTTATGAAAACTGGAAAACTGAAAACTGCTACAATTAAACTGGTTCTTGTATCTAAAGAAGAATAAGAAGAAAAACTAGAATAAAATGGTACAAACTTCTTACAGTTGCACTGAAATTAGACTAGGAAAAATCTCAGATCTATGGATGAAAATAAAATAAAAGAGATACTTCTATTGGATGATATGTAAGAGAAATCTGTGCTTTGAGCTTTGACTAGAATAAAATGTTAACAAAGACGATCAAGAACTTATCATGAGAAAGAGAGAGACTTGAGATTTGAGAGAGAAAGAGAGGCTGAGACTTTGAGAGGATGACGGCATTACCGAAAAAATATGGGAAAAGAAAAATGAGTTTAAGGAATTTGAAACTTTAAATCTGATTTGAGGGGTAGGTGGTAACGTGTTGTTATAGATTTAAGGGAGGGGGGGGGGGGGGGGGAGGGGAAGAAAAAGAAAAAGAAAAAAAAAAAAGAAAACTAGAGTAAACGCATGTGACTAGGAAAGTGGGAATGGGAATGAATGACTTGTCTAGTGACATTTTGGACTAACTACTAAATGATTGTTTATAAAATAAAATATATGGGTTTTACTAGTATGTGGCCTGAGGGCAAATATTAATAAATTTTTTTAAGAATTTTTTTTTTAGAAAATGACGAAGTTACTAACTTTTTTGATAGATTTTTCAATTCTCTATAAAATATTTTCAAAAATTGATGATTAATATGTTCCCTAAGAACACACATTAATTGGACTAATATATATATATATATATATTCTAAATAAAGAAACTTTTCAAATTTTTTTAATATTTTCTTAATATAATTTATGAAAAATAAAAATTCACATAATTTTTTTTAAATATTTTAAATTATATTAATTATGACATCATTAGTTTCACCATCTGTTCAACCTCAATCAGACCAAATACCGATAACCAAACTCCTTTTTGGTTCTTTGTCCATTTTGGATTTTAAAATCATACCCTCGATAACTAGAATAAACCAAGAAACACCAACCATTTAAGCTACAAGATTCTTATACTCTAGCCAACCACTTTTACAATACAACTTATCAAATGTAAGTTCCTATTGATGCAACATAACCACATGAGTTTACGTCTAATATCAAACATGTAACTTGTTTGAATTTAAGAGTCCTTGATTTATTATTATTATTATTGATAAACAACATGAACTTTACTTTCATTAAAAGGAAACAAGATTCCAAAGGGTTCCTTTACCCAAATATTACATTCATTTAGAAGCTTGGCATGCCTAGCCATAATATGAGCAGCAATATTTCCACTCCTACTAGTGTGGGGCACTTCCCACGCGTTAAAACTTCTCAGTCATGCTTTGATGCCTTCAATCACTTTCTAGATAGAGTTCGGTGGCAAGCTGTTAGGTTCTAAAGATTAAATGTTTAGAATCATGGTTGTAATGTGTTAGTAAACTAAGAGCAAAACATGTCTAGTCTAAGTGTTATGAGTGTGCTTAAATAAGTGTGTTTCAAGATTCTGAAGACCAACTAATTGTAGAAAAGAGAAGTCAAGTTCTACCTTTTTCGACCGATCGAGAAATAGACCCAACTGGTCGAAAATCACAAATAGGGTTTTCTGTAGAAGGTTATTTTAGTCCAATCATAACAAAAATGTTTAGGGTTTCACTTAAACTTCTCCACATATAAAAAGAAAACCTTAGCTACGTTTTGGAGACTTTTGAAAGACTTGTGTGTTACTCTTTATGAGATTTGAGAGGTTCTGTACCTTCTAACTACACAAGATTCTATTGGAGCTTAAACTACAATCAAGAATTGGTAGAACTAGTTGCTGCATTCAAGATCATCTATTGATGGTGATTTGAAACCTTTGAGTGGAGTCTCAAAGTCACAAGCAAGGGTGTGCTTATGTTGCTGTAAATCCAAGAAGAGAAGGAGTTTGTGGATTCGGAGCTTGCACGTGATCGTGTTAATAAGTTACTACATGAGGTAGCATTAGATTTAGGGTTAAATCTTTTGTAAAAACTTTAATTCTCTTATAGTGGATTTGGTTTATCTTGAAAATAGCTAGGTCAAATCATCCCCAAGTTTTTACCTTGAAACGGTTTAATTTCATTGGTTTTCCTGAGCAATCATATCATGGTATTATTTACTTTTCCGCAACTTTGCATGATATAATTATTTGTGTTTAACCTAGATCTGAAAATTAATCTAAGTAATCACTTGGTTAATAAATTAGGTTAATCAATCTATGTAAGGGGTCTTAACGAACTCTAAATTGGTATCAGAGTAGGTTAGCTCTTGTTTTTAGGTATCTTTACCTAGAGTTGATCCTTGACCCCTGCTATCATGGATTTCTTGTTGTGTTTCTTGAAAGCAACTAGGATGAGAATTGTATTTTTCCGCTCATGTTCTCTATGGCTTTTTAGACATGCTAAACCTATCCTTGAATGTTTAAATATAACTACTTCTCACAATAATTATGTTTGTTATACTGCTTTAACCGCCTTAAAGGCACATGATACTTGTCTTTAGTGTTTGGATAGTGGTTGTTCCAGGCACATGACAGGTAATAAAGCCTTGTTCACCTTTGGAGATGGGAGCAAGTCAGTTATTCGAGGTATTGGAACAACAGGCATTCTAGGGCTGCCCATGTTTGAATATGTGTGGTTCGTGAATGGGTTGAAAGCGAACTTGTTAAGCATCAATCAAATTTGTGACAATGGGCTGAATGTGTTGTTCACCAAGGGTGAATGTGAGATTCTTAATGAAGGAAGTGACTGCATATGTGTTGGTATAAGAACAACTGATAATTGTTACGGTATAACACCAAGCATAAATCATTAAGTGTTATAGTGTAAAAAATAATTAGGTGGATTTGTGGCATCAACGGTTAGGACATGCTAGTCACAAACAAATAGAGAGAAAATCTCCAAGTGTGAAGCAATTTTCGGGTTACCAAAGTTTGAAAAGACAGAGAAAAGTGTTTGTGGACCATGTCAAATTGGTAAACAAGTGAAAGCTAGGCATCCATCAATCAGTGAAGTTCAGACATCTAGGCCGTTGGAGTTACTGCATATTGATCTTATAGGTCCTACTAAAGTTCAAAGCTTAGGTGGAATGAAGTACATTCCTGTTGTTGGGAAAATTAGACCCCGGTTGGTAGAATTAACAAGTTTTAAACCCAAGTTGTTAATTAGATTTATTATGAATAAAAATTTTTAAAACAAACAAACAACAATAACATGTCAAAATCATGTAGTGGAAAAATAAATAAGGCAAGATATGATAACCCAAGAAAACCAATGAAACAAACTAGTTTCATAGTAAAAAACCTGGGAGGGAAACATTCCCAAAAAGCAATCCACTATAGTAAAGAGAAGTTTCAGATCTAGTACAAAACCTTTGTCCCTAGACTCTACAATCCTTGTAGATGAACTTACAGCAGAAACTTTCTACAGTTTCAGAACCTCTAAACTCTTCAATATATGAATGCCACCCTTTTTGTTGCACGGATCCCAGTACGTGACTAACTCACTAACTTGAATAAGATTGTTGGCTGCAAAGTTCTTCACTTCATCAACAATGAAGATCAAGAAGCACTTGGTTACAAAACCTTAAGGCGCAAAGACGTAGTAGCTTCTTTCAGAGAGAATAAGGTATCAATCATCTTTTGCATATGTTTTCCTTGTATTCTCATATGTGACGGCCTCTAAAGTAAGCCTTATATAGGTCTAGGGTTGTGAGAAAAAAACACTACACAAATACAAAAACTTGGGCCGAAAATTAGATCTAGAAATCTGAATTCTCATAACCTCGATCGATCGGGAGGTGTCGAGCTTTAAAACTCGATAGATACAGCTATCGAGAAGTTGTCGAGGAGACAGGAGCTTTCTCGATCGATCCACCAGCTATTGAAAGATGTTGAGCTATCTGTCTGCAGCTATTGAGAGGTGCTAAGTAGGTGTCGAGCTATCTCTCTGCAAGTGTCGAGCTATCTGTCCAGCTTTAATGAATAGCTTTTCTTCACTTGTTTCTTGGTCCAATCTTCATGGCTTTAATACTAGACTTGAACAACATGATTCTTGAAGTATTAAACACATCCTAGATCTACCCAAATACAAGTAAAGTGCGTTTTGTCAAATGATTAGCCAATTGCATAAAAGAAAAAAATGACATATGTTCTTAACAAGTGAAACACATATTTCCTAACACTTGTTGTGGTTGATGACTTTACAAGATACACTTGGGTGGTTCTTCTGAAAGATAAGTCGAAAGCTGTCGACAAGATGATTCATTTGTGTAAGAAGTTGCAAGTAGAGAAGAATATTCAAATTGCTCGAATCAAAAGTGATCGTGGAAGAGAATTTGAGAACTCCAAACTCATATCCTTTTGCAATGATCAAGGGATAAAACAAGAATTCTCTGCACCTAAGACATCTCAGCAAAATGGAGTTGTGGAAAGGAAAAATAGAATAATTCAAAAGATGGCTAGGGTCATGGTAAATAATAAAAGCATGCCAATATCTTTTTGGCGAGAAGTTGTAAACACTGTATGTCATACCTTGAATAGAGTGTACTTTCGTCCTGGTACAAAGAAGACTCCATATGAACTTTGGAGAGGAAAGAAGTCTGTTATGAAATACTTCGAAGTTTTTGGCAATGATTGTTACATCCTTCGAGATTGAGAGAATCTGGAGAAATTTGATGCAAAAAGTGATAAAAGGTTCTTTCTTGGGTATTTTACATCCAATAGAGCATACCGGGTATACAATCTCAGAACAAAGACTGTGATGGAATCTGCTAATGTGGTGATAAATGATAAATAATGTGCTGAAACACATACTGAAGAAGCTTACCAGGTTCAAGAGAGATCTATAGAGGTTGAAGATACTCTTCCTAAGGAGTATGTTGAAAAGTTTACTGATGAAGAATTATTAATTCTGAATGATGCAGTTTTAGAACCAAAAACCCTAGTCAGAGAAACTTCACAGGAACATGATGAGTCTAGTACACCAGTTGGGCAAAAGAGTACAACAACCTCTTTCGTGGAAGGTCCATTTGCTAGGGTCAAACTTAATCACTCCTCCACAAATATCTTAGGAATTTTGAATGACAACATGAGATTGAGATCTAAAACTCATTCATGCTATCTTTCCTAAGTGGAAGCTAAGAAAATTGATGAAGCTTTACGGGATGCAAAATGGATTAACTCAATGCATGAAGAACTCCATCAATTTGTGCGTAATGATGTATGGGAATTGGTTCCAAGACCCAATGGAGTCAATGTAATTGGCATTAAATGGATCTTCAAAAACAAGTCTAATAAGCATGGAATTGTTATTAGAAACAAATCAAGACTTATTGCATAGGGATACACTCAAGTGGAAAGAGTTGACTTTGATGAGACATTTGCACCTCTAGCTAGACTTGAGTCTATCCGAATACTTCTAGCCATTGCTTGTCACATGAATTTCAAGCATTATCAAATGGATGTTAAAAGTGCTTTCTTGAATGAGATGTTGCAAGAAGAAGTGTATGTAGAGCAGCCTAAAGGATTTGTGGATCCTCACAAGCCTGATGATGTCTACAAATTGGAAAGAGCATTATATGGTCTTAAACAAGCTCCTTGAGCTTGGTATGATAGACTGAAATCTTATCCTACAGGGAATGAATTCAAGAGAGGAAATGTTGACACTACTCTTTTCATTTGAAAGGATAAGAATCACTTTGTTATAGCTCAAGTTTATGTTGATGATATTGTCTTTGGCTTTACTAATGATTTTCTTGCTAAATCTTTTGCAGATGATATGAAGAAGATGTTTGAGATGAGCATGGTAGGTGAACTTACCTACTTCTTGGGATTGTAAAAAAGCAAACTAACAACGGAACATATATCAACCAAGCAAAATATTCCAAAAACCTTGTCAAGAGATTTGGACTTGAAAAGGCCGCACATGCTAGAACTCCTATGGCCACAAACATAAAACTAGGGAATGATCCATCAAGTCAGTTTGTTGACATCACTTTATATAGAAGTATAATTGGTAGTTCGTTGTATTTGACTGCTAGTTGACCTAATATAGCTTTCAGTGTTGGTGTATGTGCTAGATTCCAATCTAATCCAAAAGAATCACATTTTAATGTTGTTAAAAGAATAATCAAATAGGTTAGGGGTACTTGTGATTTTGGATTGTTCTATAGTAAAGAGTTAAATGTCTCTCTTCCTAGGTATTCTGATGCTGATTGGGTTAGTAATGCTAATGATAGGAAAAGCACCACTGGAGGGTGTTTTTATGTTGGAACCAATCTTATTACTTGGATAAGTAAAAAGAAAAATTCTATCTCTGTGTCTACTGTAGAAGCAGAATATATTGTAGCTAGAAGTTGTTGTTCGCAACTTCTTTGGATGAAGAAACTTTTTAGGTGATTACGGTCAATCATAGGATACTATGGTTTTTTACTATGATAATTCTAGTGCTATTGATATCTCTAAGAATCCGGTACAACACTCTAAGACTAAACACATAGAGATTAGATATCACTTCATTAGGGATCTTGTAGAAAGAAAGGTTGTTACTCTTGAGTACATTTCTACTGAATGTCAGAATTCAGATATTTTCACCAAACCTCTTGATAGAAGTAAGTTTGAGTCTCTTCGTCAATTGATTGGTGTGATCATATGTCCCTAGTCACCTATGAGTTTCATGGTCCTTGTGTTAACTCTTTCTATCTCTTGTGACCTAAAATTGCTTTTCTTAAAGATTGCATTTACAATACATTCATACATTGCATTTTAGGTTTGTTTTGTTTTAAGTTTTATTGTTTTTTTTTTTAAAAAACAAAAAAATTGAAAAAAAAAGTTTTTGTATTATGCATCTTCAAGATATGTAATTGAGGTTGGCCTATGAAATTTTCATTTCATAACTGTGTACCTTGTTTAACTTTGATGAGCTTTATTTTATTGCACTTTGCTAGTTTGTGTTATGTAGTGCTTATATTGTGTGAGTTGTTTATGGTTTTTAAACACATGCTCTTGATTTTGAGGTCACATTATTTTAATTTTAAGGACTAAAAAATCCTAGGAGAAAGGCATAAACAACCATCTCACCACTGTTACTCACCAATTATGAACAAAATCATAAAAGCCGTGCTCGGTAAGGAGTAGCACTTGCATAGCAAATAAATAAGGTGTTATTGTACATTAGTTAAAAGAAGCAAAAAGAATGCTTCAAAAGAAAAAGGAAAAGAAAAAAAAAATTGCATTATTGCAAGCATGTTTTCTAGGAGATGTGGGAGTTATATGATGTAAGTCTTTAGGTGATAGTCACTTTTAAACTTGAGTGATGAATGATGTAGAAAGGGTGTTTATTCTCTGTTTACATATCACCTTGTGAGTATCTCATGTACTTTTTAGTTGCACACACCACAAACAAAACTTTGTTAAATTTGGTACATATGATTGTGTTGTGATGTTTTTGTGGCCTACCAAAGTTAAATTTCTTGAAGTGTTTAATGCATCTCTGAGGTGTGAGAAAAGAAAAGAGTGAGGAATTTGATAAAGTTGAATTACCTTTTGAAAATTTTGATTTTGAAAATCATTTGAAGTCATAAACATGCATGTCATGTCATAAAAACAATTTTTCAAATGATTCTGCAGAAAAAGTTTTCCAGAAATTTTCAAAATTTTTGTTCTTTGAATCTCGACCAATCGAGCCTTTTCGTTGATCTATCAAAATGTGAAGGAGAAAAACTGGATTTTCTTTTAGAAGTCTCGGGTTGTCCTAATTCTTGCTCGATTCCTCGGGACCAATCGAGCCTATTTTCATGTTGTTTTCGATTCCTGTTTGATTCTTCTTGATTGATTGGATTTCGAAATTCTGAAACATATAGGAATCAAATCTGACTTTTTCAAAAGTTCTTTTTATCTATCTCTTCGATTCCTCATTCAATTTTTTTTTTTTTTTTGTCTTTTTCATGGTCAAAGTTTCCAAGTTTTTTTTCATCTATATTTGGCAAGACCTTTATACCCTTTCTTTTTCATCATATTACATGTTTTCATGCATTTTTCATTAATTTTTTTAGGGATTTTTGCACATTAGAAAATTTGGGGTTTTTGATAAAAATTGAGTTTTTGTTCAAATCTAAACCATGAGTTTTTGTTCTTGAGAATTTGGGGATTGTGTGAAATTGGCTAATGTAATTGATAAATTGAATAATTATAACCTGTTTTATACATGTTGTGTTGTTCAATTGATCAATATAAGGATTTCTAAGAAATAGGTTTTTCAAAATTGGGAATTTTTCTATAATTCTTAAAATTACCTTGTCAATTTTGCAAATTGTGATGATTTTGGATTGTGTAAGAACATTAAATCATGCATCATGCAAGATTAAATGTCATGCATCATATAGTTTTTAAATTTGCATGTTATCTTGTCTCTAATCCTTCTTATGCAGTCTGTCCTTGATTTTTGTTTTGTTTTGTTGTTTTTACTCTTAGATATGGCTCCTAAACCTAGTGGGAAATTTAAGCCTAGAGCCAAAAGGAACCCTAGTTCTTCCTCTTCATCTGATTCTGCTGTAAGTGTTAAATTTTTGATTGAAAAATGTGAGGAAACCTATAAGACCTTGAACAAATATAGGTCAATTTGGGGTGAAAGGAAGATAATTCTGAGTGAGTTAGATCCTTCAATTCGTAGGACTTTTGTGGCTAGGAACTGGCTTTCATTGCGTGAGTTGTCTTATACTCCTCCTGATGCCTTGATTAGAAAGTTTTATTCTAATCTTTCTGTTTATTCTGAGGACACCGGTCGTCATTATTTGACTACTTGGATTTGTGGGCAAGAGTTTACTATAAGTAAACAAGTTGTTTCTGAGGCTTTAGGAGTACCCATAGTTCGTAAACCAATTTATCCTTACACTGAGTTTCCTTCTGTAAATGATATGGTGTCCCTTCTCTGTGGTCGTCCTGTTTCTTGGGGATCAGAACCAAGAATCAACTCTTGTGAGTTTATTGAGCTTAACTCTTTATACTTATGGATCACTTGTCATAACATATGTCCTATCTCTCATGTTCATATAGTACATATAAAGCATTGTGCTTTTCTATATGCTCTTATCATTGATGGTTCTATGTGTTTTCCTTCTATGTTTATTCAAACTATTGTTGATGTCTATAGGAGTAAGAGTAAAGGTCAAAAGCTTTTCTTCCCCTTGTTCATTTTTAGGATTTTGAGATATTTAGAGATGTTTGAGTTTCCTTCCTTAGAGTTAGTACATATTATGGCCCCTATAGGAACTACCTATGCTAGACAAAGATAGGCACAGATGAAGAGTGATGAGCCAAGCACTGGATGTCTAAGAGACCAAGAGGAGATGCTTCCACAACCTCTGGTGCCATGCCTGCTGCTAAGGAGACTTATGTGGATCCTAGTGCTGTTATGGATCCTACTGGTCATTCTGAGGATGTTAATCCTTTAGGAGCTCCACCATTGTCACTTCGAGCCATGATGCAGTCTATCATGACGACTTCGGCTGCTCAGAGACAGTTGCTTGATGAGCTATTGACTGAGGTTGCATCATTGCGAGCTAACTTCTCAAATTATAGGAGTTCTTTTCTACCACCTCCACCCTTTGAGGACTAACATTGCCTTTGGCAATATGTAACAAAAAGAGGGAGTAGTTTTATGTATACAGGGGGAGTACACATATATTTTGGCTATAGGGAGTACTTTACTGTACTTTACTTTACTTTTATTGTATTTTGTTTTATACAGTTTTGATGTATTTTTGTTTTTAGTTTTTTTTTTTTTTTTTTGTTTCACTTAAACATTAATGTGATGAGATTATGAAAGTTGAGTATTCTGAGATTATTGAGGTTATTCATGTTGATTTGTTCACTATCAAATTGTTTGTTTTTGTGATTTCAAAGTTTAAATTCTATTTAGAATGTTTAGCTGTATTTTCCACACATGCATTTATGAGTTGTTTTCGGTGTTCTAGGAATTTACAGGTTAAATCTTTCAATAGCTGCTGATTATACTAGCAACTAATAGTTAGTAGTTGTGTAAGATATGTATTTGGACAATAACTTGTATTTGAGCTAGTTTTTATTTAAGCATTAAATTTGTATTTGTGTTTTGTCACGGATTGCCAAAGGGGGAGATTGTTAGGTTCTAAAGATTTATATTAAATGTTTAGAATCATGGTTGCAATGTGTTGGCAAATCGAGAGAAAAACATGTCTAGTCTAAGTGTTTTTAGTGTGCTTAAATAAGTGTGTTTCAAGATTTCGAAGATCGGCTAATTGCAAAAAAGAGAAGTCAAGTTCTGCCTTTCTCAACTGATTGAGAAATAGACTTGACCGATCGAAAATTGTAGATAGGGTTTTCTACAGAAGGTTATTTCAGTCCAATCACAACAAAAACGTTTAGTTTCACTTAAATTTCTCCACATATAAAAAGAAAGCCCTAGCTACGTTTTGGAGACTTTTGGAAGACTTATGTGTTACTCTTTGTGAGATTTGAGAGGTTTTGTACCTTCTAACTACATAAGATTCTTCCGGAGCTTAAACTACAATCAAGGATTGGTAGAACTAGTTGCTGCATTCAAGATCAACTACTAATGATGATTTGAAACCTTTGAGTGGTGTCTCAAAGTCACAAGCAAGGGTGTGCATGTGTTGCTGTAAATCCAAGAAGAGAACGAGTCCATGGATTCAGAGCTTACACGTGGTCGTATTAGAAAGTTACTACATGAGGTAGCATTATATTTAGAGTTAAATCTTTTGTAAAAACTTCAATTCTCTTATAGTGGATTTGGTTTACCTTGAGAATAGCTAGGTCAAATCCTCCCCAGGTTTTTACCTTGAAACGGGTTAGTTTCATTGGTTTTCCTAGGTAATCATATCGTGGTGTTATTTACTTTTCCGTAACTTTGCATGATATGATTATTTGTATTTAACCTAGATCTGAAAATTAATCTAAGTAATCACTTGGTTAATAAATTAGGTTAAACAATCTGTGTAAGGGGTTTAAACGAACTCTCACAAGCTTTGTTCCCCTTAGAGCATTAACCACCAGCTGAGCATCGCTTTCTATGACTATATCTTTTCTTCCTAAGTCCCAAGCTAGAAGCACCCCTTCCTCCACTGCTTTAGCTTTGACTTCCATCGCACCAACGGTAGCTCCACCTTTTTACTCATGGCTCCCATTAGTTGGCCCCTCTCATTTCTAATGACTACCCAATTCCACAGCACCTTATGTCTTCAAAGATGGCTCCGTCCGTATTGACTTTATACCACCCCCGTTTTGGGGGGTCCAAGGGGGCTTGTCAGGGGTGGGGTAGCTTTCTTGGGGTTGTTTTACTATCTGGACTTCTTTGAAATATTCATCCACCTCTCTGACGATCACTTCATGCCTTTTACATTGTCCCCCATGTCTCATAATGTTCCTGTTACTCCAGATACTCCATATTGGGAAAAGAGATTATCATTTTTTTGTGCTTTGAGAGTACTTAAAAATTTTTCAGTGTGAATAAATTAATTTATTTTTTCCCCTAAATAGTTATATCAAGAAATTGCTTCCTAATTTAAGGCTTTGTTGGAGGTCTTGTCTTCTCCTTGCCTCATCTTGTGTTCAATCACCTTTTTTTCAGTTTAATTGTCGTTCTTGTTTACAACTTATGATTATGTCTTGAATTAGTGCATGAAGGTCGATGACCTATATGCCTCGCAAGAGGTGGCAATTTGCACAATTTCAAACCCAACATGATCGGGTTAGTTGGTAGGCTAACCCCAAATTACATAACCTTGATAGACCCATGGACATTCCTACTTTTAAGATAAGTGGAAATTTTGATGCTCTAACTAGGAACTTTTGGTAGAATTTGAATGAAATTTGGCTTGGAAGGCTTGGGACAATATATTATATATGTCTATCTAGAAGGGATGGAGGACTTGGCTTTAAACAAGCAAAGAAGTTCAATTGAGCTTCTGTTGCAAAACTAGCTTGGATGTTTGGTGAAGATGTTTGCAAGATGTTTGGGGAGGATTTAATCTAACTATCCTCAAGGTAAAACAGATCTACTATGAAAGAATTGAAGTTTTACAATAGCAACTTAGACCACTAAGATCCTATTGCTACCTCGAGTATAAAACTTACTACCATGACCACGTGATAGCCCCGAGTCCACGGACTACTTCTTTTCTTGATCCATAGCAACCACAAGTACTCCCACTTCCTAATTTAAATCCTCCCCAGGTTTTTTACTGACTTGTTTTTCTAGGTTATCATATCGTTGTGTTCTTTATATTATGAATTGTTTACATGATATGATTTACTTGTGTTAACTAGATTTGAATAATTTACCTAAGTAATCACTTGGCTAAATAACTAGGTTAAACATCTTGTGTTTTGAGGGGTCTAAAAACGTATCTTTGGATTTTCTCACGGCATAAGGCCCACACATTTCTGGCAAGTGGGCATTCCTAAAGAATATGCTCAACTGTTTCTGTCTTCTGGAAGCAAATCCCATAGGTTAGGTCTACCTACAATTTCCATTTGTGTAGGTTACCTCGAGTTGGTAGTATATTTGAACAAGCTCACCATAGGAAGGTGCTGACTCAGGGAGGCACATTTATAGTCCAAATTTTATTCCAAAAAGGTCTATCCAAAGCAGCCATAGATACGTTCATTCTTGTTCATTCTTCCTCAGAGATACATGATAGGCTGATTTCACAGTAAATTGCATGCCTCGATTTTCCTTCCATACTAAAGTGTCATGAGTTTCACTTGTAGGTAGGGGAATGGCCATAATTTCCATTCAGGTTCGAACATGTTTGTCCCACTACCTTGTATTTGCATCAATCAAGTCACTTACCAACATGTTTGGCCATGGGTCCCCACGGAAGACAAGTTTGTCTGATAGCCATTTGTGGGTTGAGATTTCAATACTTTCACCATCTCCAACCTTCCAAATTGATCCCTCTTTAATAATATCTCTTGCTTCCAACAAATTCCACCACACATACAATGGATTGTTGCCTAGGTTTGCATCCATGTGTGAGCAATTGGGGAAGTACCTTGATTTATATACCCTATAAAATAAAGAGTGCGTATTATGAATCAACCTCCATGCCTGTTTAGCCAATATGGCTAAATTAAATGCTTGGATGTCTCAGAATCCCATGCCACCTTTCTTCTTTGGAGTACACAGCTCCTTCCAATTGATTCAATGAATTTTCTTCTCATTCTTTGTTTGTCCCCACCAATACTTTGCTAAAGTAGAGCTGATGGTATCACAAAGGGTCTTTGGGATTTTGAAAATTCCCATAATGTATGTAGGAATGACTTGCGTCACAATTTTGATTAGGATTTCCCTACTTGCTTTGGAAATGAATTTATCCTTCCAGCCCATAACTCTCTTTGCAATTTTTTCCTGAAGGTCTCTAAAGGTATTGACCTTAGAATTTCCCCCCACCATCGGAAGACCCAAGTACTTCTCATAATTTTCCATGATTCGTGCTCCCATTAATTCCTAAATAGCCACTTTAACATCCAGTCTTGTGTTTTAGCTGAAAAAGATTGTTGTCTTCTACCTATTGATTGTTTGGTCTGAAGCTTCCTCATACCTCCTTAATAGATGGAGGAGGTGTTGACATTCCTCCACAGTGGCCTAGTAGAAAATGAAACAATCATCTACAAACAGGAGATGAGAGATACATACCTCGTTTGTGCAAGACAATATTCCATGGAGACTTTGAGAAATAATAGCATTTCGAATCAATGAGGATAGATCTTCAGCACCTAAAAGGAAGAGGTAAAGGGATAACAGGTCCCCCTGCCTTATCCTTTGGGATGGTGTGATGTGCCCTCTAGACTCCCCATTTATAAGCATTGAATAGGAATTTCTACAAGCTGTTTCCATAGCTAGCCAAACCCACCGTTCATCTATGCCCAATTTAAGCATAATATTCTAGAGGAAGCCCCACTCCACTCAATCATATGCCTTGCTAATATCTAGTTTGATTGACAGTTGCCCCTTCTTTTCGGATCTTTTATTCCTCATCCTATGTAACACCTTAAACACTACTATAATGTTATCTATAATTAATCAGTTAGGAACAAAAGCATTTTGTGAATTTGAAATTACATTGGGCAAAATTAATTTTAACCGATTGGCTAAAACTTCTAATACAATCCATGAGATTACATTCGCAAGGCTAATTGGTCTATAATCAACAATTTTTTGGGGCTCATTTATTTTGGGGATGGGAACAATATGAGTGTAGTTCATTTTTTTCATCATGTGACTCGACAATAAAACAAATAAAACAGCTTCTCTAATATCATCCCCAACTATATCCCAATATTTTTGAAAGTAGAAGGGAGACATACCATCCGAACCGGGGACTTTGATGGGTGCATTTGGAATAAGGCTCTTTTAACCTCATCTGATAAATATGGTTGGAGGAGGGCATGGTTCATATTGGGAGTCACTACCCGCTCCACCTTGTTCAGGACATGATCCATTTGGTTGGGGTTTGTTGTTGTTGTGAAAAGCTGTTGAACATAAGTTTCAACCACCCTTTCCTTATCATCATTTGAAGCACACCATCTACCATCTGCCATCTGCCATCATCATCCATAAATCCTTTAATATTATTTTTTCGAAGGCGTTGACTTGCTCTTTGATGAAAAAGTTTAGTGCTTTTGTCACTAGCTAGCAACCAAATAGAGCGAGAGCATAGTCTCCAAAATAATTCCTCTTGGTACTGTTGTGTATTAATCTCATCATTCGCCTGCTATATTGATTCCAAGTTTGCAGCCTCATTTTGTGCTATAAGGAGCTCAAGTTGGTGTTTCTTTTCCTTAATACGTGATCTAGAGTTGCCCATATTTCGACTCCATGCTACCAAGGCCATACGGCAAGTTCTGATTTTGGAGAGAAACCGAAACATAGGGCTGCCATGAGGGACTGCCATACTTCAAGCTTCTTGTATAGTGGGTTCACATTCAAGGTGTGTAGCCCATTTTTCTTCGAATCATTTTGGGATTATCTTCCTTCTTGTATTTCCTATATTACCTTGGAGAGTTAGAAAAATTGGAACATGGTCAGAGTATGATACCTGGAGATGCCATACCACAGTTTGTAGGAATAGTTCTCTCTAATCAGTTGTAGCACACACCCTATCAAGTCTTTGTTGGACAAAAGCTTCCCTTGGTCTTCCATTATGCCATGTAAAAATATTTCCTCAATACCCCAGATCAACTAAACCACAATGTAAAATGTAATTCTAAATGCCTCCATTAGCTGAGGAGGTTTTGGGTGATGGCCTTGCTTCTCTGATGAGCTCAAGATTTTGTTATAATCTCCCACACATACCCATGACAACAAGTCTTGAGAATGTAAGTGTTTCAACAAACTCCATGATTCATGTCGATGATGTTCCTTCGATCTTCCATAGAATCTTGTGAGTTGTTAAGGATTATTTGGATCAGTCATGATACGAGTACCAATGTGATTTGGGAGTAGGCCTGAACATGGAGGTTTACCTCTTCCTTCCAAAGCATAGCTAAGCCATCTACCCTATGAATGCAAGGAACAACAATCATATTATCATACCTCAAATCTGCTTGAATTTTTTTCATCTCATCCACAATTTGTTTTGTCTCCATCAGAAACAAAACCTTGGGAGCTTTTTCCCTCACTAAGTGAAAGAGAACTGCACCTGCACAGAGGTTCCCAAGCCCCCTACAGTTCCAGCTTAGGATATTCATTGTACTTTATGAGGTTGACCTTCAGCCTCTGCCGTTGTACATGTTGAATCAGTAATTTGACCCTTGCTGCATTTTCTTCTTGTAGTGATCTCATCTCCCCTGCTTGATAAACGTTGTCTTTTCTGCCTTACAAGATTCTTTATTGCATGGCCATCTTATTCTAGTATTGGTCCTAGGTGTGCTTCTCTGTGTCTGTCCTTCTTTTTCCACTTCCGTGTTTCAGATGGGAGAGTGTTTTGGGTATCACGTGGTCGAGCATGTGACAATCGGGATGCTATAGTTGCTAGGGTTTCATCACACGTTGTCCCATTATTTTCTCCCCCTGCCGTTTCCATATACATAATTGCCATAAGGATTAACATATCCCCAATTTTTTGGTTCTCTGTTGTTTGTCATTAACATCCATTTGCATCACGAAATTATGAGGGGCTTGATTCATGGTATCAGCAGAATTCACTCTATTTGAATCCGTAATTAATGCCATCTCATCATTCTCTGTAAAGGTTTCGGCACTAGCTGGGTTTTTGTTTGGCAACTATGTGTCGTGGTGTTGTAGGGTTTCCGATGTCTCCCTGGATTGGCCACTCGCACCTTCTTTGTTTCTTGTCGGTGGATTGTATTTTTTCACTTTTAGTTTTTCTACTTTTTGATTTCCCACCCTAAGCCAGTCCCCATATTGCCTTTCACCATGTTTCGAAGTTTTTGGAAGAAGACAATCTCTTTCTGCATGACCCAGTTTGCCACAATTATAGCACATTCCCAATAAACGTTCATAGTTGAATGCAACCCACACCTTATCTCCTTTCGGACTAAGCATCGGAGCTCATCTTTGGATTGGCTTATCTAGGGGTAGTTCTACTCGAATGCAAAGAAACTAAGCCTGATTAGAAGCAATCGCCTTACAGTCTACCTCAAGTACTCTCCTGATGCTCTCACCAGTATCCTTCCCTGCATCTTCATTGATGAGATCAAAAGGTAGTCCCCAAACTTGTACCCATATTGGGATAATTTCAAAATCCACTAAGAACGCCATCATCCCTTTCTCCGACCTTCGAAGTAGCAATATGTGGTTGTCAAAACTCCATGGACCATTATTCAAAACCCAAACCAATTGGCTCTCCATAGAGAATTTGAATTGAATTAACCCCTTACCAACATTTGTAATCTTTAGGCCTTGGCCAAACTTCCATATTGACCAAAGAAGATGTTTTGCAGTCCAATTATTAATTGGTTTGACGTAAGAAAATTCCCCATTAAGCTTAGAAAGCACTCCTCAAGTATCTTTGCCTGATTATCAGGTCGTACCCTTATGACTGCTCCCTCATCCTCTATCAAACTAATACTTTGAAAGCCTCGCTATGAAATCTGAATCCATGAAGTGCCCTTAG
Source organism: Quercus rubra (assembly GCA_035136125.1). Lineage (NCBI taxonomy): Eukaryota > Viridiplantae > Streptophyta > Magnoliopsida > Fagales > Fagaceae > Quercus > Quercus rubra. Next base: position 9,802,137 of record CM068734.1, on the reverse strand, counting down.
TGACACTCACAGAATATATTGATGCTACCAAATAAAGGACTACAAACTGAGTATCAGAACACTATAAGAGAAAGTGAAAGAGAAATTGACTAGTGGTGGTGGAAGTAATTTGAGCTGAATTTCAAAACAAATAGTTGTAGTTACTATTGGGGAATGGCTCAATTTTTAAGTAATGCCATATGACTAACGCTATAAGCATGGTTTTAAAAATCGGACCAGATCAGCTGGTCCGACCGGTTCAACTGGGAACCAGCTTTTAATCCTGTTCGGTTATGAGTAAAAACCGAAAATGACTTAAAAACCAAGGAAATTCAAAAACTGACTGGTTCAACCGGAGAACCGAGAATCAGCATGGTTGAACTAGTTAATGATTGGTTGGGGTTTTTTGACTTTTTCCTAGCCTAAAACTACGTCGTTTTGGGCAGAACCTAAAAACTAACCCTAAAGTCCTAAACATTCTCAATCTCATGCCTCATCTCAGACTCTATGCCTCACTCTCACACAGTCACGCATGCCTTTCTCACCTCACTCAACTTAAGCTCATGCCTCACAGTCTTTGAATCTCTCAAAAAAAAATTTCCTTCTCACCCTCACGGTGTTTGAACTTCAAATTTGCCTTTGCTTCTGGTATTATTATTATTATTATTGTTATTATTATTATTATTATTTATTTTTTATTTTTTTAATTTTTTAACCCTCACGGCATCTTAGTCTCGCCCTCTGTGCTCTACTCTCTATTTCTCGGCTTCATCCGGTATTGATTCTTTTCTTTTGATTACTTGATTCTCTTTCTTTCTTTTAATCATTTTCTCGGTATTTTTATTTTATTTTATTTTATTTTTTCTGGCTTCATCTCAGATTCTCCGTTCATGCTAGTGGTGGAGCATTTGGTTCATATGATGATATTGATTTCAATTTTCTCTATGACAAATGAGTCTTGTGTTATCAAATGAACCTTTAAACTTAGTAGTTGTTTGTTTGAAACTTTAAAATTGATTTGCTATTTGGATGTAATGAACTTATTTGCTATTTGTCATTTGGATGTAAATGTAATGACTGATTGATAGGCCAAAAACGTATTGACTCCTTGTGATAAATTAATTGATTAATTAGCCAAGTTTATTAATCAATCAAATTAACATACAAAACACGTGGTAGCCCAAACAAATCATCAATTAAACTAAGTATGCAATGGAAAATAAATTGACACGGTAATTAGTTTACGAATGGGAAAAACCTACACGGCAAAAATCCCACTTGATGTTTTAAAGTCACCACTCCCAAGAATCCGCTATTATCAAAACAAGCGGCTACAAGTAAAGGAATCTCGGTACCTTATACCAACCTACAGTTGAACCCTTACCCCAATACCCAATTGGGCTTGTTCTGTAGTGACAATCTCTCATTTTCAATGCACGGCTCCTAGTACATGACTAACTAATTGCGTAGATCCCAGTACGTGACTTTAATCACCAACTAGAGAAGGAAGTTGGATGCAAAGTTCTTCAGTTCATCACACGATGAAGATCAAGAAGCTCCTTGGTTACAAAACCCTACGGTGTATAAACACAGCAGCTTCTTCAAGAGAAAGATGAACTAGGGCAAATTCTGTATTCGATCACAATTTGCATGAACAAAACTTTGCTCTACACTTCTGCAACTTGTGTCACCTTTGAGGGCTCTTAAAATAATCCTTCTATATGTTTAGGGTTGTGAGAAAAGAAAGCCCAAACATATACACACGGATTAGATGAAAATAGAACTGAAAAATCAGTTTTTCATAAACCTCGTCAGATACCTATCTGTCGAGTAGCTATTGAGCCACGAGATTCAGACAGCTCTCTAAGCCACGATAGATGCTAGCTGTCGAGCTTTAATAAGCATCACTTTCACACTTGATTCTTGGACAGACTTGCATGGCTTTAACACTTGAACTTGAAACCTTGTTTCTTAAAGCATTAAACACATCCTAGATCTACCCAAGTGCAAGTAAAGTGTGTTTTGTCAAAATATTAGCTAATTACATAAAATAGTGACATATGTTTCTAACATGTGAAACACATATGTTCTAACAATTTCCCCCTTTGGCAATCCGTGACAAAACCACAACAAACAAATGAACATATGAGAGAAGTCATAAATCACTCAACTCATACTCACTTGTTGAATACAATAAAATCTATCCTAACACAAACTCTTGAAACACTTTGCAAGAAGAAAGTTTATGACATGTAGACTTTGACAACCTATATTTCTGAAACACTTTAAACAAAACTCATCAAGGCATCTTAGTGTGAAACAGAAATAATAGATTGCATACAAGTAATAAGAAACATGTGTATAAAGAGAGAAAAGAAACAACATATGTAAAGATAGGTGAAAGAACATACATCAATATTGTAAAGTTGTAATTTACAACTATCTGTTTTGTTGGTTTTAATTCTATGCCAAATTTGTTTGTAATTTTATTCAATCTTTTATACCCTGTATTTATTGTGGGATTTAATTGTAAGGGTTGTGTGTGAGAAAGAGAGAGTGTGAAGACTTAAGCAAATTGAAGACTAAAGAGTTTTCGCAGGTAGCTTGTGAGTAAGCATCTTGCGAAATGATGCATATGCTCTGCACATGACTGGAATGCGAAGAGTCAAGATAGGATGGAGACAACTGTGTTTCGCGAGTAGCTCGCAGGTAAGGTCTTCCCGCAAGACACTCGTAAAACATTCCGTTTTGCTAGATTGTCCTATCTGATATAAATTTTTTGTACCCACATTATATATACCCATATTACCCACAAATGCTAAGGAGTGCTTCTAAGAGAAAACCTTAGTAACAAATCTTAGGAGTTAGAGATTGTTATACCTACATATCTCTACACAATTGCTTGTGAATTTTCCTCAACTCCTACCTCTCCATTTTTATACCAGTGAGAGGTTAATAGCCCAAACACTTACCACACCATTTCAGAGTGTCAAGTGAGGATTTGGTGTTGCTGGAAAGTATTGGAAGAAGCCAGGCTTTGGCAGATGCAATCGGGCGTATTGTAGGATTCGGAGAGCTAGACAAGACACGGTTCCGAGAAGTCTTGTTGGAGTAGGAGATTGGAGGGCTTAGGTATAGCGGGTAAATTAGGCTTAGAGGGTCTCTTGCTAACCCATGTATCCCAACTGATTGTCTAGTGGATTGATTACTGCTTAGAGGGTAGCGGAGAGGTTTTTCGCTGAGTTCTTCGGTTTCCTCTTCGATAACACATCTGCGTGTTATCCTGTGTTTGCATCTTTCTTCCCTACTCTTTTACCTTTCATTTTACTACTGTGTTATTATGAATATGGGTTAGAGTAGCTTGTTTGTTTATACACTTGCATTTACTCTTTTCCACATTTAGTATAAGTTAAAGTAAAATCTATCCAGCCGTAATTTTAATTTGGGGGGTTTAAATAGCTCTTGTATTTTTACACATTTTAAAGCATTAAAATATATGAAGAATATAAGTACAATGTATGTCAAAATGGTCACAAGACCCATGTACAAGAGATAATGTATCTAAAGTAAAAAAGAAAAGAAAAAGATACATAAAATCCTCACTATATCCCTTAAAATCAACACTCCCCCTAACAAAAATCTCCTATACTAACCCTCCCCCTACAAGTATGACTACTTTCATATCCAAAACTACTTCCCATTTTTGTCACAAGTGACAAAGGGTAAGAGTATCAAGTAGACATTTCATCAGCACTGGAAGAGATAGCATTTCCATCCTCATCATCATCATCGTCGTCGGAGTCATCGTCATCCTCGGATGCCTTGGGAGGAGGGGAAGGAGACTCTATAAAGCCACCAAGGTGAGCCTGCCATCTAGCAATACGACCAACATGGGTGTTCACTTGATACATCTCAGTCGTGAGTGTATCAAGGCGAGCATCCATGCATTGAAGTTGCGCCATGATCGCATCAAGGGTCACAACTCTCACAAAAGAAGAAGGAGCAGAGGTGGATGGAGTTTCTGACCCGGATCGCCTCGAACGAAATTGCGCTTTGCTCCGTTTAACGGTAGCGGTATCTATAGCGCCCATAACATGGAAATGGTCGGACAAGGGAAAAGGGAACAGAAAAATGGCGTAAAATCCTTGTGATAGCCGAAGGGAAGATGAGCTTATCACAAGTTGCCGAATCCCTATGTACATGTATGATAGAAAGAATGAAATGAGAGGGAAAATCTATAGAGAGATGCTTTAAAAGGGAAAGTAAAAACCAAGCACGGGGCTTTGTAATAGAGTTATAGTGAGATAAAGGATTTAAAACTTTGCTCTACTCTTGTGCTCTACACTTATGCAACTTATGTCACCTTTGACGGCCCTTAAAATAATCCTTATATATGTCTAGGGTTGTGAGAAAAGAAAGCCCAAACATATTCCCCCGGATTTGATGAAAACAGAACAAAAAAATCTGTTTTTTATAAACTTCGATAGATACCTATTGTTGAGCAACTGTCGAGTCACGGGATTCAGACAGCTCTCTAAGTCTTGATAGATGCTAGCGGTCGAGCTAGCTGTCGAGCTTTAATGAGCATCACTTTCACACTTGATTCTTGGGCAGACTTGCATGACTTTAACACTTGAACTTGAAACCTTATTTCTTGAAGTATTAAACACATCCTAGATCTACCAAACTACAAGTAAAGTGCGTTTTGTCAAAGGATTAGTGTGTTTTTTCAAAGGATTAGCCAATTACATAAAATTATGACATATGTTCCTAACATGTGAAACACATATGTCCTAACACTGATGAATTTATTTATTTGGTTTTGTTAAAAGTTTATTATGTTAAGGAATGATTGTTTTGTAATGTTATTATGTTAAATTCTTTAAAAAGATGTTATGTACTTGTATTTTTTTTTAAGGAAACATATTTATTACTATCGGATAGTTAGTTTTAATATAATAAAAAATTATTAATTATTTATATAATTTAAATAAATAATAATTAAATTATTTATGATGTCACTGGTTTGACCATCAGTTGGACTCCGGTCCGACCAAAAAACCGGTAATTAGCTCTTTTTCTAGTTCTTCCACTGTACCCGTTTTTAAAACCTTGGTTATAAGATTTTAATATAATTTTTCTGTAGTGGATTTAGTATACATCCTTAAGATGAACAATTTAACGTACAATACAGTACATAATTGTGCATGAGTAAAATAAAGAAATATAAATGATTTGATTTTTTCTTTCTTTTTTGGGCAAATATATTTGTAAACACAAATTTTTCCAATTGTAGAAAATCAAACAATTGAAAAGAAATATGGTTTGCAAATAATAATTTGTATTGATGTATAATGAGTACAATCTCTATTTTGATTCTTTTACAAAAGAGTATCCTCTGATTCTATCTTCATTGAATTTGACTCGAACGAGAATCTTCTTGACTTTAATTGCAAGATGGATTGATCGGTCTTCACAATAAATCTCTAGCTTTGAGCTTATTAGAGGTTTATTGTCCTTCAAGTTCTTCAAGCCCTTCGAATGTTCTTCAAGTTCTTCGAATGTTCTTCAAGTTCTTCAAAGTTTCTTGAGACAGAATTTCTCCAGAGCTTTGTCCTCTTGAAAACTTGTTTTCCAAATGAGAGGGGGTGTCCTCTATTTATAGTGATTTTAGAGGATAAGCTCCACATTGAATTGATATACTTGAAAGTATATAGTAGACTTTTGATTGGCCCAAATTCTTTTTAAAGATAATTATCTCTATTTATCTATTTTGATAAAGATAATAATCAACAAAGATAAATAATTATCTCTATTTAATTTATTTTAATAAAGACAATTATCTATCAATTTTGAATAGAAAATTTATCTTTATTTTATTTATTTATTTTAATAAAGATAATTGTCCATATATTTTGAATATGAAATTTATCTTTATCTTGTGGGCTAAATGACATGTGGCAAATTTCAATATGTTAATGTGATATCAATTTGGATGACACATGTCATCATCTAATTTAATTAATTTAATGACATTAATTTAGTATTTGCCACTAAATTTTGATGTGGCATTTTATAATTGGCTTAAAATTTTGCCTCCTACAAATGCCCCCTTGAGACTTGATCATGTTCACAATTTTGAATGTATAAAGTGATCAAGTCTCGACAACTTCATGCTTTGATGCAATTAGTTTCAGCACCTTTCATTTATTTAGAAATTTGCAAGCAGGCATTTCTCCAAGAGCTTGAACATGTGCAGAAGTCAAAGTAGTAACCATATAAAGACTTGAGATTCCATCCTTTGCAATGATGATCCTTCATGCCTTCCATCAGATACTAGAATTGTCCTCCATTTTGACTTCCTTTCCTAGCCAATTTGGTCTTGACTAGATAAATACTTCTAATAAGTAATAACCATGAAATCTTTCTATACCAATATGACTCCACGTGAATATTAACAATGGACATTGGATGGTATTCTTTTGGATAACCTCAATCCGAGTAGTAGGACTGCCGTTGGACTTCCTTTTCAAGCCAAACTAGGACTAAATAAAGTATTAAACTCCTATCTTTTGAAGAGTCCCACTAGTTAAGCTATTTAGTACTCCTGATGCTTTATCCTTATCGCAACTCAAAACTTCTTCCCCCATCTAAACTCTTCCTTCATACAAGAATTCTTCTTTATTTTGACTTCTTTTCCTGGTTAATCTAGTCTTGACTAGATGAGTTTTAGTTGCAATTAAACTCTTTCCAACCAGCACTATAAAAGGATAGCCCCAGCCACACAAAATTCACAATTTTTTTTATAGTGCGTAAGGTCAGCAATCTCAAAAACAATTCTTGAAGAAGGCATAAGATTTTTTTTTTTTTTCTTCTTTCTCAGTCAAGTAACAAGGTATAATCTCCTCTTCTCATAATTTTATCTTCATATTTATATCTTTATAAACCGGACTCATGGTTTTTTTTTTTTTTTTCTTTTCTCTATGTGCTCTCGAATGTATTAACTCATGTTTGCTGGTGCAGATTTGATTTCAACTTCCTCGAAGTCATCCACGCCACTAGTAATAATCACTAGTATCTAAGTACTAGAAGTAGAGACTTTTTCCTCCATCAGGTACAACAATTTTGATTCAAAGGAATTACTAGTATCGAAGTGTGTGGGCCATAATGAACAACGTAGTGGTCCTATCTAATATCACATATGTATGATACTTAGTTGGATAGATTCAATGTACACTAGTTCTTTCATACAATCCACACTATTTGACGATTTTCTTTGCATGCAGCTGGTCCATCTTTAAGGATTTGACATTAATTTTTGCAAGAGTTGAATCACACAAACTTTGGAGGTTTATTCTTGATCAAACTTTTCTTACTTGTGAATTTCTCTTCTTGCATGTCTATTTTTTGTTTTGTATTGTTCCACCTCCATTTAGAATAGGTAATATGATGATTTAGTGGCACTACGAAGAACTTGCAAGAGTTTATTTTGTTCCTCAAGCCAAGTAGCTACCAAGACAACGATCTTGACGACAATCTTGACAACGAAGTCTATCTGTGATGCGAAGGCTTTGTTGACAACAAAGGCAATCTTGACAATGAAGTCTTCTGTGATACGAAGGCTTTGTTGACAACGAGGACAATCTTGACAACGAAGTCTATCTGTGATACGAAGGCTTTGTTGACAACGAGGACAATCTTGACAACGAAGTCTATCTGTGATACGAAGACTTCCTTGAGGACGAAGACAAGCTTGACAACGAAGTCTTCTGTGATACGAAGGCTTTGTCGACAACAAAGGCAATCTTGACAATGAAGTCTTTTGTGATACGAAGGCTTTGTTGAGGACGAAGACAATCTTGACAACAAAGTCTTCTGTGATACGAAGGCTTTGTTGACAACAAAGGCAATCTTGACAATGAAGTCTTTTGTGATACGAAGGCTTTGTTGAGGACGAAGACAATCTTGACAACGAAGTCTTCTGTGATACGAAGGCTTTGTTGACAACAAAGGCAATCTTGGCAATGAAGTCTTCTGTGATACGAAGGCTTTGTTGACAACAAAGGCAATCTTGACAATGAAGTCTTCTGTGATACGAAGGCTTTGTTGAGGACGAAGACAATCTTGACAACGAAGTCTTCTGTGATACGAAGGCTTTGTTAACAACAAAGGCAATCTTGACAATGAAGTCTTCTGTGATACGAAGGCTTTGTTGACAATGGAGACAATCTTAACAACAAAGTCTTCTGTGATACGAAGGCTTTGTTGACAACAAAGGCAATCTTGACAATGAAGTCTTCTGTGATACGAAGGCTTTGTTGAGGACGAAGACAATCTTGACAACGAAGTCTTCTGTGATACGAAGACTTCCTTGAAAACGAAGATGTCTTTGTCAATGAAGATTGCATTGAAGAAGAAGGCTACCTTGAGGATGAAAATTGTCCATGCAAGGATGTGTGTCCATTGATATCTTGCAGTGGAGCAATACTTGCATATGAGAATATAATAACTTTATTTATTTATCCTTTTTTTTTAAAAAAAAAAATAAAAAAAAAATAAATTTATTGCATGTCCATGCCCCCTTCTCTTTTTTTTTTTTTTTTAAACTTTCTTTGCACCGTAGTTTAGATTCCTTTGCACAATTTTTTTTTGTAGGTTCGCCCTATCATCATGGTGCTCTTCAAAGACTTCTCTTCATCCGGCAAGAAGTATCTTGTTGTTACTAAAGAATCGAATGACGCTAAGGAAGCAGACATATCAATGCTCGTTGAGAGGCCAATTATTGGTCGCTTTGCGGGAAGGTGGCCTGAACTTAAAGACTCAAGAGACATTGTTGAGTGGACCTATGATGTCTCTCGGAATTCTGATTCCTCCTCTAGAGCGTGGTCTTTGCATAGCTCTCTTCACAAGAACACTACAGAGTCTCGTTATCTAGTGACTCTTGGCCGTCGTATAATTTCAGGCGGAACACGTTGGGGCACCCTTTTCAAGATCAATGGAGAGTGGAGTTACATACCTCTATATTGGGAATGGCTTGAAGATGTTCTTGTTAGAAGCAGGCAGACTCTTAACAAGGCCCATATTTATGACGCAGTTTCAGCATCTCTGTACACATATGATCGAAATGCTGATGTAATGCGAGCATTTTGCGAAGGATGGTGTCCACAAACCAACACCCTTCACACATCACTTGGCGAGATGTCCATCTCACTTTGAGATTTGTATCGCCTTGGCGGGCTTCCTATCTTTGGTCGTCTTTATGATGAAGCTATCCCTTGCTACGAGGAGTTGACAGGAAGTGATGAGACAGAGAGGTTCATCCCAAAGAGTTGTGAGCACCTATTTGCAGCCTTTCATCTCCTTAATTCTAAAAAGGAAGGAGAAGACCCACGTGTTTTGGCGAGTGATTGGGTCAACTTTTGGTGTAGATATGAAATGAAATATCCAAAACCACCTAGTCGAAGGACAAAGAGGTTAAGTCGTGCAATTAAGACTCATAATCCTGATGGTTCGCTTAGTAAAATTCTAGGCTGGTCCAAATGTGGAAAAAAACCTTTTATTGAACTCAAGATTGAGGATGGGCTATGGGAAGAGACCTACTTAGCCGCATTACTTTCTTGTTGGCTTTGCACCTTTGTTTTGCCAAGTGAAGATCCTAATATGATTCGCCCTGGAACCTTCAAGGTTGCAAGCTTTTTGGCAACAGGTCGCCCTTTTTGTCTAGCAATACCGGTTCTAGTTAGTCTCTACCGAGGACTAAACAAGATTGCTCATTCTTCTCCAATGATTAGTCGTTCGGGTGCCTGCTTCCCTGTTCATTATATTTATGGCTGGCTAGGTCTTTATTTTAAGACTCATTATGAGATTGATGTCCCGGGATCCAAGATGGTTGTATATTCTGGGGAAGGAGGGGCTAAGCACTTTGATGAACATGAAGCAAGGAAGTTGATACAAGGTACTTCTATGCAATGGGACGCAAATTTGTATGTCAGGAATAGGGAGGAGACTTTTCTTGATGATGGAGGACTTTCTCGTAATTCATTGTCATATTTTATAAGTATCCGTTCTTCTTACCTGTCTATGCGTCAAGATGGTCATCTCATAGTATAACCTTATAGTCCTTTTCGGTTCAGCCGTCAATTTGGACTTTGCCAAGACATTCCAAGTACCATTAAAGAGGACATTCGTCAAGGGACTTTGGATAAAATTGTGGAGTTTTGGAGATTATGTACTCTCTACAAGACTGGTTGCAAAGCATTCTTTCCAGTGCCTCCTAGCCTAGTTAATTTCAAACTTCATACTACGAGTGGCTACAAAAAGTGGTGGAATCATATTCATGGGAAGTATCTTGATGATGGTATAGATATTTTGATTGCAAGTGCACATCCTACCCCTCCCAAAAGTAAGGTAGTTCAGCCTATCAATGTCAAGAGCAACAATAATAAGGATATTCGATTACCCAAAGTTCATGTGGCAAACACCATCTCAAAATCTATGAATCACCATATTCAGTCCAAGGAATCTCAAGGTGTCATAGCTAAATTGAAGAAGCCTCCTCCAAAGACCCCATCTGTTGAAAGATCCTTAGAAGTGCATGATGCATTTGAAAGAGGAGCAAATCCAATCCTTGAAGAAATGAGTGATGATAACGATAGTGATCATCATTGGAATCGAACTAAGAAGCCCAAATTGACAATACCTAGCAACCCAAATTCCCTTAGAGACATTACAAGTGCTTCTGCAAACCTTGAGGGTGCAAAGGATCAGGTCTCTTTTTTTTTTTTTTTTTTTTATCATTTTTTTTTTTAGAAGAAACTTTCCTTTTGTTCATGCAAATTATATCTTATATGACCGATGTGTATCTGATTGCAGTTAGGTCAACAAGTTTTGAACATGGAGGTTGACAATGAGGCGGCTTTTGAGAATAATTCAAATCCACAATCTCTCGCTACATCACCAAGAAACAAAGTTCAAGTATTCATGCTTAGTCTTTAACTCTTCTTTTTGCTTTTTTTTTTTTTTTTTTAGTTACTCCTTATGAACTTATGTATTATTATTATTTTCAGTCCGATCAACGAACCTTGCCACTGGACATTGATAATGATGTTGCGTCAAATGACAGTGAAAGCTCAATTTCCGGTCCACGGTCGTCTACTGCATTGCCAAGAGGCATAGGTGAGGTGGCTAATACTGATTCTAGGAAGAATGTTACAAGATCTCCTCAAAGAACTAAGTCTTGTGCTCCAGAAGTTTCTGAATATAATCCTAATTGTGAAATTTTGAAGCACCGCATTGATCTTGCATTGAATCTTTGGAGAAGTCTTCAACAAAAGATTGTTAGAACTCCATTCAACAAGACATATTTACTCCTTGATGGGGCTAAGAAAATTTTTGAGGCCATAACAACCAATCAAGCTATTGATCCTTCACCATTAGAAACATTAGTTGCAAAATATTTTGATAAGGCCAATACTTTTACATCTCTACAGTCTTCCTTTTCCTCATGTATGACGCCTGAGCAGCGTGACAAAAAGTTGACAGAATATAAAATTCAACTTGATGATCAGCTAAAGGTAGAGGGCGAATTATTAGCACATGGTGGGGCACTTAAGGATGGGTTGGTGAACACTAATTCTAAAATAGCAGAGCTTCAAGAAGAACTAAAACGATTATTCACCCACAAGAAGGAGCTTGAAGTTTCCGCCCTTGAGAATGACGAAAAGCTATCAAGCCAGAAAGTAATCATTTCAAACATCCAAGAAGAGATTTCTTCCGTAGAGACTTCTCATACTTTAAGCAATGCAGACACTGAATCCTTGGAGTTGTTGGAACAAGAATTAAGGACCACCCGTGATGAGTTAGAGAATTACAATTGGAAATATTGACTTGTAATAGATAATCCTTACAAACATCTTCTTCTTTTCTCTTTTCCTTCTTCTTATTTTATTTTATTTTATTTTTTTGGTGAACAATAAAGGAATTTCATCATGTCAATTTTTTTAATGAATTGTTTATTTCTCTAGCTCTTGCTTCAATGCTTGTCAAACATATATATATATATATATATTTTTTTTTTTTTTTCTTTTTGACATGTGACTGAACTTAGCATAGAAAGTCAAGCTGTCTACGTACCCGAAAAGGGATCAAGTCAATACGTAGTTCAGGAGGGGATTTTATTTGAAGATGTGACTGAACTTAGTAAATGATACCAAGCTGCCTACATACCCGAAAGGGGATTAAGTCAACATGTAGTTCAAAAGGAGATTTTATTTGAAGATGTGACTGAACTTAGTAAATGATACCAAGCTGCCTACGTACCCGAAAGGGGATTAAGTCAACATGTAGTTCAAAAGGAGATTTTATTTGAAGATGTGACTGAACTCAGTAAATGATACCAAGCTGCCTAATGTGTGCCCTAACTTTTGCCTAGGCCGCCTTACAAAAAGGTTTTCAACCTAGCGGGCCCTCTTTTTTTTTTAATGTGTGCCCTAACTTTTGCCTAGGCCGCCTTACAAAAAGGTTTTCAACCTAGCGGGCCTTTTTTTTTTTTTTTTTTTTTTTTTTTGTACCCTAACTTTTGCCTAGGCCGCCTTATAGAAAGGTTTTCAACCTAGCGGGCTTTTTATTTTTATTTTTATTTTTTAGAACACTTTTGAGAGTAATGGGAAATCATCATGTACCCTTTAAGTGTTAAGGTAGGCAGTTTAGGCTCTTACCAAGGAGTGCTTCAATCTTTAGGCATAATAACGTTTCAAGAATTTGCCGTTGATAGGGCCAATTCTCAAACCATCTTCAGCAACCAACTTGTATGCTCCATTCGTATAGGCTTCTTGAACCACATATGGTCCATCCCACTTTGAAACAAACTTGTTCTTAGTGCGATGGGTGACAATGATGGGTCTTCGTACAGCAAGAACCAAATCTCCAACTTGGAAAGATCGAGGACGAACCTTCTTGTTGAAAGTCCTAGAAATGCGAGCTTGATAACACTCAAGGCGTTGTTGTGCCCCCAGCCTTTTTTCATCTAAAGCTTCTAATTCTTCAAGTCGTAGACGAACATTATCTTCATTAGAAAGACCTTCTTGAATGGCAATCCTTAATTAAGGAATTTGGCGTTCAAGTGGTAGAACAGCTTCTACCCCATAAACAAGAGAATAGGGCGTGGCTTGGGTAGGTGTTCGATATGTTGTACGATACGCCCATAAAGCTTCCTCAGCTCTTTCATGCCAATCTCTTTTCGACTTCCCTACAACTTTCTTGAGCAAATTGCACAGAGTTTTGTTAAAGGCTTCTGTGAGACCATTGGCTGGAGCATTATACATGGAGGAATTATGCTGCTTAAAACCAAAGTCATTGCAAAGTTTGTCCATCAGCTTGTTGTAGAATTCCTTCCCATTATCAGTGATGATGTAACGGGGTACACCATACCTGAAGATGATATTCCTTTTGATGAAGTTCACAACAGTTTCTTTCTTCACTTCATGAAATACAGCAGCTTCAGCCCACTTGGAGAAATAATCTGTCGCAGCTAGGATATACGAGTGTCCATCAGAGGATTTTGGCGTCAATGGCCCAACCACGTCTAATCCCCAAGCATCAAATGGCCATGAAGCCATAGTAGGATGTAGAGGTTCTGGAGGTTGATGAATGAAGTTTGCATGGAATTGACATGCTGAGCATCTTTTGGCATACTCCATACAGTCCTTGACCATAGTGGGCCAGTAATAACCCATCCGTTTAATTTGAAAATGAAGTTTAGGACTAGACTGGTGAGCACCACAAATCCCTGAGTGAGCTTCTTCAAGTGCCTTGGCCGCTTCCTCATCATCCAAGCAACGAAGGAGAAGACCATCGAAAGAACGACGATATAAAGTATTTTTGTAATAAACAAAACATGGAGTTCGTCGCCGAATTTCCGTTCTATGTCGAGGGTCATTGGGCAATTTTCCATGTTCTATATAATCAATGATAGGTTGCCGCCAATCTTCTCTTTCTATTTCAAAAACTGAAATTGCATTAACTTCTTCTTCTATCTCATCTTCATCAAAGTTTGGAGGTATTACCCATGTTTGGCATATTGGAACTTTTATCTCGAGGTCTGGTAAAGCAAGAGCTGTTGCTAATTTTGCCAAGGCATCAGCTTATTTATTCTCATTTCTTGGGATATGTGTAATACTAATATGATCAAACCATCCCAAAAGCTTCTTGGCGTATTTGCAATAAGGAATCAATTCCGGCTTCTTCACATCGTAGTATAGAAGCACTTGGTTTATGATTAACTTTGAATCACCAAAGACCTCCAAACGGGTTGTTTTTGCATCCATTGCCATTTCTAGACCTAGGATTAGTGCTTGATATTCAGCAACATTGTTTGAACAACATTCTGTAAGAGTAAATGAATACGGGAGAATATCCCCTTCTGGAGTTACAAACACTACTCCGGCACCGGCACCACATCGCTGAGCAGCTCCATCAAAGAACATCTTCCAAGGTTGTGAAATTTCAATGACCATTACTTCTTCATCAGGAAGGTCATCTGACAGCTCCCAATCATCAGGGATAGGATGGTCGGCAAGGAAGTCGGCCAAAGCTTGTCCTTTCATTGCTTTTTGTTGCACATATATTATCTCAAACTCTTGGAGTAGGAGAGCCCATTTTGCTAGCCTTCCTAAGAGAACTGGTTTAGTCATGATATATTTGATGGGATCTGCTCTTGAAATGAGTCGTATTGAATGGGCATGCAGGTAATGTCTTAGCTTTTGAATGGCAAACATCAGAGCTAAACATGTCTTTTCAATTGGTGAATAATTGAATTCAGCACCATTTAGGGTTCTACTCAGGTAATAGAGAGCATTCTCCTTTCCTTCCTCATTTTCTTGAGCCAGAAGTACTCCTAAAGATCGTTCTTGCGCTGCTATGTAAAGAATAAGTGGCCACCCCTGTATGGGTGCTCGCAGAACAGGGGGATTCATCAAGTATGTTTTGATGCTCTCAAAAGCATTTCTACATGCTTCATCCCACTTGAATGGGACATCTTTCTTCATAAGGCGACTGAAGGGTTGACAGCGTCCGGCCAAATTGGATATGAACCTTCTAATGTAGGCCAGCTTTCCTTGAAGACTTTTGAGCTCATGGATATTTCGTGGTTTTGGCATTTTTTGAATAGCATCAATCTTCGATCTATCAATTTCAATTCCTCGGTATCGAACTATGAATCCTAGGAATTTGCCGGATGTAACTCCAAATGCACACTTCATGGGATTCATTTTAAGTTGGTACCTACGAAGTCGCTCAAAGACTTGACGAAGGTCTTGCAGATGTTCCATTCTCTTCTTCGACTTCACAACCAAATCATCAACATAACATTCTACATTCTTGTGAAGTATGTCATCAAATATTCTCTGCATTGCCCTTTGATAGGTGGCACCTGCATTCTTTAATCCGAAAGGCATAACTTTATAACAGTATATTCCTTTTGGAGTACGAAAAGCGGTGAGCTCTTCATCTTTTGGAGCCATGCGAATTTGATTGTAACCAGAGAATCCATCCATAAATGAAAGAGCTTCATGGCCTACTGTAGCATCAACCATAATTTCTGTTAAAGGAAGAGGAAATTCGTCTTTTGGACATGCCCTGTTAAGGTCGCGAAAGTCGACGCACACACGAATTTGCCCATTCTTCTTTCTTACAGGGACAATGTTTGATATCCATGTGGGATACTTGACTTCACGAATAAAGCCTGCTTCAATAAGTTTGTTGACCTCACCTTCAATCTGAGGGATTAACTTAGGCCGGAACCTACGCTGTGCTTGCTTTGTTGGTCGCACCCCATGCCTTACTGATAAGTGGTGAATAGCAACCTTTGGATCTAAACCTGGCATTTCTTTGTATGTCCAAGCAAAAACATCCTTATATTCTTCGAGGAGTTCAACATAAGCATCTTCTTCCTCTAGGGACAAATTTGCATTTATAAAGATTGGCCTAGGGTCTTCAATAGTGCCAATGTTGACTTCCTTTAATTCATCAACTGTAGCCCGAACGCCTTCTTCAAATGTAGGTGGAGCATCTTCAGCATCGTCTTCAATAAGGGAATCCTCCTTTGTGACTTCAGTGATTGTTATATGATTTACTGAAGCAACAACCTCATCGTCCACCTTCTGTTTTGTAGACACCATTGTACGCCTTTTTGCAGTCAAGGCTTCTCCAGTATTTACTTCCCAAATACTTCTACGCTTCATGCGAGATGGAATGGAGCTTCGAACCTCGTTTGAATCTTGATCCATGACGAGTGTGTCGTCTACATCTCTGTGAAAGAAATTCAACATCTTACTTTGCTTTTGTCTTAACTTCTCATCCTTTGAAAGTTGAGAAGAAGTTGCATAACTAAGTCTTGTAAAAGCAGAACTTCGCGTGCCATTTTGAGAAAAAGTTGAATGACTAAGTCTTGTAAGAACAGAGTTTCGAGTGCCATTAACAAAGTTATCATCTTCTTGCGTCCCCAACCTGTCAAAGACTGAGATATGGGGAGTGGGTTGGCTGATGCGATCAAAAACAGATGGCTTCTTTGATGGTTTTGAAAATTGTTCTTCTTCTTTATCATTTGTTGAAATCATCAAAACACTAGCTTTCCGAATAAGGATACGAATAGGAGTTGGTGGAATGTATCCAACACCAGCCTTAGAACTTGTTGCCCCAACACCCTTGGCTTTCAATGTCTTTTGTCCTTCTTTTCTAGAGGCTTCAGGGATGAGCTTACCCAAACCATTTGGCTTCTCATGGTTATAGCCAGCTTTAGCCATGAGTCTATACGCATTGGGGTCAAAACCCTCTTCGGTTCTTTTGGTAGGCAAAGTCCCATGTTCAACAATTGGTTCTTGGGATGGTCTTATAAACCCTTTCAACGGTTGACTTGAGGATCTTGGTTTTGTGACTTTAGTAATTGGCAAGTTTAGTCCTTGCAGATCCTTTGATATTGACTCCTCATCTCCTGAAAATGGGGATTGGCCTTCTTTTCTTTTGGCGACTGGAACATAGTGTAGCACAGGGGCTACTCTAGTTACTTTTGAAGTATGATGCTTCTTCTCTTCCATAGAAGTCTTGGTTTGCTTGGTTTCCTTCTTCACAATTGAAAAATCAATCCTTGGAGCTTTGGAGTGGGGCTTTTCTTCTTTGCTAGATGGTGGAGCCACGACTTGGGTTTCTTCTACTATATCATCTTCTAAGTAGAATTTTGCATCAGCGAAGTGTGACTCAGCTACAGTAAAGGGCTTGTTATCAGCTACTATCTTCTTGACTTGTCCATCTTGGAAATATTTAAGGCATTGGTGATACGTAGACGGCACAACACCATACTCATGCAACCATGGTCTTCCAATAAGCAGTTTGTAAGTGGTTTTGGCATCAATGACATGAAAGAGTGCGCTTGATTTCATTTCACCAATGAGCATATGAAGCCTAATCTTCCCAATAGCTCTTTGTCCACCCTGATTAAAGCCTTGAATCATCAACCTACTAGGTAGTAGCTCATCTAAGGAGATTCCAAGTTCGTTCAATATTTTGAGTGGGAGGATATTAACTGCAGATCCACCATCAATAAGGATACGATTGACTCGTTGTTCTCGAATGTACCCAGTTACAAACAAAGGGCGATTGTGAATCTTTGAGCCCAACAAACGATCATCATCAGTAAAAATGATTGAAGACCAGTATGCCTTATACATGATAGCTCGTTCTATCTCCTCCTCACTATCTGAAGATTCTTCTTCGCCACTTACTTGATAACATGTAAAAGATGAAAAGATATAATCTTCAGGAATAGGCACTGTGGAGAAAGGTACTTTCACTTCAATAGGCTTAAATGAACCAAATTGAATAGTGAGAAAAGTAGAAGTGGTTGTTGAGGTCACCATGACAAGATTAGAAGTCACAGCTTCATCATCAAATGTGATCTTTCCTTGGTGGGCTAGCTCCATAATTTTGTCTTTCAACACAAAGCATCGCTCTATAGGGTGGCCTATGAGGCGATGATACTTGCAATACTTAGGGTTATTTGTTTGGTCAGCTTCTTCAGGCCGTTTCATCTCTGGTAACTCAATCAACTTCAATTTAAGTAAATAATCTAACATCTCGGAGATATCAGAATCAGGGAATGGATATTGCTTCTCTTGCATCTCTTGTAATGTCAGTCTTCTTCTTCCCTTATCTTGAATGAAATCAGGCATTTGTTCTTTCATCTTAGGCTTAACCGAAACTTTAAGAGGAGTAGTAGTTACAGTTAAAGACTGCTTGTTTTCCGGTTTAGGAGGGAATTTTCCCCCTTTGCGAGTATCTTGCCCTTCTCTCCCCTTACGAGGTTCTTGAATAGGGGGACCTTGGCGACCATTGGAAGCAATGCTAAGCTCCATGTCATGAGCACGTGTTGCTAATTCTTCAAATGTTTTAGGCTTTATTCCTTGAAGAATATAGCTTATAGCCCAATTCATTCCTTGAATGCACATCTCGATTGCAGACGCTTCAGACAATTGATCCTTGCAGTTGAGACTAAGATTTCTCCATCGTTGAATGTAATCAATGACAGGCTCTTCTTTCCACTGCTTTGAATTGGTGAGTTCTATCATGCTAACAGTACGTCGAGTACTATAGAAACGGTTTAGGAATTCTCGCTCCATTTGATTCCAACTATCAACGGAGCCAGGTGCTAGATCGGTATACCAATCAAACGCATTTCCCTTCAAAGAGCGAACAAATTGCTTGACCATGAAATCCCCATAAGTTCCAGCATTGTTACAAGTTTCCACAAAGTGAGCTACATGTTGCCTTGGATTGCCTTTACCCTCAAATTGTTGGAACTTCGGTGGCTGATAGTTTTGAGGCATCCTTAAGAGATCTATCCTTTAAGTGTAAGGTTTAGCGTAGGCAATGGATGTCTGACTTCCACCCCCAACTTGGTCTTTGATAGCTTCCTTGATTAACTCCTTGAGCTGGTCAGGAGAGATAGACCCCTCTGTAGAGAAATTGAGATCCTTTGTTGAACTCTCGGGTTTGTCATTATGGGTTTGTTTCGGCCTGGAGCCTTCATCCTCACGATTCAGCCCAGATGTATTCCCCATTTTATCCATTAGGAGAGTTATTTGTGCGTCTCTCAATGCTTCCCTTTCTTTCATAGACTTCATTAATTCCTCTAAAGTCTGAGCTATAGTCGAGACTTGTTCCTCTAGAGATGTTGTGTTAGTCATCATGACTGGCATGGCAAATGAGCTAATAGAGCGAGGAGAGTCCCTAAGATTTGCAGTATGAATATTTTCTGAAAAGGAGAACTCAGAGCCATCAAGTGACTTGTTTTCTTCTTCAGCTATTGGAACCTCTTGGATTGATTCCAAAGTTTGAGACAAAGCTGGCTGAGATAACATTTCTTTGACAAGACCAGTTACGTCTTTGCTTGCCCCCTGTGTAGGTGAAGTTGTTCGTGACTTCTGAACTTTAGAAGTGTTGAGAACAAGTGAGGGCTGGGGAATGGATGTTGCTTGAGCATAAAACTCTGCAAGGTCTTTTGTTCTTCTCCTTGTCATAGGTCCAGCATAGGAAGCGTCAGAACTGGATGAAGAGTTTGAATCCATTGTAGGATCGACTTCACTTGTTCCAAAAAGAGGGTTGTTGATTTGAGTCTTCTTTGAAGCCATAGGGCTTCACAAGATGTGACAATTTGATGAAGAAGAGATGAGAGGTAGAGATGGTCCCACCGGGCGTGCCAAAAATTTGTAAACACAAATTTTTCCAATTGTAGAAAATCAAACAATTGAAAAGAAATATGGTTTGCAAATAATAATTTGTATTGATGTATAATGAGTACAATCTCTATTTTGATTCTTTTACAAAAGAGTATCCTCTGATTCTATCTTCATTGAATTTGACTCGAACGAGAATCTTCTTGACTTTAATTGCAAGATGGATTGATCGGTCTTCACAATAAATCTCTAGCTTTGAGCTTATTAGAGGTTTATTGTCCTTCAAGTTCTTCAAGCCCTTCGAATGTTCTTCAAGTTCTTCGAATGTTCTTCAAGTTCTTCAAAGTTTCTTGAGACAGAATTTCTCCAGAGCTTTGGCCTCTTGAAAACTTGTTTTCCAAATGAGAGGGGGTGTCCTCTATTTATAGTGATTTTAGAGGATAAGCTCCACATTGAATTGATATACTTGAAAGTATATAGTAGACTTTTGATTGGCCCAAATTCTTTTTAAAGATAATTATCTCTATTTATCTATTTTGATAAAGATAATAATCAACAAAGATAAATAATTATCTCTATTTAATTTATTTTAATAAAGACAATTATCTATCAATTTTGAATAGAAAATTTATCTTTATTTTATTTATTTATTTTAATAAAGATAATTGTCCATATATTTTGAATATGAAATTTATCTTTATCTTGTGGGCTAAATGACATGTGGCAAATTTCAATATGTTAATGTGATATCAATTTGGATGACACATGTCATCATCTAATTTAATTAATTTAATGACATTAATTTAGTATTTGCCACTAAATTTTGATGTGGCATTTTATAATTGGCTTAAAATTTTGCCTCCTACAATATTCATTATTTTTTTTCAATCATAATAAAAAATCTAAAAATTACAGACATTGAATCTCAAAACAAAAATATAGGTAAAAAGTAAAGAAGTTTTGAGTTTAGTGTTGTTAGGTTCTAAATGTTTAGAACAATTGGCTAATCGTGAACACAAACTTATCTAGATATAGATCTTAGAGTCTATAGGTTTTATTAAACAATTCTCAAGGTGATTCAAGTCAAGATTCAAGAACATACAAGCTGCAGGAAGAAGACTTCGTATTTTTCCTGGTTTAATCAATCGAAGAACAGGCTCGATCAATCGAAAATCGTATCTACAGAATTTTAAGTCGGCCCAAACAGCAGCTTAAGCCCATTAAGGATTAGGGTTTCAGATCTACTTCTCCCACTATATAAAGGAAACCCTAAGCCACGTTTTTTAGACTGAAGAGAGAGAGATTAGAGTGCCTCTTGTGCCTCTTTTGGTTTTAGGGTTTTGTATCCAAACCTCTTTAAAGTCTTGGTTGCTTGAGAGTTGTATTGTTGCTCATATTGCGGTTTGTGTGAATCTCTTGTGAGATCTTTGAGGAGATTTCATTCACATAAACTTAGGGTTTTCAAGGAGAAGAAGATTTCTACACCTTGATGATCATTCTAGTTGCTGCCATTGAAGCTTAAAGAAAACACAAGTGGGTGTGCTTGTATTTGGTGAAGAATCCAAGAAAGAAGAAGTCCGTAGATTCGGAGCTTGCACGTGGTCGTGTTAGTAAGTTTTACTGGTGGGTAGCAATAAGAAGTCGAGCATGGGGGCTTGTAAGTCTTATTGTATGAACTTCGATTCTTTCAAGATAGTGGATTCAAGTTTACCTTGAGGATAGCTAGGTTAAATCCTCCTCAGGTTTTTATCGGTTTGATTTCCTGGGTGATCATATCTTTGTGTTATTTATATTTCCACAGAGAGAGAGAGAGAGAGAGAGAGAGAGAGAGAGTATTTATCTTTTGTGTGAAAAAATATGTACTGAATGGAAGAGATAATAACAATTTTTTTACAATAAATAAAATAGAGAGAAGAAGGAACAAGGGTTTCCCTCGAAACTAGTTTGGAGAGAAATCCTTCAAATTCCTTTTATATCTTTTTGTTGGGTGTGAATTTTGAAAATCTAAGAGTTGGATTGCATGTTTTTTATGTTTTTATAATGCATATGTCAATTTTCATTCAAATTTGGATGTTATTTACTATTCAATCATTAAACTTATTTTTTATACATAATTTTATATTACAAAAACTTGAAATTTAAATATTTGATTGATGATTTTTTATTTTCTTGAAGTTTTGTAAACATGGAGGACATAATATAAACATACAATTTAATAGTCAGATTTTCAAAATTCATATTTAATAAAAAAATATTAATTGAATTTGGAGGTTTCCATTCAAACTAATTTGGAAAAAAACCTTTTTCAAGAAGAAGAATCAAAATAAAAGAAAAATGAATGAATGGAGATATTGTTACCTTAAAGTATTAAATAGTGGAGAGATAAAAATGTAAAAGTAAGAATTTTTTTTTTTAGAAGAAGTGTAATTGTAAAGTAAGAAATTAATAAACAGGAAAATAGTTAAAAATGAAGGAGGAAGTCTTGAAAATAGGCATTACATCAATAAATACTACTATTCAGACTTTCTCTATTACCTAGCCTACTTCCTCTCCACCAAAACCTTATAACCTTAATTTCACCGAAAGAAAATATAAAATAAAATAAAATTGCCTCAAGTAATTTTTCAAAGTCAACAAAGAATATTTTGGTTCTCAATAAACCAACTTTGGATGTAGAAGGTGGGGGTGGGTTTGAGTTCCGAGTCCTTGGTTTCATTTCATATGTGATGGGATAATTTTTTATTATTTTACAAATGGGAAACTAGGAATAGAAACTGGAAAAATATATATATATATATATATATATATATAGGAATGTGTGTCAAAGTGGAGAAAATACACCCTATTATGGGTGTACGTTTCTCTTCTCTCACAACTGGTGGAACCCACTAGCTGTGGGTTCCACCAACTTGTGAAAGGAAGAAAGCATACATCCGTAATAGGGTGCACTTCCTCGTCAAAGCAAGGCGCTGAAAAGTACACGTGGCATATATTAGACCATGCAACATGGAAGGAGCATAAAGTGTGCGATGACATATTCGCCTACTATGCATTTTTATTTTTGTCTTAACCAAATTCATTTGACCACTCGCTTTTACTTACCTGTCGAATAGGAACGTGTCATATGTATGTATATAGGAAGGAATATTCTTTTCTTAGGAAAATTATTGGTAGTTTCCTAGCTCAGTTCCAACATAGAAAAGGACATGTGCTTAAAATTCAACAAAGATTTTTCCTGATCGACAGCTTTCTATGATTTTCAACACGGCAGACAAAATTGATTACATTTACATCAAACTATGTTATCTTCTCCATAAACCTTCAAGTTTTCATGATTTTAACTATCATTTTGCCCAAAACATGGCTTTGATTTCATCACCACTACTTTTTTTCCTTTCTACAGTGTTCGTGCTCATTTCTCAAGCTAATGGACAGTCAAGCGTCTCCCACTTCTGTTTATACGATCAGGGTAATTACAGCACTAGAAGCCCCTACGAGGCTAACCTCGATCAAACCCTCTTGGACTTGGTCTCCTCCACCAACGAAACCAATATTAAAGATGGCTTTTACCCTTACGCTTACGGCTTAGTCTCCGACAGAGTTTATGCCATTGGACTCTGTAGAGGAGATATTAAGGAAGACCTCTGCCGTAGTTGTCTCAATGACTCAAGAATTGCTCTCAAACAGCTTTGTCCCAATCAGAAAGAAGCAATAGTATGGTACGACAATTGCATGTTAAGGTACTCCAATCGACCTTTATTATGTATCCTGGAAAATCAACCTGCTTTCTCGCAATGGAACAACAGTACTCAGAATGTATCGAATGTAGATGGGTACAGCAAGGTGATAAAGAACTTGTTAGATGGGATGATAAGTGAAGCTGCCTCGGGTAATTCTTACAAGTGTGCCACAAGAACCGTAGTCGCACCAGACTCACCCAACACCACAATATATGCCCATGCGCAATGCACTCCCGATTTGATTGAGACGGATTGCAGTGCATGCTTGAAAAATATTTCTGGACAAATTCCACAATGCTGTCTCGGAAAGGAAGGTGGGAGATATTACACACCCAGCTGTAATTTTAGGTATGGTACCAACGCTTTCTTTGACCTCACAGCTGATGCATCATCGCCAGAAGGTAAGATAATCCTCTGAATACTTCACTTTCCTAAAAAAATTATTCGTTCTTATTAGAGAAGTTCTTCCTTCTCTCACAGGAGATGTAGGTCCTATCGTGAGTCTCCTCTTATAGGAGTGAATAAATTCTTCTTTTTCATTGAATGGGAAAATCTTTATTTCTTGCTCTTAGGGTACATGTTCTTCTTACAAGGAATACAAATGTTTTGAAATGGAGAAAGTAAATTTTACTATTTAAATTTTATTTTAGGGATCTATCATATCATGTAAAATTCTAAAAAGATTGCATTGAACACACTTTTAGATTGCTATATTGAGGAAAAGTTTGTGTATAAAATTGAGGAAAGGGTTAGATTGCTATATTTATTTATAGAAGTTTCTTTTTTGCTGGCAATATGTTGCAGTGTATGTTGTTTCTTTTTTCTTTCTTTCTATGGATTATTTCTTAATATGTTAAGTTTTGCATATCAATTCTTCGCTTTGTTCTATAATTTTTCTTCAGTAGATCCAGTTATCCAAAGTATATATTAAAGTATTGTTTTTTTCCTCTGGAATTACTTCATAAGTACGTGGTAATAAGTTGTGATTTGTGTGTCAACGATGACAATTGGACAATTCCTCCCACTCTATATGGATGCCTCAAATTCAGAAAATAGATGTCTCAAATTAATAACATCCTTTTGGTTTTTGCAGGAAAGCAGAGAAGTACAACTCGAACTGTCATCATCATTATTGTTCCGACGGTTATAATTACTATGATAATTGTTATAAGTATTTGCATCATTTTGAAAGTGAGGAGGCCAAAGGAAAAAGTTGAAAGTAAGTTCAATTATTGCTTGTAATTGGAAAGCTATTCTTTTATATTATCAAACAGCTTTAAAATGTGAAGCATAGGATTGCATGAATTTTTTGAGTACTAGGCAAATTTGTGAGCAACAGTTGATCCCATGCCCCATAAATTTGGCATGAGGGAATGGGAAGATATACATTCTTACGTATTTGGTAAATTATTTCTTGTGGAACAAACTTTCTACGGTGAGATATGTATGCATAAGGTCTATTTTCAAGAATATTCTCATGCAAAGTTGGAATAGTTGTTCATAATAAAAACGGCAAATGTCTTTAATTTTGAATCTTTAAGAGAGGAAAATCACTTTGCTATGTATGGTTTTGAGTTGTTAAAATCCTGTCTCACTTTTATATCCTAAAATCCTGTCTCACTTTTATAAAAAAAGGGACATGACTTATGAAGGTTGCGAAGGGAAAAATATGAAGTGGAACACTTAATGGGACAAAAGATTTTTATTATATTTCAAGAAAAAACTAGAAACCATAGCTTTGTTTTTGAATGAACTCTTGGTTAATAATTTCAAATATCTTTGTAAAACAAGATTGTGAGCTTTGCTGCAAAGATTTTGATTAGCCCTTTTCCGTAAGTAACCTTTCACCCTCTACAGCGTACGATATATCGTCTTCTTCCTCTTATGAAGCTGGAGATGAAATAGCAAGTGTGGAATCCTTACAAATTGATTTCAGCACAATCAGAGATGCCACAGACAACTTTTCCGACGCATTCAAACTTGGGAAAGGTGGATTTGGGACAGTTTATAAGGTAGGAAACCCTCAGGGGATCAATAATCCGCTTAAACTTGCAAACCTATTTTTTATTTTTTATTTAAATTTTGAAGTTGATTTTGATTGTTTTATTTATGTATTGCTCTCACATATATTCAGGGTATGCTTTCCAATGGACGAGAGATAGCTGTGAAAAGACTATCAAAGATGTCTAGACAAGGAGATCTACAATTTAAAAATGAGGTCATTTTAGTGGCAAAACTCCAACATCGAAATTTAGTTAGGCTCCTTGGATTCTGCTTAGAAGGAGATGAAAGGCTTCTTATCTATGAGTTTGTTCCTAATAGAAGCTTGGATCGCTACATATTTGGTACAATTGCATTTCTACTTTTTTTGTTCTTGTACATTGTAATATAAATGATTGCATTTGGAGTTTAAATCTTTTTCTTCATTCCCAAGAGTAAATTTAAAAATATTTCTTGTATAATACAAGTTAATGAATATGCAGATCCAATGAAGCGTGCACGTTTAGATTGGGAAAGACGCTACAAAATCATAAAAGGCATTGCTCGAGGACTTCTATACCTTCATGAAGATTCTCGACTTCGAATTATCCATCGTGACCTCAAAGCTGGCAACATTCTATTAGATGCAGAAATGAACCCTAAAGTTTCAGACTTTGGCATGGCAAGGATGTTTGTATTGGATCAAACTGAAGGCAATACAAATAGAATTGTGGGGACCTAGTAAGTATCATTACAAGTTTTTAGAGCTAATGACTAGAATTGTGCATGATTTTTAAAAATGATTTCAATAGGCTACTTGTGTCGGAATGACACCAAAATAAGCCATAACGAAGAAAGAAATAAAAAATAAAAACTCATAAATAATCATTAAGAGTTTTACTACCATTCAAATTGATTATTTGATTTATTGTTTTGATATGTAGTGGATATATGGCTCCAGAATATGCAATGTTTGGACAATTTTCAGTCAAGTCGGACGTCTTTAGTTTTGGTGTGCTAATGTTAGAGATTTTAACTGGCCAGAAAATTACTCGTTTTCATAACGAAGAAAACAATGAATACCTTCTAAGCTATGTGAGTATGAATGTCAAAGTATACATATCCCTTTTCCTTTTGAAAAAATAAAATAAAAGTTAAGATGGAAAGTAAAACAATTTTTTCATTAACATGCTATGTGCACGTTGATATTTCTACAGGCATGGAAAGTTTGGAGGGAGGGTACAGCTTCAAATATCATAGATCCCATGTTAAAAGACAGTCCAATAACTGAAACGATGAGATGTATCAACATTGGACTGTTATGTGTTCAAGAAAATGTAGCTGAAAGACCAGACATGACTTCAGTTGTTTTCATGCTTAGTGGCAATTGTAATACTCTTCCTGTACCTACACAACCGGCAAATTTTATGCTCAGCAATGATATATCAACCACTTCAATACAACAGGACAACAGTTCCAGCGGAACCAAGTACGAGGTTTCAATAACTGAATTATATCCTAGGTAATGTTTTGTCATTGGGGCTATAAGCGATTTTGTCTATAAATTACGCTTACTGCTGTATATCTGACTATTTTGTCTATAGTTTTCCTGGCATTCTCTAGAAAACTATATCGTTTGAATCCCTTTCCGAATGTAAATTGTAAATACAGTTTTACTTCCGAAATTTTTGAAATTAATTATAAATTCTCAACAAATTAATCAAAATTGATTATATATATTTTTGAAATACAAACATATAAGAGAAAAAAAAAATTTATCTAAGCAATATCCATGGTCTTAAAAGATATTTAGAGATCATTTGGTTACGTTGTTTTAGTAACATTATTTGTATTTTTTTAAAATACGTGTGGATAAAAAAGTATGTGAAAATACGTGTAATATTGTTTACAAACTAAAAACATATTATTAAACCACTCTACCAAACTGGGCTTAGTGGGATCTCATCTTTAAAGAAATAATTTTTTATTTTGCTCTGTCTCGCACACACCATATTGTGCTCTGTCTCGCATTACATCTCTGTCCACACATACACAGAGGCAAAAAAAGCAGATTTGATCCCTATAAATATGGGATTCTTACATTTCCCTCGTAAATTATATTCAGTTAATAACTTAATATATTCCCTAGGTCTTACAGAGAATCTTTGTTATCATGACATCATCTTCTTAACAAAAACGTTTATATGTTGAGTAAACTATAGACACATAAAAATACATAACTTTATGCCATAATTCATCATGTGATGAGTTGTGATTGGTAGATGTGTGATGGTGAACTATATGGAGATACACTTCCACCAATCACAACTCACCACGTGGCGAGTTGTAGTATAAAGTTGTGTATTTTTATGTGTCCCTAACATTACTTTTATATGTTTAACAGATTGCTTACATGTCACAAAATTAAAATAATAAATTATTTAATTAATATAAAATAAAAGGCGAAAACATTATTTTAATCCCTACATTTTGGGGTTACAATCAATTTGGTCTCTATATTTAGTAGCAGTCAATTTGGTCCTTATTATTTTCAATTTGTAGTCAATTTAGTCTCCACCGTTAACTCACTAACGAAAAATACTTACGTGACAAACGGTCTGCCTTGTTGGCGCACGTGTAGCTAACATAATAATATAAAATCAATTAATTAAATATTACAAAAGCCACGTCAACATTTTTAAAAGAATCCTCAATTTCTTTTATTTTCTTTAGAATTCTTGCACTTTCTTATTTTCCAAATACAACATACCCAGCAACAACCAACACCCAACAACACCATAATATGAAATCAAATCTCAATACCAAGTGTTTAGCCAAAAACAAAATTAGATTTTCACAGAGACTAATCATCAAACAATTTGAATGCAATTGCAAGCCTTAATATATTCCTAATACAAACACATTATCTCTGCTATGGATTCAGCTACGCTTAAGCCAACCAATTCCTAAACATCATAAACAAAATTAAATTGAAAATGTGAAAACGACAAAAAGGCAAAGAAGAATTGGGTTATCAATGAGTGAGTGATTAAGCTTGACCATAAGCTGATCGACGCTAAACCCGAGAGGACCCATGAGGATCTCATTGATCTCGGCGGCTTATTGTTGCGTGAGATAATATATAGAGTCTGGGTTTTGAATTTGAATCACTCTGTCTGCCATTGTTTCACTGGGCTTTGTACAAAATGCATGAATTGAGAGACTTGGAATTGGAGTGAGAAATGCCTAGACAGAAAGAAAGAAATAAAGTGAGAAATCCCAATAACGAGTGTTTAAAGAATTAAACTTAATTTTAAATTCATTCTAGAGTGCTTAATTAGTGTTGATGTCGGCATTGGGATTTTATTGGCTAAACACTTGGTATTGGGATTTGATTTCATATTGTGGTGTTGCTGGGTGTTGGGTGTTACTGGGTATATTGTGCTTGGAAAATAAGAAAGTGCAAGAATTCTAAAGAAAATAAAAAAAAGTGAGGATTCTTTTAAAAATTCACTTTCTTTATTATTTTTCTTTTAATTAATCTTTTCAGAATTTTTTTGTTTGACATAGATAATAAAATGCTGATGTGGCTTTTATAATATTTAATTAATTGATTTTATATTAATATGTTAGCCACATGTGTGCCAACAAGGCAGACCTTTTGCCACGTAAGCATTTTTTGTTAGTGAGTTAACGATAGGGACTAAATTGACTACAAGTTGAAAATAATAAGGACCAAATTGACTGCTACTAAAATTTAAGGACCAAATTGACCATAACCTTAAAATGTAAGGACTAAAATGGTGTTTTTGTCAAAATAAAATGAACACTTTTATTTTTTGAACCAAAAAAAAAAAAAAAAAAATTCTAAATTGCAAAATAGCAAACTATTACATATTTTAATATGGGTCCACTATTCAAAATACATTTTTGCTTATCAATAATAATGATGAACTTATCACTTAAAATTTATTATGACATTATTATGAACATATATAATACTTTAAAAAAAATTACATGTATGGGGTCATAGGTGGAATAAGTCAACATAGCCATGTCACCTAACCTTTTTTTTTTTTTGGTGTAAGTAACCAAACGGTTAAGAAAACGAATAAAAAAATATATAAAATATCATGGTTTTAAAAATCGGTACGGTGAAAGAATCAGAAAAGTATCTAATTATTGGTTTTATGGTCAGATCGGGGTCCGACCGATGGTCGAACCGATGACATCATAAATAATTTAATTAAAATATTAAAATAATTTTTATTTAAAATTTGAATTTTAATAACTTATATTAAGAAAATATAAAAATTAAAAAAGTGTTTTTTTTTCTCCCTGTCACCTTTCTTTTCTTGTCAGTAATGGTTGACAAAACTATTAATATTTAAGTTTCATCTTTTAGTTTATATAAATATAATAGTATAACTTTAACCTTTTTTTTTTTTTTTACATCTCGTGAAGAGCACTCCACTCCGGCACTCCCCACTTTACTTACCATAAAAAACTCTTTATTTTTCCAGTCTTTTGGCCTCCACAAAATTCTTATCTTCCTCTCTATCTCAGGCAGTTAGATCCATTATTTATCTCTGCAATACCATCATCAGTTCCTCTCATTTCTCTCTTTCTCATTGAAGATCTATAGATACCACTCCAAAAAGCTAATTTCAACCCCAAGCATGAATATTCAGTCATTTTCTCTCTCTCAAGCATAGCCAGTCTTAAGAAAAAAGACTTTATTGCAACAATCTGTCCTCACCATCAACAGAGCTGAGAAAAAAGAAGATTTTTACTGCAAAAAAACTCCATTGCAGATCTCTTTCAGCAATTTTACAAAACCGGTTAAACCTTCAGTTTTTTCGGTTCTCAGGTTGAACCGGTTGGTTTTTACTGTTTACTGGTTTTTAAAATATTTTCGGTTTTTTATCATAACCAGATCGGATTGAAGGCTGGTTCTCGGTTGAACCGGTTGGACCGGCCGGTCCGGTCCGGTTTTTAAAACCATGGAAAATATCAGTTTCGTAGTAACCCAATGGATAAAATTAGAAAATTTCGAAAGTCAAATAGATTATAAACAAATCTGAAGAAAAAACAGAGGATTCCAAAGCAACCGAAAATTACCAGCTGAACCCTACACTTAGTCAAATGACCAAAATAGAACAACCACGAGAGAAAAATAAAAAAAATCAAATAAAAAATCAAATCAAATCAAATCAAGGCAATAAATAAATAAAATTAAAAAAGAAAACAGAGACCAAATTTTTGTTATAGAGACACAGATCCTCATAATTTTCTACTAGACAATTTCAATAGACACTTTAAGATGAGTGTCTAAAAAAAAGGTTAAGAGAGATGGTTATCGATCATCGTGGTTTGTGATGCTTAGGGAGTGTTTGGTACATGTGTTTAAACAATAATTTTCAGTGTTTAAACACCAAAACACGTACTTCCATGAAGCCTAATCAACACTTGATGCCTCCTCCTCCCCAGCCCTTCCTTCACCCCACCCTCATCCTCCTCCACCCCACCCTTACTCTCTCCCTCAACCATCACCATCTTTTTTTCCATTTTTGCCACCCTTACATATTCCTCCTCCCTCTCCCCTATGCTTTCCTCCACAGTTTGGGTTTATCCCATATCCTTATCCTCCTCCTCCATCACTGCCTTCCCCATCCCCACCACTTCAGAGGTCTGACAATGTTTTACCTAAACAACCTACCCTTGTACCTGTACCTTTAGCCATACCAAATTCTCCTATCATAGAAACCTCACAAAACATCCTTCCTAAATCTCAATCCTCTAACCATGGAGGTAGTAAGAGGTTGTTTGTATTGATGCAAAACTTTTTTCTTTCTCTTTTGATTTGGGGGGGGGTCTAATTCGTATGCCATACATGAGACACATCGGGATGTTAAAAGCTCTATTTGGGTTGGACGTAAGGGCATAGAGTGGATCTTTACTTGTCTCGCAGATATATGAGATTGGGTGCTTGGTCGTGATGTACTCTATAAGAGATTCAGGGAAAATGGAAGTTTATAGAGTTCTATGGGAGATCAAACAAAGTCGGGTTTTTTGTGGTTATTGCGGTAGATTTTGGAGGGACTAGAAGAGGTTGTATAATGATACTAGCAAGCTCTAATCGTGCTGGTTGGTGTTTGTTTCAGAAAGAGCTATGGAATTTTTTCTTTGGTGCAAAATTGGTATCTATGGCCAAAGTATCATTCAATAATGGTGGTGGAGGTGGTTAGTCTACTAGTGGTGGTTGGAGTGGGAAAATTATGTCTATTTATGGTAATCAACAAAAGATTAGGAATTTTGAAAAAATTGGAACTAAATTGGGGCAGTATGTGATTCATGGAGATCCTATAGTAAATGTTTCAGTTATAAATGGCAGACACATGTGGGCATTTAATTTTAAGTTAACACCTGCTATTTTGGCTTTGAGAGTGTCCAAGCCTAGGTGGGAGACGTATCGTGATTTGTCTGGGTGCTAAGGAGTTTAATTGGCCCAAGGATTTAAGTGGTGGGTCAGAAGTAACAAAACTAACAGGTGGGCTGGATAAAGCCCAAACTGTGGCACTAGTGTCTTCAAAAAGTAAGGGTATTTTGATCAAGCCCAACCCACTACAAGTTAGGTTTGATGCTCCGTGTATGTGGGTTATAGGTGAGAGCTTAAAAGGAAAAGCGAGTGGAGTTTCTAAGTCACCGATGATAGTAGCACTGCCAGAATCGAAACTTTGTGCCTCTGCCCTCATCATCGATCCTCCTCATGTTGCCTCGGAGGTCACACCGTCTGTAAGGATAGAGGGAGATCACCTTGATGAAGCGGCAAGTGCAACGGAGGCTTCCAAGTTTGGGTTCATCGGCAAGGTGGTGACCAATTGGGGGATGGGGGATGAGAACTAGACTTTAATGGCTAGTTAAACGTATAGGCTGTAGAGGCATTTTGGGGAAAAAATTCAGTCTAAATAGAGGAAGCTCCTTAAATAGTAGTATAGAAGAATATTACATAAGTGGCACAAAGACTCTCAGGAAAGTCTTTGTGCCTTGAAAGTCCCTTTGAAGGCTTCCATGTAGCATAAGAGCATTTACGATGAGTGTCAAATTTCTAAATTAATAATTTTAACAGCCCACGCAAAAAAAAAAAAAAAAAAAAAAAAAAAAAAAAAAAAAAAAAAAAAAAAAAAAAAGCTACAATAATGATCTATTGCTAAATATTTTTAGCTAATTGAGCTAAAAAATAACAATTTTGAACATACATATATATGGCATATGTAGGCTATGATAGAAATAACAAAACACTAGGTTTCCTTAAACTAATAAAAGAACTCTAGAGGATGAGGTTAATCAACTTCTTGATAAGGAAGCCAAAATGTGGAGACAGCGGTCCAAAGTTGCATGGCTTCGTGATGGTGATCGTAATACTCGGTTTTTCCATAGCAAAGCCTCTCAACGCCGTCGACGGAACTATATTACCAAGTTGCATGATGCTAATGGAGGATGGTGCTCAAGCCAGGATCAAGTTAATGCCACCATTGTAGACTTCTATCAAACTCTCTTTACCTCGGGTAACCCTAGCAATTTTGAGGAAGTTATTGAGACTATTCCACATGTTGCAACTGATGAGATGAATGATATTCTTATGGCTGAATTTCATATTGAGGAAGTGGAGGTTGCTTTGAAGCAGATGGCACCCCTAAAAGCCCCCCGGTCCGGATGGTATGCCTCCTCTCTTTTATCAAAGTTATTGGTCCTAATTGGGGTCTGATGTGTCAACCACTATCTTACACTATCTTAATTCAGGTTCTCTCCCCCAAGCCCTTGGCCATTCTTTTATTACATTGATTCCTAAGGTAAAGGATCTCACATATGTCTCTGAGTTTAGACCTATTAACTTGAGCAATGTTTTGTATCGTATCTTTGCTAAAGTTCTCACTAACCGGTTATAAGCTATTATGCCTAATATTATTTCAGAGCATCAAAGTGCATTGTTGTATGATAGGTTGATTTTAGATAATATATTGGTGGCATTTAAGGCTTTGCACTATATGTGGAATCACAATTAGGGGAAATCTAGGTTTATGGCCTTAAAGCTTGATATGAGCAAGGCATATGATAGGGTGGAGTGGGAGTACATGGAGAGAGTGATGATAAAAATGGGTGTTCATGCCAAGTGGATACAATTGATGATAAGGTGTATCACTACAGCCTCTTACTCGGTGCTAATTAATGGTTAGCCCCATGGGCATATCACTCCAACACGTGGTTTGTGCCAGGGAGATCCATTGTCCCCTTATTTTTTCCTCATGTGTACTGAAGGTCTCCATGGTTTAATTAGTAAGGCAGCCCACAATGGTGACATTCGGGGTGTCTCTCTTTGCCGAAATGGACCTAGGATCACTCACCTACTCTTTGCCGACGATAGCCTCCTTTTTTGCAGAGCTAGGGAAGAGGAATGTCAAAGCTTGCTTGAAGTGTTGGCCAAGTATGAGAGAGCTTCTGGACAGTAAATCAACCGTACTAAGACCACTATTTTCTTTAGTAAATCGACCAATGAAGACACTCAAACAACAATTCAAAATTTGTTGGGTGTTAATATTGTTCGGTATTATAAGAAATATCTTGGACTCCCTTCATTTGTGGGCCATAAAAAAAAAAAAAAGGAAAGTTCCACTTATATCAAGCAGCAAGTGTGGAAGAGAATTCAAGGGTGGGAAGGTAAGTTACTCGGTCAAGTGGGTAGGGAGATACTAATTAAGGCGGTGGCGCAATCCCTCCCAACTTATACCATGGCATGCTTCAAACTTCCTATCTCACTTTGTCATGACCTTGAGAGCATGATTTGTAGATTTTTTTGGGGGCAAAGGGGTGATAATAGGAAGATCCATTGGGTGAAGTGGTCAGAACTTTGTAAACCCAAGACACAGGGAGGTATGGGGTTTAAAGATTTGTCTCTATTCAATGATGCCCTCTTGGCCAAACAAACTTGGCGCTTGCTCCATGACAAGTCATCTTTATTCTATCGTGTGTTCAAGGCAAAATACTTCCCTAATACCTCGGTTATGGAAGCAAAAATTCCAGCCAACTCCACATATGCCTGGAAGAGTATCATGAAGGGTAGGAATGTGATTAAACAAGGCGCAAAATGGAGGATTGGATCGGGTAGGGCTATACATATTTGGAGTGAGAATTGGCTACCCAACTCAAGTCATCCCAAGGTGTTATCACCTCGGGTTGAAGGGAGTGGAGTGAATTTGGTGGCTGATTTGATTGATCCGGTCAGTAAGGAATGGAAGGGGAACATCATTGATAATTTATTCTATGACTTCGAAGCAGCCATTATAAAAAATATGCCTCTCTGTAGGTCCATATAGGATGACGTCCTAATTTGGCCTTTTAACCCCGATGGAGTTTATTCTGTCAAATCTGGATACCGGTATTTACATGAGCATTATTAACATGGCTTACCTGGGCCCTCAGATCATTCAGTGCTTACGCTTCTTTGGAAGAAAATTTGGGGACTTCAAGTTCCAAATAAAGTCAAGCACCTGGCTTGGAAGGCTTGCAGGGATTTATTGCCAACCAAGACTAATCTGATTCGCAGAAAGGTCATTATTGAGAGCTGTTGTGATGTTTGCAAACTACACCAAGAGGATGTGGTTCATGCCTTGTTTCGTTGCCCAGCTTTGCAATCAATTTGGAGGTCTCGGGTTCAATAGAATCACAGCATGCTTCAGGCGTGCTCCTCTTTCACTGATATTTTTAAGTTTATTTTTGCAGGTAATAGGGAGCCTGATCTCTTTGCTGCTGTGCTATGGACTCTATGGAATAGGAGGAATAATTTATGCCTGGGCAAGCTTGCTCTTTCAATCGGTTAGGTGGTGGAATTTGCTCAAGATCGAATCCTAGAAAGAAATCCTTGCAATGTTGCTTTTCAACAGTCACAACCTCATCAGATAACAGCTTGGCAAGCACCGGTTCAAGATGCTTATAAAGTCAACTTTGATGGTGCGGTATTCGCAGATGAAGGACTTGCTAGCTTAGGAGTTGTGATCCGTAATGATCATGGACTGATCATGGCTTCTCTTACTCAGCAAATACCTCTACCCAGTTCAGTTATAAAGGTGGAAGTCTTGGCTGCGCGGAAAGCATTGGAGCTTATAATTGAATTAGGCTTCGATAACATCACTCTTGAAGGGGACTCTGAAGTTTTGATCAAATCTTTAGTGAAGGGCAACAATTCTCTAGCTCACTATGGTCATTTACTTGCAGACATTCATGTTCTCATGGCTCGGTTTTCATCACTTCGTTTATCTCATGTTAGGAGACATTGTAATAGTCTGGCACATGCTTTATCACGACGTGCATCCTCTACCCCTGATATGTCGATTTGGATGGAAGAGATACCACCAGACCTTAACTCTGTATACTTGGCTAATTTGAGTGGCCTAAGTTAATAATATTTTAATGTCTTGATTCTCAAAAAAAAATAAATAAATAAATAAATAAAAGAACTCTATTGGGGGACCACAATTTGATTCCTTATAACCACTCTAAAAACAGGCTTGCGTATTGTGATGTCGAATGCCATAAAAGATTTAAATGTGTCTTTCTCGTTACTAATTGATTTTGAAGTGAAATGGCAAAGCTCATTATCCGACAAACTCAATAAAAAAATAAAGGAATTCAGTCAAACCATTATGACCAACAAACAACAAACACCAATCAATTGTGCTTTAATTTGTCCTTGCACATTAAACTTTGATTCCCTGCCAAGTGAATTGTACTTTTTGGACAATTACAATGTCCCACCGCTATTCAGAAAAATAAATAAATAATAAAAAATAAAAAATAAAAGGAAAGAAAAAAAGGAAGAAGAAGTCCCACCAGGCTATCTTGCTTGAAACCAAGTTCATTAACCAGTCTTTAAAGCCACACTCCTTTTCCTGCCATATATTATACGCAAGATCCCTATTGAAGCAGCTAAACTACAGAGTTTTGTAAATGTAAAGCTAAACTACAGTAGCTTATTTTAGATTAGTTTAGATAGGCATAAACGACTGCCGTTTGTATATACAGGTTAATGAGTTTTGTTATCTCTCATTCCACGTGTAAAGCTTAGATTGATTAGGTAGTTAGTTATTTCTGTTTCATTTTTCCCGCCTCTGTTCTCCCTATATAAAGAACAGAGCATTGTAAATTTATTCAATGAATTTCATACACAAGTTTTACATCATCTTTTCTCTCTCTTTGAGTTTTCCATTCCACCATTAATGTGTCTTCAAGCTTGTGTGAAATTCAATGTGTCTTTGAGTTTTCCATTCCACCGTTAAAT
Organism: Quercus rubra; assembly: GCA_035136125.1. NCBI lineage: Eukaryota > Viridiplantae > Streptophyta > Magnoliopsida > Fagales > Fagaceae > Quercus > Quercus rubra. Next base: position 9,765,379 of record CM068734.1, on the reverse strand, counting down.
TTACACATTCTTAAATAGGCAATGAGATTCTTACACAGTTTTTTAGGCATTTTTTACCACCTATAAATCATAAATCGTGGATATTGATATAAATAAACGAGTATAAGATAATATATATTTCACCTTCTTAAAAAGCAAAGACATTTGACGTAAAGTGTGGGCGTTATTTTAAACTCTTTCAAAGGTGTGCCTTTATATTAGAATCTATTTTCTTCTCTTTTGTGTGAATGTTTGTTTCTAATAAATAAATAAAAAAGGACTCAAACAATAATTATTTTTCCAAAATTAACGCAAAGAAAAATGGCCAAACTTGCTTTTCTCGGAAAGTTCAACGACGGTCACATTTGTTTTATCGGTGGAAGTCCATCTGTTATTGAAGGAAGAAAAATGGCCTAGTAGGCGCCGCATATTGACAAATACAATCTTTACGTTCAAAAGTATATATTTTCAACTGTGAACGGTGAACTCCCTGGTCAACGTAGACCGAAGAAACTATATATATATATATATATATGGTTTGTTGGCGTATGTACGTTCGCACCACTTTTGATCTCAGAATTGAATGTTAGGTTGTTTCCAAAAAAAAGATATTTCCTTAATATTATTAAAAATGTACCACAAAATACATATAATAAAGATGCAAAATATGCTAAAGAACATGGACGTACGTATGGCATAACCAAATAGTAAAACATCTCTTGCCTGCAGCCCAATGTATGCATCTTTTGAGATAGTTTGGTTTTCTTTTGCATTTCTCAAGAATCAACAGTTCTTTTAGTAGAGCTAATTTCATCAACATATCCATATGCAAGCCTTTTTCAATTAACACATATATCTGTCTCAAATAAATTTCAAACTTACATGTCTTGAGAGACTGAAACGCATCATTGTTAGAATCACAAGAGGTATTATAAAAAGAGTTGTTCATGTAATTTGTATCCATGACAACAGGGGTCAATGGATCACACAACAAAGATTAATCAAATTGTGCCCACTCTGATACCACTTGTTGGGTTAAAATTAATACAATTACCCAAGCTGATTAATTAAGTCAAATTACATGCAAATTTTGGAGGCATCAACAAATCACTAAATAAACTAATATGCAACGGAAAATAAATTAATACGGTGATTTGTTGAAAAATGGTGAAAACCTCTCACAAGGCAAAAACTCCACAGAGTGAATTTAAGGTCTCCACTCCCAATAATCCACTAAACAATAATCAAGAAGTTACAAGTATAAGGACTCTTACCACTACCTTTCCAAAAAACAACTTATAGTTGAACCTTTGCTCCAATACCTAATTGGATTTGATCTTGTAGCAACCTTCTTTTCTTTGATGCATAAATCTCCAATCCATGACTAATTCCTTTGCACAGATCCCAGTACATGAATAACTCTAGCAACTTGAATAATTGTTGTTGATTGCAAAGTTCTTCACTTAATCAACAATGAAGATCAAGAAACACTTGGTTACAAAATCCTATGGCATACAAATGCAGTAGTTTCTCACAAAGAAAATTAAACTCTTGGTCTCTGTATCCGTGTATGACGACTCTTAAAATAAGTCTTATATATGTTTAGGGTTGTGAGGAAAGAAAACCTAAACAAATACATCAACTTGGGTCAAATTTCAGATCTGAAATTCAGAAATCATAATTTTTGATAGATTGAGCATGTGTCAAGCTTCCCATTTAGTCTTGATAGCAGCTATTTGTCAAGTTTTAATAAAACAACTTTTTTTCACTTGTTTCTTGGATCAATCTTCATATCTTTAATACTAACACTTTATATGTTTGAACAACATATTTCTTGATGTATTAAACTCAACTTAGATCTACCTAATTACAAATAAAGTGTGTTTTGTCAAAAGATTAGTCAATTACATATAAAATATGACCTTAACAAACCCACGCAACAAAAATAGAGCTACAATAATGGTGCTATTTCTAAATTTTTTTAGCTAATTGAGCTAAAAAATAATAATTGAATGTACATATATATGGCATAGGTAGGCTATGATAGAAATAACAAAACTGTGGAATTCCTTAAGCTAATAAAAGAAATTGGTCTCCTAGCTCTGGTTCAAGCTAGTGGTACTCATAAGCTTACCCTAATGTACCGTTGGGCATGAGACAATGACTGCCACACCCGAGTCCCTTTTTTTTCTTTAAAAAAAAAAAAAAAAAAAAGAACCAGGTCAAAAAATAAAGGAATTTAGCCAAACCATTATGACCGACTTGGGCGCTATGACAAATTCAAGCCACAAAAGATATCCACGTCAACAAATCTCCATCTCTACTTGAATTTGATCAATCTACACAAACGAAACTCATTCATGATCTCCAACCTAATCCCTAAAGGCTATCACAAACAACAAACACCAATCAAGTCCAAAAGTCCATTCTATAATCTTGTGATACTGTACATCATTATGCTTTAATTTGTCCTTGCACATTATACTTAGATTCCTTGCCAAGTCAATTGCGCTTTAACAATTACAATTAGGGATGGCCATGCCCATTGGGTAATGGATATCCAACCCTATCCGATCCAAATGTTCTGGGTAATACCCGATTCTTCATGGGTAGAAGGTAATCGGGTAGGGTTTGGATATTACCCGAATTTTATGGGTAGGGTATGGATATTACCCAAACCCGACCCGTACTCAAAAAACCTAAATTTCTTTCTCTCTCAAAGCTCTCTGCCTTTCCTCAAACACATAAACACAATCAGATCAAACCCATTCAAAAAAAAAAATCCCTTGAACAACCCAGATCAATAGTAATGAGAAAGAACACAATTAGAGAGAGAGAACGTAATCAATCCTCAAAATCGTGAGAGAGAACAAGATCAAAGCTTTTTATGATGTACCTGAGCAGAGTGAGAAGGTGATTAGAGTGAGTCATGGTCGATCAAACTCAACTTAGCTTTCTCGTTTACGGAGCTTGCTGCGAAGCCGTTGTTAATGGCGGTTACAGTTTCGGCATCTGGTTCTTAAGACATAAAGCCATGCTGTTAAGAGAGAGATAGACATACATATCATAAAGCTCCCTGCCTCGTACCACATTTCACAGAAAGCAATTGGTGAAATCACAAGGCTTCTGAGAGAGAGAGAGAGAGAGAGAGAGAGAGAGAGAGAGAGAGAGAGAGAGAGAGAGAGAGAGAACATCTGGTTTACTTGGCTAGCCTTGCTGAGCAAGCTAACTGAGACACAATGGTATCTTTTCTTCTTTTTTTTTTTTTTTTTTTTTTTTTTTTAATTTCTATGGATTTTTTTTTCTATTTCAGCAAATTTTGATAATATATATATTCGTGTTTTTTTCTTTTCTTTTCTAATTTTGATTTTTTTTTTTTTTTGAATTGGTAGGTGTATGATATTCTATGCATTTTTTTTTATGGGTTTTGGGTAGGGTATGGATATCAATGAATAATAAATTCGGGTAAGAATCGGGTATAGATATTAATGGGTATCAGTATCCGGGTATCCATGGGCAAACATTTCGAGTAGGGTATGGGTATATCCGATCCATACCCTACCCATGACCATCCCTAATTACAATGTCCCACCACGCTATCCTGCTTTAAACCAAGTTTATTAACTTGTCTTTTAAGTGACACTCATTTTCCTGCATCTGTTACTGCCATATATTATACTTTTGTGGCATATTGGGCCACCAACAAAGATAAACGCAAGATCCCCAACATAATCACCATCCCCATAACCCAATGTTCTGTACAAGCTCATATATGATTAAAAACGGTACCGAAGGCACACGAGTATCTGTAAGATATCTTAAGATCCAATTTACTTCAATCCAATGCTTTTTTTTTTTTTTAATCTGTCATATACTTACTAACCACACTGACTGCATTAGAAATATTAGGTCTATCTAGTACACACTACACACCATGAAGTACACGAGACACCCAATTACATTAGCAATTTAGCATATGGCACTTTAGACATAAACTCTGACTCCTCATCTAGTATTTAACATTGGATGCAACTGTGAGGACAATTAGAACCTGGCAACAAGCATTACACTAACCGTTTTTGAATCAAGCATTTTAAATAGCTCTAACAACTTTTTAAGATATTCCTTATGAGATAACCGCAATTACAATTCCCTCTATCATGGTGAATTTCTATTCCAAGGATCTTCTTAGTAGCTCCAACATTTTTTATGTCAAATTCGCATCTCAAAAAATACTTCAATGTGACAATTCAAATTGCACGATTAACTCTCTCAAGTAATTTGAGATTTTTTTTACAATGTACCACCTAGCTTCTAATCTCGGCGAGTGGTTTATCAAATTGTGGTTTGAAATGTTGTTGCTTTGTTTGATTCCTTGACTTGAACTTGATGTTGTTTTGCTTGTTGGTGTAATTTTGAATTTGCTGTACTCATTTATTCTTTTTGTTAATAAAATTTATTGATTATTCATTCCAAGAAGAAAAAGTATTTTAGTAATTTCATGTGATAGAAAACTACCAAAATGTTCCTCAATTGTTTAGATTACTTAAATTGCACATGTGTAACTTTTTCGCTAAAATTAACCCCAAATTAGATAATATGAGGTTTATTATTTGTGACAAAAGAAGACTCCCAAATTAGTAGGTGGTTAATTTTGCACTCAAAATTGTTGAGGAACATTATAAATCAATTAAAGATTGGAGTGAAAACTATAATTTTCCCTAAAATTTAGTTACCAATAACATGTAACAAAAATGAAGAAAGTTCTAAGTTTCAAAAATGAAGAAAGTTCTAAGTTTCGTTAATTCGAAATAAATAAATCCGTGTTTTCAAATTCAAACCCATGGCCCATGTAGGAAAAGACCTTTTTGAATTCTATTTTGTCCCATTGATGAATTTGAAAATGCGGATACCTTTCGAATTCTTCTAGTCATAGGCGGGTCCCACACACTGTGAGACTCGCTAGTGTGTGAGAGACGCGGCATATATGCCGTGTACACCATTAACCATGTTGACATAGATATTATTGTTTTCGTGGATTGCGGTTTTGGATAAATCTGAATGTGTGCATGAATTTGACAAGTAATTTTGAATATGACCTCACTATTCATTCTCGTCTTCATCAACCATGCATTGTTCGGTTCAAAGCTTTGAATTGATCATAAAATAAATGAATAAAAAGATGACTGATTGATGCATCCTTTTCACCTGAAAAAAATTTAAAAATTATAAACATATATAAGAAGTATTCATAAGTGTGAAAAAAGTGAGACTAAAGTATATCAATGTCATACTTGTGAATGCTTCTTATATATGTCTAGGATAAACGAAGGGATATTACCACACTAAAATAAATAAATAAATAAAACTCTTATACGTATTATAATCAATACTCTATCATGTAAGGATTCAATTTTCACTAAAATAGTAAAATACTCTCTAAAACGAGGAATAAAAAACATATGACAAGTTGTGATTGATGAAGTATAAATTGAAAAAGAAAAAGTGAGACAAAGGATTTTAGGCTTCTTCCCCAATTTCTTGAAAAATATTAAAGTTCAGCTCATCATTTGTTATATAACTTGATCTTTTTTAACCAATACAATATTTTTATCAAATCTTGGTCCTATATTAATTGTTGACTCTAATATTATATATTCTCTTGATGGTTGAATATATATAGAACATAAAAAGTTATACTCATTGAGAATAAACTTTTTGGCTACTAGCGCATGAAAATATTACATTATAATTGAAGAGAAAGAAATTCAATTGCATGCATCTTTTTTATTTTTTTTATGATGAATGAATTTTGTCCTTACCATTTTGGAATTCATTGAAATTGAATTCGTTCCCAGCCACTAACTTAAAGCATAATGATTTAGTTTTTATAAATATAAATATAATAATTGAACTTTTCTCTTCTCAAACTTAGCCAAATAGTTATTGAAATCTTCTGGATGAAGTAACCAAAAAAAATATTAAAATATTTTTTTTCATGAGATCTATAAATAGAATAAAAGAAATCATGCTTATTAACAAGTTTTTATTTTATTTTTTAGTTATTGAAATCTTCTGGATGAAGTAACCAAAAAAATATTAAAATAATTTTTTCATGAGATCTATACATAGTATAAAAGAAATCATGCTTATTAACAAGTTTTTATATAAATTTTTAATTCTTTCCTAAGATCTTTATTGATAACGCGCTTATAATAATAGGTTGCTTCAAAGTAATATTTGATCCGCGACAATTATGATTATAATTTCCACACAAGCAAGTGCATGTCAATGTCGTGGTCTGTTGTTGCATACCACCTCCCATTTTAGAAGTGGGATCACATCGTTTTTCTCTTCAGTGGATAGTATGTGCTTCTAGAATTTTGCTGTAGCATGCAAGAATTACCTTTATACTCTGTGAAATTGGCATATATCTTATATTATTGCATTTCTTTTGGCCCATAGGACAGACAAGGAAAGGTATTCCCTCAAGTCCCATTTCTTAATTTTAAATTATGCTCATCTTTCCAAGATTGTGTAAAAGGCTCCAAGTACATAAGAGCATCCGTAGTGGGCTTGTCATATGCCAAATGTAAGGAACATTTGGCATACAAGCCCAAAAAATGCTAGCAACGGGAAGGTTATATGCCAAAAGGCTTTTTTTTTTTTTTCTTTTTTTACATATAGCTACAGTACCATCTTAAATGTAAGATGGTACTATAGCTGAATGATATAATAATAATAATAATAATAATAATAATAATAATAATAATACTTTTTAACCCGGGAATTGCTCTCTCCTCTCTCATTATTTCTCTTCTTTTCTCTCTCTTCCTTCTCTCTTTCTCATTTGCTCTCTGCTCTCTTCAGACCCAAGCTCTCTTCGATGCCCCTCTCTCTCCGATAAGTTAGATGCTTCTCTCTCCGATGATCCTCTCTCTCCAATAGTGATTCTGACGAGGCATCAGTGCTCCGATCCCTTTACCGATTCACTCAAGCCAGTCCGTTCAAGCCCCATTTAACTTTTCACTCCATCTCACGCTCAGCCTCTCTCACGTAGCAACAAAGATGCCACAAGGTTGAGATCATTGTGTGGTTTCAATGTTTGGGCTTGATTTGTGATTTGATCGACCTGGGTTTCAGTGGCGTGGGTTTGATTTGTGATTTGTTGTTGTGGGTTTGTTTTGTGGTGTTCTTTGGGTTTGTTTTATGGTGGTTGTGGGTTTGTTGGTGGTGGCTGTACTGTGTTGGCATTGGATTGTGTTTTTTTTTTTTGGTTCAGCTACTGGGGTTTATGGTTGTGACTGGTGGGCCGACGGTGGAGGTGGTGGAAGTAGTTGTGGCTGGTGGGCCAACGGTGGGGTGGGTGTCTGTGGCTCCGTTGGAGTGGGTTTTGGGTCAGTGGGTGGTGGTGTGGGTTTTTTTTTTTTTTTTTTTTGGGTGTTGACGGTAGATTATGGGTTGCTAGTGGTGGTGGTGGTGTCAGGTGTGTGTAGAGCGGCGGTGGTGATAATTGTGGTTGTTGAACAGAAATAAAGAGAGAGAAAAAATAAATAATGTGTTGTATTGTAAATTATGGTAATTGTGAGATATATTATTTTATTGTGTAGAAATATTATTTTAATAGATAGAATAGGAAAATAAAAGTTGGAATGCTGGGTGTATTGTAAAATTATATGGTATAATTGATAAAGTAATTTTTTGAGATGTTAAAATAAGGTGAGATATGGCTTCCGGATGGAGATGCTCTAAGCATCTTGTCTTTGCTCCAGCAGCAAAAGGCACCAACACATGTTCTATTTTTGAAAGGGAACTTAATAACTTTGCCACCTTGCCACGCCCAACTATGGGTCCTTTTTTTTTTTTTTTTTTGCTGAATACACAACTGCTATGGATTCTGATACCATCTGTTAGGACATTTTGGGTTGAGACACCACTTAAGGAAAAAAAATTTAGTCTTTAAGTTTAAACTCAACTATATTTTATCAGCCTATCAAACAATTAATCTCAAGTGTGACTTATTGTCTATGTGGGCCAAAAATGAACTTTACTCCCACCAATTTTCCAACATGTTTAAGCGTTAATTTTTTATTAGATTATTATATTATTTATATATGAAATCAACAAATGTATACTTGGAAAAATTAGAATTATTATGCACCAATAACAAGTTGACGATTAGATATATTATGAGTGCGTCTCTAATTCTCCAAAACAAATTTCGTGTTTTCAAAATGGGATCACATCTTCGTGGCCCAAGAAGAAAATCCGAAGGAAATCTCCTTTTTTATTTCCATTTTTTCTCATCACTTTGCGTCGACCGCGTTTCCAACGAATTAGTCAATGTAGAAAGTAGACGCGTGCATTAAAGTTTAGAACAGGAATGATATATATTGCTATACTAAACTTCTTACAACCTACAACTGCAGAGGAACAATGAAAATGGGCTGTTCCAAACCACAAATTTTCTTCTATTTTGCTCTCATTCATCTTGTTATTACCGAACGTGATTGAAAACAAGATATATATTTTCATAAGACATTAAAATAATATATTTCCTAAAAAATCTGCTTACAGTTTTCATTTTAAAGAGGAACAAAATCAGTGAAACGCCATATTAATTATATTCTGAGCACAGTTTTTGAGTCGCCTACTTTTAGTTTTAGACCACACATGAAAAGAAGTCCTTGGTTTTCATATGGCGGTAAAAAGAAAATAGGAAGAGGAATATTGGTAAATTACAAATCAACAATTGTTTACTGAAATATTATAAGTTTAAGATTAAATTATTAGACCCATCAACATTCAACACAATCAACCATCAACATTCAACAGCAAACCCGGACCCACGACCAACTCACTGCCACCAAAATCAGCATCCATCCAAAAATCAACCCCATAGCAAAAAATAAATAATAATAATAAATAAATAAAAAAATCCTAAACTAAAATTGAGAGAGAAGCCTCAATGGTGAGAGGAAGAGAGGGAGGTGGACATAATACATTACCCTATAAATTTTAATGTATTTCATTGTATTGTTAAGGTTTTTTTATTTTTTATTTTTTTTAAGAAAAGTAAACTAAATGTATTGTTAATTTATTGTATGTCATTTTCTTTGTACATATTGCCATGAATTTTTCTAGAAAATTACATTGTAAATAAAGCTGGATTGTTTCTTCAATTAGAAGTAAAAATGAATTGCTTTGCTGGGAAATTCCATTATAAATAAAGCTGTATTGTTTCTTCAAGATTGTTGGCTTTTGTAAGTTGGTCCATCAAATTAAAAAATCTGATTTATTTTTTCCATTAATCCTTCTTTTGCTGATATGGATTACCTCCACTTTTGGATGATTCTGAATCACATTATGTGACTAAGATTGGTTTGAAAATGTTGCTGATAAAAGGGGTTGGTATGTTACTAGTGATAAAGTTTAAAATTTCATTGATAGTATTCCCCCTCCCCCCCTGGTATTGACAAAGAACAAAAAATTCATAAAAAAAAACAAAATGATGATTATCAAATTAACACAGTCATAGACTATTATTTTCAAATAAAGCATATGGGCCAACATCAAAATGAAGATTATCTATTATGTGACTAATTAGTGAAGGTGAGAGAAGAGTACAAAAAATTAAAATGAAAACTTACTAGGAAATAAAAGAGGAGCCAATTGTTGGCATTTAAGGGCCTTGACAGCCCTTCTCTTTTTCTTATGTTCTTTGCACAACTTTTCTTTTTGTATTTCTTTCTCTTTCTCTACTTACTTTCCCTTTTTTTTTTTGGGCGAAATTTTAGTTGACTGTTGGTTTTATTTTTAATTCTTTTGCTAAATGTTTTCTGACAAGAGATTTTTTTTTTATAGGATCTAATCGCAGATTGGTCATGAATAAATGTGCCATTTTATTGGGTTTAGGTTGGAATATAATCTGATAGGAATTGACATGTCACATATACATCTATTTTATATAGAAAGGATTTGAGATTTGCAATTTATAAATAATGTCATGTTACATTATTGGATGACATTTTTCAAAAAAAAGTTGGTGAAGGATATTGAGCTAAGTGTAAATTTGTGTTTGAAAATTAAAAGTCAAAAAACTATATAAGTTTTGATTGTCTTCTAATACATAAAATGATCCCACACATTGGTATATAATAATAGGTAAAGTTAAGAGAAAATTCAATTAGAATTCAATTATAGTCTAATTTTGCACCACATGTCCCATCTAATCTAAGTTTTTAAATTTTTGTGTCAAGTGAGTTAATTCAATGTAAAAATTAGATTTCAATTAAAGTTTAATTTTGGACATGTTTCCCATTTAATCTAAATTTTTTTATTTTTGTGCCAAATGAGTTAATTTAGTGTAAAAAACGAAGAGTCCAATATAAGTAAACCATAAAAAACATAGTTTTTTAATGATTTTATATTTATGAGTATTTTTTTATAGAACTAAAAACAATTCAAGTTTATAAGTCATCTATATATATAGGTAAAACTAAAAGAAAACCTAATTAAATTTCAAATTGAAATTCAATTAGAGTCTATATATACAAATATGTCCCATCTAATAAAAAATTTTTAATTTTTGTATCAAATGCAAAAGTCCAATATAAATAAATCATAAAAAATATAATCATATATCTAACACTATATATAAAATTAGAGGAAGAGAGACTTTGAATGATTTTATATTTATGAGCATTTTTTTTGTATAACTAAAAAAATTCAAATTTATAAGTCATATATATATATTAATAGGTAAAATTTAGAGAAAATCCAATTAGATTCTACAATTGAAGTCCAATTTCGCGTCATGTGTCCTAAATTATTTATTTTTAGAGAAGGTTTTATTTCTTAGTTTTGGAATCAAATGAGGGACCAAATTATAAATATCCATTGAAGTAAATTATTGTGTACAAAAACCAAAGATTCTAGAATTAATAAATATAAAAATATTTAAAAAATGGACAATTTACATTGTCTACATAATAACATTCTTACAAGACTTTTTAAAGAGTTAAAAAAAATATAAGAATAACTATCAATAATACTTAAATTATATATGTAAGAATTATACTATGCATCTTAATATGTACTGTTTTACAACCTAGTTGAAATAGAGTGTCAACCACAATTGAAATTAGATTATAAAATTAGTTTCCAAGATTGTAAATTTCTTATATGTTTTTATTCTTTGTCAAACTAGTTATTCAGTAAGGCATTTGTAATTTTGGTTTATGTTTTGGGATGTTGATATTGTGCAGAAATGAAACTTGTGTGTTTATTTTAATTATCTTTTGAGCTATTTTGTTTTGGTTAGTAATGTTGAAATTTGTATCACTTTAAAATTATTGAACAAGTGTTAATTTGTTTAGCTAAGCTCATTTTTTATATGATTGATGAATTCAAAGTAATGCATTTTACATCAAGTAATTTACTGCATTACTTTCCAAATGAAAAATACATTATTTTTATTAAAAACAATTCATGTGAAAAGTACGGGTCAAACTAACCCGACCCGACCCATAACCCGTTTAACCAAACATATTCCTAAGCTGCTTAAAATGACCTTTTTTTCTACTCGAACCCATTTTAACTTGCAACGCAATTGAGCTATCTTGAACTTGACCCATCCCATCCCACCTGTTAGCCATGTCAATAAAATTGAATACCTCCACAAACAACAAACCCCTCCTCCCCCCCCCCCCCCCCCCTAAACCCACATAAAAAATTAGTTTAAATTTTTTTGAAAAATCCCAAATTAGACCATATAAGGTTTGTCATTTGTGACAAAACACCCAAATTAGGTGGTTGTGCACTCAAAAGTTTTGGGGAACATTATAAATCAATTAAAGATTGGAGTGAAAAATTATAATTTTCCCTTAAATTAGCTTACAAATAGCAAAATGTAGAAAGTTCCTTGCTTGGTACTTAAAAATAAATAAATCTATATACTCAATCGCCATCACATCTAAGTAAAGTTAGCTCAACTAGTAAGTTTCTGATAGTTGAATAAGAGATCTCCCCGCCTACACCAAAAACCAATTCGTGTCTTGGTCTGATGATAACGAGCTATTTTCTAGAGCAAATGTCATAGGTTGAAACTCTTTTAAAAAAAAATAATAATAATAAAAAGAAAAACAAAAAAAGTGGACCACCATAGAAATTACTTTTTGAATTCTATTTTCTATATTATTATTTAAGGGGTTTCTCCTATTTAGACTAAACATCATTTTGGTTTCAAAATACCCCTACAACTTACTTTTAAATAGGAGCAAAACTGAAAGATAAGCTAGTAAAAAACTAGAAACACATCTTTAACTTCCACATACAATATTGCCAACAAAATAGCTTCACTTTTTTGTTGGTTTTCAAAATTCAATCTGAACTACAAATTTATGTTTTCAACAATTAATTTTTCCTTTTACAAATTTTGTAGTACACCCATTAACTCCTAAACTGAAGTTGTCATTCATCGGTTTTCTTTTTTCTTTTTCTTTTTTTAACCCCATGTTTTAGGGTATTGGATATTAAAAATATATATATATATATATATTAAAAAAATATTATCCTTATTTTCCTATCTTTATCACTACTTTGGATAACAATTTTTTTTTTTTTTTTGGTTTTCAAAATAAAACATTTGAATAATTATCATTTGCTTTTTCAGTTGTCAAAATAAAACTAGTTATCCTTATTACTCCATGGTATACACTTCCAAGTTGGCAATTTGCCTCCTTCAGTAAAAATAGTCAGTCTTTCCCTTCGTCTCTAAACGCTGCAATTGAAAAGATGGGAAGGGTCATGCGATCATTACTTGTAAGAATGTTTTAAGCAGTATTATGGTAGTACTTATATTTACTTCCATTCCTACAACTTTATAAAGTTTCATGCTTGAAAACTATCCAATATTGTTCTATGATCTCACGTTTTGATTCAATGTGGTTCTTAGGAATGTTTGCTTGATTTGGTAAGTTATAGCATTGGTGTGATTCGGTCTTATGTTATTATTTTTCCTAAAACTTGGATTAATTAATTTATTTGTTGCATTTAAAAATTTTAGTTGTAATGTAATTGCAAGAGAAGAGCAAACATTGATAAATGATGTGAAACTATGTATTTGGACCCCGGTTGATAGAATTAACAAGTTTTAAATCCAAGTTATTAATTAGATTTATTATCAATAAAACTTGTTAAAACAAACAAACATCAATATCATGTCAAAATCATGCAGCGGAAAAATAAATAAGACAATATATGATAATCTAGGAAAACCAATGAAACAAACTAGTTTCACAATAAAAAAAATTTGGGGGGAAACCTTCCTAAAAAACAATCCACTAGAGTAAAGAGAAGTTTTAGATCTAGTACAAAACCTTTGTCCCTAAACTCTACAATCCCTGTAGATGAACTCACAGCAGAAACCTTCTACTGCTTCAGAACCTCTGAACTCTTCAATATATAAATGTCACCCTTTTGATGTACAAATCCCAGTACGTGGCTAACCAATTGCGGATCCCAGTACGCGACTTAAACACCAACTTGAAGAAGATTTTGGCTGCAAAGTTCTTCACTTCATCAACAATGAAGATCAAGAAGTACTTTGTTACAAAACCCTAAGGCGCAAAAGACGCAGTAGCTTATTTTTGAGAAAATAAAGCACCAGTCAGCTTTTGCATATGTTCTCCCCTGTATTCTCTTATGTTACAGCTTCTAAAATAAGCCTTATATATGTCTAGGATTAGGAGAAAAGAAGTCTTAAAAACACATTTACCGATTCCAAGAAAATCATATCAGAATTTTGAAATTCTTAAACCTCAATAGATAGCAAGTGTCAAGGGGACAGAAATTTGCTCGATCAATCGACTAGGTGTCGAAGAGGTGTCGAGATTGCGATAAGAAAAAGCTTGGAAGCTCGACAGATAGTCAAGTGTCAAGAAGGTGTCGAGCAGCTATCGAGCTTTAAAATTTAGCACTTTCTCACTTGATTCTTGGACAGACTTGCATGGCTTTAACACTTGAACTTGAAACAATATTTCTTGAAGTATTAAACACATCCTAGATCTACCCAAATACAAGTAAAGTACGTTTTGTCAAAGAATTAGTCAATTACATAAAATAGTGACATAAGTTCCTAACAAGTGAATCACATATGTCCTAACACTTGCATATATTGAAAGAGAAAATATTTTTCTTCAAGAGAATCCTCAACTTATGTATGTCTTTTTATTTTTCCCTACCTCCTAAAATTTTTTCAAAATTGTTATTCAAACCTATGTTGTTTATAGGGGGAGTTGTTGCTCTTTATAGGGGGAGTTATTGCTCTTCATAGGGGGAGTTGCCTCTTTTTACTATAAAGCATATTTTTTTATGGTTCCTTGATTCTTTATGTTCTCTTAACCTCTGTTGTGTGTGTTTTTTTACTACATTCTGATTAGGTTGTCTTTGTCAATACATGACAAAAAGGGGGAGAAATAGATGAAATTTAGGAATCATTTTGAAAAAGTTTTTACCTATTTTTATTTAGGGGGGGATGAAATTTTTTTTTGAAAGGGGGAGAAAATGAAATTTTTTGATGTATCTAACTTAAGGGGAAAGTTAGTTTGCATATTTGTTATTTGCTATTATTTCATATTTGTTATTTATTATTTATCTGTCTTTCTATCTTTATTTTCACACATGCATTAATGTGCTCTTTTGAGTGTTTCAAGAAAGAAAGGTACATTTCGATCAAGATCTTCTGCCTCTTCTTTCAACTTTTGGGTTAGAAGTCTTAGATTGGAATTTGTGATGTATTTGGGCATTTTATGGTATTAGGACTGTTCTTATATTTGAGCATTTCATTTTGTATGTAAGTTTTGTCACAGATTACTAAAGGGAGAGATTGTTAGGTTCTAAAAGTTTAGAGAAATTGGCAAACCGCGAGCACAAACTTGTCTAAATATAGATTCCTAAGTCTATCAATTTGATTAGACAATGCTCAAATTGATATAGGTCAAGATTAAAAAACATACAAGCTATAGAAAGGAGAATTCAAAATCTGTTTGGTTCAATTGATTGAGAAGAAGGCTCGACTGACCAAGAATCACATTTGCAAAATTTTAAGTTTGGCCCACTAGCCCAAAATTGTCCGTTTGAAGCCCAAAACGTGATCTACTTGCTACAGTATTTAAAGGATATTATAATCTAACCTTAGTTGCGGTTTTTAGTGAGAGAGAAGAATGCAATTTGTGCCTCCTATTGTAGATCTAGGGTTTTTGTACCCAAATCTCTCTCAAATCTTCTACTGGTGTTAGTTTTTGAAGAAACTCAAAATCTGGTATTGTAGGATTTGCTGCCATCACTTGTAATCAAAGGTGCTAGAGATTTATACCTTCAAGGGTGGTCTTGAAGTCACAAACTAGAGAGTTTGTGTTGCTAAACCTTTGAGTGGGATCTTAGAGTCATAAACATGGGTGTTTGTGTTCAGCAAATTTAAGATAGAGGAGTTCATGGATTCGGAACAACACGTGGTCGTGTGAGTAAGTTCTACAAGAGGCAGTTTTAGATTTTAGGGAGAAAATCTATTGTAAACTTCCATTCTATCATAGTGAATTTGTTTGCCTTAAGGATAGATTAAGTTAAATCCTCCCCAAATTTTTTACCTTGAAATTGTTGGTTTCATTAATTTTCCTAGATAATTATATTGCTGTCTTCTTTACTTTTTCACACTAAGTAATATGATTGCATATGTTTAACCTAGATCTAAATAATAAACCTAAGTAACTACTTAGTTAATTCATTAGGTTAAACTATTCTAATTTACAGGGGTCTAAACAAACAAACAAATTACAAACAAACAAATTGTAAATGGTTTTTACAATGTTTCAGATTTAGTTAAAATTTAGACAATTTTTTGTGTAACAATTTCAGAGTTATTACATTGATCTATGATCTATCAACTTCATAATATTTTGCATAAATATTTGCATATGCAATTTTAAATAATTTATCATGTATCGAATCATTATACAAATTTATTTGCTGTAAATTTTTAAGATTTATTTTGAAGCTCAAAATAATACTAATTTATATATAAATTATACCGTAGGCACCAATTATGGGTTACTATTTTCTTTTTTCTGGAAAAATGCATTAATCCAAAAAAAAAGCATAAAGAATTGATTACTAATTACAATAAGGACAAACGGATAGATGTGCAACATTACATGGAGGTATTTTAGTGTATTGACATGTGGCGTTGATTGAATTTAAAATATGTAAAATATTCCAATGCATTGCACAAATTAAATACTAATTAAAATAATTATATTAGAAGTTTAGGATATGCAAGTAAGAAAAGTCTAATACAAACGATAAGTTGAGTAGTTTTAAGTTTCTTTTATAAATCCGAATTAGTTATTCCTTGACAATCTAGGATTTAGAGATTACCATACCCTCTTAAATATCATGCATGAATTTGTCGAGTTATTTTGAATTATGGCCATATTTACACGATCGACTGCATTTCTAGCTTGAAAAGTAAAAACTCCTTCCCCAAAGAAAATCTTTACCTGCCTCTCCACTCGGAAAGTTCAACGAACATCACTTTTATTTGTATGGTCTGGAAGAAAAATGGCTCACTGGGCGGTGCCTACCACTTTTATTTGTACTTTCGGAATGCTTACTACTTACTGCAAAGACATTATGTGGTCCACATTGACACAGACATTCTTGTTTTCGTGGACTGTTCTCGGGCACTCATAAACGAATGGTTGTAGCTCTGCGGTTTTAGATAAATATGAACGAGTGCATGAATTTGACAAGTAATTTTGAATATGACCTCACTGTTCATTCACGTCTTCGTCAACCATGCATTATTCGGTTCAAAGCTTTGAATTGATCATAAAATAAATGAATTAAAAGATGACTGGTTGATGCATTCTTCTCATTTGAAAAAATTTAAAAATTATAAACATATATAAGAAGCATTCACATGTGTAAGATAAAAGTAGGGATATCACGACACAAAAATAAATAAATAAATAAAACTCTTATACGTATTTCAATTAATACTCTGTCTTGTAAGGATTCAGTTTTTACTAAAATACTCTCTAAAACAAGGAATAAAGAGGATATGACAAGTTGTGATTTTAGGCTTCTTCCCAAATTTCTTGAAAAATATTAAAGTGCAGCTCATGATTTGTTATATAACTTGATATTTTTTAACCAATACAAGATTTTTATCAAAACTTGGTCCTATATTAATTGTTCACTCTAATATTATATATTCTCTTGATGGATGAATATATATAGAACATAAAAAGTTATAATTATTGAGTATAAACTTTTTGGCTACTAGGGCACGAAAATATTACATTATAATTCAAGGGAAAGAAATTCAATTGCATGCATCTTTTTTATTTTTTTATGATGAATGAATTTTGTCCTTACCATTTTGGAATTCATTGAAATTGAATTCGTTCTCAGCCACTAACTTAAAGCATAATAATTTAGTTTTTTATAAATATAAATATTGAACTTTGCTCTCCTTAAACATAACCAAATAGTTAATGAAATATTCTGTATGAAGCAACCTTTCATGAGATCTATAAATTGTATAAAAGAAATCATGCTTATTAACAAGTTTCTATTTAAATTTTTAATTCTTTCCTAAGATCTTTATTGAAAACGTACTTATAATAATAGGTTGTTTCGAAGAAATATTTGATCCGCGACAATTATGATTATAATTTCCACACAAGCATGTGCATGTCAACGTCGTGGTCTGTTGTTACATACCACCTCCCATTTTAGAAGTGGGATCACATCTGAAGAGGGTAAGTTGTGAGATAAGGCCTGGTAGGCCCAATGGGCCCATTGGCGAGCCCAATATGCCCATATCCACACGCCCAAAGAGGGTAGGGCCCATCCTTTCACATGGGCCCCCGGTTAGGACGAAGGCCCAGACTTGCCCATCACGTTTCAAGAAACTTGTTCTGCAAGCATGGGAGGCTTGTCCAGCAAGCCTGAGAGGCTTGCTCAACAGGTCTGAGAGGCTTGCTCAGCAAGTCTGTGAGGCTTGCTCTGCAAGGAAAAGAGGCAGGACCTCACCACTATAAAAAGGCCCCAACACCCTCAAAAAAGGTACGTGTAACTAATTCCTCTCTAGCACTCTAGAGTTGTAAAAACGTTTTCTGACTTAACCTTCGGATGGTATTTGGCCGGCTCCACACCGGAGCCCCCTTTGAAGGTGTTTTTGTATTTTCCTATTTTTAGGCACCGGTTGTTCGAGTGTAAGGGTCGTGCATCTCACTGGTGAGCATTTCGGCATCATCAACATCGTAATCCCAAGGAAAGGTATTCCCTCAAGTCCCATTTCCTACTCTAATTTTAGATTATGCTCTTCTTTCCAAGATTGTGTAAGAGGCTCCAAGTACATAAGCATCTTGTCTTTGCTCCAGCTGCGAAAGGCACCAACACATGTTCTATTTGTGATAGGGAGGTTAACAACTTTCCCACCTTGCCACACCCAACTATGGTTTTTTTTTTTTTTTTTTTCCACCGAATACACAACAACTATGGGTTCTCATACCATCTATTAGAAGGACATTTTTGGTAGAGACACCACTTTAGGAGAAAAGAAAAAAAATTAAGTCTATGTAGTGTTGGCCCAATGGGTGAGCCGAATAGGCAACTACCTAAGGCCCCAATAAAAATAGGCTCCTAAATTTTTACCAATAGAGATAATCCTGTACTAATAGAAGTATTAATTAAGTCCTAAATATTCACAAATAAATCAAAAGTAGCTGTTTTTTATCAAAGAAAAATATTTTCATTGGATGGGTTAATCATTTAATCTTTCACACATAAATATTAAAAGAACTCATTAATCTTACACTAATAAATAAATTTATACTCAAATTCTATTTAGAATATAAAATATATAATTTTATTAAAATTTTCAATCCTAATTTTTTAGTATTTGGTTACTTCATTTAATAAATAGTGTTTATTTTAGTTATATAGTCATTGAATAATGCGTTGGATTTGTTTTAATTTTGTAATTCTTTTCTAAAAAAATAGATTTTAGATGAAAAAAAAAAAAAAAAAAAAACCAAAAGTTAAATAAATATTCTATATTAATATTCAGAGTATAAAAATAGACCTCACTTAAAGTTGTCATTTTAGACCCTATGAGCCGACCCTGAGTCCTTTTCTTTTGTTTGAATATCTTTACTTGAAAGAGAAACAAAAAACATCGCTTTCAAATGGAAGAGGTGTGAACGGTGAGCCTACTCATGAGTCTCCCACTGAGGCAATACCACTGCATTTTATAGTGACTTAAAAAGTTAGTTTTTTTTTACTATTTAACTTATTTTTATTATTATTTATATATCTCATTATATTTTTGGTATTATTCATATTTTTTTTACTATTTTAACTATTTTTTATTTTTATTTATAATATTTTCAGTAAAAAAATTTAAATTCTACTAAATATATTGTTCTCAAACAAACTAATATGATAGAAAGGGAAGGAGTCCACAGCAGAAGTAATAATATGTCAAGGTCAATGGAAGTAAGCTCCACTCACAGAGTCACCGGATTTTGACACGGATGGAGCCCAAGACCGTACAAAGTCTTCGGTAGGACATACTAGTCCACCAAACAAGGACACAAAATTCTCCAACCTTTACACTTTTCTTTGTATGAATGTATGATAAAAATTTTCCATGTTCTAACTTAACTAACTTAACTCTCAAAAAAAAAAAAAAAAATTATAAAAATTCTTTCCAGTGCGGAATCTTCTTTCCAGAAAAAAAAAAAAATAATAATAAATAAATAAATAAATAAATAAAATATTTTGTGCAAGTTCTTGGATGACTTTGAATGACAGTTGAATTCAGTCACTCTCTCTCTTCCTTAGTTCCTTAATTCCAATTTTGTACTCTTTCAAATCCATAAATTTTTGAATGCCTTATTTTCCATAGCTTCACCGTGCACCTTTAACATGATGTGTTAGGTATATACATGTGAGTAAAATTTCACATTGAATAATGATAAAACCACCATGTGTGTCCCATGTGTGTCCTAGAAGTGAATACTGAACCCAGGAGAGGAAAGGGGAAAAAAGAAAAAAGAAAAGTAGATTGGTTAAAAGGTGCAGCTGAGTTATGACTAGTGGGTCCTCAATGTGTGTTTAATTACAAAAATACCATTAAGTTATGAGTTATGGAAACTGAAAACATGTTTTAAGTGTTTTCAGTTTTCATAACTCATAACTCAAAAATTAGAGAATTGAGTGAAGGAAATAGAGTTATGGTGGTGTCAAACAGACTTCTAACTATGGGCCCTACCATTTTTGAGTTATAAATTATGGAAATTGATAATCCAAACACCCCCTTAATTACTCATATGTGATCCTACACATATAATCATTCCAATAAAAATAAATAAATTGGAAACCTAGTTGTAATCAATTTTAATTGTTGCAAAATATGCCTCAATGTTTGTACCTTAAGCTTGGTTGTTTTGATATAGCATTTTTTTAATTATAAATAATTATAATTCATTACAAAGAAAGAGAGAGGGGGGGGGGGGGGGGGGGGGGGGGGGGGGGGGGGGGGGGTAGGTTGGGGGGAGGTCGGACCCATCTCCATCCTCCCAAGAAAGACCCTATAGACAAGATATCCCATTTACCAAAAAAAAAAAAAAAGGGGTTATGAGCAAAATAATTTACTTGATTAGGAATTGTTCGGTCCATAGTTATAGTGTTCACAATCTGTATCAAATTGTACTCATTTTAGTAATCTTGAGTCTCTAAGTTGTGTACCTGAACATTTTGATGGTTCAAGACAAGCTCAAGAGAAGGGTTGTTTCTATCCTGGTGATAGCCACCTTGATCAATCCAGATGTGTCAGGCCAGAATTTTGTTCCAGGCCCACAAGTCAATGATTGCTTAGCAATTCATTCCCTACTATGCCAAGTATATAAGAAGTTTTTGGTGAGTTCGTTGGTACACCTAGGATTTTGTGACTATTAAACCTTTTGGGTAAACAAATTAATTCCAGTTAATTAATTACTAAATTACATGTAAATGAGGTGGAGACACAATCAAATCACTAAACTAAATAGAGTGTAGTGAAAAATAATTTTGACACGGTGATTTGACCACGATAGAGAAAATCTTTGTAGACAAAAACCACATCAGGTGAATTTCAGATCACCACTCTTGAAAAATCTACTAATCAAGAATTAAGCGGTTACAAATATAAAAAAATCTTATCCCATTAGCTTATCCCAAAACACCAACCTATAGTTGAATCTACTAACTTGTACCATCGATGGGCATTTGGGTGGTCTCTAATGGTTTGGTGGGTTGGGAGAGGGGTTTGTTTCTTGGTAGGTTGGTTGATGTGTTTTGTGTTGATTGAAAGTATTTTACACAGGGGCCATGTATAAAATATTTTACACCTCTCTCAACTGTGTTTACTTGGTCAATTGAAAACACTATGGATTTTTTCAATATTGTGTGCAACACCAAACAACATAAAACAATAAAAGCATTTTAATAAAGAAAATGCTAACCGCAAACTATTTTACAAACCGCGAATGTGATGAATGGTTATTAGTAAGTAAAAATGTAATGTTAATAGTAGATCTAAATAAAAGTTAGTAAGAATTTGTCATATCAATAATTTATAAAAATATTATAAAATAGTTTGTTTGTAGCATTACTCAAACCTAGCCATCATTACCTTGCCTGTTCCTTCTCCATCAACTAATTTTATTGTACTATATTTTCCACTTTGACTGAGTGGAATCTTAGTCTTACTCCAGCTAACACTTTCATTTCTTTTCTCTAACAAGAACACGACAGAATTAAAGTAGCTTCACACGCTTTAATTTCCACGAACATCAACCGTGTTAATGTTCTCTCACTTTCACAAGTCAAGTCAACGTTAACATTTATTTTATTTTTTTAATTTTTTGAGAAAACAAAGACATGTTAACATGTTATCTTGAATATTGATTAAGGACATGAGAGAACTGATATCAAAATGAGTTTGCCTTCGGTTAAGGCCTCCATGATTACCTTTGTGTTCCTTTCCTTGCTTACTAGTTTCCACAGCAAAATTAGTGAAGCTGCCTCAGCTAACCGCGCCTATGTTTGTCCAAAAGAACCCAATTTCACTCCCAATAGCACCTACCAGTCCAATCTCAACCACCTCCTCTCTTCACTTTCCTCCAATGCTAATCTCAAAACTGGTTTCTATAACACCACCGTTGGTCAAAACCCACCCAACATAGTACACGGCCTCTTTCTCTGCCGCGGCGATGTCACCCCCAATGTCTGCCAAGACTGTGTATCAACAGCAACAAAAGACATAGTTCAGCACTACTGTCCCACAGGAATTGAGGCCACAATTTGGTACGACCAGTGCATGTTACGCTACTCAAACGAATCATTCTTCTCCAGCATGACTGACTTGCCCAAATGTTACTCTTGTAATGATAGCAAGATAACTGTGCTAGACCGCTTCGATCAGATATTGGGAACCATGATTAATGATTATAATTTCCACACAAGCATGTGCATGTCAACGTCGTGGTCTGTTGTTACATACTGTTAAATATTAGCATTGATACATCATGTTGAATATGCTAATATAGATGCAGAAGAGGAAGTATAGAATAGGAACATCGTGAAAACGAGGGTTACGTGGTTCAGTCTTGTCGGCCTACATCCATGGAGGAATCCCTTAAGGGCTACATCTTTATTATGTATAAGAGTGTAATACAATAACCTGTGTTATAATGAGCCATAACATGAGTATATATAGGCGACTAAACCCTAGACTACTAGTATAAGCAGGACTGGGTTTGGGCCTACTACATTGGGCTAATATGTCTAATATATATCTCTAACACCCTCCCTCAAACTCAAGGCGGAAGCTCGATGAAGGCTTGAGATTGAATAAGCACGAGAAGATCTCTTGAAGATGTCGTGAAGAATGCCTTTGAAGAAACCACAATGAAGAATGTGCCAATTGACCAATTTTGGAGTTTCAAATGAAGAAACGGAGTTCAAAATTGGAATCTACGCGAAAAACTGAGCAAGATAGGCCTTGTCGGAAATTTTGACTTTTGGTCAAAGGTTAACGCAAAGAGTCAAAGTCAACGGGTCCAGGGTCAAAGTCAATGGATACTGGTCCGGGTCGGTTTTGGGTTTCCGGGTCGGGTCACGGGTCGAGCAATAGATCCACTGACATCATCCTATGACATGTCGCTGACGTGGACTAGGGCTGACGTGGACGTGCTTGCATGGTTGCTGACGTGGAATGATGACATCATCATATGACGTCAGATAACATCAGCAGCAGTGTCGGCGCGTGGCAGAAGCGTGGAATGTTCACCGGTGCATGGAGGAGTAGTCAGAAATCCAGGTGGCGCGTGGAGGCACGTGAAACATCGGTTGAAAGCCATATTTCTTCTGTAGGCAGATCGGTGGTCGACGAGGCCGTCATGGCGGCGTGTGTGCACGAACACGATCTGGAAGTCAGGAATTTGAGGCGGGGCGTGGGAGATTTTCTGGAGACAACTGTGGCACGTGGAGGCGCGTGGCACGACTTCGGGTGACCGGATTTCTGGAAGTCATGCAAAGGCTTGATTTTCACAGATCTGTAAGGTGAGTGGTTCGACTTGCTTAAGAGATCAGAGATGTAGCAGCGAGGCAGCAACGGAGTTTCCGTGGGAGTTGCGTGATGCTATAGATCCAGATCTGAAAGAAGGCATGGGCACTGTTGTGGATCTGTGTTACGCACGTGAGAATCTTCTTTGCTTGCTAGAGATTTTGTTTGATGCCAAGAACGAAGTTTAACTCTGATACCATGTTAAAAGTAATTATTATTAGCAACGCAATGTGTTGTACCATTTTGTGTATGCTAGAGTAGATGCGGAAGAGGAAGTATAGAATAGGAACATCGTGAACACGAGGGTTACATGGTTCAGTCTTGTCGGCCTACATTCACGGAGGAATCCCTTAAGGGCTACATCTTTATTATGTATAAGAGTGTAATACAATAACCTGTGTTACAATGAGCCATAACATGAGTATATATAGGCGACTAAACCCTAGACTACTAGTACAAGTAGGACTGGGTTTGGGCCTACTACATTGGGCTAATATGTCTAATATATATCTCTAACACATACCACCTCCCATTTTAGAAGTAGGATCACATCGTAATCCCAAGGAAAGGTATTCCCTCAAGTCCCATTTCCTACTCTAATTTTAGATTATGCTATTCTTTCCAAGATTGTGTAAGAGGCTCCAAGTACATAAGCATCTTGTCTTTGCTCCAGCTGCGAAAGGCACCAACACATGTTCTATTTGTGATAAGGAGGTTAACAACTTTCCCACCTTGCCACACCCAACTATGGTTTCTTTTTTTTTTTTTTGTCCATCAAATACACAACTACTATGGGTTCTGATACCATCAATTAGAAGGACATTTTTGGTAGAGACACCACTTTAGGAAAAAAAAAAAAAATTAAGTCTATGTAGTGTTGGCCCAATGGGTGAGCCGAATAGGCAACTACCTAAGGCCCCAATAAAAATAGGCTCCTAAATTTTTACCAATAGAGATAATCCTGTACTAATAGAAGTATTAATTAAGTCCTAAATATTTACAAATAAATCAAAAGTAGTTGTTTTTTATCAAGAAAAATATTTTCATTGGATGGGTCAGTCATTTAATCTTTCACACATAAATATTAAAAGAACTCATTAATCTTACACTAATAAATAAATTTATAATCAAATTCTATTTAAAATATAAAATATATAATTTTATTAAAATTTTCAATCCTAATTTTTTAGTATTTGGTTACTTCATTTAATAAATAGTGTTTATTTTAGTTATATAGTCATTGAATAATGCG
This sequence comes from Quercus rubra, assembly GCA_035136125.1. Classification (NCBI taxonomy): domain Eukaryota; kingdom Viridiplantae; phylum Streptophyta; class Magnoliopsida; order Fagales; family Fagaceae; genus Quercus; species Quercus rubra. Next base: position 9,740,471 of record CM068734.1, on the reverse strand, counting down.
TTGAATTTGTTTTAATTTGTAATTCTTTTCTAAAAAAATAGACTTTAGATGAAAAAAAAAAACCAAAAGTTAAATAAATATTCTATATTAATATTCAAAGTATAAAAATAGATCTCACTTAAAATTGTCACTTTAGACCCTATGAGCCGGCCCTGAGTCTACGAGTTAAACTCAACTATATTATATCAACCTATCAAACAATTTCAATCTCAAGTGTAACTTATTGTCTTTGTGGGCCAAAAACGAACTTTAATCCTCGTCCAATTTTTCAACATATTTAAATGTTAACTTGTAATTATAATACATTATTTATATATGAGATCAACACATATATACTTGGAAAAATTAGAATTATTATGCACCAATAACAAGTTGACGTTTAGGTATGTTATGAAAAATTGTACAAATTTGAGTGCGTCTCTAATTCTCCAAAACAAATTTCGTGTTTTCAGAATGTGATCACATCTACGTGGCCCACGAAGAAAATCGGAAGGAAATCTCCTTTTTTATTTCCATTTTTTCTCATCACTTTGCGTCGACCGCGTTTCCAACGAATTAGTCAATGTAGAAAGTAGACGCGTGCATTAAAGTTTAGAACAGGAATGATATATATTGCTATACTAAACTTCTTCCAACCTACAACTGCAGAGGAATAATGAAAATGGGCTGTTCCAAACCACAAATTTTTTTCTATTTTGCTCTCATTCATCTTGTTATTCCCACGGCTGCCCAGAGTATCTGCAGTGACACTGGTAACTACACCAGTAACAGTACTTACAGGGCCAACCTCGATGGCCTCCTGGCCTCCATGATTAACAACACCAAAATCGATTATGGGTTTTACAATTTCTCTGCTGGTGAATCTCCGGACAAAGTATACGCGATTGCACTTTGTGCTGGAGACGCTTCGCCCAGCGAATGCAGTAGTTGTATCAATCAGTCAAGATACAACCTACTGCAAGCTTGTCCAAACCAGAAGGAGGCTATCAATTGGGCTTGGGACAAAAAATGTTTAATTCGATACTCATACAAATCCATATTTAATATTTTGGCATCTGGCCCTAACAGAGCCTCTTACAGAGTAGCAGACGCCCCAGATGTAGAAGCTTTCAACAACGTGTTAAGACCCTTTTTAGATAGCCTAAGAGAACTTGCTGCAAAAGGAAACTCTACTCGCAAGTTTGCTCTGCAGAGTGTGCCTGCCCCAAACATGCAAACCATATATTCACTTCAGCAGTGCACCCCTGACTTGAGCGAGGAGGATTGCAACACTTGTCTGAAGGATGTTCAGGATTATACTTCATCATGTTGTAATGGAAAGCAAGGAGGAATATTTGTAGCACCCAGCTGCGTTCTAAGGTATGAGACATACCGTTTTTATAACCTTTCTGATGAGACACCGCCACTACCACCACCATCATCGCCACCACTAACTGCAGCATCACCACCACCGGAATTGCCGACAACTACACCAGGTATGCACTGATGTTGTTTCATGACTCTTTTTCTTTTTTTTTTTTTTTGGAACTGGTGTTTCATAACATAGACGTTGACTTAATTATCTTCTTGGTTAATTTAATTTATTTATTTGTTCGTTCGTTTTCAGTGGAGTTGTTTTCTAATACAATAGTTTTTTTTTGTTTTTTAATAATGTAGAAACAAATAATAATTCAAAATTGTATTACTGAACGTGATTGAAAACAAGATATATATTTTCATAAGACATTAAAATAATATATTTTCTAAAAACTCTGCTTCCAGTGTTCATTTTAAAGAGGAACAAAATCAGTGAAACGCCATATTAATAATATTCTGAGCACAGTTTTTGAGTCGCCTACTTTTAGTTTTAGACCACACAAGAAAAGAAGTCCTTGGTTTTCATATGGCGGTAAAAGAAAATAGGAAGAGGAATATTGGTAAATTACAAAACAACAATTGTTTACTGAAATATTATAAGTTTAAGATTAAATTATTAGACCCATCAACATTCAACACAATCAACCATCAACATTCAACAGCAAACCCAGACCCACAACCAACTCACTGTCACCATAATTAGCATCCATCCAAAAATCAACCCCACAGCGAAAAAAAAAAAAAAAAAAAATTTGAGAGAGAAGCCTCACTGGTGAGAGGAAGAGAGGGAGGCGGAGGATAGGGCGGCCACGGCAAGCAAAAACCCATCAAACCCAAGACCCACGGCGGCCCCACGGCCACCGGAATCGCACAACCTTAAATTCGATCTGAAACCCATGGCCGTCCGATCTGAAGCCCACGGCCACCGATCTGAAACCACAGCCACACCGATCTGAAACCCACTGCCACGCCGATCTGAAACGACGGCCACCCAAAGCCGATCTTGAGAGAGAATCCTCACCGTGAAAGGAAGAGAGGAGAGAGCGTGAGACAGAAAGGAGAAAAGATTGAGAGAGGAATCTGAAAAGTGAGAGGAAGGGAGAGAGTGTGAGAAATAAAAAATCAATTTTTTTTTACAAACTCATGAACAGTTTTGAGTCTACAACCCCGGAAGGAGCAAAATTGTAAAAGGATCCACGTCCGTTTTTCTAAATTTTTTGTCAATTATACCCAAAAAAAAAAAAACAATTCTACGTTTTCTATTTTATATTGCCACTTTTATAAATGAACTATGTCAGTTTATCTATTTTACAAGATATTTTAATAAAATATTCATTCTTCTCTATTTTTTTTTATTTCTCACAACTACCATTTTAAAACATACGCGTGCTCTCTCTCTTTCATTACTCATTTTACAGATCACCTCTCTCTCTCTCTCTCTCTCTCTCTCTCTCAAAAACTATCGGGTCTCTCTTTCTTTTTCATTCTTCACCGGGTCCTTTTTTCACTGGCCGATCTAGGTCCTTTCTTCACCGGCTGATCCAGATCCTTTCTTCATTGGTCGATCCATGAACCAAGCTCTAGCGACCCAGATCCTTTCTTCACCGGCCGATCCACGAACCAAGCTCCCCGACCTAGATCACTTCTTCACCGACTGATCCACGAACCAAGCTCTGGCGACTCAGATCCTTTCTTCACCAGTCGATCCACGAACCAAGCTCCCTGCCCCAGATCACTTCTTCACTGGCCGATACACGAACCAAGCTCCATGACCTAGATCCTTTCTTCACCGACCGATCCACGAACCAAACTCCCTAAGCACCGATCTATCTCTCTGTTGGTTTGTCTGTGTGGGTTTGTTTGTGTGTGAGTGTGTTTCTGTGTTGATTTGTCTGTGTGGATGTGTTTGTGTGCATCTGAGGAAAAGAAGATAAGGAGCTGAGGTCGTTGAGCACGGAGAAGAGAGAGAAAAATTGGTGCGAACGGAAATTAATAAAATAATAAATACAAATGCTACAGTAGCCATGTAAATATACACAGTTACTGTAGCTCATGAAAATATATACACATTTTTACACAAGTTTACACCCACTGATGTGGGTGTTTTTTTGCTTAAAATGTGTAAAAATTGCACATTTTTCTATTTTAGAAGAGTTTACATGAGCTGATGGCGATGCTCTAAGGGTCTAGTTGCTGAAATAGCAACGGGGGATTTTACATCCCTAATGAAAAAATACTGTAAGAAGTTGCGGTATTTTTAGATTATTAAAATAATTTAAAATAAATAACTAGTTTTTTTTTTTTTTCTTGAAAGATTTGTAATAAAGTTGCAATTTAAATAATACTGTAACTTCTTAGAACATAACTCTGGTATAAATTGGAATTGTATAATTAATTAGTTAATATGCCAATGTTTATTAAATTCCATTAAAAACCAGTGGGTCTAAATATGCTTTTCATTACATATGATAATGTCCTAACTAATATGGTTAAATGACCTTTTAATTGCCTCATAGACACAATCCCTATTTATCAACATAATCATGCATATCATGAGTCTCTATCTCATATAATAGTGTTTTTTATTAATTAAATTAATGGTGCAACCCATTGATTAGCATGAATATGTCAAGATAGTTTGAATATGACCATATTCATGATATCACATGCTTTGAATGTCTCACACTCTATATTTCTTTGTACACATCATGTTTCATAAGTAAAGATTTTACATATCAATTGCCAATGTGCATTCTAAAATAATCTAGTTGCATTAGAGTAAAAAACAAAATTTTGAAAATTATAGATATATATGAGAAACTAAAGTATACCAATGCTATTGGGAAAAATTAGGGATGCTTTAGCTTATTTTTAACAGTTCATTACCAAAATAAATGGATTCTTTAACTGTCTATAACCATAACATTTTTTGGAAAATGTTAGAGTTGTAAATGTTTTCTTTACGTT